>OX369285.1:5676535-6276535 GCA_947284805.1 Coleophora flavipennella | reverse complement strand
CGAGTCTTACAAAGTGAACCCCGCCGGGAATCGAACCCGCGACCTCTTCGTGAGTAGCAAATGGACTAACCATTACGCCACGGAGGCGGTTTATTGAAGTTTATTATTGCGTCTTGTCTTGGTAAGCTCGATTCCATCTTTGGCATTATCGTCACTTACCATCAGGTGAGGTGATACCAAGGGCCTATCAACTACGGAAAAAAAAAGCCTCATTCAAATACCTAGTTAATTTATAGTCACTGACCCTGAGTGTGTTATCCCAGGCGCCGCTGGCGAAGCAAAAAGGCTTCTCGGGGTGGCAGCGCAGCGCGCACACCTGCCCGAAATGCATGCGCTGGAGTTTTTTCGGGATGAACTGGAGGCGCAACTTGTGCACTTTGTATGTTAGGACCGCCTGAAAAACACGTTGATATTTGTTAGGGACATTCTTTGTTACTACATCTATTCTTTTTAGGTACTGAGGTTTGCTTTTTACACGACTGCGTCTGAAGGAGGTTTTTTTTTCGAGTGTATATGTTACTTTAAACCCCGAACTTCGGTAAAACCTAAGATGTACCAAATCTTATTGGTAAAAGTTTGAACTGCTCGGTAATCATCATTCATTTAGAACTTTTCCCACCATTCACTCGCTAAATCTTAGGTTTTACCTCAGAGACATGGTAAATATTGAAAAATGATTGTAATATCACGGTGAATTGTCAATCGGTGTACAATTTCAGGGCCTATTCTTGTATATCCAAAGAAAACCGATGATTTCTTCTTCCGCGAAGAATTCTGCTACCCAGGGGCCGTGCGAGGCTCTTTGACTGTTTAATCAATTAAACCTGACCGAACCTAACATCGCTTGCTTCGCTCGCTCATTTATTTAGTGTTATTCACTTCGCTTAGTGTTATTATAATGTCGCTAGTGGCATATGATAGGGAGATGTATGAGATGACAACAGATGAATCATTCATTGGTTGGTAAAATCTAGCATGTACCAAACTGTAATAGTAAAAGCCCGAAATATTGTCTCTTTTTTATAAAATCCTAACATTTACCAACACCAGTTGGTAAATCCTAAGATATACTAGTAAAACCTAAAATATACCAATATACGGGCTTTTACAGTAACATAATGTTATATGTTATTCATGTATGTATATTTATTTATTTGGCACGCTCTGCAGCCTAAACGGCTTTATTGATTTTGGAGTACGAGATGTCTTAATCCCATGAATGACATAGGATTCATTTTTACCCGATTAGCCAAAAAAGAGGGGTTAAGTTTATATGCAGTCGATTTTTTATTCTTTAGTTAATTGGTATGGTTATTTTATTCCATAATTGGTAAGCCCTTGACATCATCTCACTTGACGGTGAGTGACGATGATGCCGAAGGAAGCGAGCTTACCAAGATTCACCCAATGGGAAACTGGCTATCTGATCTTCAAGCCGGTACATATTAATTCTGTACACATTTATATTTCATATCAAGACTTAGATTAGATGGGGGTAGCGAGTCAGGCAAAATTAAAACCAACCACCACCAACCAAACCGAGTCTTACAAAGTTGGACTCTGTCCGAAATCCAACCCGCGACTTCCTGATGTAAAGCTAATGGACTTAACCATTACGCCACGGAGGAGGTAAATTTTTGTTGATATATGTATGCTGGATGTTGAAAACAATTTATTTTAAAATGTACAGCTTGTGCTGGCTTTAATAGGCATCTGTTTAGGGGAGATAGAACTGTGATAACTATGTTTGAAATGTGATTTATTAAATTCAGTTTCCCTTTTCACTGTTTACTTTTTTATTTCACTCTAGAACTATATAACAAGGTTGTGCCCGAATAAATAATTCCGTTTTTTTTTCAGAATAACACGTACAGAGGAAAATATAACATATTCAGTCCGTTGAATCCAATTTGGACCGCAGTTTGCGGCAACAAATGACTTTTTCTCGAGTCCTTGGCCAGACTAACATACTCGTTGACGGATGAAGTGCTCGAGGACCCACATCCCCTCGTAAAAGTGAAACAGAAATTTATTACTGACGCTATAAACTGGATTAGGCCGTAACGTTTTACGCGAGATTACAATTTTACGCGCAGCTTTTAATGTGCGGTCCGTGTTGCCGTTAAAATTGTTTACGATAAACTTTAGGCACCTACTTGTTCTCTTTTTTTAAAAGACTTTCTTCAAAGCCTTCGTGGCACAGGATCCGGCTCGATTTCTAGAGCCCAAAATGGGGTACCAATAATTTTCTAAAAACCTAAAAACTTTTTACGAGCTTTTATTTTTTTTAAATCGTAACATTCTCAGTAAACGTCACAGTAAACCCTTTCATTTAATACCCATGTCTTGGGGCGCATAAAAATAACTGATCCCGCCATCGTTTAGAGTCCGCCATATTAGATTTAGAATGAAGTCACTTAGCTACTTATGCATTGTTATCCAAACTTAACAAGTATGCAAAATTGCAGCTCAATGGGAAACCAACCGTTAAGTGGTTCTAATTTGACCCAAACTAACTAACGCGGCAAGTTAAATAAAATCACAAAGTAGTTAACAATCTAATTTGTGATAAAAGATTGTAAAAACATACTTAGGTAAGTTTAATACATAATTATACTTATGTAGGTATGCTGTTCGGTAACCCGGTTGGGCCTTTGTTTCTGATCGCTACCACCTCGATGGTCGGTGACCATGAGGAATATTTTGCCTGATTGCCACCCAGTGATGGCAGATAGGAAATACATTCCTCATTACTTTGAGGCTGAGTGGTCGGTAATCGGAAATATACTGTACCTATCTATTCACTAACTTATATAAGTCTCTGCAATAAATATCTGTTTGAATATTGATTTTGATAAAACAGCAAATTTCATAAAATCATCTAAGTCATCATCTTATCAGCCGAAACCACGTCCACTGATGGACAAAGGGCTCCCCCAAGGTAATATATACTTTGCCCAAGGGTTTCCACAATAGCCGGTCCAACACTACCCGCATCATAAAAATAAAATCGTTCAAGTAAATAGGATAAAATTGAGAAATTGGAGCGCCACTTGTACTTCGTAAGACTCGTTATTAATTAAGGGTCCCCAGGAGTCTCGAGTTTCCATACAAACGTAGTTCCGCTTTAATAAAAAAACTACATGTCGGATGGAATCCAAAATTTGCGAATATATTGAGTAGACACTATCGATGTTTGTAATTAGTTTTCGATGTACTAATATAAACGGTAAAAAAATAAGAGCAGTTTCAAACTTTCATTACAAAACTAATTAAAACCTTCGTTTAGTTATGTTTAAATTTACTAGATGAAAACTAATTACAAACATCGATATGTGTCTACTCAATACATGATAGATAATTGATAGTTTTGTATTTTGTTTTGTATACTTTTGTATACTCCTTGCCTGCGTCTATGTTTCCCGACTCTTACAATTTGGGGATCTTCAAGGCGAGAGTGAATAGGCATTATTTGAGTTTGCGTGTATCATCCTCAACTACATCGTCACTTACCATCAGGTGAGATATAGTCAAACGCACAAGCATTTTTAATAAAAAGAAAATAATAATAATTGGTAAATAAAAAAATTGGAAAGTTTGGATTCAATTCGGCATGTACTCGTTTTTTTGATAAAGCGGAACTAAGTTTGTATGGAAACTCGAGGCTCCAGGGGACCCCCTTAACCAATTATCGAGCTTGGTTAACCTATAAACTTCTTTAAATCCTTCTCACTGACTGCCAGGTGAGATAAATTATACAGGCACTAGCTGTTTCCCGCGGCTTCACCCGCGTGGACCACTTTTTTATGACTTTTCGAGGGTGCGCAGTGCAAGCGGAGCCTAATAGACAGGTCCTAATCTGTCTACCTACCAAATTCCAGCCAGATCCGTTTAGTAGCTTTTGCGTGAAAGAGTAACAAACATACATCCATACATTCTTACAACTTTCGCGTCCTTTCAACTGTGGCGCAGCCCGATCGGGATGCTTGTCTATACATTCAAATCTGTGGCGCCACCTGATCGGGCTCCGTTCAAGTCCATTATTAAATCAAGGAAATATCAATGAATATTATACTTTTCCCGCTCTAATGCATTATGTTTATATCGTTTTGTTGTTACATTTTTCATTGAGTCAATGTTTGGTATCAAATAGCGCTACTAGAGGGCACTGTCTACTTTTAGTCCGCGCTATCGTTTTGTTCACACGATTTAGTTACTCAAGCATGTATTTTGTACTACAAGTTTTGCGAGTTTGACAATAAACAACTCACTATCGATTTCGTTTCGTTTGTTTTTGGGAGGACCTTTCAGTAGGCGGTTCATGGTCCTTCGAGCCGGATACGCGTCATAGATAGGAAGGAAGTGTTCTTTTATTTCAAAAATAGAATATACTCGAAAAATTCAAACTTCGTGGATCGGAAGTTGTCGTAAGTGCGTAGTTGACAAAGTGAAGTATCATTAGCTATAAAGAGTGACAAATGACATTAGCTGTTAAATAGTGACAATGAAGTTAGCTATCAAAATAAAAACATGTCAATTGAATATGTCAGTTAAAACAAGTGTTGCCATAAAAAAATAGTTCAGAAAATTATCATAAAGTGTTGCCATAAATAAATAAAATTTAGTACTTTTGGGACTTAGTAAATTTTCAAAAAAATATTTACTTAAAAAAGTATCAATATCTTTGAACTTAAAAATATATCTGCTAGTATTTATATCAAATAAATTTTGAATTTGATCTCAGTTTAATTACAAGACTTTTGAACTTTCTGGTTATTAAATAACACTCTTCCTTGTTTATTGCCTTTACAATTTGGACATAAAAATGAGTGATACGGACTCAAGTGATAAAAGTGAATTTAACCCTGATAAGCTGATACAGTTTCAGTTGGTATTACGCAGTCAAATAGAAAATGCGCATGCTAATTTCAAAAAGTCACCAAAGGGTCGTCTTACTTACAATTATATTCAAACAAAACTAAAATTTCTTGATGAATATTGGAAAAGCTATGAAAAGAATCACAAGAAGATACTGCAAAATGTAGACAAAAAGTTCTTAGCAGATGAAATATACATGAATACATACTTTGAAGTTGAGGACATCTATGCAATAGCTCGAGATACCATGTTAACTAAGCTTGATGAAGTCTCTCCAGTGAAACACTCAAATAACTCAACAGTTATTCAACATGTATCAGACCATAGTGAACCCTCTACATCTGCTCATATACATGCAAAGCACAGATTGATCAAGCTACCTCCGATACAAATACCAAAATTTGATGGACAATATAGTGAATGGATACCTTTTCATGATCAATTTGTCTCATTAGTACACAATAATACCACACTGAGCAATGTTAATAAACTTCATTTACTAAAACAAAATTTAGTCGGGGAAGCAGCCATCTTACTTAAAAACGTAGTAATTTCGGAAAACAATTACGAGATTGCATGGCTAAAGTTAAACAAAAGATATAGCAACAAGAGAATTATAGTAAATGCATATATTCAAAAGTTGATGTCTCTAAGAACTGTCACTCAAGAAAGTGCATATTCAATTAGAAATTTATTAGATTCAGCTACAGATTGTCTCGACGGTCTAAAAGGTATTGGAATAGATACAACTACATGGGATCCGATGGTAATTCATCTGATAACAAACAAAATGGACAACGATTCTTTAAGACAATGGGAAGAAAAGGTAAGCCGTGAATGCGATGATCAATTGCCTACATACGAAATGTTAACGAGCTTCCTAGAAACAAGATTCAGAGCACTTGAAGGACTTCAGTCCACAAAAAACAACACGCACACAAAAAGAACAAATCCTGACAACAAAAGAGTTTTTTATACTACGCCGAAAGAAGGATGTGTAGTCTGTGGTGGTGATCATTTCATTTTCCAATGTAAGAATTTCGTTCAAATGTCTCTGGATGACAAGAAGGCTTTCATTGAGAAAAACCATTTATGCTTTAATTGCCTAATACCAAACCATGGTGTAAAAACTTGTAGACAACAGTCATGTTGTCGCATTTGTGGAAAACGCCATCATTCACTTATTCACACAGAGACTACTAACACGAGTACTCCCAAATCAAACGAACGACGAGATATAACACAAAGAGAGAGCAAAACTTCACGAGAACAAACAACTGAGATGAATAACAATACCCGAGAACGAACAAATGATACAAATAACAATACAAACTACAATGTTGCAAGTCATCACGCTATGGAAACATATACAACTAACGTTTTGTTAGCCACGGCACTTGTAAAGGTGACCGCCGAGAATGGACGTACACTACAGCTACGAGCATTGATCGACCAAGGTTCCGAGGGATCATTCATTACTGAGTCAGCAACACAAAACCTTGGTCTGAGGAGAAATACAATCAACGGCTCAATAAGTGGCTTGGGAGATAATACAGTGATGCAAGCCAAGCATTCAGTGTCTTTTACTCTACAATCAAATTATGACAAGACACTGAATCTTTCAGTCAATGCTTATGTATTGAAATCATTAACACGCTTGCTGCCATCAAAACAAATAAACAAGACGTGGAAACATTTACAAGGACTAACATTAGCAGATCCCGAGTATGGTCAACCAGCACAAATAGATTTACTCTTAGGAGTGGAGGTATACAGCCGAATTATGCTTGATGGCATAGTATCTGGTGCACAAGGTTCACCATTAGCACAAAGAACTAGTCTAGGTTGGATTTTATCTGGAGCAATGCATTCTTCATCCAACAACATACATCATCACCATGTCGTAAATATGCATATTACAACTCATGAGGAAGATTTAGAGCAATTACAAAATTCTGGGAAATAGAATCTGAAGATACATACAAAAACAAAAAAATACTAACTGAAGAAGAGATGAAGTGTGAACAAATATACGCAGAAACATATTCAAGAGACACTGAAGGGAGATATATTGTGGAGATTCCATTTAAAGAGAAAAACTTTGATTTTGGAGACACGAAACACATAGCTGAAAGAAGATTAGAGCAACTAGAACGAAGATTAAACAAAGAAAAAGACTTAAAAGAAGAATATAACAAGGTTTTAATGGAATACTCTGATTTAGATCACATGGAAGAAATTAAAGACGAGGCAGAAGATACAACAAATAAATTTTATCTGCCTCATCATGCTGTAGTAAAACAAGACAGAACTACATCCAAAGTGAGAATAGTTTTCGACGCTTCCTGCAAGGGTCCAAACGGAAAATCTTTAAATGAAAATATGATGGTAGGTCCTAAACAGCAGTTAGATTTGAGACACATCGTAATGAGGTGGCGTAGACATCAAATAGCTATCATTGCTGATTGTGTTAAGATGTACAGACAAATAAAAGTCACTGAAGAATCTGCAAATTATCAGAGAATTTTATGGAGAGTCAATGGCAAACTGAAAGTGTATCGGATGGTTAGAGTGACTTTTGGCACTGCTAGTGCTCCATATCTTGCAACAAAAACTCTTCAACAACTTGCAATAGATGAAGAAACAAGATTCCCAAGGGCTTCCCTTATTACACGCAGTGATTATTATATGGATGACCTGCTATCCGGAGCAGATAATTTAAAAGAAGCATATGAAATTTATTCAGAAATGACACGGTTATTGAGTTCGGGAGGTTTCGAATTGCAGAAATGGGGAAGCAACAATAAAGACTTTGAAAAACATATAGAAAACGAAAAATCCAAAACAGATGCTTCATACATAATTAAATCAGACGAGATAGTCAAAACACTAGGAATTAGTTGGAACAAAAGCACTGATAAATTTCAATATCGCATCAATTTACCACAAATCACGAAGACTGTGACAAAGAGACTTATTCTTTCTGAGATCTCACGCTTATTTGACCCGATGGGATGGTTATCCCCAGTTATTATCATAGCAAAAGTTATAATTCAAAAGTTATGGCTGTCAAGAGTTTCTTGGGACGAGGAGATTCCTGAAAACATACAAAGAGAGTGGATACAATTCTGCATTAACCTGGAACTAGCAAAGGACATTAGTATTGATAGATGGTATACAACTAATACAACGGACAAAAGGCTTGAATTACATGGTTATAGTGATGCTTCACAGATAGCATACGCGGCAGTTGTCTATCTAAGAGTGGTTAAAGATGATGACACTATTCATGTCAAGTTGGTTACAGCAAAAACAAGAGTTGCACCTATTAAAACAATTTCGGTGCCTCGTCTGGAGCTCTGTGGAGCCGTATTACTCACAAAATTACTTAGAGAAGTCGCCGAACATCTAAGCATTGAACAAAAGAATATTCATGCCTATACTGACTCAAGCATCGTATTGGCCTGGTTACAATGCCATCCTACAAAATGGAAGACTTTTATTGCTAACAGGACTTCTGAGATTTTGAACATTTTACCAGCAAGCTGTTGGAGTCACATAGCATCAGATAAAAATCCCGCAGATATAGCATCACGAGGTGCCTCTCCAGCTGAGATTTTACAACATCATCTGTGGTGGACTGGACCGAGTAATCTGATAGAAAGAGAAATTAAATACGAACAACCTAAAGAAAATTCAACTGATTTAGAAATAAAAAAGGAGAAGGCAAATATAAAAATAAAAGCGATGGCAAACACTATACAAGAAAACAAAGATGATTTTGACCTACTGAGAAGATTTTCAAATATAGTAAAACTGTTGAGAGTTACTGCCTACCTACTACGAACATTTAAGAAGGAAAAACCTAAAGAGATACATCTAACTGGAAAAGAGATAAATGAAGCTAGAGAAAAATGTATAAAGTTATGTCAAGAAGAATCATTCCAGGAAGAAATTGAAAGATTAACAAAAGGGAATAATTTAAAGAAAAGCAGCAAGATCCGAACACTTAATCCTTTTCTGGATGCAAAGGGTGTTTTAAGAGTTGGAGGTCGGATTCAACATAGTAACTTACCTGATCATAGCAAACATCAAATCATTTTGCCTCAAAATCATCCGTTTTCTAAACTTATACTTAACGAATGCCACATACAAACATTCCATGGCGGACCAACGTTGATGTTGAGCAACCTACGCAGAAGGTATTGGATATTGCATGGTAAGAGCTTAGTAAAACAAATTATACACAAATGTGTTAAATGTGTCAGGTTCAGAGCTACAACTAGTAAACAATTGATGGGATCTTTACCGGCATCGCGTGTAACACCAAGTAAGCCTTTTCTTAACAGCGGCGTTGACTTTGCTGGACCTATTGATTTAAGACTTTCGAAAGGAAGAGGTTGCAAAACACAAAAGGGTTACTTAGCCATATTTATATGTTTAGTTACCCGTGCCATACACATTGAAATGGTAACTTCACTGAACACTCAAGATTTCATTGCCGCATTCAAGCGCTTCGTTGCAAGACGAGGGCATTGCTCTGATATGTGGAGCGACAATGCAACAAATCTTTCAGCTGGAAACAAGGAACTGAAACTTATGCTCATCAAAAGTAAAGACAATTTACAATCAGACATTGAAAACATTCTGGCTAATGACGGGACTACGTGGCATCACATTCCTGCTTCTGCTCCACATTTTGGCGGTTTGTGGGAAGCTGGAGTTAAATCCATAAAATTTCATCTAAAACGGGTCCTTGGAAATACAACACTAACCTATGAAGAAATGTCTACAGTGACGTCACAGATTGAGGCTTGTTTAAACAGTCGTCCGATTTCTCCAATGAGTGATGATCCTACAGATCTTCAACCCTTAACTCCAGGTCATTTTCTGATTGGCGAATCGGCCACTATTGTCCCTGAAGAAAGCTACTTAGATTCAAACATCAATAGATTGACAAGATGGCAATATACTCAGAGGATGCTTCAAGAATTTTGGAGCAGATGGTCAAAAGAATACTTAACTCGTCTTCAGCAAAGACCAAAATGGATGACTAAGCAGCCAAATGTCAAAACTGGAGATTTAGTCTTATTAAAAGAAGATAATCTTCCGCCGTCCAAGTGGTCTCTTGGAAGAATAGTAGACGTGCATCCTGGAGTGGACAATTTAGTAAGAGTCGTTACGGTGAAGTGTAAAAATGCTATTATTAAGAGGCCGATCACCAAGGTGTGCTGCCTTCCAGTAGAACAAGTTTGAATTGTTACATATTACTAATTCGTACGTTATAATTTTATATTTTAATTTGATTTTTTTTCAAAATGGAAGGACATCACGATGTCCTTGGCGGGCGGTATGTTTATATCGTTTTGTTGTTACATTTTTCATTGAGTCAATGTTTGGTATCAAATAGCGCTACTAGAGGGCACTGTCTACTTTTAGTCCGCGCTATCGTTTTGTTCACACGATTTAGTTACTCAAGCATGTATTTTGTACTACAAGTTTTGCGAGTTTGACAATAAACAACTCACTATCGATTTCGTTTCGTTTGTTTTTGGGAGGACCTTTCAGTAGGCGGTTCACATTACAAACTGCGTATGTTAGAACAGGAAAGGCTTATTCAGTTGGTAGTGTTGACCGTTTGTCGACCTCCAAGAATATTGTGTTTCCAGTGTTTATGTCATCAAAATTCAGTAAAAATGTAAGTAATTCTTCATTTATTACTATATTTGTTGTAATTTAGGTGTTTTAATTTGAATTTTTTGCAAAAAAAAGGACTTGGACTGATGCCATAGCATGTGAGCAACATACACCTTCAAAGTCTGCTCATCTTTTCAGCCCGTATATTCATCATCCTTTCATACCTAAAAAACTAACGTAGTTAAGGCATGCGCTTAAAATATACCATGTTTTTTTCAGTAAGAAGAAAGAAAATGCGATTATAGTGCTTGGAGGGTACATCGAAGGCCCGTTCTGTGACGGCCACCCGATCGGGTGCCACAGTTTAGGGGGTCAGCCATTTTTTACCAAATATTGGATTATAAGGCTCATTTCCACAGAAGCAAAACATGAATAATCTCATCATCATATCAGCCGAAGGACGTCCACTGCTGGACATAGGCATCCCCCATGAATTTCCTCGATGAACGGTTCTGCACTGCCCGCAAACAGCGGCATCCCGCGACCTTCACCAGGTCATCGGTCCACCTCTTGAATAATCTATACCAATTAAATTATAATTTAAAATACAACTACTAAAAACGAATTCTCTGAGACTCGAGGATCAAGACAAATATAAGAACGTCAGCAGCGTACCAAAATGGGGTCTTCCACATTGAAGAAGAAACAGTTGAGTACATACATTACAAAAAAATGAAAAACATTACCGTCTTCCTTGGGTAGCTAGGTAAACAAATTGTACAGACACGCTGTGCATACTTTCTTGTAAAACCATCACGGTCTATCATAATCATAATCGGGCATAATGTATGCCGCGTACACCAATCAACAATGAACGTTACACTTACTTAGTAGCAAAGAATAATGATAGATAATGAAAAATTTACAAATAATTTGGGTTTGTATGGGAGGTACCTTACTTAAATTTTTCCTAGAATAATGAAGTACCTAGCAATAAGGCCGCCTATTGTATAGGCTTTCTTCTATGTTGTTCGTTTCTTTTCATGTTGTGATAAAGAATATTGTATTGTATTCTATTGCATTGCATTATACATTGCATTTCATTGTATTGTATTGTATTGTATTGTCATCATCATCATATCAGCCGAAAATCGTCCACTGCTGGACAAAGGCCTCCTCCAAGGATTTCCACGACGACCGGTTCTGCGCTGCCCGCATCCATAGTCTTCCCGCGATCTTCACCAGGTCGTCGGTCCACCGCGTGGGAGGCCTGCCTACGCTACATTTTCCGGTGCGAGGTCACCACTCGAGAACTTACAGACATACACATACATACACACACACCCACTCTTACACACACACACACACTCTTACACACACACACAAACGCGTTTTTTTTAGACACTTAGTGTAAGACAATCGATTCCCAACAAAATCTCAACTTCGATTTTTTTGCCATCACAATACTTTCTTCACTCCTTCGTCGCTCGAAAGTAAAAATACCTAAAGTACCTATTAGGCAATCGTTTGCGTGAAAGCAAACATATTTCATACAGTATACCTAAATTACTACATTCGTCTTGTGCGAATGTGTGTGAAAGCCCACACTATCCAGCTATTGAGTACAACATACTCGAGTGTTGGATTAATGTAGCATTGAAACATGCTAAAAGCTGAGAAAAAGGAATTTTAAATGAACACTAACTATAGCGTACACTAAAAAGCGTCGGTGGCTCAACCGGTAACGACTCGGTCCATCTAACCAGAGGTACCGGGTTCAAATCTGGACGGCCAATGTACCAATGAGTTTTTCAAAAACTTACGTACATACTTACCGATTGCTTTAACGGTGAAGGAAAACATCGTGAGGAAACCTGCACACGCCTGCGAAGAAACTCGAAGGTTGTGTGTGAAGTCGACCAACCCGCACTGGGCCCGCGTGGTTGACTAAGGCCTAGTCGCCCTGATTCAGGGTAGGCTCGAGCCCCTCGGTGGGGACGTATATGAGCTGTAATGATGATGACTAACTATAGGTACTACAGGTACATATAATACAAAGAAGTCATTCTTTTGACTGTAGAAAATATTATGAGTTAAAAGCAATGAATCTAGTAAAAAAAGTAAAAATAATTTTCAATTTTTTACATTGATTTTAAATGGCAATGTTTCATAAAACCCGGCCAAGAGCGAGTCAGACTCGAGAACTAATGCGAAACACCTAAAGAAAAAAAAATTATAGCATCTTGTTAACATTTTTATACTCAACACGCTGTTTCGTATAAATCCAAAACGCCGTGTAGGTAATAACAGTAAATTTTAACACCTGCCGAGTTCCATACTTAGTGCTTTAGCTAGAAAATAAATATGCACAAAAGGTGTTGGCATAATAAAACACTCAATGAGAATAAATTTTGTTAAAAGGACAGCTTTTACAGACCCTTAGAGCTTCGAGTATTTGTGTACCGTGCATTAGTTGACTTTAATGCAAATAGGTTAATGAAAAACCAGTAATATTCGCGCATTAAGGGTTCCGTACCACTAGCAGAGCGGCTAATGCAACGCGCATCTTTTTTTTAACGAAAATGGAGATAATTGTATTACTTATAGAAAAAAACTCACTCAATTTTTTTTATTAAAAAAAGACTTAAAAATTACAATAAACCGGCCAAGTGCGAATCGGACTCGCACACGAAGGGATCCGTTCCGTCGTACAAAAAAAACCGTTTCTTGTATGGGGGCTCCCTTTAATTTTTACACGTGTGAATGTAAAAAAAAACCGGAAAAAATTTTATAGAATGCGGGATTTTTGATTTTTAAATTACTTTTTTTTACTACTTTTTTAACCGTTTAAAGCAAAAACAGAACAAAAGACATTTCGTTAAAAATTATCTTCCTTAAACTAAGGATACGCTATCCAAGTAAATCCTAAGTATATGGTATTTCGTTTAATGCAAGGTACTAATAAAATTTTGTGTAATATACCCTTTTATAGCAAAAAAAGAACAAAAGACATTTCATTAAATAGTATCCTCTATAAACTTAGAATACTCTACCCTAGTAAATCCTTAGTCTATGGTATATATATTTAACAGTATTAATAACAATACGCTATCCAAGTAGGTAGATCTTAAGTCTATGGTATTTCATTTAACGCAAGGTACTAATAACATTACGTGTAATATACCCTTTTATAGCAAAATAGAACAAAAGACATTTCATTAAATAGTATCCTCCGTAAACTTAGGATATTTTACCCTAGTAAATCCTAAGTCTATGGAGTAAACATTTAACAGTATATTAACAACATTACGTGTAATGAACCCTTTTTTTTTATTCAGAATTGGTAAACCCTTTTATAGCAAAAATAGAACCAAAGACATTTCGTTAATAGTATCTTCCATTAACTTAGGATACGCTACCCTAGTAGATCCAAAGTCTATGGTATCTTCATTTTAATAGTACTAATAGCATTTCGTGTAATGACAGTCATGTTAAAAGTATGATCCTTGACCTGTTGCTTAGTAGACATAAAAGGAGCGTCAAAGTGAAAAATATAGATACGTTCAAAGCGTCTAAATATGTATCCACAACCTTATGTGTATCTATATTTTTGCCCTTGAATTCATTATCATCATCATCATGACGATGAAGTCAAGGGCCCTTGACTCACCCATTATAAAAAATCAACATGTTTCTTGCCTCTCTAGTCTCCGAATCAAACACTTTAATGGATGTGTCAGCGTATCCGACTATCACGTTTGACTGGTCCGCTGAGAGGCCCATGGAAAGAGCTGGAGGTCGCTCTGAAAATATAACAGAACTATAACAAGATTTTCATGTTTTTTTTTTTTAATATAAAACAAACAACGTTACGTAGAACACCTATTAGGCCTAACTATTAGGCTAACCGATGGTGTTCATTGTATTGTAACGCGCCTGAACATGGGAACGCCCTAATTTATTAAAGTACTAAATTCGTAAACCCTTTGTTACTGTTATAAATCTGGCCCAAAAATAGAAATAATTATTATATTCGCTGATTTAGCTGCACCTTTGACAAATTCCACTCGCCGCTACCGGCTCGCGTCAAACGGTTTGCGTCAAAGGGACCGCCCTGAGTTCAATCGCGGCACCGCCGACTTTACACCCCTACGGGGTCGCGCAACCCGTCTCTAATTAATAAAATATAAATTTAGGCGACGATTCTGAAGATACTTCGTCCTGCTGTGAAAGTGATTAAAATTAATGATAAATTCTAAAACAAAAACATTTTTTTTGTAAAATTTCTTTGTGCTTCAACACATTTCCAAAATTCCGTTCAGGTGTACTACAGCTTTTTTCATCGTACATACTTTATATTTTCCGTAAAATCAAAGTAGGTGTATCATATGTGCCTCCTAAATAACATCGTAAGTAGATATAGAAATATGAGCGTGCTATGCTCGGAGTTTCTCTACATTATCGAATCAGAAACGAGGAGATCCGTAGGAGAACCAAAGTTACCGACATAGCTCTCAGAATTGCTAAACTTAAGTAGCAATGGGAGGGGCACTTATCTCGTAGAACAGATGGCCGCTGGACCAGTAAAGTTCTCGAGTGGCGACCGCGCACCGGAAAACTTAGCGTAGGCAGGCCTGCCACTCGGTGGACCGATGACCTGGTGAAGGTTGCGGGAAGCCGCTGGATGCGGGCAGCGCAGAACCGGTCGTCGTTGAAATGCTTGGGGAGGCATATGTCCAGCAGTGGACGTTCTTCGGCTGATATGAGATAGGAAAAAAAATATCAGTTCGTTCCTTGTAAATGCTGTATCTGACACGATACCTAATTTATGAGGATTAAATTGATGTAGATATTGTAATTTTTGCACTACACTGCTGCTTTTTGTAATTACTTATGTATAATTAAGTTTAATAGATAAGTAAAATAAGTAGGTAATAAAGAAAAACATGAACACACGTGAAATGTACGGAGTTGCGAAGTTTGCCGTCCCAGGGCCCCCAAAGAACTGTGTGTTTAAGCTCTCGAGGGCCGGATCAGCCCGGATGCAGAATTCTGGTGGGTCCATATCTGATGTATCAATCTGAGGAAACAACAAAGTCCTTCATCCATTTGATCCAAGAGTATTTGTTTAGCAGGAATCATCATCATATCAGCCGAAAATCGTCCACTGCTGGACAAAGGCTTCCTCCAAGGATTTCCACGACGACCGGTCCTGCGCTGCCCGCATCCATCGGCCTCCCGCGATCTTCACCAGTTCGTCGGTCCACCGCGTGGGAGGCCTGCCTACGCTACGTCTTACGGTGCACGGTCGCCACTCGAGAACTTTACTGCCTCACCGGCCATCCGTTCTACGACCTGTGTGCCCTGCTCACTGCCACTTCAGTTCAGCGATTCTGTGAGCTACGTCGGTTACTTTGGTTCTCCTGCGGATCTCCTCGTTTCTGATTCGATCACGCAGAGAAACTCCGAGCATAGCACGCTCCATTGCCCTTTGAGTGACCTTGAGCCTTCTTATGAGGCCCATAGTAAGCGACCATGTCTCAGTTCCGTAAGTCATAACTGGCAACACACACTGTAGCAGGAATACTTATTCTTATTTCTCTCTATCATGTGGATTTTTAAAATCTTTAATAAAATACAGACGTAAACAACACGTGTTAACAATAAAGCCTCTACAGTTTTTACGAAATTCTAAACATATTTTATTAGTATATAGTATACTAGCGGTCCGCTAAAATCTGCATTTTATTTTAAGGCAAGGTATTGATTGAAACAATTGTATCTATCCTTTTCTTTACGTGTAAAGAGTAAAGAAAATAACCATACTTTTTCTCTTTTTCAATGGTTTTTCGTTTCAATCAAAAACTACAATGAAAGTATATTACTCACTTTGTATTATCTTATCAAATATTGTTGCATATTTTTTAAAATTTAAACTCCAAAATATTAGTCATAACTAGAGTTGAAAGTAACGGTGTAGACGTATCTTTGGGATTTTTTTTCTATCGAGCCAAAACTGCTCAATCGTGTTTCTAATATCTTTTGACTTTAAGGACATCATAAGCAATAAGGTTATTTTTTTCAACCTTGGGTTTTCTATCGTTTAGGAGTAATTGACGTCAAAAATAACGAAAATCTGTAATATTACCGCCTTCATGAGCATTTTTATTAATTTATCCTTCCTTTTTTTTCTTCATTTAATGTCTATTTTCGCTTAAATGTTTCTTTTTTAATTCTCAATTGGTAAGCCCTTGGCATTATCTCATCATCATTTTTCTTGGAGTCATGGTATAAAGTATAGTATGCAACTAATAAAACGAATTTATATCGATACACTCGTGATTCAATCATTATGAATCACTCGCTCATGTCGTGATTCAGTCATTAGAATCCTTCACTTGCTCGTGATTTATCTATGGCCCTCGCTTTAAATCCTTCCTTTATTCACTAGTTGCATTATATACTAGAAAGAGCAGATCATAGTGACACTAGATATAGATTGGCTTCAGGTCTATCAGATAACATTAACACGACCCTACTATAAGCCCGCTGGTTTTTGAGATATTTGCATTTGTATTTTCTAATTTTGTATAAATAACGCATTTGTTTGAATGTTTTGTACAACAATACGGTAAAAACTTCCTCATTTGAATATCAACTTTTCAATGAAGTAAAAAAGTTAACGAAAAAACAACGATTGTTGTCAAAATTATATCTCAAATCCCTTAATAATCATCCAAGAATTTCGTAATCAAGTCCGATTTTTTTTGATGAGCTTGTGAATCAAAGTTAGTCAATGCGAAAAACATTATAAATATGTCGAGGGGGGGGGGGGGGGGGTTAGGTTATGGATGACCTTGTGGTTCACGTCCTTAACTATTTCGGTAGTGGGCTTTGAAATAACAATGCAGCTGTATTACAGGGAGGACCTCGATTGCCGAATGATCAAGACCTTTAAATAGTCTTGATCATTCGGCAATCGAAATTGTACAGGATGCCTTGGATTACAATTGATGCAAACGCGGTGATCCCAGCGATAAAGTGACACGTCCGTTTTGCTCACATATCACCACTACTTGTGTTCTGCTCGACGCTCCGACCTCCGTCAAAAAGCGTCTGCCTCGAGACTGACGTCCAGCTAATATGGCTTCTCCACAGATCTAATAAATTCTCAACTTAGTGCTACCACCTTAGTCACAACAGCCTTCCGTTAATACGTCATCTTTGCTACCACAAACGATTGTCTCACGAGTACAAGCGATTGTCACGCGACCACCGGTTTCACCCAGGTACTGATACCTGAAGTTTGATCCAAATAAAGTTTAACGATCTATGTAAACTTATCTCGAACTGGTATTGGTCGCGTTTTCAATGATGCTCCGACAAATATTAAAATTGTAAAAAACATGAAAATAATGAATGATTCTTGAAAATTTATATGGGATTTGAGGCAATCTTTTTCATTTTTGTTGCAACTAATTTGTACTTTTGTTATCTTTTTTCACTTTGTTCGAAAGCTGATAAAAAGAGGAAGTTTTTATCGTATTGTGCACGCCAACTGTTTTTTAATATAACTTTTCTTTGAAAAATCACAATACACAAAAAAATGCATTTTTCATACAAAATTAGATAATGCAAATGCAAAAATCTCGAAAACTAGTGGACTTTTGTTAGAGTCATGTTGATGTTATGAAATTCGTACTCCTATCTAAAACAACTCAATTCAGTTTTAAGTAAATGGCGCCTTATTTTAGCTTGGCGCGAATGAATGCGCGTAGAAAGGCTTGGGCTAATAAGGTAAGCATAAACCTCCTTGGGAAAGATGATGTATTCCTTGGTGTGACCTATCCGCTTCATGCGTCATCAGTCTCCTTCTGATACAGGCCACCTTGGTATTTAATCTCCTTTGTTCACATAGATATGTCGGAGCGTCATTGAAAACGCGACCAATACCAGCTCGAGATAAGTTTACATAGTTACACTTTGTTTGGATCAAACGTCAGGTATTAGTACCTGGGTGAAACCGGTGGTGGCGTGACATTCGCTTGTACTCGTGAGACGATCATTTGTGGTAGCAAATATGACGTATTAGCGGAAGGCTGTTTGTGCTGCCACACTGAGTTGAGAATTTATTAGATCTGTGGAGAAGCCATATTAGCTGGACGTCAGTCTCGAGGCGGACACTTTTTGACGGAGCGTCGAGCAGAACACAAGTAGTGGTGATCTGTGAGCAAAACGGACGTGTCACGCCATCGCTGTGATCACCGCGTTTGCATCCATTGTTATCCAAGGCATCCTGTACAATTTCGATTGCCGAATGATCAAGACTATTGAAGAAGGACCTCTGTGATATAGCTGCATTGTTATTTCGACGCCCAATACCGAAATAGTTAAGGACGTGAACCACGAGGCCATCCATAACCTAACCACCCTAACCTCCCCCCTTCGACATCAGAAGTTGGATTGTTCCCTGCGCTCGCAACGAGTGGAGAACGACGGGAAAATTTGAAAAATGATAATAAAGCAGCGAAATAAAAACCCACTGGCAACAATTCTTCGTGCTACAGAACTACATGCTGCGATTGATTGAGGTTATGCAAGCACCATCGACTACATCTGCTGCAATCATATTGCCAGCATTCAACCGGAATATACCGGAAGCTAATCCACGTGCACGGCGCTCAACTGTCGACATCTCCCTTACGGAACGACCGTTGGAATGAGGCGACAGCGTGGGCTGCGCTAGCAGCGGCAGAGATGCCCTAGAGCGGCGTCTGTGAAGTTCGTGGTATACGCGGAGCTACGAAAATCCGGTGAGTCGTACCCCGTTTGTTTTGATAGTGGTACTAGTACAAACGTAGTACTATTACCTAATCTGTGGTGGTACTGAGTGTTCTCTCGTTAAAGAAAGTTTCGTGTATAGACTTTCGGGAGTGTGTTCAATACTAACGCACTGTATACTCAAAGACAAATATCGAGTGAGGGTAATATTGACGGGCATTGTTCAGAATGGTCATATCTTGTTATGCCAGACGAGTACGAACGATATTATGATCGATTCAGATATTTTAAATCTAGGATTGACGGTATTCTTAAACGAGTCTGTCAATAACAAAACAGCTTGAATGTCGGTAAGGATGCGAATAGAGTAGTTAGTCCCTTACCCTTCTAGTAGTGATTGCATTAGCAGCTAAAATGATGCCTTGTGGAAAGTACTCTTTCACATGCTTTCGGATTTTTACTTGTGACACAACGTCGTGATTGAACGGAAGATTTTGAACGAGGACTCATCTATAATATAATAAAACTGTAACGGGGCCGTGTCTGTACATGAAATATTTTTGGAAAATAATAACTGTGGTGGACATTACTAACGATACAGAGGCCAAAACAACAACTTTTGTAATTTTTGTCTGTCTGTCTGTCTGTCTGTATGTTCGCGCATCACGCAAAAACTACCAGGCCGATTTTGATGAAATTTTGTATGGTGGTTCCTTATAGCCCGGGTTAACATATAGGATGCTTTCTATCCCATAAAATTCAAGAGTTCCCGTGGGAAAATCAAAAGTATTCATTTATAGAGTGGCTCACCACGCAAATGTGGCTTGACCTATTACAATCAAATTTTACACGTTGATACCCTTATCGCGTACTAAAACTGGGACATTGTGAATCCCAAAAAAATTAGGGTTCCTACAGGAATGCAAAAAATTGTATCTTTAGAATGACTCAACGTAAGAATATGAAACCTTTACATTGGGATGGGGTGTTTTGACCATCATTGTATAGTCGGGTATTCTTTATCCCAGAAAACTAAACAGGTCCCGTGGGAAATTATCTATCGATACATACAATAATAACAATAGAGTACTTTTTTCTATATATTAGCTACACATACCAAACATTATAATCATAGTAGCAGAATGTCAATAGATGGCACTGCAGGGATAATAAAACGCGCTTAAGTTGTATTAAAACATTAAAATATTATTTCATACTTTTGAGTGGATTTCTTTTATGTATTTTTCAGCATCCGCTACTTTAAACTCTGGAACTATGGTACGTAGCGATGTGTTTCATAGACGAACAGAGAGGTATTTTTTTACAGATTCCAATCGTGTAAAAAAATAAAAACACATAAATCGAGTTTAACATCTTTTAACCAAGAGGCATAGATATGGGAACTCTTCTGACGGCGACTATTTGCGTGTGGCAGTTGCTCTCCGCCTGCAATATCAATATCTGTGAACCTCATCAATGTATTTGCGGGTCTTCGGTGGAGGCAATTGGCCATCACTCACTGAGTTGCAGTCGTGTTTGTGAAGATTACCACGTCACCAATTCCTTAATGACCTCACTCGGAGGGCACTGGTCTCGGCCAGATGTAATATTCCATCTTTGATGCAGCCGCCGGCCGGGCTTTAGTCGATGGCAAAAGGCCGTAGGGGTTTAAACAGGTGCTATGGCAGAGAGGAACGTGTCTGCTTTGGGAAGCCACTTTTTCTGCCTCACTCCTCACCCGTACGGTACTGCTGCTCAATTAGCGGTGAGAAAGAAGCATAATAAGTACTCGGTCTTGGAGGCAAATTACTGCTTTGTGCCGCTGGTCTGTGAGAC
The DNA here is from genome assembly GCA_947284805.1 of Coleophora flavipennella. Taxonomy (NCBI): domain Eukaryota; kingdom Metazoa; phylum Arthropoda; class Insecta; order Lepidoptera; family Coleophoridae; genus Coleophora; species Coleophora flavipennella. The sequence goes on along the minus strand of OX369285.1, from coordinate 6,255,403 downwards.
AACCGGCCGCTGAACCCTCAGAGGCCTTTGCCTTCACATAGAAGATTGGCCTTCGCCTTCGAGAGAGGAGATGTGACGTGAGGTCCTACCTGCTGCTAAGGTTGTCTATTTCCATCCAGAGCGGCAACGAGAAGTGAGTCTTGGGCTCCTTTGGAGCTGATACGACTCGAGGATTTGACCCATATTAATATTGTTAGGAAATTTTATTACCTATAATGATTTGAATTAGTTTTTTGATAATATTTCATCATATCAGTTTATATACGTCCCCACCAAGGGGCTCGACCTGCCCTGAGTTAGGGCGATCTGGCCTTAGACGATCACGCGGGCCCATTGCGGGTTGATTGACTTCACACATAAGCTTCGAATTTCTTCGCAGGCGTGTGCAGGTTTCGTCACGATTTTTTTTCTCACCGTAATAGCGTCGGATAAACGTACATACCAGTATGAAATCGATATTCGTATAGATATTGGTAAGTGGTAGGATTCGAACTACGGCTTTCCGGACAGGAGGTAGTGGCCCTAACCGTTTTGCCACCGACGCTCTGTATTTTATTTAAGATTTAGAAATCCTTACTTTATATTATAAATGTGAAAATGTGTTTGTTTGTTACCTATTCACACTTCAACACCTCTACCAATCTTAATGAAATTTGCCATGCAGGTAGCCTGTATCACTGGAAATGAAATAGTCAACCTTTTATCTGTGGAAATTATCATAGTCCGATGCAGTTCCTGAGGAAACTAAAACAATACTCTTTGTTCGTTTTATTTAAAATCGTAACGAAAAAATGGATTGGTGTAATTTTTAGCACAGAGATAAGGTGGAAAATGATATAATATACTAATAAGTATATCCTGACATAGTTCCCGAGGGATCTGGGGACAGCTGTTTGCTACGCCCGCGCACGTCGGTGGCGTCGCAACGGAGCAACGGATTAAAGTGATTTTTTGTATAGAATTTGTTGAGGGGGTGGGAAGTGACAAAGACTGCTAATCCGAATAGCCCGATACAGTTCCTGAGGTACCTGGTGAAAACTCATGTCCACGCTTGCGAGCTGATTGCGGCTCGCTCACCACTCACCCTCAAAAAGAGTCATAAAAGCTATGTCCACGTGGGCGAAGCCGCGGGCAAAAGCTAGTTGTAAATATGACGATTCATTTAGCTAACTAGTGTTTCGGTTAAACAAACCTAAACCAGGATTGAAAGTATTGAAACCCCTTTAAGCATTTATAATATTGAGACTGGCATCTTAACATGGAGTAAAACCCTTATTAGCTTTTGTAATATTGGGACTGATATCCTCAATGATCATAGGCCAAAGTTGTCTATTTTTAATAGCTTTTTTGGCAGTGGACGTCTTTCGACTGATGTGATGATGCAGGATTCATGGACTGGAGGCTGCGAATGTCATAAGCCCCGAAGCTTTCCCTTTTTGACGGCCTTATCATGCTGGTAAAGAAAAAGGATAGCATACTCGTAGAACGCAAGTGTTGATAACCGTGAAAAAAAATGATAACAACATGCCTGAACGGAAATTGCTTCCTCTGATAGCTTGGAACATCGATTGACTTCATAGGTGGTCACTATTTGCTAGTGGTTACATCAGGTGCATTCTTTACCTATTAAATCGAAATGACTGATTTTGTAACCTCTGTTCAAATACGTCCACGTGTCATTCGATCTACGTAATGCCCCCTTGTATTTGAACTTACGTTCATAAACGCTTTAGGCGCGTGGCAATGACCAGGTGAATCTTAGAACGTTTAAACGTCGGTACTCATAGTTAAGTGTCCTTTAAAATATGCTCACTTCCTTCGAGTATAGTAATGAGATTTCATGTTACAAGTCCTTCCATGATGATTCATCATCATTACAGCTCATTTACGTCCCCACCGAGGGGCTCGAGCCTACCCTGAATCAGGGCGATTAGGCCTTAGTCGATCACGCGGGCCCAGTGCGGGTTGGTCGACTTCACACACAACCTTCGAGTTTCTTCGCAGGCGTGTGCAGGTTTCCTCACGATGTTTTCCTTCACCGTTAAAGCAATCGGTAAGTATGTACGTAAGTTTTTGAAAAACTCATTGGTACATTGGCCGTCCAGATTTGAACCCGGTACCTCTGGTTAGATGGACCGAGTCGTTACCGGTTGAGCCACCGACGCTTTTGCATTTCCATGATGATTATTTGGCAGCAACCGAACTGTTGGGTTAACCGAGTTACGAAGTACAGCCTCCTGGAGTTGCTTCTAGGTACGAGTAAAGTAGCTTAACCTCTAAATGTCATGTTTGTCGATTACACACACAGGCTGTAATTTTATCTAAGTGAAGCACGACAAAAGACTAGTGATAATACGGAGAGTAACGCATCATATGACAGGAGTTGTTAATCAGCTTGCTGCTGATGTGATAATAGACATGGGCCTCCCCCATGTTGGAGCGGTTTCACCAATTGTAAAAAAAAAACAAATAAAAAACGCTACGCTTGGCGGGCTGTTTGGCGGTACAGTATAAGCGTGAAGGACGCTGCTGCTCATCCTCAAATTTTTGGTCCCTTAGTTGCTTCATAAGGAACCCTCGGAAAGAGATGGGGTGTTACATTGCTCTGGGGCAGCACCACAGGCTGATTTCGAAATTAAAGCTTAGCTTCACAAGTTACCTAACTTTGTGTTGTTACAAATGGACAAGCGTAACCGACCACTTTAGATATCAAATACCGTCAGAGGACAAGACTACGTTAAATGCCCGATAGTGACAGTATTATTGACTTGGACAGAATTGATGATGGAGAGACTGAACCTCGACCATCTACTAATGCAGAGTAAGGACTTTTGTACTTGACCGTGACACAATGTTTCGCAACAGAACGCCAATAGTCTCAGCCATTCGTAGACGTAGGCGTAAAACACCGAGTTGATTTTCTCGTTGCTGTGCGGCCACAACTGTGTGTGGCGTGCGTTTGGCTCGCAGGCGTATCACCGGGGAGGTGATGTTGGCAATCACCAGAAAGAGGTGATGTTTGAGATCGCCGCATGGAAGCGATAGTGTGGTTGGACACCGGAGGGAGGTGGTCCAAGAGTCGCCAGGTAGGGTGACTGTGTTTTTGGGCGGACACCTGAGAGGTTGTCTGAGAGTCGCCAGGTCGGGTGACTGTGTGTTTGGGCGGGCACCGGATGGAGGTGTCTGAGAGTCGCCAGGTTGGGTGACTGTTGTTTGGTTGGGCACCGGATGGAGGTGGCCCAGAGTTGCCAAGATGGGTGACGGTTGATTTGTTGCGAAACCTTGTGGTACAATTCAAATGATTAAGTGAGAGAATTTTTTTCTGTGCTTGGACGTTAACGATTGACATTAAGTATTGACATGACCATACTGCTACCATATATTTTGTTAGCTTTGTAATAATGTTTTCTTGAGTTGACGATAATTGAATTTTATGTCAGGTGAACAGGTCCCACCTTCCCCACTAAGACCATAGGCCTGTGTCTTAGTGAAAATTTTGGTGATCGTCCTCTTGTTGGTCTGCTTAATAAGAGAAAGTGAACCCTGCATTGCCCCTTACTGGTGGGCAATTGTACCTATGGAATATAAAGTTCCCACGAGATGCTTTCTAGCTACAAAATCATATCATATCAGTCCATACACGTCCCCATCGTGGGGCTCAATCCTGCTCCATTACCTATTATTTACTTCACTTACTCACCAATCCGGGAGGTTCCAGATTGAAAGTTGCATTTTTACAATCCTAAGTGGCGGGAATTCTTAGGTTCTAAGAAAATAAAAATAAAAAACTTGATTGAGTCTAAAAGGAGGTATAAGCCTTTTTATTGGACTCAAATTGTGGAGAAACCTTTTTTTTATATAAGTAGGCGTAAAACTCCACGTTACAATGATCAATTAGCGCTATATACGTACGGATGTATATAAATTTGTATTAAATTTGTCTACATAAAGTAAGGTTAAAATTAAACAAAATTGAATAGACTTATGACAGTAACGAAAAGGTAATTTAAATATTTTATATTATACATTTCCGTCAAGCAAACAATATTGCAACCACTGTACATTTCTGTAACTCACAGGGAACCCTAAATTTTAAAGAACCTTTCAAGTGCTTCCCTATTTGGGTTTAATAAAGCACTGGGTATTTAAAAGGTGATTCCCGTTAGACCTTAAGACCAAAATAATACGTACCCAGATACACGTCGCACCTCACAAAACTATTACTTTTCACACCAAAATTCGCACAGCAAAAAAAAACAATATTTCAGCCTCGAGACACGACCAACTCGTCCCGCCATTCCATCCTCTGTCCCCCTGCTCACGCGCATTACTAAGAAGCAGCCCTGGCTTTCTATCTCCTTCACACAACAACACAAATCCAATTCTTTTACTCCTTCGCTCTTTCCTACCCTATCTTGCGAACATCAAATCGTATTTCATTGGTCCCAAGTGCTAACACTTGAGTTAAGGAATTCGGTGTCAGACCGAACCTTCTAAAAAAACAGTTCAGCAACTCAATATTATTATTAGGGTTCCATGTGGTGTTACGCAGTAGTTCTGTTACAAAAGTTATTATTATGAGGGTTCCGTATGGCGTCGCGCAGGAACCATCACACAGGGTGGCCGAGTGGGCCAGTTAAGAAAACAAATACTCTGGTGGTCTTGTTTTTCTTTCAGGTAACCCACACGGGGACGTGTGATGCGTCAAGATGGCCGTGTCGGAGCGTCATTGAAAACGCGACCAATACCAGCTCGAGATAAGTTTACATAGTTACACTTTGTTTGGATCAAACGTCAGGTATTAGTACCTGGGTGAAACCGGTGGTGGCGTGACATTCGCTTGTACTCGTGAGACGATCATTTGTGGTAGCAAATATGACGTATTAGCGGAAGGCTGTTTGTACTGCCACACTGAGTTGAGAATTTATTAGATCTGTGGAGAAGCCATATTAGCTGGACGTCAGTCTCGAGGCGGACACATTTTGACGGAGCGTCGAGCAGAACACAAGTAGTGGTGATCTGTGAGCAAAACGGACGTGTCACGCCATCGCTGTGATCACCGCGTTTGCATCCATTGTTATCCAAGGCATCCTGTACAATTTCGATTGCCGAATGATCAAGACTATTGAAGGACCTCTGTGGTATAGCTGCATTGTTATTTCGACGCCCAATACCGAAATAGTTAAGGACGTGAACCACGAGGCCATCCATAACCTAACCACACCCTTCGACAGATATATAATATCTCTTTTAAAACTATTCTTTCAAAAGTCTGAAAGAAGATTCTGTATATATATTATGATATTTTTTAACTTCCTATGAATTTAAAACAAATGGCTAAGTAAAAAGCACGCGTGCAGTAAAATCTATTTTGAGCATAATAAACTAGCATATAAAGTATCACTATTCGAGCAACTGTAGTGAAAAAGTTTTTTAGACGTCGGATTACTTCTTGGATCGTCCCACTTCATATAAAATTGTTTTACGACTTCAGTGTGTGTTCATTGGGGACTTTTTAGGGGGCTTACCCTTAACGGATTTCACGCTATAATGAAAAAACATCCATGTTTTCTGTATTTATTTTAATGGGACACTGTAGGTATTTACTGAACTTATCCCACTCTGTTCAGTGGGCTAGACGTTGCCTGTAGAGATTGCAATCCGTATACTTCGAAACTCGAAAACATCTGAAAAATCCGGATTATCAAGCAATTTATATAACTGGTTTTCAATATCGAAATCCGGTTTTTTCGGATTTTAGTTACATTTATGATAAACTTAAATTATGATTGATTGAATTCAATTTGATGACTAAAATTACTCCGAAACACACATCGCAACTCGCTATGGATGTGTGTGATTGCACAACTACGTCAACAAAAATCTTGGTCTCTAGTCCAGAAACTCTTTGTGAATCTGATGTTGAACCGCCTTCACTCAGTTTCAAAGAACAACTTGATCGACAGCTTGCTAGTGTGAGTGAAGCTGCTGGTGATCACCAACGTCAGCAAGTTCAACAAGTGAATTTGATTTGCCTACGCTACTGCACGTATAATAATAATCAATTTATTTACGACCAACTCTAGGATCAATTTGTGTTAGTAATCTTACAAACTAAGCTTATACACTAAATGTTAGTAAAAATGTATCAAAAATATAAAATCATCTTTAAAAAATCAAAAACATCTTTGAGGTTTGATTGCCGGCACATGAGTCATTGTTGCAATGTTCATGTGCCGGCAATCAAACCTCAAAGAAGTTTTTGATTTTTTAAAGATGATTTTATATTTAGAGTTGGTCGGTTGGTTAGCAGCAATCAAACCTGTCCGCTGTTGTTGGCACTATCGCGCACTCTGTGCACTAAGGAAATGACACTTTAAGAAAACGGTGGGGCCTGTGGAGAATTTCTGAAAAAGCATTGAAAAGACTACAGGCTCTTCCACCCATAAGCGTCGAATCCGAAAGAGCCTTTTCTACTGCTGGAACATTTTGTAACAAGCTAAGATTTCGTCTTAGTGATCAAACACTAGACGCTTTAATGTTTTTGAGATCTCGTTTCTTAAAGAACACTCGATAGAATAGAATACCTACGTTAAATATTATTAGATGTTTTTTTTTGACAGACGGATGTTGTCAATGTTAATAATATTTTCATGGACATAAGGGTAAACACTACATTCATAAATCTTCTGACTGTTACTGTCAGAAATATAGGACGTAACAAAAAAATTATTCTAAATTTTGTTTTGTATCTTTTATGAAACTGCCAAATAGAATGCCATGCTCTGAGTCCTAATTTTTGACAATGCCAATGGCAATTAAAAGGTCAAAATACCTTGTTCTAAATAGCATAAACATAAAAAATACGCTAACTAAAATAAGACAATCTTTCAATCGAAATGTTTTTTGAAATAAATATGTTAAAAAAAACGAGACCTACAGTACTCGCATATGATGTGTAACATGTGACAAAATATTTATGAAATTAATTAACGGGTCGTACATTCACGGGCCGACCCTTCGAATAGTAGTATGTCATCTTAGCCTTTGCCATCACACTAGGCTGCATGGCTATGACAACCTTAGTTTTCGAGAATTAAAAAACGTTCGCATTTCCTGTTACACCTTCCGTCCCATTTCACGAAATCACTCCCACAAATTGCAGGAAAGCGAGAGCAAAGATGTTACACATCAAAAACAGATCTCCTTAATTTATTTTAGCATAGAGAGAGACTGAGAGATACTGCAAATAATGCAGTGATTATAAAAATGACTGTTATAATGTTTTGGTTTTCAAGTCTGACTAAGATTGTGATGTCATGTCATGTCGTGAATTAAAATGCATACTATAGATAGTTCCCTTTTTTATGAACGGTTTCATTAAAAAAATATGTTTTTTCTTATTTTTTGCGTTTTACAGTAAACAATATAAATAGAACTTCTAACTATAATAAAATTACCACTAAAATAACTAATTTTACAACAAATTGGGTTTTAAAAAACTTCGAAAAATCCGGATAATCCGGATTCAGATCATATGAAAATCCAAAAATCCGGATTCGAAAAATATCCGGATTTTGCAATCCCTAGTTGCCTGCCTTTTCATGTTGATTTAAGTATTTGAAGTTTCCCCATGATGTTTTCCTTCACCGTTAAAGCAATCGGTAAGAGATACTTACGTCGTTGGCAGTCTCAGTTCGTTTGACTAAGGTAAATCCCTAAACCTTTCAACACAAATTAAGAAGCGAGCGCGCTCCACATTCTTGCAAACGTATTTAATTATAAAATATGCCAGTCCACGCATCCCCAAAAATTACTAACATAGTTTAAGTGCGGTGCTCCACGAACAGTCTACCTGCCCGGCTGCGGTGCTCCACGAGCAGTCTACTACTGGGGCAAGGTAGAGGTAGCCTCTACAGCAGTCAATGCCGGTGCTAGATGCCATAAGAAACAATCATTTTGAACTCTACTCACCTCTGACAAATATCGAGGGCACAGTACACGAATATTCTTTTTAATTAGATTTTCCAATACATTGAATAATTTTGCAAACGATAAATTACCAAAAGAATATACACCATACCATACACCACAAACCGTCTTTTTTCAATTTCTTTTCAAAATATGTCAAAACCCGCTTTTAAAATTTTCCTCTCATTCTCTAAAAGAAAATATAGTTCATCTAAATAAAAAAGACTTTATCGTCACCGTAGATACTAACATACCTCTAATGTATTTTATTCATAGTATCTAAATCATGTTATTTGAACCGCCGTGAATCGTACCGCCTCACAGTGTGGTATGAAACCCTTTTTTGTTGCATGTAGTTTTTATTTAAAAAAACTGTTAGTTAACATCATTTTAAGCACTATAATCCAATCCCGGCTTCGATAAGAAAATAATTACCAAACTTACCATATATCCGAATGTCAAAAATAAAAAAAAATAATTTAAAAAAAACGGAAATATTTGTTGCTTTTATACTTAGTCCTAATAAATGTCCCCATATTAACACATCATGACACCAATTTGTGTCACTTAACTATTAGGGGAAAGCCAAATAAAAGTAATATTTTTTCCTATTTTTGTTTTTTTTTCGCTTAATAACATCGTAGTAGGCCACAATATTTATCCAGGCGAATGTGTATATACTCTTTTATATACAGTATTAAAATCATGACCTAATACTTTGTTAAACAGAAGTTATGAAAAATTGTATACTATCTTTAGGGTTGTCAACATCCGATATCCGATTCCTGTATCCGAAAAAAAATAAGTTAAAGAATTTTATGTAAAAATTATTTTCATTTTTTTTGTTAATAATATTCCTCATTATTAATTACAACAGTTTCATTGTGGAAATAATCATCAATTGCTGGATTATCGTCGCCTACAGGTCTCAACAGAGCTAATGCTGCTGGTGGTAAAGGAATCTTTTTTTTTTTCGCTCTAGCGTGTTAAATTCCGACACAATAGGGTCAGACGAGACCAAAGCTCTATCGAAGAGATCGGACATGGTAGCTTCACGGCACGTTTTTCTAATTAATACCGACATAATTAAAACTACAAATAAAACTTTTGCCCCTTACATCTGGTACTTCAATGCGATATATGCATCCATCAGTGCAGGCGGCATAGCACACCCGTTCCTCCAATTTGCTGTACTCCAAGCTATAGATAGGCTTTAGCGGAAACTGGCAGTTGCGTAACGTACACAATACTATTCCGGTAAGGCCGTGACGCATCTGGAAGTAGGAATGGAGCAGATAATAAGACTAATAAGACTAATACTCTCTAAATCATTATTACTGGTATTGATCCTAGGCCCTGCGAATCCACCTGTAAGCAGTATTGACAAACTCATACAAAGTATAGGTAACTCAATTCAGACTTCCCTACTACAGATTAGAACTGGCTTACGTGGCCTTACTCTATTGATTATCGGTGCTGCAACAGATGTATCCTTCAAAGAAGTCGGTCAGTTCAAGAATTACGATGGTTTAGCTCCCTCATGGCCAAACTAGATCATTACATCAGCTCACGTCCGCACCGAGGGGCTCGAGCCTACCCTGAATCAGAGCGATCAGGCCTTTGTCGACCACGTGGGCCCGGTGCAGGTTGTTCTACTTCACACACAACCTTCGAGTTTCTTTGCAGGCGTGTGCACGTTTCCTCACGATGTTTTTCCTTTACTGGAAGAGCGTCGCATTAACGTACATATTACGAAAACACATTGGTGCGTAGCAGGATTCGAACCACAACCTCCCGACAGGAGGCAGCGGCCCTAGCTGTTGCGTCACGACGCTTGTCACTAGATCATCATATCAGCTCATATACGTACCCACAGAAAGGCTCGAGCCTACCCTGAATTAGGGCGATCGGGCCTTAGTCGTCTACGGGGCCCAGTGCGGGTTGGTCGACTTCACACACAACCTTCGAGTTTCTTCACAGGTGTGTGTAGGTTTCCTCACGATGTTTTCATTCACCGTTAAAGCAATCGGTAAGTACCTATATGTACGTATGTTTTGAAAAACACATTGGTACATTGGCCGTCCAGATTTGAACCAGGTACCTCTGGTTAGAAGAACCGAGTCGTTACCGGTTGATCTACCGACGCTTTTTTACTAGATAGTTTGTCACTAGATAGTTAAATTAAAATTCACTGCTTACAGATTATAGACAGTCATGTCATACTTACCTACGGTAAAACCCTAAAAGAAAGATTTTGATAAAATTTAAGGCATTTCTAGTAAGGGACAAAGTTCGTGCACATTATGGCTTCAGAAAATTAAAATACTTAGTCTAGTGAGTGCTCGAAGTTGACCAGAAAAGAAAACAACAAAAAGAAGCCTGCTGCAAAATTATAGAAAACAATAATAAATTTATTCGAACACCTTAAACGACACATTTTAAAAACCATTATACTAGTAGAAATATTATAGAGATGGGGAGGAATATCAAGGCGAAATTACATGGGTCAAGTTGAGAAGGTCACTATCGTGCCTCATGCGGATGTCAAGATGATGGCTTTCTTAAGCATCCCTAATACCGGTGTGTAGTAGATTGCTGGAAACAAATGATTCCTGCTTGTTTGGGTTTTCTGAGCCTACATTGTCCTACATTGTGATACCTATTCATTGTTTTTTTTTTGTAGTGTGTTAAATTTATTTTGTCTAAAATGTATATGTAAGATTGTGAATTCCGTTACATTATAATCTAACGGGATTTATTTCGCGAGATTGTGAACTGTAACATATTGTTTACAATTTAACTAGTGACATTACAATAACACTAAGCGAAGTGAACAACGTTAAACCCAATCACCTACTCGCCAATAGGAATCATCAAATCATAATGCATGTGTTTCATTAAAAGATACAGAGTTCTGTGGCTTCCATCATCATCTCAGCAGCATGAGAGTTAAATCTTCCATCATCAGCTCATCTGAATAACCTGAAAGAATACAACTATCGGTCTATGCGTACACGTATCTATCTATATTTAAAGAATTATCCACTAACTCATACCCGTTAATGAGTTGTACCTTTCTTAATCAGCTCATCATCATGAGATAATGACTGCCAAATGCAAATACTTTAATAGCTTTAGAAAATATATACTTGCCTATAAAATTTGAGGGTTGCCCTCGATTTCCCTGGGATTCCATCATCAGATCCTGGTTTTCTTATGATGGTACCACCCTTGGGATATCTTCTTTCCATCAAAAAAAGTATCATCAAAATCCGTTCATAAACGACGAAGTTATCTTTTCTTATGATGGTACCACCCTTGGGATATCTTCTTTCCATCAAAAAAAGAATCATCAAAATCCGTTCATAAACGACGAAGTTATCCGCGAACAAACATAATATATATATGGTCGAATTGATAAACCTCCTCCTTTTTTTGAAGTCGTTTAAAAACACTGAATAAATGAGGTCGCAAAGCGAGCGATGTTAGATTCGGTCAGGTTTGATTGATTTCACCGTCACAGTCACCCCCCCCATGTCATTCCTTGTGACGCAGGCTACCTGCATGCCAAATTTCATTAAGATTGTTCAAGGAGTTGAAGCGTGAAAAGGTAACAAACAAACAAAGAAACTAACAAACAAACAAACAAACACATTTTCACATTTATAATATTAGTAAGGATTTAAGTGTGTTTGACTACATCTCACCGGATGGTAAGTGACGATGTTATCCCAAATTTCAACCCGATCCGTCCAGTGGTTTAAGCTGTGTGTCAATAGATCAGTCAGTCAGTCAGTCAATCAATCACAGTGTCCTTTTATGTATCATCATATCAGCTCATATACTTCCCCACCGAGGGGCTCGAACCTACCCTGAATTAGGGCGATCGGGCCTTAGTCGACCACGAGGGTTGGTCGACGTCACGCACAACCTTCAAGTTTCTTCGCAGGTGTGTGCAGGTTTCCTTACGATGTTTTCCTAAACCGTTAAAGCAGTCGGTGAGTATATGTACGTAAGTTTCGAAAAACTCATAGGTACATTGGCCGTCCGGATTTGAACCCGGCACCTCTGGTTAGGAGGACCGAGTCGTTACCGGTTGAGCCACCGACGCTCTGTCTTATATATACAGAAAAAGCTAAATAAATAACAAAGATGGGCAAGAATAGAAGAAATTGGAGATTACACCACCGATAAGAGCATTTTTCCATTTAAAATTAAATTAATTTTGTACGTTTGTCACATATACCTGGATGAGTCCCGTGGAAAAAGCAGCAATAATATGCAGGCCATTTGGCGAAAACGTCAACGCAGTAATGTATCCACACGAGGAATAAAACCAACGGTGGTACAAAATCTCGTTCGGCGTATCTTTCAGGAACTTGTCATAGTTCTCTTTGATCCAATCATGCTCCGTGTCGTTGCTTTTGTGCAGGTATTCCACGCCACCGCGGCGGGCAAACATTTTGTACCACGGTTTTGGATTTTTTTCTGTACCATAATAATGGTTTATGCTCCTCGCGTATTCCAAAAGAATTTCTTGTAAGAGCTCCATTCTTAGCCTACTGGATTACTTACTTCATAAAGACGAGGTTTAGGTTTTTTTTGGTAAGCACAGTTTAATTATCCATCTGCGCAACTATGACTTTTGCTAATAACTAATAATATGACTTTTGCAAATGACAAGTATACTTTAAAGTGCGTAACAACTTTTTAGGGTTCCGTAGTACAACAAGGAGCCCTTATAGTTTCGTCATGTCTGTCTGTCCGTTTTTCTGTCCGCGGCCTAGCTCCTAGACTATTAGTAGTTAAGAAATTTAAGAAATTTTTTGTGTATATTTTGTACTAGCTTTTGCCCGCGGCTTCGCTCGCGTGGATATCGTTTTTATGACTTTCTTTGAGGGTAAGTAGTGTGTGAGCCAAAAGCGGCTCGCAAGAGTACGCAGCAGTATACTTCAGATCCCTCGGGAACTATATCTGGCTATTCTGATCAGCAGTCTATGTCACTTCCCACCCCCTCAACTATTTCTATGCAAAAAAAACACGTCAATCCGTTGCTCCGTTGCGACGCCGACGTACGCGAGCCTGGAAAAGAGTTTTTTCCTAGATCCCTCGGAAACTTCCTCAGGCTATGCTAATTAGTAGTCTATGTCATTTCGCACCCCGTCAACAATCTCTGAGCAAAAAATCACAACAAACCGTTGCTCCATTGCGATGTTAAAAATCAATTTAAAAAAAGTGTGTTTTGTAGTTCCGCCATCCGCGACACAGGCTATCTTCTTGCCAAATTTAGTCAAGATTGGTTGAGGTTTTGAAGCGTGAAAAGGTAAAAAACAAACACATTTTCACATTTATAATATTAGTAAGGATTTTCTTGGTTGGAACAAAATACTAAATTTTAGAGCGTTGGTGGTGTAACGGCTAGAGCCGCTACCTCCTATCCGGGAGGTCGTGGTTTGAATCCCTCCACGTGCCAATGTATTTTCAAATTTTAATTTCATATGTAATTACGTTTATATAACGCTCTTTCTTGAAGTTGACCAACCCGCACTTGGTACGCGTGGTCGACTAAGGCCCAATCTCGCTAATTCAGGATAGGTTCTAGAGCCCCTCAGTGGGGACAAATATGAGCTGATATACTAAGGACAATAGATTGGAAATTACTCCACCCTTTATAGGAGAAAAAAAAGGACTACCTGTATCAATCCAGTGCTGTGACCTACAATAACGTGAGTGCCGTCAGGAGAATACGCGGCAGAGCAGATGTAACCCATTTCTGTCAAATAGCTGGACTTAGACAAGAACTCGTTGGGAGTGTCTCTGAAAAACTTCTCGTAGTTGACCTGAATCCAACCTTCTTCAGGCGAGTGGAACCCCTTCTCGGCAAAAGATAGGAAAGGGGCATGCTTGTTTTCTTCCTCCCTTTCTAGCTGACTTTTAATTCGCTGCTTGTATTCTTCAATGAATATCTCAATGTCAGATTGGCTTTCAGACAAATTGAACCTGCTGTATCCTGCAACGTTGGCAAAAACTGACGTCATCTTGGTATATCAGTTAGCCCCGAAAGCTTGCAGATGGACGACTTTTTTTCACAGTCTTGTAGTCTTCTCCGTATTTTCTATATCCTCAAGAAGAAAGAAAATATAAAAGAAATGTATATGAAATGGAGAAATATTTATGACAATAACTGTTGCTCAGATCCAAAGATAATATGAGTAATCATTTTCTGGTTTATTAAAACAGATAAATAAAGAAACTTCTTCTTACAGATTCTTTTAGAAATGAGTAGGTAATAAAAAGTTTCTATATAGGCACTATAATTATTTCTTTTTCAAGTAACTTCAGAGATACTCGTATAATAATGGCACAGTCTGAGAATCTTACACTGTGATAATTGTTTGTTTGTAGTTACTACCGCGCAGAAGTAAAATAGTTATGTGTGTTACAAGGAGACAAAGTAATGTTTTGTTTCGAGGGCATTCATTTGAACCCTGAGCTTGTTTGTTATTATCACAACTAAACGTAGTGATTAAACTCTCTTTGATCACAACCTATGAGAAAAAGAAATTCAAAGAAAGAAGAATGCACATGACTGTATACCTTTTTTTCAGCGCGCATTGCCGCTTAAACCTAACAGACTAGTAACTTCTTCGATCATTATGCGTTCGACCTCTTTGATTAACTTCACGTACTACCAACAAAGAGTTAAGTAGAACTTTAATACAAACTTCTTGCTAACCAATCACAAAAGTGAGTTTATCGAGATAGAGAATTTCATGTTAATTAGTGATATTTTCATTTTGTATGTTCAACCGTCACGAACGCGGATCAATACCACAGTATATATATAAACGAATAGAGAAATAAAGCTCCCTACAGGAGACAAATTAGAATTTTGTTTGCACTTATTAAGGGACCAATCGTTGTTATTCGAATAGGTGTGATAAATAAAATATTTTGGGCCTGAGTGACACGCAATTTTTCATCACAACCTATGAGAAAAAGAAACTAGTATGTATACCTACAAATATTGCGATTTGCGTTGGTTTGAGCGTTCTGTCTTCTGATTGGTCCGCTTTTGTATCAGAGCACGAACGCGAACCAATCAAAAGAGAGAAACAAAACTCCCTGCAGGGAGCAAAGCAGAACTTATTAAAGAACCAGTAGTTGTTTTTCGAATAGGTGTGATAAAAAGAACTATTATTAACTCGTTTGCTTTTCTGTGGTTCAAAACTGGTCAGATAATAAGCCAGCCAAGTGCCAGTCGGACTTGCGCACTGCGGGGCTCCGTACCACAACCATGTAGATACCTACAACACATAACTGAATAAAAAAAATATTTTTCTGTCGATCACCTTGGTGTCATATAAAAAACAAACAAAAGACATGAACGTGAGCGACATACCATTTTTTTTATTCAGTTCGGACTCCTCAGAGCAATTATGACTTGGTCGGTGTTTATTATTTCTTGTTTTACTTCAGCATTAATAATATAATTAGCACACCAATTTTCACTTGTATGTATCTAGTAGGCCCGATCGCCCTAATTCAGGGTAGCCTCGAGCCCCTCGATGGGGACGTATATGAGCTGAGCTGCAATGTATCTAGTACCGTTTTTACAAAAAGCGCTGCGCTAAGCTGACAGCTGATAAAAAGCTGACTTCCAAAAAGGAGGAGGTTCTCAATTCGACTGTATGTTTTTTTTATGTGTGTTACCTCAAAACTTTTGACTGGGTGAACCGATTTTGATGATTTTTTTATTTGATAGCTAGTGCTTCCCGTGTGGTCCCATATAAATTTTATCAAAATCGGTGTAGTACTTTATTAGAAAATTAACAAAAACCAAATATAAAAATGCAAAAATGTATTAAGTTTAGCGTTTTCAATTATGGTTTGGCGGGTTAACGACGAGAGCTGTAATCCCTGGGTATAGTGCTTCATAGAAAAGACATCAACGAGGGATGCATTTTTGGGCTTTATAGCTTCGTACAAATTACATCAACGAGGGATGCAATCCATGGCTTCAAAGATTCATAGAAAAGACATCAACGAGGCATGCAATCTTTGGCTTTATAGCTTCATAGAAAAAAGATGCAGTCTGTGGCTTCACATCTTCATAGAAAACACATCAACGAGGCATGCAATCTTTGGCTTCATAGCTTCATAGAAAAGACATCAACAAGAACTGCAACCTGTGGCTTCATAGCGTAATAGAAAATAATATCAACGCGCTTTGACTTTATGGCTTCACAGAAAATACATCAACGAGAGCTGTATGGCTCTGAAGATTCATAGAAAACTAACTTTTGCCAGCGGCTACAATCGCGTGGGCATCCTTTTTATGAATGCCTTTGAGGGTGAGTGGTGCGCGAGCTTTTTCCTTCAGATCCCGGGAACTATATCAGGCTATTATGATGAGCAGTCTTAGTCAATTCTCACCATCTCAACAATTTCTGTACAAAAAAAATCACAACAATCCGTTGCTCCGTTAAAGAAATCAACCAAAATACATGGTCTGTTTTTTAGTTCCCTCGGGAACTGCATATCGGACTATGCTATTTTTACGAGATAAAAAGTAGCCTATTACCTTTTCCATTACCCCTCAACTATTTATATGCAAAACATCACGTCAATCCGTTGCTTGAGCAAGGATAAAGGAAATAAAATAAAAATTATATTAAAATATAAAATATATTAAAAAATATATAATATTTAATATATATTTATTTTTTCGCCCTGCTATTTCGCCCTGATTCAGGGTAGGCTCGAGCCCCTCGGTGGGGACATATATGAGCTGTAATGATAATGATGATTTATTTTTTATATTTTTTTAAAGGTGGAAATGAGTTTTTCTCAGATCCCTCGGGAACTATGTCGAACTATGCCAATTAGTAGTCTAAGTCATTGCTATCCCCTCATACACCTCGGCGCAAAAAATCACAACAATCCGTTGCTCCATTGCGATATTAAGGAAATTAATCAAACAAGAGTCTTTTTTTTTCAGTTCCCTCAGGAACTGCATCGGACTTTACTATTTACAAGGGATAAAACGTAGCATATGTTCTTCTCCATGACAGAGACTACATGCATACCAATATTTGCCCACATTGGTAGAGGTGTTGAAACATGAAACCAACTAACATATTTTCACCCTTGTAATATTGGTAAGGCTAACGATAGTAAGGATATAATATCAACGAGAGCTCTAGTAAGTACGTGCCACCATAGTTACATAGAGAAGACATTACGTACGAGAGCTGAAATCTGTGGCTCCACAGCTTCATAGAAAATTATCAATAAGAGCTAAATCATCGTCACTTACCATCAGATGAGATGATTCCAGGGCTTTCCAATCCTTACTAATATTATAAATGTGAAAATGTGTTTGTTTGTTTGTTACCTTTTCACGCTTCAACGCGTTGACCAATCCTTATGAAATTTGGCATGCAGGTAGCCTGTGTCACGGGGAAGGACATACGCTACTTTTTATCCCGGAAAAATATCATAATCTGATGCAGTTCCTGAGGGAATTAAAAAATACTCGATTGTTGTGATTTTTTGCACAGAGATGCTTGAGTAGATGGGAAACGACATAATTTACTAATCACCCTTAAAGACAGTCATAAAAAGGATGTCCGCGCGGGCGGAGCCGCGGGAAAAAGCTAGTTAGGAATAATTAAAAGTGTCTTTGTGGCTTTGTAGAGACATCAACGAGAGCTACAACCTGTGGCTTCATAGAAAAGATATCAAGGAAAGCTGCAATCTGTGGCTCCACAGCTTCATATAAAAGACTCAACCTGGACTGCAATACGTGACTTTTTAGCTTCATACATAGAAAACACATCAACGAGAAGTGTTATCAGTAAGCTTCGTAGCTTCTCTGAAAATACATCATCGAGGAATGCAATCTTTATGAAAATAGTTAGGTAGTCAAGTCAACAGGTATAAGGTTTGGAAAATCCTTTTTATACAGTTGCTCGAAAAGTGGTACTTTGCTAGTTTACTGTGTGCAAAGTAGATTTTACCACACACGTAATTTTTACTTTGCCACTTTTTTTTATTTGTAGTTATGAGAAACAAAGACATTTCTAGCAAATAAAAAATATATTATCCAAAGATACACAATCTTCTTAAAGACATTTGAAAGGAGAATTTTAAAAGAGATTGGTTGTTACTCCGTGAGGTTAGTACAAAACGCTAGCTCATTAGATTCTCTTTGGGTTATAATATGTTTGTGAAGAAAGGAGAGTTTAAATGAATTAGCGCATATGTTACAGGAATGAATAGGTCATCTTTTCCAAGGAGGTTTTTTTTATTCACAATTGGTAAGCCCTGGCATCAACTCACCTGAATCAAAGTATGTATTGTATAATTAGACATTTTTTTGACCGTGGTACTAACATACAGTATGGACACTCCCTACCGCTCTCTAGATCCCAACCTCACCACCTCGTCACCCAGATTGATACAGATTGGTTATAGTTTGGTTCTCGAACGTATAGGATTTCGTCGTGATTTTGTTTGCTCTGTCATTTGTTTTTAGAAATGTCATTTTACAAACATTGTATGCAGTGTCCGGCGGGGGTGCCTGAATGGTAAGATAGTTTTAATGCTTCCAAGCCTTATTGTAATCTAGGTAATACGTATTAGAAAAAAACACGCATGCGTACGTGTGCTTATCTAAATTAAATATGGCGCAATTTTCGTAAAACTAAAATATTCAGTAGTTTTAGTTGTGAATACGAATAAAATTTTAAATAGGTAGTTTATTTAAGTGTAGGTTATAAGAAATATACTTAAGTAAGTATATGGTTTATTTGTATAGAAGAACAACAAAATGAGATTACTCCCCGGACATTTAAAATGAGCCACAAGTCGCGTAAAATGAACTTTGGTTGCCAAAACCTTGATTTTTTTTTTCTGTCACGGTCGTTTTTAATTCGACCTGATTTCGTATTGAAAAGCGTCGTATGATACATGGGTATAAAAGGAAATAACCTGTGGAAATAACAAACTCGTGACGATGGTAAACCCTCGCCTGCGACTCGGGCTCACAAATGTCACTCGTTTGCTATTTACCTTTTTTACCACCCTTGTATTATAAATAAATATTATATTTGTCATCTTCGTAACTAAGCTTCCGGAGACTAAAATTAAAATATACATTCTCCCTTCGATTATTTACTCTCTATAGAGCGTCACCCTGTACCTAATAATTGTGATAAAAACGGTCCAGCTTTTTTACCCGGCTGCGCTTATGTTTTATGTTTTTCGAGTATATAGGTATGTACCTATGTATGTTTATTTCATTGGCACGCCCTGTAGACTATGGGTTTCTGTTAAACACTGTCAAAGACTATTTTGTCGAAACGTTCCTTTTGTCGTAAATAAAATATAAATAAATCGTATTCGTAGATTGGAACGTAGATAATATTTTCTGTTTTTCAATGTTGGTTATGTTGTTACTTTGATGAAGAAACGAGATAGCGCTTTTAACGTATTGCTTTGAAAAAGTAAGCCAGCCATATAGCGCACGAACTGTTCCGACTTGAAACGAAGGTTGCCGAAATTGCCGCCATATTGTGTCATGTCAAATTTGTGTCGGTGAAGGAGTGTTGTACGAATTTATTTTATTGATATTGTTGAAAAATAGGCTTCTAATAATACTGTGCGTCATTTAAAACTTACGGTAAGCATAGTAAAATTACATGAGACACGTTTGGAATCTTCATAATGTACTCCCTATATAAATAAATTACGAAGAAACTGATACGTGCTCGGGTGTGGTATTTAGTTCATCCGGAATACTTTTGTTTGTTTTGTTTTATGAATAAATATGCTCGTCGTTTGTCTAAAAAAGAATCTTTACGGAACTGATTATTTGTGCTACATATCCGTTCGATTTGTAATTGAATTGCAGCAGAATCGATAGCCACAGCTGCGTAGTGATCGATTGCATTGTTTCCAGGCGCAGGGTGCATCGCTGCATCCTGAAAAATGAGTTATCAGATACCATCATCTCAGAGCCGCACAAGTATGTATATTTCATTCATGTTAACTGTTCTAATTACACCTACATCTGGTATGTCTTAGCATAGTGAAATTACATACCTACATAAATATCTAGCAGGCTGTAATGTGAGTCATGGCGAAACTACTGTTGATAGCAGGTAATGAGTACAGGTAGGTTCTCATCTCACATAAAGTAGCTACGCTGAGTGATTTACTAGGTACCAATTTATTAATGAAATGAATCTATGTAACAGGCCCCCATTAATGATAAACCTGTGAAAAGGTTAGATGGTTCAATGTACCTACCTTATTGTAATACAAAAAATAATATAATATATACCTTTACCACCATGGCGGAAATAGATTTTTAAGCACTTCAGTTGATGTTTTGAGCAGTTAATAAAAAAACCAACATTACCATCATTTTACAGTTATAGGTATTACTCTTTGGCTACCCTTCTCTCTCTCTTACTACACAATTGACCCCCCCTCACCTATTCCTTACCCTCCCATGCCCAAATTTTATCAATTCAAATCAAAATGGCAACATTACATTATTGAAAATATATAGATAGAGTTATTGTTTTCAAGGTTACATGGGGTACTGATTACAAAAATTATGTCTATTTTAAAATCTCATATGACAGACATACTCTCAAATCATTATTTTCCCAAGAGTTAAAAGTAGATTGGATTAAAAATGGATTAGCTTAGGGCGTGGAAGGGTTAGAGAGTATTGTACGGGGTTATTAGTCATGATAAGAAAATGGTATTCATCAGAGTCTGACTCGCACTTGGCTGGTTTTTCTCTAACAGAAGATGAACTGAATTTCCCAAGTGTTACTGCCTAATTGTTTTTCTAAAATAAAAAAAATATTTCTTTTTAAATATTCAGAATTGCTAAGCAGTCATCATTACTTACCATCAGGTGAGCTTACCAATTTCAGATAAAAAAGTTGGTGGGACAGATTGCTTATAGGACAAATTGGCAGTTAAGTTCACAAGTGGCGACCATGCACAAAAGATATAAGGTAGGCAGGCCTCTCACTCAATGGACCGACAACCTGCTGAAGGTTGCGGGAAGCAGCTGGATGAGGGAAGCTCAAGACTGGTTGTTGTGGAAATCCTTGAAGTCCTGCCTGATGTTCATCCTGAACTACATATAAATATATAAATCCTCCTCAGCCGATTTCGGCCATGGCAACTGCTTACTACTCCTAGGTCACTTGTGACGTTCGTGCGCCCTAATGTGGCTAACATAGCCAATCTTAGCGGCAAATTCCCGCGCACAGTGGGGGGCACGTGAGAACTCCGTTCACAAAGTTGTAGTTTATAGCCGATGGTGGTCGGGCTTTTATTTCGTCGCGTTTGTTGTCTAAGTCTATCCTGCGACGGGTTTTTTTCTTTACCAAGTGTTGCCATTCAGGGCGCTGTGCCGCCAGTGCCTCCCATTGCGAGGGTTCAATGTCGCATCCTTTCAGATGCCTTTTCAGGACATCTTTATATCTGAGTAGCTGGCCGCCATGCTTGGGCTTGCCCTCCTGCATCTCAGAGTAAAAGATGCGTTTTGCCAGTCGTTTGTCCGCCATTATTCTTCTAGCTTCTTATGAGTTGGTTTTTAATCGCAAATCCAACGCCCGATCGCCGAGGTTCGGCGGCTGGAGTGCCTTTCCAGAAGTAGGTGTACCCTCCACCGTGTTCCACCAGCTCCCCTTCGTCAGCGAGATGTGTTTCACTGATAGCAGCCACATCTATGTTATAATGATGAAGTTCCTGGGCAAAGATGGTGGTTTTGCGCTCAGGACAGACGTTGTCATCACGATCGAGAAGCGTTCTCACGTTCCACGCGCCAAAGGTCATAATGGATGTTTTTGTATTTTCGACCATGTTAAAGTAGATGCAGAGGCAGCCGCGGCTACTACCTTCCTCTAGTGGTTGGGATGAATATTTCTTTAGGGCACCTTTTCTAGCCCCTTCCCCGGCTGGGCGGGGAGAGCAGTGCCTCCCTAAACAGGACTGCTCTGCCACTCCGGGTGCTGCCGAATCTACGCCGTCACCCCCGATGCAGTGAAAAAACGACCACAGCGTAATACATCTGAACAAGCCTCTCTACTTCTGCCCATCGCCACAGGACTTGAAGTATATCGGAGTCCATTAATCGGAAACAGTTATGTACGCAGGATATATTAGGGTGCACAAGCGTACGCGCAAACGCAAGTGCACACACTCGTCCTTTCCTCTGATTCCAGTGGAGCGGAGACCAATACGACCGGAGGGAGAATCGGATGATGTGTCTGGCCGACGGTAACCTTTTCCTCTACCGTCGCCCTTTCTAGGCCATCCACCTTGCCTTGCAGTCTCGCCGGGTCCACCAAAGTCGGTTGCATATCTGTGGTAACTTGCTCTCCCCATCGAGACTGACTTTATGCTGTCTTTGAGCGGTAGGATTCCGCCGTGAGGCCGCTGTCAGGGTTTGATTTTGGAGTTTATCTTCTCCTAGACGGGTTGCAGACCAATTCTAATGAGGCCCATCCCCCCGAAACTACATACACTATTGATATGAAACATGTAGAGCAAACAAATTTGTTCATTTCACTGATGTTTGCCCTAGGTGGGAATTAAACCCATGGCCTTTTGCCTAACGGGCAGAAACCTTGCCCACTATGCCACCAAATCAGTCAAATGATACTATGAAAACATTCTATTAATATCAGTTAAATCTAACACTTCACGATCTTTTTAATATCACTTTTGTCTTCTAAAAAACTAAGTTCTCTAAAATTACTAGGTTAGCGACCATTCAAGAACATCTAAAAGTACTGTTTTGCCGACCATATATTATGAAAAAAGCTTCAGTAATTATGACTCAGCAGCAGTTAATATAACTGAGCGACGCAATCCAGAACAATTAACAAAGTTAGTTCTGGCGCTGCGGCAATTCGCTTTGCTTGCTCGGCTTTCGTCTTGCCTTAAGAATCAAACATAACAGCTTGTCGATTATTTCTCATACTTAACTAGTTACTGATAAAATTTGTTCTTGTTACAACTAGGTCAAACAAAAGTAGTTATCATTGCAAATGTTTACAGTGTCTCACAGCAACTATGGTGGTTCAGATGTGCCGATGGCTCAGAGCAAGGAGCAGCAGACCCTGCTCTGGCAGCAGAACTCCTACCTGGTTGACTCTGGCATCAACTCCGGTGCTGCCACTCAGGTAAGGCTTGTTTATCAGTGTCTCACAGCAGCTATAGTGGTTTGGAAGTGCAGATGGCTCAGAGAAAGGAGCAACAGACCCTACTCTGGCAGCAGAACTCCTACTTGTTTGACTCTGGCATCGACTCCGGTTCTGCAACTCATGTAAGGCAAGTTTAACAGTGTCTCAGAGTAACTTAGGTGGTTCAGACATGTCAATGGCTCAGAGCAAGGAGTAGCAGACCTTGCTCTTGCAGCACAACTCCTACCTGCTTGATTCTGGCATCAACTCCAGTGCTGCCATTCAGGTATGGCATGTTTAACAGCGCCTCACAGCAAATATGGTGGTTTGGATGTGCTGATGGCAAAGGCAACAGAATTTTCACCTGGTTGACTCTGGCAACAACTCTGGTGCTGCAACTCAGATAAGGCTCCATTCCTAGTTTTCTTAAATAATAATTTGACAATTTGTGAAACTGTCCAACTAACAAAGTTTGCAGTTCTTACTGGTTTTACTTAAGACGGGATACGAACTGGAACAGTTTTCTCTGTTTATTTCTTTACGTGTAAAGAGTAAAGAAAATAACTACACTTTTGCACTTTTTCTATGTTTTTTTCAATTATGTGTGCGTGCTTATTTGAAGCCGCATCATGTGTACATTGAGAAAAATTAAGTGGTGCGATTTTTTTGACGCCGTGTGATTTTACACCAAAAAAGGCTGCAAATTGTGTTACAAGCATAAAATTGTAATTAACATGTACATCAGTTTCATTTATTAAAAAAAAATTAAAACCTTTATTATTATACTAAAAAGTTTGTACCTACATAAAATCTTGTAAATAGAAGTTAAAATAAGTAATAATATTTATAAGATTAAATCAAGTTTAACGAATTTTCAAATTTAAAAAGTAGAAAAGATTTTAAAAATATTACTGTTCAAATTTATCATATACACTGTTTATAACTACTAATATTTTCATGCATTTCAGTAGTATTATTTTCAAATTTTTCTTAGTCATCTCTTTGGTGTATGCCTCCCCTAGCTTCTCTCTGTCTCTAGCTTGTCTCCTCCAATTTCCCTTAAATTGTCACCTTTCTTTAAATATGTCCTCCCATCGTTTTTTGGGTCTACCTCTACTTCTTTGTGCTTATCTTGGTACACCCATTCTATCATTTTCTTGTTCCATATGTCATTGGCCATTCTACACACATAACCTACATTACCTACCCATTCTTATTTCAAATTTCTTCAAGCATTGAGCAAGTACTCAGATGGTAACATTCCAAGACATGGACAAAGACTGGTAGAGTTTGCTCTAGAAAAGAACTTAAAATTCACAAATCTTGTATAAAATAAGAAATAATTCTGTATTATAGGTACCATCTCTTACTGGCAAGGAAGATGACGAAATGGAAGGAGACCAGCTTATGTTCGACCTGGACCAAGGATTCGCTCAGGGTTTCACCCAAGAGCAGGTTGAAGGTGAGTTAAATATTATATATTATTATATCTTGAAAAATTTTTTCAACCCTTGTTCTGTCATAACATAACGTACCAAAAAGTGGCCATGCTCGATTTGGGTTCGCGCACCGAGGTTGAAGGTTCCGTACCACCACACCTCCACATGATTACAACAATCATGCTTTTTCCTTTCAATGAAAAATAAACGATTCCGACGGATTGATTTTGAAGTCTGAAAAAATAATGTTTTAATTCACTTTTGGCTCTAGCGCAAGTACGACTTAAACTTGGCCGGATTTTATGATTTATAGTTTTACTTTCGGTTTTGTAGAATAATCACACCAAGTTTTACGTTC
This sequence comes from Coleophora flavipennella, assembly GCA_947284805.1. Taxonomy (NCBI): domain Eukaryota; kingdom Metazoa; phylum Arthropoda; class Insecta; order Lepidoptera; family Coleophoridae; genus Coleophora; species Coleophora flavipennella. The sequence continues at coordinate 6,230,414 of OX369285.1, read as the reverse complement.
TTAAGATAAAAAAACTTTTAAAAGCTCGATTCTTTCATGGGGACTGGCCTCCTCTAATTTTGAGTTCTAATTATTTGTTAGTAAATCCGCCATAACAACACATTCTTTCAAACCGGCTACCTACCGGTTTAAAAGATGCAGCCTTTTAAAGGACGGACAGGCAGCATAGGCTTAGCAATTGTGTTCCATAACCTGGAACTGAACTAAAAATGAAACATAACATATTTAATGAGCCCTCTGATTTCTGGCAGATATATAGGGTGTAACAAAATTGGTGTAAGACCCGTCCACTGGGGGGTCTACTCATCATACTGAACAACTTTCTCCAAGGAACCAATAGTCAATTCTCAAAAAAAATGGACCCTCTATACAAAAAAACACAAAATTGTCATCTCAGCTGATCGATTTGTACGAAGAGTTATTTTTTTGCGATTTCAGCAAAGTTATAGAACAAAATTTATTTAATATGATGAGTAGAAGTTGATGAGGCCCCAGTTAAAGGGACCTCCACCAATTTTGTTATAACTGTCTAAAGTCTTTACTACCTATATTTAGCCTTTTTGACCAATACCTTGCTTCTTATTTTACAGATATGAATCAACAACTGTCGCAGACGCGTTCGCAGCGCGTTCGCGCAGCCATGTTTCCTGAGACTCTGGAGGAAGGCATCGAGATCCCCTCCACTCAGCTGGACCCTGCACAGCCCACTGCAGTCCAGCGTCTGTCTGAGCCATCGCAGATGCTGAAGCATGCTGTTGTCAACCTCATCAACTATCAGGATGACGCTGACTTGGCCACCAGGTGGGTGCTTCATAAATGCTAAGCTTCCATCTCATCGGCTGGACTCCGCACAAAAAAATACAGAGTGCCTCACTGAGCTTACATCAACTTAGCCATAAAGTTATTATAGATCAGGAAGGAACTGTTGCATGTCATTCATTTTGCCCACTGTTGTACTGTTGAACTAACAATAGGTTGACTTAGCTATTCGATTATTCTATACTTGAATTTTCCTTTACCTACAATTTGGAAAGGCAATCTTCAATTTCTTCATCATCATCCATCATGTTGGACGAAAGATGTCTACTATTGGACAAAGGTCTGCCCCAAAGATTTCCACAAAGAATAGTCCTGCGCTGCCCGCATCCAGCAGCTTCCCGTGGTCGTTAATCCACCAAGTGGGAGGCCTGCCTATGTTACGATTTCGCTACAGTACAATTTATTACTAAAAATTTTAAATTATTATTTATAGTAAAGACTTATATAATCATATAATCATAAATGACGGTTAAATCAATTTTTTTTAAAATTGTAGATAGTTATGACAAGCGCGTTATTTTTAGCTGGCAATCTATTATTGTAATCTTTTGTTTATTAGTGTTGCCATTAAATAAAAGTAAAACATATCACCTCACAAAAAATGAAACTAAGAAGCAAATAGCTTGTATGCCAATTGTGGTAATATCTCGTACCGGGTAACACAAGTTGGAAAATATTTTTTTGCAACAACTCGCAAGCTTCTGACGGTCAGTCATAGCAAGTCATTGTCAAGTTTGACGTTTTGTATGGTGGTCGGCGGTAGGTTCGACATATTTCTCTAGTTTTCTGAAAGAATATCTCGTAAGTCACAGTTTTATTGAAACTAATGCTAATATCAATTTGTTAAAGATGTTAAATTAATGTAAATTATTATTAGATTATTATCAACTTTCATAATAAAAAGTCTAGTAAGATGTAAAAAACAAAAAAAAAATATCATCTACTGTGAAGTTAATGGGGTATTGTCTGTTAATCATTGTAATTTTTATTTCAAAATTTCATTCACGATGCTTGTGTTTTATAAGCATAAAACGAAATTACATTCTCCGTTCCAGAGCTATACCAGAGTTGATCAAGCTTCTCAATGATGAAGACCAAGTGGTCGTGTCTCAGGCTGCTATGATGGTACACCAGCTGTCCAAGAAGGAGGCTTCTCGCCACGCTATTATGAACTCGCCGCAGATGGTCGCAGCGCTAGTTCGTGCCATCTCCAACAGCAATGACTTGGAGACTACTAAAGGGGCAGTTGGGACCCTGCATAACCTGTCGCACCATCGCCAGGGTCTCCTCGCCATCTTCAAGAGTGGAGGCATTCCAGCCCTCGTCAAACTTCTGAGCTCGCCAGTCGAGGCCGTCTTGTTCTACGCTATCACGACGCTCCACAACCTTCTCTTGCACCAGGACGGTTCAAAGATGGCGGTCCGTCTAGCAGGAGGTCTGCAAAAGATGGTGGCTCTACTCCAGAGGAACAACGTGAAGTTCCTCGCAATTGTAACAGATTGTCTTCAGATCCTGGCGTACGGGAACCAAGAGTCGAAGCTTATCATACTCGCGTCCCAAGGGCCAATCGAGCTGGTCCGCATCATGCGCTCCTACGACTACGAAAAATTACTGTGGACTACCTCTAGGGTTCTGAAGGTAAGCTTGAGCTGAGTTCAAAAAAACCACTACCTTGAAACAAAGTATGTATGATCATGTTTCCGAGCTATGTTCCAATAGTTTTATAGTTGCTACATGTAACAATAATATAATAATAATACAAGATTTAATGAGTATGTAATTTTAATAAAAAAATGTGTTTTCCATTTTTTTTGCAATTTCATCAAAATGCAAGTTCCCTTTTTTTAGCTATTTTACCTAAAACCCTGTGTAAACCTTAGTATAGAGTAGAAAATTCACGAACCAAAACTTATTGTCACGAACCAACATACTACAGATCAATTCAATATTACAATTAGACAATTTACCAGAAAAACATAATTATACAGGATGTTACCAGAAAAACATAAGTATACAGGATGTTTCACACACACTGTCAAGTGGTGGTCCAGAGATTAGAGCACCTCATGGGGTATCCGAATCACCCCAATATATTGTTCCGCAAAAGTCTGCGGTTATCGAGATTTTCGCATTTTTATTTTTAGATTTTGTATGAAAAACATCTTTGCTGGACTTTGACGTCATTTTGTGAAAAAAAAATCATACAATTAAGCCAGCCAGATACAAGAAAAACTTCCTCATTTTATCAAAAAGTAAAAAAATATCGACAAGAATAAAGACAAATTATTTCCTATTCCCACAGGTGCTGTCGGTGTGCTCCAGCAACAAGCCTGCCATAGTCGAGGCGGGAGGAATGCAGGCTTTAGCTATGCACCTCGGCAACCCCAGCGGCCGTCTCGTGCAGAACTGCCTCTGGACTTTGAGGAACTTATCCGACGCTGCTACTAAGGTGCGTTGGATTGGAAGTCTCCGAGTCTGTTAGTAACTATAGCACTGATTCACAAAGAATGAAAGAAAACACTGAATCATTTAGAAGTTTATTGGGAGGAACACACATTACACGTGTTCTTCATACCATTTGCTTAATAATGCTGCCATAATTTTAATGTTTTAATTTTTATTTTGTTAGTGTATGTTTAATTTTAACGGGTCTATAGTGCAGACCTAGAATAGTATTACACCATCTCCTCCCGAGAGTGAGCGTGGCCATTACGGCTAAACCCCCAACTTGGGGTAGGCCTATGTCCAGCAGTGTACGTGTTTTGGCTGATGTGATAAATTTTAAGTTTGCCAACAGAGTATTTTTCCTCATTCTCCATAGATGTAACTTTTCGGAAACAGTGCTATAAAATGACTTAAATTTGTCTCATATCATATCCCAATCTCAGATGACTGCCAACTTTCAATGGTCGTGAGAACCGATACTATGGTAAATCAGTTCGTTCGCAACGAATAGTCGGTATCACAAGTGCGCAGGCAACACACGCTGCGTCGTGCCCGGTGTGTGAAACTGATATGTCTTTCTTTTTCACTAGCATCGTTTCCCAGACAAACTTAAAATTACTACTTCTTGAAAATGGATGGGCCTATTCTATACTGCGGCCGCCCAGAGAATGCTGAATTGACATATGCTAGTTTGACGTAACTAGTGATGTGTCCACATCCATCGTAAATACTTTGTACCTATCGTGTAGATGTAACATATAAAGAAATAAAATAACCATTACCAAAATAGTGTTGCCAAACCCGACGCTATAGTGTACTTTATGGACCGTCGATTATAGGGGTGGTAATGGGTGAAGGGTGGTGGAAAATAAGAAAAATTGAGTGGCGGGAAACTAATTGTTCGTCAAAATTAACCAAATTTGTTGTGTTGCGGTTGAATATTTATTACTTCCTTGCAATCGAAGTGAAAAGCAGAGTGTAAAACTCGTGCATGAAACCCATTTTACCCTCGACGTGACTATCCACCCTCGCCGTAACAGCTCGGTTTGCTAAATGAACGTCTCGGGTAAAATGGCTTGTTTTATTCTCTTGATGTACAATCTACTATTTATCTATATCACTTTTATGCCTGAAACTTCTATGGTTGGTTTATGACGCAACAAGAAATTATTGATTGTGTAGTAATGAACTATTCATAATATATTCATACTAGTTACAAATACGTTACCAATGGTTACATGTGGTAGGTAACATCATTATTATTAAGAAGAAATGACCATAGAACGTAAACGTTTTACTAACGTTTCATGTAATAAAAAAAATACACATTCTGCTGTCTTTATACATAAACATGGAACTAAATATGTGTTCCGTTACTATTATTTAGTAAAAAAATGTTTTTTTTAAATATTTAAAATATTTAAAATATTTAAAAAAATGTTTTTTTTAAATATTTTTTTAAGCTTAGAAACTAGTTGAAGTTGAAGTTGAAGTTAGGGGCGGGCTGATTTCCGCAACCAGGCGACCATTGCGCCCATTTTGCGTGATTGGCCGGCATCACTGCCAGCCCAGCTCCTCCAAGAAGCCCAGTAGCCCCCGTAGGTTGCCGACGACTTCCTGGAGTGACCTCGGGTCACCGAGGTGCACGACCCTGTACTGTGCCAGCCCCTCGCAATCAAGTAGGATGTGGGCAGCAGTCTCCTCAGCCTCCATACATGCTCTGCATAGGGGGCTGTCGGTGATACCTAGAGCGAATAGGTGTTTATTAAAATGGCCATGTCCTGTAATAGCGGCTGTTACCTTGCGGAGCTGAGCTCTTCCAAGTCTCAGAAGCTTTCTGGATAGACCAGGGTTAGTTGCCGGAAGGGCCACCCTTGCTTGCCTGCAGGTTTCCAAACCGGACCAGTACAAATTGTGTTCATTTCTTGTGCGATTCCTCAGGGTGGACCGTAGCCAGCCATATGGGAGGGGTATTATAGGTTCCGGTCCCACGGCTATTAGTTCTGACCCTCTCCTGGCAAGCTCATCCGCCGCATCATTGCCGCGTGAGTTGCTGTGCCCTTTAATCCACTGCAGAGTTACGCCGCCGCGGTTACATACCTCTGTCAATTTTTGTTGGCACTCCAGTATGAGCCCCGATGTGATCATGCTGCTCTGCAGGGCCTGTAGTACGGCTCTGCTGTCAGAGAGGATGCGGATGGGGTACTCACGCACCTCCCTTGCAGCAATCGCCTCAGCTGCCTCGATGATGCCCATACACTCAGCCTGAAAGACCGTGTTATGCGCACCCAGGGGATTGGCTATCCTGATGTTCAGATCCTCAGAGAAGACCCCATACCCGGTGCCAGTGCCTGTTTTGGAACCATCGGTAAATACCCGTAGTTCTTTCAGGTTCTGACCCTCCCAGGGCTCCTCATGTAGCTGTACCTTGTATTTCATGTCAAAGACATACCGTTTAGGGATTCTATCATTCGTCGCCGCGAACAATGGCTCCTCCGCGATGATATCGTGCAGAAGCTCAGTGTGCGGGATCCTGTTTGTGCTCCAAAGAGACAGCAATTTTAGACGGGCTGCAGCACTAGCTGCTTCCTGTTGGATAAACAGGTGCAGAGGCGGCAGGTCCAGGATGGTTTCAAGGGCTGCAGTGGGAGTTGTCCGCATGCAGCCTGTCACAGCCATGCATGCCATTCTTTGAAAGCGTTGCAGTTTACTCACGACCGTAGATAGCTTCGTTCGTGGCCACCAGACTACTGCGCCGTAGCTTATCATTGGACGTATTACCGCTGTGTATAGCCATAGCATTATCTTTGGGGTAAGGCCCCATTTCCTACCTACCTTCCACCTACGGCACTGCCACAGGGCAATAGTTGCCTTCTCTATTTTCTTGGTGAGATGGCTGCTCCAGTTTAGTTTGCTGTCGAGTGTGACACCTAAGTACTTGATCTCCGTTGATAGGCGGAGCTCTGTTTTGAAAAGTTTAGGTAGTAGGTAGTTACCTAAGTTGCGTTTGTTGGTGAACAGTACTAGTTCAGTTTTGCTCGGGTTCACGGACAGTTCGTACTCAGTGCACCAGCGCTCCACGATTCGCAGAGCAGCTCGAGTTGCGTCGCAGATAACATTGGTGAAGTTACCCGACACAAGTATAACCAAGTCGTCCGCATATCCGCTTAGAAACTAAATATTGATTTGTTTTAATGTTACATTCTATCGCTGTCTCGAAGTGTCAAATCAGCATTCTCTGGACGGTCACACTATAATGAAACTTTATACACATAAGCAAGCCACGAAAACATTTAAAAGAAAATGTTGTCACTAAATAATAGTGATTCAAGGTTTTCATAGTAATCTTAAACTTATAAAACCTTTTTTAAAATAAATTATTTCGAAAATGTAATCTATCCACAAACTAGAATTTCATAACTTGCTTATTTATTTTATTTTTATTTATTAGGAAAACTTACAGCTAATTAACATCATTATAGAGAACTAGATAGCAAAATAACATAGCCATTATAAGTTTCCACCTATAGAACGTTAATGTAACATATTATTGTTATTAGAGAGAAAAGAAAAAAATATTTGTATAAGGTTTTATTAGAATCGGCCCAACTATTTTCAAAAATCAAAAAGTAGTAATTTTAAGTTTGTATGGGAAGTGATTATGTGAATACGCTCTTAAAACAGTAAGAAATTGTTGTCTTGTATCACGCGTAAGCCACGACGATAAAAGACGAGGTAACGATTTTAAACATTATACCTACTCAAAAGTCAAATGATTGTTTGCAGGTGGATGGGCTGGAAAATCTTTTGTCAGGCCTGGTACAAGTGCTGGCATCGACTGACGTGAACATCGTCACTTGCGCTGCTGGCATCCTCTCCAACTTGACTTGCAACAACCAGCGCAATAAGGTAACGTTAGTAGTGACCAAATTGTATAAAGTCTTCTTCTTCTTCTTCGTCCTAGCCTTTTCCCGTTATGCGGGGTCGGCTTTCCTAATCTTGAGGCGCCATTCACTGCGTTGGTACGCGTCGTCCGGGGAGAGGCCGCATTTCTTCATGTCCTTCTGGACACAAGTCATCCATGTAGTTGGCGGTCTACCCCTCCCTCTCTTTCGTGTTGCAATAGAGAGGCACCTTTTCACGACGTGGCTATCGGGTCTTCGCATCACATGTCCATACCATCTCAGTCTGGATTCGGTAATCTTGTCGGCGATAGGCACCACTTTAAAACTGCCCCGGACATACTCATTTCGGACCTTATCTTTGAGTGTGACTCCGCCCGACCATCGCAACATTCGCATTTCGGTGGTATGAAGTTTCTGTTCATGGACTTTTGTTGTAGGCCATGTTTCACTGCCATATAGTAAAACTGGTCTAACTGATGTTTTGTAGACCTTTCCTTTTGTCCTTATAGGCATTTTTGGATCGCATAGGACTCCTGTTAATGTACGCCATTTATTCCACCCAGACGTGGTCCTGTGTGTAATATCGGCAGTCAACGATCCATCTTCAGAGATGACCGATCCAAGATATTTAAATTTGTTTACTCTTGGCAGCGCCTTACCATCTAGTTTGACTTCTGCGTTTGCTGGGATGCTCTGTTCGGGATCGAAGTTGCACACCATGAATTCCGTCTTACTTCTACTGATGCGTAGTCCATTTAACTCGAGTGATCTCCTCCATTGTTCCAGATTCTCTTCAATTTCCTCTAAACTATGCGAAATAAGGGCTACATCATCTGCGTACAGTAGGTTCCATGGAATGGGTTTCTGTATCTTCTCTGTGAGATAGTTCATAGTGATATCAAACAATAGGGGGCTGAGTGCGCTTCCTTGATGGACCCCTACTTTGATATCAAAGCACTTTGATATGCCGGCTGGGCTTCTAACGCTTGCTTGCACGTCCCGATACATGTCCATAGCCAGTTCTATGTAACGTTCAGGAACATTCTGTGACCTTAGCGCTTGCCATATTAGTGACCGTGACACCCGATCAAAGACCTTTTCTAGGTCTATAAATACCATCCACAGGTTCTGCTTACTGTCGCGAGCTTTTTCCATTACTAGTCTAATTGCCTGAATTGCCTCTGTTGTACCTTTTCCTGCAGTAAAACCAAATTGGTTATCCGTTAAATTTACTATGCGTTGAAAGCGCTCACTCAGGACTCGTTCCCAGATCTTGAGGGTGTGCGATGTAAGCTTGATACCCCTAAAATTGGCGCAATTGACCAAATTGTATAAAGTGTGTGTGTTTATACTATTATATTCAAAAGATTTTCAGTGTCACTGTAATTTACGGACTTAACTTAAAATGAAATGAGATCTTTGATATTATTTCAGAGACTATTAGTACTAGAAAGCTGTAATTTAGCATGAATATACATATTAATAATTAAAGTGGTACAATAATTTCTTTTAGGCATTAACTTACCTAAATTTAAGGAGGGGGTGATTTTTTTTCGGTCAACTCTATCGTCTGGAGCATTGTTGAATAGGTCTTTCAAAATCTTAGGAATCGTTGTAGTGCGATTTCAAAATGATGTTTGCGAAATATTTAGCTATATTATAGTGCAAATTTTTGTTAAGACAAGAGCAAACCTGCTATTTCAGGACAAAAAAAATGTAAATTGTACGACCTTTGAAAGGAAAACTATCACGGCTAAGTAGACTTGCTTAGTTTAGGAGTAATAGTCGACCGACTTAAGATGTGCAGTTGGATTTGTAAAAGGTTCATAGATTTTCGATACAAAATGATTTATTAAATTATCAACTCCAAATATAATTTTGTTTCTTAAAATGTAAATTTATGTTTTGAATAGACTACGGAACCCTACTTTTCGCGAGTCCAACTTGCACTTGGCCGGTTTTTTCTTTTGTTTCTACGGACAGTTTTTATATAAACTGATGGTATTATTACCATACGACATTTGTTTTCCTTTTTAACACGACTTCCTACTTGGTTTTCAGGTGACAGTATGCCAAGCCGGAGGCGTGGATGCCCTCGTCCGCACTGTAGTATCAGCTGGTGATCGCGAGGAGATCACTGAACCTGCCGTGTGCGCTCTACGCCACTTGACGTCGCGCCACGTCGAGAGCGAGATGGCACAGAACGCCGTGCGCATGCACTATGGACTGCCGGTGAGTGCGACAAGGGCAGCAAGATCTGTTGATAGTCAAAGCAGGCTTGGTTTGTTTGTACTGTGGTGTTGTTTGGTGAACGCCATGTGTGTGCAGGAGTAGGGAAGGCTATTTCTGTGGCCAGCCAGTGAGAAAAGAACAAAGAAAATTATCAACTATCACTGAGTAGAATGAACTAAACTTTAGCAGGTGTATAACATTTACATATCATTATCTACACTGGTAGATTTTACTTGCCTTCTACCTGTTTTGACAATAGGGTAGTTATGAGGCTAAGTGGTGGGTGTCCCAATTAGTAAAAATATCATAACTAGCTGAGAAAATAGTTTATCGAAAACTAACACTAATTCTGTAATATGTTGTTCATTGCACTTATAGATAACAAAATTGCAAAAACGCCACTTTTTATTTTCGTAGTAACTTTATAGTTTTTCAAATACTATTTTTTTGTCATATTGAAAATAAACTATAAATACGATGTTGACACCGCCAAGCTTTAAAAGTTCTGTACCATAGATAACTAGCTGAGTGAAAAGCAGGTCTTATTTAGAAAAAAATAGAGTGCGATGGCTGCACCTCACCTAATGTTAAGTGCCGGTGCAGCCGATGATGTAACACTCAAGCTCAAATAGTGCCTATTCAGGGTATGAACCTGAAATGTTGTACTGGTTAATAACGGATTCCTGTTTATTTTTTCTAAAAAAATATTGCGATACTGACACAGATATTGTCATCCAATAATCAATATAAAAATATTTCAGAATCGATTGTTTGGTTAAAAAATGAATCAATTGTATGGGATTTAAGAACTCCAGTGGTCCCTTAAGTGCTTTTAAAACTTTAACTCGCTTCATTATTCATAAGTTTTTAATAAAAATCACATAATTAATACATCTAATTTATTCTATTTATCAATGACGTCACGCCTTGTTATTTCATAAATTTTAGAACAAAATTCCGTTGTTGACAGATCGTAAAAAGTATCTCAAAAACTTTTCTAGTCAACAATCCGGTATTTGACTGCTAGTCATTTGAGTTACTTTTTATCAACTGTTAAAAACGACATTTTGTTTTGAAATGATTCGTCTTACAAACTTGTGAAATTTGTGATGTCATTGTCTTTGACGAACTAATTTAATGATTTTGATAAATATAAAATTAAAATTAGAAAAAAAATGTAAAATGAATAAGTTTTTATGCTTTTGTAGGAGAAATGCTATTTAGTGAATAATATTTTTTAATTTATTTTACCATTTAAACACAATGCTTTTTCACATAATATTGTTTTTATGCTTTATTGCAGGTGATAGTGAAGCTTCTGCAACCCCCGTCTCGCTGGCCGCTCGTCAAGGCTGTGGTTGGACTGGTCCGCAACTTAGCGTTGTGCCCTGCTAACCATACGCCGCTGCGTGAGCATGGCGCCGTGCATCACCTCGTGCGACTGCTCATGAGAGCCTTCAACGACGCGCAACGGGTGAGCAATACTATTCAGTTGTTTATTAGTGAAGCTGCTTGTTCAAGGCAGTGTCAAGTTGGTGCGGATCTGGCGCTGTGCTCTATTCACTGACGCGCAGAGGATGAGTTATAAACTTCGTTCCTAAGTGCTGCTGCAGCTCCCGTCGCGCTGGCTCCTGGCTCTGGTCGTTGGGTCCGCAATTGGCTCTGCTCCACTGTTGGAGGTTATCTTTTGAGAACTTGTCCATTGTTGCATATTTTCTGTAACATTATGCTCTATCTGGTTAGTTGTTTGTGCTTCTACAGAGTCATGCCTGAAAATATGACAAATGACGGTGTGCTATTTGTCAAAAAACAAGTGCGACTCGGGGTCACACAAACGGATTCCGCACTAAAACTTTAACTACCAACAGAATAAGACCTCTCACTGTATACTTTGCTCTAATTAAATAGGGGTCTACTTCTTCTTTGCGTGTCGATGACAAATAAAATCATAAATTAAATTAAATTACTTCTTCTGGACTACAGATTTTTCATTTTTCCTGTGTGAATGGAAGGCCTTTAGATTTTCTCATAGGTTTTCCTGTAATCTTTGCATTCAACCTTACATACTGTGATCTTTTCAAGATTTTAGGCCCATTCGTTTCGGAGATGAGGGTGGAGGGGATGGTCAATTTTCGCGATTTTTTTAAAGTAACTTCAATAAAAAAGAAATTGAGATTTTCACAACAAGCCTTTACGTGTGATATGTTACACAATTTATTTTAAAAACTTTTTATTTTATTTTAAAAACTCCCCAAAAGTGACCCCTATGTTTCAAATTCATTAATCTACGTACCACGCCCGTGTTTGGGTCACTGATTTACATTGTGTACAAAATTTCAACTCAATCGGTTTAGTAGTTTCTGAGAAAATTGCCTGTGACAGACGGGCAGACAGACACAGGAGTGATCCTATAAATAAGGGTTTCCCTTTTTACATTTGAGGTACAGAACCCTAAAAAGAAGCAAATGAGTCTGTTGCCAGACAGTATTTCAACAAAGCATATTACATCATTATATCATCATTTTATTTCACCATTATTTTTTCACTTAGTTGGGTCTAAAAACAAAACACTATATAATATGTTCTGTGATAAGATTAACCCCACAGAACAAGTAACAATAGGTTAGAAAGGCTGTAGCACATATTTTGTACGGAAACCGTTGTCGCCGCTTCGACCCCCACCATTCTTCACTACTACTAATCTAGTCAAATATGCGCGAGGGTTCTCATGTGTGCGTGAGGCAGAAAAAAAACGCTGCGATTGGCCAAACTACTCACACCAATGCAGCTTTTGCTAGTAAATGTGGTCGTGTAAAAGAACAATTACTTTTACATGTACGCTAGGGATTGACTAACGATTAACTTTTTTCGATATTTATTTTTCGTAGGGTCGACAGCATGTCGTTAGGTTCGTATTGATCACGTGAGTGACATAGGTTACATTTTTACCCGACTTGCAAAAAAATAAGTTATTTATTTATTTGGCACGCTCTGCTTAGCCTAAACGCTTTCATGGATTTTTGGAGAGCGAGGTGTCGATATGTTCGGCTTGATCCCGTGAGTAACATGTGACCTGAACGCGTAATCAGAACTGAGGATTAATGATATCGGAAATTGGAAACTCATTGCGTTTATCTCAATTTTATTTATTGGCCTTGAAATAAAACATATTTAGTTAGCAATTGCCTCTTTGTTTCTTTTGATACACACTCTTTTAGTAAAAAATGTACTCTTATATTAATATATTTTTCAATCACTGCTTTCATTAAATCTGTGACATGGTTACTAGTTGGATATTCCCCAATCTGATGGAACGCGATGTCATCAAATAATGTAGTCCCGACGAAACTTTGTAAGATTTTTGTAACCAAAAATTCTTTAGTAAACTTTTTGTCATTATCTGTGTAATGTCGAATTACTGACTCCGCTTTTTTGCAAATAGTAATAACATCATCCGACGGATACAAAAGACCTCCTTTGTCTTTTGAAACTATAAATTTATGTTGTGAATTACGCAAATTGGAAACAAGAGCACCTACACATACATCACATTGTAATTTTTCCATCAAAACGTGAACAACATTTCCTGCTATGTGACTTAACACTTGTATGCTGAAATCAGACATATTTTGGTAAAACTCTGCAAATATTTTTTCCTCGGATCCATCATCTTCATGGTCTACTTCGAATTCACGATTAGATGCAGTAGTCAAATTTATTCTTTTGATAGCAGAAGAACAATTAAGGATCGACAAATTTTCCAATGCAGTGCAGTTGCCATTTCCAAAGTCTCTTATCTCCACATGAACTAATAGTTTTTTATACGCAGCTTTAAATTGTCTCGCTGTTGGATTGTTATTAGCACCGCCATGACACCTTATGTTACAAAAAAGAAGTTCTAGATGGTCCTGGCTGACTTTATAAAAAGGAAAGAATAAAAGTTCTTTCGTTTGTATAAGTGTTGTGTAAAAATGCTTAATAGCCTGAGCACAACCAAGAAAACCCAAAAATCCAACTTTTCTTGGACTTTTTATCAACAGAGTCCCATCTTGAGTTTTAAGAGTAGAAATATATTGCACAGCCTCATCCAAATAGGCAAATATTGTTGGTGCATTCCACTCATTTATAGCTTTCTTATGACCATACTGATTAAGACTTCTGGAGTTAAAGATGTCGAACATATTGTTTATTACTATCAAAAAATTTGTTGTGGCAGAACTAGCTTGAAACTCCGACATATTTAACTTTTTTTCACAAAAGTCAATAGCATCAGCCACATTTAAACTAAACAGCTGAGTGGCCAGCTTCACTTTCATTTTTTGGTTCTGGAAATGAATGTGACGATGTCGTAATTTGTTACGTAAATGAAACTTTTCCTTTTCTTGAACTTTATTCAGTTCTACCAGGTAAGCCCACTGTATTTTTTTTCCTTTTGCATCCAAAAATGTTTGGTACACCTGAAAACGTTTGAAACATTTCAAATAAATACTGTAATAATATTGCTTTAGATGTTTATAAAGAAAAAAATGGTATGTACCTGAAAAGCGTTTCGAATTAATTTAATCATATGTGATGGATCTAATACTGCCATCACAAAATGTTTTGTGACGGGATGTTCAAATGTCATGTTACCACCATTTTCAAAGGAGCAACCAAACTTTTTTATCATTGCTAAATTAGATGCACAACCATCAAACGTGAGCGATACAATCTTTACTCCTGTTTCATGGATCCTTTCCAGGCACTGTTTTACTAGATCAGAGCGTTGGTCTCCGGTTACACCATCAACAAGGAAGTAGGCTACAGGTACTTTAAAATTGCAGTTTATTCCTGTAACCAAAAATACCAAAGCTTCCTTAGCTTCAGTTATGTGGTCACTGCATTGTTTATTGCCAATCTCTACAAAACCATGCAATTTGTTTCCGTCCCACTCTATTCGGCGTCTAATTGCCATCTCATCCATCACAAGCCCCGCTATAATAGGGTATTTGGTTGTTTCCACTTTTAATTTAAGTGCTGCAAATGATTCAGACGTAAAGCCGGGTTCTCCTTCAACACTTGAGTACCATTTTCTTAATGTACGTGTATGAGGCAGGCAAGTATCGAATGTGTTGCGAACATATTCGTAAGCTTTTGGTGAATAATAATGTAATGTGAGCGCAAAACTTCGAATTGCTGGAGAGTATTGCTGTTTATTATCTGTCCCGGATTTACTTTTACTTATGTATCGAGCTAACAAATCTTCAACCTGAAAATAAATATAATAATTAAAACCCGCTAAGTGCAATATGTTTTAATAAAAAAAAACATTTTTTTGATTCAGTTCAGGATTCTTAGTATGAGCCTACCTTAAACTTGATCGGTTTTAATAAATGTTATTGCACTTTAAAGTTTGTACTAAAATCACATTAAGTTTGAAGCTTATTACGGTTATTACAAAAAGCAAAAAGAAAAAAAACGTTAAGTAATTGTATTGTTTATAGTAATGTTAATTTTTACATCGTTTTTCTATTTTTTGTTGGGATTACTATAATATACATATTCTGTAAAAAAAGTTTAAAAATCACCTGTAAATTGGTATTCTTGAGGGTTTCTAATTCCTCATTTCGCAAAAAAAATCTTTTTTGTAAATCGTTCATTATGTCCTCTATTTTATTAACTTTTTTCTTAAGCCTTCTGTTTTGAGCCTGTATTTTCTTAATCTGTTTTCTTTGTCTCTTTATAACGTTGTCTTTAGTAGTGATAATTTCTTTTAATTTTCTCTTCCTAGG
This sequence comes from Coleophora flavipennella, assembly GCA_947284805.1. Lineage (NCBI taxonomy): Eukaryota > Metazoa > Arthropoda > Insecta > Lepidoptera > Coleophoridae > Coleophora > Coleophora flavipennella. The sequence goes on along the minus strand of OX369285.1, from coordinate 6,215,242 downwards.
TGTTGATGTATTTGAACAAGGCAAATTTTTCTGAAAAGGTTAAAAATAATGTTATTCTTATGTGTAAAAATTAATTATAATACTATAATAACATGCTTTTTATTTTACCTCTGCATATTTCATTTCTTGCCCTGAATGACTTTTTGGCGTTGATGTGGTTGAGTTTATGTCAGATGTTAACTGTGTTGACTGTAAAATATAAAAAAGTAATTAATGCCCTCATTTCTTTAATCATGTACCTATTTAAAGACAATTTTCTTATTTATATACTGCTAGAGATTATATTACCTCTACTTTTCTTCGTTTAATTAATTCAGATTCATCAGAAGTACTTTGAAATTTGTGTTTTTTTGCTTTGGCTGCTACTGGCGACTCGGTTCCCTTTAATAATCAAAAAAATAATGGGTTAACCAATTTTTATAATAAAATATTCAAAAATTCACGTACATACACCGTTATGTTGAATTTGGATAGGATTAAATTTAAACATACAGTAGAATATATGCGGACAACTTTTTCTTGTGGTACTGCACCAAACTTCAAGTATTTATTTCCCGATTTTTTGATATCGTAATCTTTTTCCTTAAAGTGTTTTGAGCATATTGTGCTTGTTTTTGTAGGCATCCAATCTTTTCTACCGGTTACTTCAATCCACTGTTCTTTTATAGAAGGCTCTTTAGGAAATCTGAAATAAATTTAGGTATAGCCAAAAAATCCTTTTTTCAAATGTAGCTAAAATAGTGTTTTATGGTCTTAAGAGTGTATTTAAAATACTTTTTAATCGTCTCCCACACAAACTTCTTAATTACTACTGCTTGAAAATGGATGGCCCTATTGTACTGAAACTTTGTCCATTGACCATGTCCATTAATAACGTGAGGTATTTAGGGGGGGGGGGGGGGAAATCTCACCAAGAGGGGAGAGGGGATCAAAAGATCGCCAAAATCACCTCACACCCCCTAAGCAAGTCACAAAATTCTAGTTGGTGAAGAGATAACATTTTCTAATTATTACTTTACAAAAGAAAAAGATTATCAAATTTTAAGATTAATATGAAAACCTTAAATAGTTAAATCTCACACATTTTTTTTTATTATTTGTTATGATTCTAATTAATTTTTATTCATCAATATCATCATATCAGCCGAAGGACGTCCACTGCTGGACATAGACCTCCCCCAAGTATCTCCACGACGACCGGTTCTGCGCTGCGTTTTCCGGTGCGTGGTCGCCACTCGAGAACTTTACTGCCCCAACGGCCATCTGTTCTACGAGCAATGCCCACTGCCACTTAAGTTTAGCAATTCTGAGAGCTATGTCGGTTACTTTGGTTCTCCTACGGATCTCCTCGTTTTTGATTCGATCACGCAGAGAAACTCCGAGCATAGCACGCTCCATTGCCCTTTGGTTGCCCTGCTTCTTATGAGGCCCATAGTGAGCGACCATGTCTCAGTTCCGTATGTCATCACTGGCAACACACACTGGTCGAAGACCTTGGTCTTAATCCAATTTTTATTAATAATTTTTTCATATTTTTTTTAAACTAGAATCTTGTGGCTTGCATAATTTTATAAAGTTTCATTTGAATTGGCCCTTCCGTTTTGAAGAAGTAGAAATTTTTAGTTTGTAAGGGAAACGATTTAAAACTAAATGGTAGAAACGCTCTTAAGTTCACTACAGTAGATCCAGTGTTAATGGTATTACACTCAAAACTTCGTAATGAAATTATAATAAACGTAGAAACAAAGAAAGTATTAATCGATACGATGGCAAAATGCTACCCAGCCCTATCGATAAGATAACTCTTATGGGTAATACCAGGAAACATGACGAATTGAATTCATACGCGTAGTGCATTACATTGCTGCACGCGTACATAGTTCCGATGGTGCGCGTTATTCGCATAGGTATATTACCAGCAATGTATAAAAATTTGCGATATTTTCAGACAATTGCAGGAAAACACAGACTTTTAAATATTTTAGATCAAATCACTAAAAATTAAGGTTTAATGTACTTACCGGTGAAAAGAAATCCTTCCATTAGTCACATTAACATCTTGGCTTCTGGCTCTGCAAGTAATTATCGCGCAAGACGGCATTTTAACACTTTTTTTCGCAGTAACGCTTTCATAGAAAGTACGCGGCCGACTGAGGCACAGACCGAGGTGTTTTTGAGTATATTTGAGCATTTGCTCACAGTTGTGGCGCGCGGGAACCGCCCACATGGCCTTTCTAACCTATTGTTACTTGTTCTGTGATTAACCCCCAACGATACCTGCTTTTGGCGAGCATAACAACTAAAATTCCCTTCTCTCGACAGCAACGCAGCACCCCCGGCGGGACCGGCACGGGTGCGGGTGCAGGCGGAGCCTACGCAGACGGTGTTCGCATGGAAGAGATCGTCGAGGGTGCCGTCGGAGCGCTGCATATCTTGGCCAGGGAGAGCCTCAACCGCCAGCTGATACGCCAGCAGAACGTCATCCCGATATTCGTGCAGCTGCTGTTCAATGAGATCGAGAATATACAGGTCAGTAAATATGTAAGCCATAGTAGTGTTACATATCTTGTCCAGAGAGTAGCTCAATCGCCAGCAGAACGTCATCCCGATATTCGTAAAGTTGCTGTTCAATGAGATTCTTGATTGAGAATAATGGTCATTGATTGAGAGTGCTAATAATACAAAGGCCATCTCGTTTGAAACACCGTGCGACTTTTTCATGAAAAACGCTAAGCCGTGTCGCGACACCTTTCGGATCGTTAGAACAAATACTAGACAATACTTTGTTTGATGTTTGGTTTTCCATTTATGAACTCTGAGCCTTCAAAGTATCCCCCCAGAACCGCTATATTGCGGAAGCTCAAAGTCTCCGCCGAGTCGTCTGCAGATTGAACGGCGCGGCGCGGTCTAACAAATATTATTTTTATAACTTTATATGACCCAAACTGCACTTGCGACTTATTCAAACAAAATACACTCACAAAAACTTCCTTCGCAGCGTTTGCTGTTATGAACACCGTTGATGAGGGTACTAGAGAGTAAGGCTGCCATCGCTCCGGGTTTCCCCGGATTTCTCCTAGTAGACTAGGAGGTCATGTCAAATCTGGTAACGATAACGGAAATGGATAAACTTAGATTTCTGGACCAGGATCCTACTTCTCTGCCGGAGCCCCAAAGTTGCCTGGAAACGCTTTAAGATAGCGAGATGGGACCACGCGCAAACGATTAAAATGGGGGGGCGACACCATTATTTTTAATGCTTTTTTTAGGAATTAATGTACGCCATTTCCAACTTTGGTGCTCCCGCAGGAGGGTGGGGGCCTGGTCCAGAATTGCTACTACTAACGGGCGTTGCTCCATAACTTAACCGAATATTTGGTCAGTTTTTGCATAATTGTCATGAGTACAACTTGTACTTTCATTTTATAACTTACTCAGACATTTCCCTTATCGTTTTTTTTATCACGATAACTAGTTTTTCAGTCCCTGTAAGTACATAACGCAACCACTTTACGCAGCAGACCGACATATTTAACATCAGAGGGTTGCCACTTATCCTCTCAACCTAAGTTTATCCATTTTCCTTATCGTTACCAAATTTGTCGTTACGTCCTACCTAGTATATAGTTTCGAGGGCGGCCGGGGAGCGACCGGGCGGGGTTTTGATTGTAGTCCGGGTAATCTGTAAAGTTCTGGAGGCAATTGGAAAATCCGATATTATTATTCAGTATTCTACTGTAAAAGTTATATTTCTATTACTTGTTTTTAAATACTGTTTTGTTAAAACACTACTTAACTTTTTTTTGAAGACTGTGACATCTACTAGTATCTTTAATTAAGAGGATGTTTTGTTGTATTTGATTTAATTTAGTTAAACCTGGAATGTCCGGGGTCAAGGCTTCTAAAGCCGGGGTTTTTACGCTTCCGGCCGGTCCTGGGCGGCAGGTTTTAGAGATGCTGTTTCACGAAAATCAATAATGTGCAGCCTGTACCAAACCTCATACTATCTATCGTTGCCACGAGTTCAGTGACCTCACACCAGAGCTTCGTATGTAAAAAATAAAGCTGCTAAAACTATGCGAAAACTGATTTCGCGATAACCACGACGTAAACGCCTGTATTTAAAAAAATGCGTTGTGCTGTCTAAGAAGATGCATCATCACATGTTGCACATCGATTCTGCTTTAGTCAAATCAAGTGAATCTGTACAAAACTCAACTTTAAAAGACTGTCGCGTTGACATTCCACGGTTTTTCTAGGCACCGTCGCCATCCACGTCGCAGACTGCTGGGGCAAGTACCAGCCAGTGCATTCGGTGATCGATAGTGGTGCCATGACGGGCTATCTAACTTAAGACCGTGCGAAGCGCTTAGGGCTCCCGCAACGGAAATGCTATTTCGAACCGGTCGGTTTAGGTGGCAATCCTATCAGGGACTTTGGTTTAGCGAATTGTAGTACTAAACTTGCACAATCAACTCATATCAGCTCGTATACGTCCCCACCGAGGGGCTCGAGCGTACCCTGAATTAGGGCGATCGGGCCTTAGTCGACCACGCGGGCGCAGTGCGGGTTGGTCGACTTCACACATAACTTGCGAGTTTCTTCACAGGCGTGTGCAGGTTTCCTCAAGATGTTTTCCTTCACCGTAAGAGCGTCGGATAAACGTACATATGAAATCTAAATTAGAAATCACATTGGTACGTGGCGGGATTCGAACCACGACCTCCCGGACAGGGGGCGGCGGCCCTAGCCGTTACACAACGCTCTTACTACAATACGTACAATCTTTTATTTCGTCATAATAATTAAAAAGTATTACATTCTACAGATTATTTAATAATTTTAAATTAACTTGTCACATTAATACATGCATGAGCTAAAAAACTGAGTTAGTTTCGCAAGAGTTTGTTAGGTACTCTTAAACACTGTACTTTCTACGTGATCGGGTTAGGGGATCCGTATGAGACCTAAAGTAACCGAGATAGCTCACAGAATCTTTAAACCCAAGTGTCAGTGGGCGAGGCATACAGCTCGTAGAACGAACGGCGGTTGTGGCAGTAGAGGTCTTGATTGGCTACCGCGTAGCGTAGAAATGCCTCCCGCTCAGTGTAAACTCCCAACGGCGGGAAGCCGCTGGATACAGGTAGCGCAGGACGAGTCGTTGTGAAAATCCTTAGGGTAGGCAATGTCCTGCATCGTATTTAAATGCATTTCGGTCCAGGCACGGACTCTAAATCGAATTAGTTTTTTTTTGCCCACGACGACTGTTTCAAAAATGTTAAACAAAGCCTAAAAGTTTTCAGTTCAAATTAGGTTCTTGCGCTACGCTGACCGCTGCCGCGGCACGCTGGTTTCGCTGGGCTCGCGCTTTGTCTATCATGTAAACCTAAAACTAACCTAACCTAACTAAAATTCGAGCTAAACAAACTTAACCCCTTTGAGTTAAATTATGAACTGAAACCACTTTGACTTTGTTAGATATTTAAAAAAATACTAATTTCATATGGCTAGATAAAAATGCTTTGTAAACCTTTTTAAACTCGCCGCCCTGCAGTGGACGTCTATCGGTTGATATGATGATAGTGATGAATGTTAACTTGTTTTTGCAGCGCGTCGCGGCCGGCGTACTCTGTGAGCTGGCGGCCGATAAAGAGGGCGCTGAGATGATAGAAGCGGAAGGAGCCACTGCACCACTCACTGAACTGTTGCATTCTCGCAATGAAGGTACGTATCACATAGCTAGAGTTAGTAGTCCACTTATTGTCTTGGTATTTTTTTTGATTTACCGTCCAGTTCAGTTTTTGTGAAAACATATGTCAATAAAAAAAAATACAACATAATTTTAAAGAATCCTTCAGTGTAGGTAGACCCACAGTTGTAGGTAATTAAGATTTCTCTATTTTTGCGACGTCTGTTACGCTTTTCAATGAATGTCTTAATTCTAATAACCTGATCACGAAGCCAAACAATTAAGTCAGTGTATAATTTGTCATTCCTTAAATATTGAAATAGCTGATTTTCCAATGAAGTCTGTATTGCACTAAAATAATTCTATTATCTTTGATTAAGGCCTAAACTTACCTCAAATTAGCAGTTTGATTCTCTTCAGTACTAATTTCGATCGAAACTACACTGAAATAATGTTCATAATAGTGCGCACTGTGACATGGCAGTTACGACTATCTTTTAGAGCAATGTAAATAATAGGCCTAACAATTTTATGTGAAACTCATCAAATAATAGTTGAATCACATGACTCCTGCCTTAAGATAACAAGAAAACTACATGGAATATTTCGTTATAAACAATTTCTGTCAAATGGTAGTCCCATTTGACAGAAATTGTTTATAACGAAATATTCCATGTAGTTTTCGAAGATTAAAAAAAAACCGTTTCTTTTAGATGTATCGGTCGAATACATCGGAAAAAACCCTTGAACTTCGTTTTCTGTACAACAACGAAATAAAGTGGATAAAATCAAACACTATCGATATCAAGCACTAGGTAAACTTTATTTTGAACTTACATTGTCATCCACCAGCTGCCTAAGTTTCACTAGAGACGCTTTAATTCAAGCGTAAAACGCAGTTTAAGATTGGTTAAGCCCTTAATCTACTTTGAATTCAGGAAGCCTAACTTTATGGCGAAAGGGAGAAATGTTTGTTTGTATCTTTTTATGTGCAAATTAAACTAAAAGGTTTGTTTCAAGCACTATATTATGTAGAGAAATTATAAAAATAGAACAGACAATGGTTACTATGATACTGATAGGACGCAAAGGAGTGTTGGTAGTGTTTCCAAATACTTAAATGTAGACATTTTTCAATATAAATCACTCGCCCAGCACACAAAGTAATCTAATATTGTACATTATGTAGAATGTTATTTCTGTGAATTACAACCAAGAAGCAAGTGGTTACAGATGAAATCTTATTTGAAAATTGGACATGTAATTTTAAAAGAGGAAATTACACCACCTGCTTGTTTTTCTATATGAAACAGGGAAAAAGCACTTGTCTGACCTTATAGCTTTGTCGTTTCGTCTGGAAGTTTGGATTCCAAATTCAGAATGGTGTAATATGCACTTAAATACTTTCTCACTAGATGCGAACATTCATTCCAAGAACGTCTGATTTACCACATACCAAAATAAACGAGAAGTGCTCTAACGCCTTTGACAATGAGTATCTGATATACAGGATACGAAAAGTCCAACTCCCGGAAACTTAAAAATAGGGTTCTATTTTGCAAATGAAACCCATAATTAATTTATACAAAAATACTATGAACTTCACTCCTTTGACAAGGATTATCTCATATACAGGATACATAAAGACCACTCACGGAAACTTAAATAATGAATTTTTACAAAAATAATTAGAACTCCACGCCTTTGAAAAGGAGTATCTGATATACAGGTCCATAAAAACCATTCCCGGAAACTTAAAGATAGGGTTCTATTCCATAAATGAAACTCGTAAAGAATTTTTACAAAAATAATTTGAACTCCATACAAAGGCAGATCATTATGAGCTTCCCCGGGATATACCAGACCGCTTCTCTCCGATCCTCCCCCCTCCAAGCAATGACCTACGCCGAGGTCTGTGCCCACCTGGGCGCCCTTAGGCAGTTGCATCTTTTGCTTTGCTTTTTAGGTTCAGTACCCTACGCACTCGCCTTCCCTGTCCGGTGAATTTGTAAATGCCCAAGACCAACAACAAGCTTGTCCTTTCGAAAAAAATAATGAAAAGTTGATTCATGAGTAAAGTCCCCTTTTAAGTTTTCGGGAGCGGTCTTTTTACATCCTTTATATTCTAATGAAGCGGTTGTAGCTTATTGCAACTTGCGTGGTTGAGTCGATCACGTAGGTTAACTGAACTGAATCACGGTCATTACCTTGATGGGTTTGACTGTTAGTCATTTTTTCTCGGCCTTTTTCGTGCTTCGCTAAGCATCTTAAGCCGTTGGTGCTGGTTGCTATTACTATTCACTAAACATATTCTAATGAAGCTTGCACGATCCATAGCAATGGATGTATGTGATTCGAAATATTCCTAAGCGGAAGTTTATTGGTAAATCATGGATCTACGTGTTTTTTGACATGTATTTAGTAGACGGGGGTAGGAAGTGACATGTAGGCTAGTAATTAGCTTAGTCTGACGTAGTTCCCGAGGGATCTGGAAAAAAACGCTTTTTCATTCTCGCGGTTCTGCTTGCGGCTGGCGCATTAATCACCTTCTAAGACGGTCATAAAAACGATGTCCACCATGGGAAGCTAGTCTGATATAATTTGTTCTTTTATACCCGCCAACAGGTAGGCTCATAAATCTCACAGGCTGTGTATGTATGTATATCGGGAAACAAAAGACATCGCACAGTCTAAACCACAGAACCGATTTAAACAAATGATCTATGTTAACCTACTTATGACACCTAAAGTCAAAATAAATAAATTCCAGTAAATTCAAACTTTATAGTTGTTTGTTTATAGTAGTGGCTAAAACAGTCGTAATTTATTTTAATCGTATGGATAAGTCTACAGGTAAGAGCGTTTTTCCGTTGGCGGGTATCTGTTTTTAGGGTTCCGTACATCCGATGACAAAAGGATAAGATATTATAAGATCGCTCATGTGTCTAAACAGAAAAAAATCCGTCCGCCTGTCACACCCAATTTTTTCTAAATCTACTGGACGAAAAAGTATGAATTCGGTACATATATACTTTAATAACTCGGACGTTATACCGTAAATGAACGAATTAAGATTTTGAAGATTAATTTTGGGGGACAAATTAAAGGTTTAAGTACAAAATTTTAAAGTATACTAAGGAAAATATATAAAAATAGAGCATTCCCCCCTTATCTTCGAAACTACTGAGTCAAAATTAAAAATGGGAAATACCTTGAGGAAATTTTCAAGTCTTAACGTTCTTACGGAGAAAGGAATGGTACGGAACTCTTGCCACGCGAGTTCAACTCGCACTTAACCGGTTTTTTTAAACTTTCAACTTGTTCTACCCCAGGAGTGGCAACGTACGCAGCAGCGGTACTGTTCCGTATGTCCGAGGACAAGCCGCACGACTACAAGAAGCGTCTGTCGATGGAGCTGACCAACTCACTCTTCCGCGACGATCATCAGATGTGGCCCAACGACCTGGCCATGCAGCCCGATTTGCAGGTACCTACTTTTAGGGTCAAATTATTGAAACTAAAATCTGCTTTCTTTTTGTTAGGACTTTAAACTTTATACCCATAAGGTGACCTATAGTTAGTATGAGACCAAATAGGAGTAGTGCGTCTTCCGTGGGAGTTCTCGAGCATGCTGGAGCACTTTCCAGAATTCGCGCGACTTGCGTCGGCGACGTCGAAGAAATCAGCAGAAAATAGCTCGGAGAGAAGCGCGGTGCAGCGTCCATCGATATGTCTAAGACGCAGTCGCGACAGTCTCTATAGAATGCTAGAATATTGTTTTAATAAAAATTATTCCGATCACAAAGAATCATAATTATTCGAGAGTTTTGCGAAGAAAATTGTATCAGCGACAGGATATTTTCATAAAAAAGAGATAATTACCTATCTAACCTATCATCTAAATATAGTTTTATATGTAGGTATTTGATAACTTGGTTTTACCTTCGTCATTCAGGTTGTTTGAGATTAGGTTATGTTACCATTGAGAGCTGTTGCCACGTACTTCCCGAAAGTCTAGGATCCGCCAAAACCGGTGATTCTGTTACCGAATAAACAGCTAACTGTTGCCAACAGTCTCATTTTTAGGGTTCCGAAGTTCGTCTGTCCGCGGCATAGCTCAGAGACTATTAGAACTACAAAGCTGTTATTTCTCACGACTATATATATTAATAGGGATGACGACATCATCTTGATCACTAAATTGCCCCCCTAATTAAACTTCGGAAAACCTTACTGGTTTTGTTTTCCATCAATTCTTCGATTTTTAATTCACCTAAATCACAAAATGAGTACATAAATGACTCTGCAAAACTATGACGTCACGCCTAGGTATTTCAAACATTTTTAGAACAAAATGTCGTTTTTGACAGATGATAAAAAGTAACTCAGATGACTAGCATTCGTCATCCCTATTAACCCGACAAAGTGGTACAATAAAATCTAGAATTTTTTTTTTAGGGTAACCCCTAGATGTAAAGAGGGGGTGAACCCTATTGTGTGGGGTATCGTTGAAGAGGTTTTTTTTAAAAAAAATCATTTTTCGATTCAGGGATCGGTTTGCGGAGTATAAAGCTTTGAACTGCTAATTTTTGTTGGAGTCAAGTGTCGTCGTCCCCGCAAGCTAAACCGCTATTTCAGGACATCTGAAAAAATTGCATATTGTAGGAAATATAATCAATTTAAAAGGAAAACTATCACGGTTAAGTAGGCTTCCTTAGTTTAGTAGTAATAGGTGACCAACTTAGAATATGCCGTTGGATTTGTAAAAAGTTCATAGATTTTCCATACAAAATATTTAATTTTGTATTTTTAAAATAAACATTTATTTTTGAAAAGACTACGGAACCCTACTTTGCGCGAGTCCGACTCACACTTGGCCGGTTATTTGGTGTCAAATGACGTTAATCTTACCTTTTTTTGCCATCGAAAGGAGCACTTTTTCTAATTCCTTCGGGGAACTCCAAGTCGGTAATCTATTTTACCGAAGATCAGCATCTTTTTCACCATATGGGTTCCATCGTGGTATCAGATCACGGGGTAGACATTCTTTCCGCTCCCGTACTATTAGTAAAACACAAGAAAGCATTTTTTTATTTAACTAATCTAATGGATCGTTTCACCCAGAATTTCGATCTGATGCAATCATCTTTAGGATGCTGTTGCTACTGCGCCGAAGTCTTGAGCTTTTTCGCATAATGGCGTAAAAGTGCGTGCCTCCGTGAACTTTTCTGATGCACTACATAATAGTGTCATTTTCAACAGCATCCTAAGTGCGTTGCTGTATTATTGTATTCGATGTTATATGTATTATATTTATTTTATTTCGTTAACGAAATTAATAGATTAATTAACGATTAATAGATTAATCTTACTTTGCTTTATATCAGTGTTTACAGCCTAAATGTGTTGTTTTGTCAAATGTGACATTTGCACCCCCTATCATTTATTGTAGTTTGACCTCCACTGTTATTTTATTCTGTTTTACCCCTTTACTAGGATATGCTCGGGCCAGAGCAAGGCTACGAGGGGCTGTACGGCACCCGACCGTCGTTTCATCAACCAGGTAAGCCGTACTCATTGCTTTACGTTTAGTTCACTCCTATAACATAACAAAATCATTGCACTTCGCAGCTTATCTCACATGGAATTAAATTGGCATTGTACATTTTTATTAAGGAATAAAAATAATTTTAAGATATTTCGATTTTATACAGTTAAAATTAAAAACAATGAAAAACAATGAAAAACTATAATTCATAATCACATGTTTATTTGATAAACACAATTTGGAGATATTTCGATTTTATACTGTAAAAAGAAAATTAAAAACAATAAAAAAACTGTATTTCATAATCATTTATTTAAATTAATACTGATTAATTAATAGGTCTGTTTTTTTCATAGCATTTGAGCATATGACGTCATAAATTTTAATAATTTATAAAATTATGAGAAAAAATAACTACCTAGTGTTATTCACAATTGGTAAGCCCTTGGCATCATCTCATTTTAATAAAAAAATTAATATTCAAACGAGTTAATAAGTAGTCTACATTATTTTTATAATAAGATAAAAATACCTTAATTTTTTTGGACAATGTCATTTGAGTGAATGCGTATTACTGTCTATTTATGTTGAACACACTATGTGTAGGTACGTTATGTGTTTTTGAACCAGTAATGTAAGATCCGTACTTATTAGCTGTCATCATTTTATTCAAGAATTGTAACCGTGATTTCGGACAAATTTAAGCTAGGAAACGTGCAATTTTCAAAAAAAGGTGGGACTTCCCCACCGACTACTTTAGTCAGCTGGTCGATTTACTTGAGAAGTCCAAAAGTGTTCAGAATCACTGGTTGAACCATGGATAATAGAATTATTATTCTAAATAGATTGCTATCCTTCATACTGAAAACAGTAGTCCCAAATAGTGTAGTAGTAAATGGCGCCAGGTAGTTTTAGGTATATTAAAACTAGATGGCGCTAGAAACTAATCAGTTTTTCTTAAAAATAATTTCGCCACGAAATTGTTTAGTATATGTTTTTTTATCAGGAATGACTTAAGTGTGATTAAAATGTAATGTTTTTTTTACATCATAATTTTCTTTGTGTAAACATGTACCTAATTAAGAATCCAAAATTTACTGACAAGTATAATGTTTCCAAATTGGTGGAACCCCGCTTACTAAAAGGATGACAGCTAATAAATTAGGACCTGGTGTGTTTTATTGATGACGCCACCGCCTCCGTGGCGCTACGGCTTAGACATTTTGTTTACACAGAGAGGTCATAGGTTCGATTTAGTGCATACTCGGTTATTTAGCTTTTGGCCATTTTAAAGCCTGCCTGTCAAACTGTCACCATCTTATCATAATAGTGTTAACGCGGAAGGTGGCATCAATATCATCTCATGATAAGAGCGTTTCCATATTGTTCGATCCGATATCCAATATTTTATCGGGCAATATAAAAACTCTTAGGGCGCGCGTACCGACGCGACGTACCGATATGTGACTGTGTTGCACGCTGACTGTCAAATTAACCAGTTTACGAAGAGCTTAGCCGTTTTACAAAACTGCGCAATTTAGTATTCTTCATCAGCGAAAGCTTTTTATTAACACATATTGTATAGCTTGTGCTAATAATTCATTTTCGATTAGAAATTAATACAATATTTAGTTATGACAGTAACATTATTTTTATTATTATATTCCACAATTTTAAGTAACTGTTGAACAGTTAATTGTTATTTTAATTACATTTTGATCGTTGTTTTATGAATTTTCTTGTGTAATATCTATAAATTTGTTTCTCTTCTTTACATGCAGCTTAAGTCGGGACCTATTTACTAAATACATACAGGTGATGGGAATATATGTTATACATGAATAATTGTTTGTGTGTGGTGTAACAGGGTGTAACGAAATGGATGTACAGATTGCGGCATATAACTTGAATAAAAATCGGCGTAGAGTCAATTGCGATGATGACAGCATCAAAAATAAATTATGAACTTTTGATCACTATACTTTTGAGAAACCTTACTCGTTTTGTTTTTCATCAAGTCTTCAATTTTTAATTCACCAAAGTCATAAAATGAGTTCGTAACGCCTAGGGATTTAAAAACATTTTTTAAACAAAATTAATAATTAGTTAATGTAAGATTCGTAAATTGAGATGTACACTATCGTATTAGGCTATGATGATTGTTAGTTAAATAAAAATAAAATAAATTTCGTTTTTGACAGATGATAAAAAGTAACTAGCTGTCATTTTTGTATATAAATGATCGCCCAACTAATCACACTGTTTCAATTATATTTTCTGTAGTGGTCCAAATGTTAAAGTGACCCAAAAATCGACTAAGGCGCTTCACGGAAAATGTTCAAGTTATTTGTCGGGATTTTTACGACCCGTTTAGATTTACTCATACTAAACAAACACAATTTGCGTATTGTCCATGGCTTGCTTCGGGAAAGTAGTTCAGTGCAATAAATCACAATCCCCTTTTCCTAGACCTAGATTAATAAGTAATTTTTATAGGTATGTACTTTGTAACAAATACCGAAAAATGCTTTATCTTAAACCTGCTTGGAAATTTAAGCATTATTTTGACAACCTTCTTCGATATAGAACAGCGGCCGGCAAAAGTTATATGAAAATCAATATCTGTCGTATTTTAGCAGCCAGATAAATTACTATGTAAACTCATATCTGTCGTGTTATTTGAAAAAGGAACGATTTTTTACTCCGAAACATGGCAACCAAGGACTTATCAACTTATCAACAAAGTTACTTATCAAAGGTTTTATTTAAATTCCTAACTGGCTTGCAAATATAAAGCTGCTTATTAAAAAAAAACAAATTTATACACTTTGGCGCGTGAAAAGTTATTTTTGTTTGTTATCTGTATTTTAAAATAAAAGTTCTGCCCAGGTACTCTTAGTTTTAATTTCCGCGCATTATTTAAGAAAAGTACTATACAAGCCTTGCCCACAACTAGGCATTGATGGACTTGTGGCTCCGCCTCGGCCCACATTTACATATTCGTCCATCAATACTTCTTTTGCTGGTCGCCGCAGTAATGTTCTATGACACGTTTTCGGCTTTCCGTTCGAACTAACAAGTTTTAGTTATTATGTGCAGTCTGTGACCCGCGAGCCCTTTCCTTTTTTTCGCTTTGCAGCTTACTTAGTTTTATGTTCTGATGCTACTGAGTAAGGGTTTTTTGCTTCTGCTGCGTATGATTTGTTAGACAAAATAGTTTCCTTTATTATAATGCACACGACGGATACTTGTTCAGACAGTAAGATTTGTTTAAATGTGGAGTAATCAGTCTCAAGTGATACTTGAACTGTTGCTAATTACCGTCATTAAAAATAAGATTAGACTAATTAAATTAATAGTTGAAGCAATTTAATAGTTGTCCTAGTTTAACCCCACAGTGGGCGCGCCATAAAACATGAGTACGCGCATGGGGATCATTTTTCCTTCAATATTAAAATGCTTTTTTTTTTAAATTAATCAGTTAAAGGTAATAAACGTAACTAATTAAGCCATTAATATCACAAAAAACGATATTTCTTTGAAATGTTTTATAATTCTTTGTTTTTTTTTACTTTATGAAAATTAAAAGCAATTATAATAAAAAGCTTTATTAATAAAAAGCGAGTTTCGGGGAAAGCAAATGTACAAAATGTCAGTGCACGTTCGTTTGTTACAATTATTTTACATATATTTGTATTTTTTGTCTCTTTCGTGTCGCGTTGTTTTTTGCTGCCTTGCTGCAGCTAAAAATCTTGCCTAACAAGGATTTCAT
This sequence comes from Coleophora flavipennella, assembly GCA_947284805.1. Classification (NCBI taxonomy): domain Eukaryota; kingdom Metazoa; phylum Arthropoda; class Insecta; order Lepidoptera; family Coleophoridae; genus Coleophora; species Coleophora flavipennella. The sequence continues at coordinate 6,200,233 of OX369285.1, read as the reverse complement.
ACTTCTTCTCAGTCATGTGCATTACCTTCCTGATTTACTTATCCAATCTTACCAACTCAACACGCTCACTTGCAGGATACGATCAAATACCGATAGACTCGATGCAAGGGCTTGAAATCGGCAGCGGTTTCGGCATGGATATGGATATCGGTGAGGCGGAGGACGCGGGCACGGCGTCCGCCGACCTCGCCTTCCCGGAGCCGCCGCACGATAACAACAATGTTGCCGCCTGGTATGACACCGATCTTTAGGGCGGCCACTGTTAAAGTTTTACACGATTTGGCACGTGCACTGTTTAAAATTTTGGCAGCTATAAAAAGTGTTTGAAAAATTATGTACTCTAATTATCTCTAATTATAAATCTATACAAAGCACGACAACAATGTTGCCGCCTAGTGCGACAGCGATATTTAGGGTGACCAGTGTTGAAAAAGATGGTGCGTGAATTAAAACGTCACCTGGTCCAAAAGTTGCCGCATATGTGTGTATATGTGGTGTACTAAAAGTCTTAAAGTAGCTTACAAGCTTGATGTTGTCGCATCAGGAGACCGATGTAGGCATTGAAAGAGATGATATAGGAACTCATTTTATAACACTACACGTCTTAGTGCAAATTTTATAGGTTTTGACTTATTGCCAATTATTTTTCAAACATTTGTATGAAAAACATATTTGCTTGAATTCATTGTGACTTGTAAAAAAAAAAATATAACAAGGTAAGCGTCCATTAATACCTAAAAATCTTCGTAACCCTTTCACGAGCATTGGCAATATATTTGTCAGGGATGCTGTTTTAATATTAATGTGTGTTAAGGTTTAGTTTTCTCTTGTTCGCTGTAGTTGCGTTGTTCGTGAAAGGATTAATTTATATCAGCTTACTAAAAAGGTATAAAAATTGAAAATTACAAATTAGTTACAGCTAAAATTAATAATAATTTTAACGAACTTACCTGAAGTTCTATCATAATTATACGAATGCTCGTCCGAAGAAATTGATAAATAGAAAAGATATCTGTTAGATATCCACAAGGAGTGGTAGTCCCTATGCGTTACTGCATGTGTGAATACCCAATAGATATCTTTTCCAGGCATTAGTAAATCGATGTTTGCAGGTACCAATCTCGAGGCCAAAGCTGTCAAGTATAATTATTTCTGTTAAAAAAATGCATTAAGGCCCATATACATTTTTCTTCTCAAACGTTCTTTATCAAATTCTGGTTGCTATACAATGTGTTTTTCATATGTTTGACCGTCTATATAATCATTATAGTTTTAAGTTTGTTTAGCTGACTTTTTTAAGTGCCGAAACTAAGTTTCAGTAGCTTTAGCAGCAGTGAACATGCACTTTATGTTTTTTTTTTTAATATTGATTTTAAATTGATTTATTGCATTTAAGAATTCAAGCATCATTATGTTTTCCCTTACTTACCAATATGTTCCGCGTTTGTATGACTTATTTTAAATTGATTTATTACATTTGAGAATTCAAGTTAATGAAAATTCTCCTTACATACCAATATGCTCCGCCTTTTTGTAACTTGTATTTATGCAATTTACAAAAAACTATACCAATTGTGTATGTATTTGCAGTCCGCGTTTCTTTATTTATTTATTCTAGACTGCACTAAGGTTTAACTTAGTCCAGAGCGAAGAAGATTCTAACCGTCATTTCAGATTGAGTTTCTGACTGTAAATACACACACAATTTCATTTAAAAATATCATAAAATTACCTTATAAGAGCGGACAAGGCCTTTGGAATATTTCAAATGGAACCCTTTCTTTGGGCCTGACGTTGACTATTTTAGATTATTTTGGATTTTTACACCTGTCAGTAAATTGTCAACATCGGACCGCTTTCATTTGGAACTAGTGAGGCGTTACTAGGCTAAAGGCATCCTCGCGCTGAGGCAAGATGCCTCAAATGCGGACGCGCCCGGCAGGAGGCGCGTTGCCTCCGGGTACGTCTGAATCACACTCGGCGAAAGTCGTGCGTGGCGAGGCTGCTTACCCGAGACTGCCTCTAGTCTGTACGCACCTTAATAGGTTCCAGTACGGCAAACATTTAGTTTCGGGATTCGGAAGGCACCAAGGCCTTGTGTTGGTGTTGGCCTTGGTGTCTTTTTTATTCGCTAAAAAGTGGCAAATGGTAGATGCTACTCATGAAATTAGTTTTAAGATGTTCAGACATCTTGTCCCAAGGAATCGGTACAATCGCTTTTCCATACAATTTAACGTAAACATAAAAGTTCAACGCTTATCGTGAGTTTGCTGAAGACGGAAAGCTGTTGAGGGAAGTCACAGAACACTGAAGGAACACTGAACTAATTGAAGTTTTCTAACGATGATATTTGTAACGCTTTAATAAAGAAAACCATGGAAGGTATAAAGGACATTCCAGTAAATTAAATGCCTGTATAAAACTGTTAAGCTGTACAGAAGTACCTGGTCTACTGGCACTAAGGTCGGATTCGAAAAGGAATTCAACTAAAAGTTTGCCTTGGGAAATCTCAAAATTGCTTAACTTTTTAAAGAAATAATAATAATTGAATCCCATGACAATGCAGGTGATGAATCACAACTTAATCACTACAAAAAAAAAAGAAGAGGTCAAAGTCTATTAAACACCATCCAACAGGATATTACGATCCAATATTGAAAAAGTAAGTAATTGAGGTGAGCTTCCAATTTAACCGTATGAGGAGGGTATCGGATGCTTTAAGAATATCAAACTTGTTGCAGCAAAAATAAATTTCAATAATACTGCTTATAAAATCACCCCAAAAGCAATATAACTAGACGTCAACTAAAAGAACAAAAAAAAAGCTAAGCAAACCCGATGGAGTTATCTCTAAAAAAAAATCTGTCAATGATGAGGGTATCTTATTCCAGGGCAAAATGTGAAGTCGAAACTTCTTGAAATAGTACAATTTCATAGCTGTGCGAAAAATCGATGTGTATCTAAAGACAAAATTGTTAGAAAACCCAAAAACTCCCACCCCCAGGCCATCTACAGTAAAATATATTGACACGAGATTGGGCAGTGATTTAAAAAAAGTTTGCCATTCCGAACACTTTCAATTCCAATGACAAGATGGCCAGTCTTGACCGTATTTGAAGACAATGACAGAAGGCAACCAGATGAAGAATGAAGATTGTCACGTTAACGTTGACGGCCAATTCTTGGTTAACGGTTCGCGACACTGAGTCATGCCGAGTGAATGTCATACGTCTACTCTCCGCGGCGGCGTGGCACCGACTGACTAAATTAGGTCACGCCCCCTCGAGAATCTGACCAATCTGGCAGATTTCCTTTTTTGTCAGTTTAATTTTTAGTTAAATAGTTTTTTATGCTTGGATTGTATAGCTTCCTTGAGGAAAGTTGTTCAGTTTCGTGAATTACATCCACCACTTTTTACCGAGAAAAAGACACCTGTGTTAGCTACACATTACGAAATAGCCACAGATATTTTCAGTTTATATCTTTGAGTAGTTAATTGGCTTCCAACTGATTGGTTTTCATAGATATTGGTGCTATATATGAGTTCAGAGTTTGATTTTTATGTTTTAATTTTTTTCCAAAAAAGTTTTAATCACGCCCTTGATTGATTGAATCGGTGTTTTATACGCGTTAGTATAAAATGCGTGTTATCGGAGAATAGGGTACATTAGATAATAAGATTTTCATAGGCTTTAACTACATAGTTGTTCATTCGTGACTGACAGACCTGGTGGTCCAGTGGTCAGCCTACCTACTGGGCCGAGGGTCACGGGTTCGATCTCCACTTATGGAAACATTCGTGTGACGAACACGTTTGTTTGCTATGTGTCTCTGGACGTTTAATATCTATTATTTATGAATTTAAACGTATATAAGTATATAAATCCTTGTTCGGGGCCAGACGACCATGTAAGATTTGTTCCCTATTAATGTTTCATGAAAAGTAGCGCATATACAATATTTTTAATTAGAGACGGATGATATGACGTCATTTAAACTATTTATAATAATAAGACTGTCGAAGATTATGTTTGTGACTGCTATCTTTTTTAGTTGATTTTTTAACATTATTAATTATCGATAACCATTGTTAGGTCAATTCATATGACTGCGTGATTTGGTATTAGCCATCTTGATGCGTACAACACTGTATTAATTATTTTGGGCGTACAATTAGTAACTGTATTAATTATTTTGGGCGTACAATTAGTAACTGTATTAATTATTTTGGGCGTACAATTAGTATTTTCACTAGAGAATATTATTTTTATTCTCTGATTTAATTGTTAGGTAGTACATATTAAATAATTTAGGTACTCACTTATATTTTATATTGATTGAGGACGTATAATAATAATCATAACATTACATAAATAAGCCAAACTAGAGTTATGTTTTCTCTGTAATGATAATAAATATGTAAACGATTATACGTACCATATCAACTGTTGCATCCTATGATATTCATGTGTAGAAAATGCACTTCGACTAACTAACACAAAAAATACAATAGTTTTACTTAAATTTAGTAGAAATGTAATCTTAGAGTGTAAGGATATAGTAGAAATAATTAATGTCCTTTTTAGGGTCCTCTTATATAATTTTTCTATTTTATATTTTTAACCGACTTTTAGAATGTTTTTTTGTATTTTGATGTTCAATTATGAGCTAGAGTATCGGTTTTTTTGTCCATCTGTGTATGGATAAATAAAGTAAATTAATTATAAAAATATTTTTTTCTTATTTTAACCTAGCAAATTTTAATTTAATATTTTCTATAATTTCCTTGCTAGTTTACCTAGCTAGTAGGTACAGTCGAGTTCATTAATATATGAGCATTACCCTGGTAAATAGAAATGTACCTGGAAAGGTACTTATATATATCTGAGCAGATTCACCAATCAAATATATATACACACACATATCACCTGTCATATTAATCTAAGCAAGCCTTTCAGTAATATCTAAACAACTGAATACTAATAAATATCTGTACTAATATTTTTCAAAATTATTGAAGCATGTGAGAGTACGTAAATATCTACGAAAGGGTTTTTTAAAATATTAGTAACATGTAGTGGCACAGAAATATCTGTAGGTAGTTACTTTCAATTTTATGTAAACAAGTAGAAGTTCATAAATATGTGAATAAACTAAATAAATAAATCATTTGGTTCTCGCAACCTCTTGTCAAAATAAAACGGATGAAGTGCAATGGCACCAATTAGGCTTACCAATTGTTGCTTACCAATTTGAATTCGGTGCCATGTCATCTTTTTGAAAACTTTATCAGTGAATCATGGAAATGATGAGACGAAGATTTAATAAAGCATCGAAGATATTACGTAAATAACACAGAAAATGTATTTTGTTAGATTTTTTTTTAATTCACAATTGGTAAGCATATGGCATCATCTCACCTAATGGTAAGTGACGATGATGCCGAAGATGAAAGCGGGCTTACCAAGATTCCCCAACGCAATGGAGAACTGGCTATTTTATTGTCATGCCGGAAAACAACAATGTTTTTAACACTGATGTTTGGCGGCAAGACTTAGATAAGATTGTGGTAGCTAGCCAGGCGGGCTATGAAAATGCCCTACCACCAACCAAACCGAGTCTTACAAGTTGACTCCACCGGGAATCGAACCCGCGACCTCCTGGTATGAAGCGAATGGACTAACCATTACGCCATGGAGGCTTCTAAAACAAGTTAAATATAATATAAATTTAGGCATTAAAATAAAAACGAATAGCTTCTTAGTAGGTACTAGCTGTGTCTGCGACTTTGTCCGCGTGGAGGTTTTGAATTTTCACATGGGTACTCTTGAATTTTCCGGGATAAAAAGTATCCTTTAAGTTAACCCGGGCTATAAGGAACCACCATACAAAATTTTATCAAAATCGGCCTGGTAGTTTTTGCGTGCTGCGCGAACATACAGACAGACAAAAATTCCAAAAGTTGTTGTATTGGCCTCTATATTGTTAGTAATGTACACCATATTTTCCAAAAATATTTCATGTTCAGACACGACCCCGTTACAGTTTTATTGTATGTATAGATTTACATCTTCCAAGTAAACTCAAAAATACCTTAATATTGGTGGTCTATCAATTCAATGCAACGCATACGAATAACGAATTCTATGTGATTGACAATAGGATATGACTTAACTTCAAGAATAGAATAGCTTATCATTTAAAAAATGGTAAGTGGCCAGTCATAAATGTTGATAACAACCTCTTTAAGTCGATTGTAAATCGAAAGTAGCAAAAATGGGTAACAAACCTCAAGCAAACAGTAATGACGTCACACTCAAATGAAAGAGACAAATGTATCATTTGTCAGTACGGTACTCTTTTCGGTGATTGTCATTTTTAAAATACGAAGTATTGTGTTTGTTCAGATATTTATGAACTCCTACTTGTTCACATAAAATTGGAATTCTGTAGTACAGATATTTTTGTGCCACTACATGTTTATAAATATTTAAAAACCTTTGCTTGACAGAACTCAAAAATTTGGTAAAAATAAAATTGTGATAGGGAAATTTCATGTGTCAAGATAATTTTATGTTGGTACAGTCGAGTTCATTAATATATGAGCGTAACCAAGGCTTCAAATATAAATTTACATGGAAGGGTACTTATATATCTGAGCAGATTCACCTACGTATATATCTATGTATTACATTAAAAATAATTTTCCTGCAACTCCTAACCGTTAAGGAGTTGTACCTTCCTACATTAGCTTATCAACATGAGAATATGACTAACAGACGCAAGTATATTAATAGCTTTAGAAAACATATAAATCACGTAATTAGTGCCTTTAAAATTCAAATTTTTCATAATTTTTAAAGGGTTGCCCTCGATTTCCCTGGGATCCCATCATCAGATCCTGACTTGGTGACAATGGGACCCCCTCGGGAGTATACTCTTTCGAATGAAAAAAGAATTTTGAAAATCGGTCCACAATTGACGGAAAAATCGGTGAACATACATCAAAAAAAATACGGTCGAACTTAGTACCTCCTCCTTTTTGAAGTCGGTAAAAAGGAAAGTTTGTAATCACAAAAAAAAAGTTATGTGATGTACTCGTAACTACTACGATTTTCAGATTTTTTCCTTTACTTTTAAAAATAATAATTTTACTGCTTTTGACTACACCTCATCCGATGATAAGTGCTCATGCACCCGAGGATATAAGTGCCTACCGTTTTGGAAGATTCCTGATGGTGAGAAAGGGTTGTAAGGTCGTGAAGCTCGTGGGCACTCTCCCAAATGAATCCTGAAGAATCCCGATAGGCAGGCGACTGCGGCGATGCTTTTATGCTTTTTTATGATACAAGTTCCTCGTCGCCAATGAGCTTCCTGGTGTGTCGGAATCCAAGGTATCTTAACTGGTAACGATCCGTTTCGTGAGAGCAGTACCTACCCCATTCATGACTAAACTTGAGCTTGATATAACATTATAAGCTGCTCTTGTTTGAAGTAAAGACTCACCTTCGAGAGGATTCTGAGCTTATTGTCAGCCGTTTTTACATTGGATTCGATCTATCTCTCGAAATTTAGATCGCTTGTGCTGTGAGGCCTTGCTTCTTGCCAGATTTCATTCTAGTCCAAGGAGAAGCATCCTGTAGGTTTTGATTTAGCTGCTTGCGAGTGTCAAAATATTGTGACATATAAGCCGTATCTTTTCAGTGCTTTGACGTTTGAGTTTTTATGGCTTCAAGGGACCATAGATAGACCTAAGTTTGTAACGCGGTAATGCGTTGCTGTTATTTATCCTTCCTTTTGATCTATTTCTCATGCGCTGGTACATAACCTACGTATGTGTCTCATTTTGCTTCAAAATCCAAATCCTTTCCTATCCTTCAATATTTTTCGCTACAAAATCTTGACCTGTATGTAAAATTACTAATTGAAATGTACATAAAAAAACTGATACCATCTGATACTCTCTTGTAAACCCCTCTCTGATCTTTTTTTTAAATTCACAATTGGTAAGCCCTTGGCATCATCTCACCTGATGGTACGTGACGATGATGCCGAAGATGGAAGCGGGCTTACCAATATTCCCTAATGCAATGGAGAACTGACTATTTTATCTTCATGCCGGAAAACATAAATGTTGTTAACATTGTTGTTTGGCGTAAAGACTTAGATAAGATGGTGGTAGCTAGCCAGGCGGGCTTAGAAAATTCCCTACCACCAACCAAACCGAGTCTTACAAGTTGACCGCGTCTTACGAGTTTTTACATTAAAATTCGATTGTGTGCACTTACGGAGTCATTTACTCGCGCCCTACCTGACCTACTACCCGTCGTGCCACTAGTTTATGATATTAATTTCAACGTGATACCTCCACACGTTCTTGAGAAAAAGGTCTTAACAGACAGACGGACGGAAGGAAGGAAGCTATCCTATAGGTGTTCCTTTCTCACCCGACTGCACCAGAAAGAGAGTTATGTTTTTATTGTAGGTATGTATGTATATTTTATTGGCATGCTCTGTAGCCTAAACGGCTTGGTCGGGTTTTGAAGTTCGAAGTATCTTTAGATTCGTCTTGATCCCGAAAGTGACATAGGATACTATTTAACCCGACTGTCTACTAAAGAGGGGAAATGTTTTCTGCCGTCGGATTTTTAATTTTAAATGTATTGGTTAGATTATTTAATTGATAGGCTATTGCTCCTTTTTATGGGCGTCGGTTTCCCGTAGGACAACCATATAAATGTTATCAAAATCGATTTAGCATAATTGTTTAGGAAATTTTACAAAAACAAGTAAAAAAATTAGAAACTGACTTCAAAAAGACTCACTCAAACTTGGTCGACTTCACACGCAACCTTCGAGTTTCTTCGCAGGCGTGTGCAGGTTTCCTTACGATGTTTTCTTTCACCGTAAGAGCGTCGGATAAACGTACGTATGAAATCTAAATTCTAAAACAAATTGGTACGTGGCAGGATTCGAACCAGCACTTCTCGGACAAGAGGTAGCGGCCCTAGCCGCTACGCCACCGATGCTCAACTAACTCATACTGGACCTTAAATTGTTTCATTTCGTGCCTCAGCAATAATGTTACTATATACAGATGTAGGGCCCTCGATTTCATAAATCGGCTTTGATTGAGTTATTGGGGTAAAAATTACGTGGGCTCTGTGTAAAATACCTGGTGTCTAGTGCAGCATCTATTGGTTGCCATTACTTTATATGGCTTCAATATTGTCTGAGTTTTTATTAGAGATGCACAGTAATTCGTTTCACATTCGGTATAAGTAGCCGAAATTCGGCAACTTTTACCGAACTTCGTCTCCGACCGCATTGCGTGTAGAGCTGCCACATTTCGGTAGCATAAATTAATTTTAATAAGTAGTGGTAAGTAAATTGATTTAAAATTAATTCTAGAAGAAATGTTGATTTATAGGTAAAAAGGTAACATTTGCGTGGATCATGTTTGTTTTTTAATTTGTATTCTCTAGTAAACACATCAACAGCTAACCTAACAGCTCTTAAACGTAAAGCACAAAAAGTGCTTTTGAACTATCTATTCCATGTATTTAAATTAATTTTGAGTTTCAGTATACCTAGGACTTGTTTTCATTATTATCCAGATGAAAATTTTAGAAATAAAAAACAAAAATCTTTGTAACTAAGTATATTTGCCACTCGGGAGTTCTACTCTAGCATTTTAAACGATTAGATTTATCAATTTTAGTAATAAAAAGAGGGTGTCCGTAAAAAGAGCACCATACCATAACATTTTATCGGGCAAACTTCGGCTTCGGCACATATTTAAACCGAATATTCGGCAGAAACACACATTTTGTGCAACTCTAGTTTTTACAATTATACACTTAAGTTGAGTGTGAACCATGCTATAATATGTCGTTGACAGTGGCATATGGAAGACGCGTATGAAGACGCCATATACCTAACTTCGCCATGCCGCAAAATGTTAGCGTAGCACGTCGACCACAGACCACAGACCACAGCAAGTTCTACAGTCTATAGGTAGTTTCCTACAAGTTCCCTACCTTTGTACCGTGCTGCCGAAGGTTATTATGCGCAATTAGGACTAGATCGGGACAAGGTACTAATCTTAGGTGAAATTGCAGCCGAGATGCAGCTAAAATAGTTTTGGAAACATAGGTGTAGGTATACTATGCGCCCAGGTAAATATATTAGTACCCATTTGATTTACTTCCGGTGAAGTAGCTCTACCGAATAGTAAAGGGTTTTTCATTAAAGCGCTCGAACTTAAAAATAAAATAAAAAAACTTGTTTAATTGATATTGCCACAATTTTATTTTATTTTAAAGGGTATTCGATGACATTATGTATGCAATATAATTTCAGCCAAATGGTCGCTGCGACTCCGCTGTAGGTGGTGTATCTTGATGGATCAATTTTGTATGACATCTTTGCATAAATGGGGCTCAATTTCACGAAGACCGCGAGTTATGTTGGCATTCAGGGCGGTAATACACTTTGGTTTGTCTGCAATAACTAGAGATTTTACGTAGCCCCACAGAAAATAGTCGAGCGGTGTTGTCACACGATCCCGGTGGCCAGTTGATGTCGCCACCATGCGAGATGACGAAGCCTTCGGAATTTCTCATCCAATAAATTTAATGTTTCCCGTGCTGTATGGCAAGTGGCGCCGTCCTGTTGGAACCACATGTTTGTGAGATCCATACCATCTATCCTAGGCCACAAAAAGTTTGTTATCATCGTCCGATATCGGTTGCCATTGACAGTGAGCGCGGCTCCTTGCGCATCTTCTAAGAAATAAGGGTCGATGATACCGCCGGACCAAAATCCACACCAGACAGTGACTTTTTCAGAGTGTAGAGTGTACACCTGATGAATCTCCCGTGGATTTTCGTCGCTCCAAATGCGGCAATTTTGTTTGTTAATAAATCCACTCAACCAGAAATGAACCTCATCACTGAAAATGAATATTTTTCCGAAAGCAGGGTCAGCAGTCAAATGCTCTAAAGCCCAATCAGCAAATACACGGCGCTGTCTGTGGGCGTTGGGCTTTAGCTCTTGAGTTAATTGAATTTTGTATGGATGAAAACCCAAATCTCGACGCAAAATCCGCCAAGTTGATGTCACAGAAAGACCCAACTCTTGCGCACGACGCGAAATGAACTGTCTGGGGTTTTCTCGCACACTACACCGAGCGGCAACAATATTCTCTAACAATCTTGTGTTTCTTTGACGTACAGGTACTGCTGCATCGATCACCGACCCGGTTGTCTCAATTTTTTTCATTAAACGACGGATTGTGGCCTCTGCAGGACGGCCATGAACGCCATAAATTGGACGCAATGCACGGAACGTTAGGCGAATAGAGCACTTATTTTGATAATAAATTTTAACAATTTCTACGCGTTGTTGAAGCGTGTAGCGTTCCATGGTGAAATGTCACGACTAAATATGGGATCATGCCGTATTTGACAGCTATCGCTTTATCAAGATGGCCGCTATGAGCTGTCAAAGATCGTGCGTCCCTATTGAAAAACCCTAAAAGATCAGTATAAGAATGTCGTCTGGTTGTGATCTTAGTTGTTCTGCTATATTTACGCACACTGAGATCGCCAACCCGCCTGCCAAGCGTGGCGATTACGGCGAACCACCCCCCACTTGGGGAGATCTATGTCTAAAGCTGAAGACGTCTTTTAGCTGATGTGATGATTAACATCATATGCCAAGCAAGGCTGATTAGCAGAGCAGGCCAATAAGAAAACTAAATTGCCTAGGAAGATATACATTTGGACCAACCCTAAATTTTGGCGTACTACGTATGTGGTGAAGATTTTTTTATCTACAATTGGTAAGCCCAGATTCATGGGCATAGACCAACAGCCCTATAGTTTACTCAGAAAGCACTGGCCAAGGCAGGGATCTCATTGAGGCTAGTCATGGAGTGCAAAGAGACACTCAATAAACTATCAGAAAGAACGACGGTCACGATAGCATGGGTTCCAAAATATCAAGGAACTTCAGGCAATGAAAGAGCAGACATGCTGGCACGAGAGGGCGCCAGCTTATGATTCATAGGACCGGAGCCTCGACTTCCAATGCCAGCCAGAGTCACAAATGGACTGATTCCAGTGCTAATGAAGCGAGAAGCCCAAGAAGTATGGGTAGGAAACAATAGTTGCAGACAAGCCAAGATGTTCCTGCAGGGAAGGAATTGCAGGAAAACCAGGACATTACATGGTCATATGCATAGTATCAGGGCATTGTAGACTAAATGGACACATGTCCCTATTAGATAGAATCACTGAACCCTCCTGCCTCAACTGTAGAGCACGGAGACTAGCCAACAACACACGAAAGGGTACCTATACAAAAAAATCCCCCCTCTACATATTGTGTAGACGAGGTGGGAGAGAAATTGACGGACAGACAGACAGAAATGGCGAAACTATAAGGGTTCCTTGTTAACTTCGGAACCCTAAAAATGAGACTTTTGTTACAGCAAAAAAAAATTGTTTAGTTGTTATTTTCAATTATATTCGTTCAAGGTTTGAGTTACATTTTAGTTTCATACAATAACAAAACTATTCAAGAATATAGAACATCAAACATAGGTAACCTGAACTTTTCTAAAATTGGAGATGCAGTACAACATAGAGTGATCAAACATCCTAACAAATTTCAATGTTAAAAAAAGAACAATATTTTTCTCGAAAATCTAGCGATTTTCATATGACATGATTTTTGTTTTTTGTAACCGCCATGAGGTGCTCTATCAGCTGTTGAAAGATTATCCTCTATTTAACCCAGCATATCTCTGTTTCTCGCCCGTTGTATGAGTGTCCAAGTAATTAAAAATATATTCTTAGATTAAATTTTGACCACGATTTCAGTTTCACCTGTGTATATATTTCAACAAATAACTAATTAACCTACTATTAAACTATCGAAAAGCGACATGACGATTTAACCCTCTATTATACGTTATTCATTCACCGGTCGGTCGTGGACTTTCTAAATCACAAACCAAAACTAGTAATCATCGAGAAATTAAACCATTCATGATTGATGCAGACTAAACGGTATCGGTCTCTGCGGACGCCACTATAATTAGGGCGATATTTTGATCAACAAATCGTACGGCAATTAGGTGTGGAGCGAACTTCAGTATTTGCTTGGAGTTGGTTCACTTTAATCCTGGAATAGGTTATTATCGAGTGCCGTTTATAATTATAACTTAAGTCACGCGAGAGATATTTGACCGAACCTAAAGTAACCGACTTAACTCACAGAATCGCTAAATTCAAGTGGTTGGTAGAACGGATAGCCGATGGGGTAGTACAGTTCTCGAGTGGCGACCACGCACCAGAAGACATAGCGTAGCAGGCTTCCCACTCGGTGAATTGCGATCTGGTGAAGGTTGCGAGAAGCTGCTAAATGCGTGCAGGGCAGGACCGGTAGTAGTAAAAATCCTTGGAAATTACCTTAAAATATATTCCTCTGTATAAAGATTGATAGTTGCGATTGGTTGCGTTGGGATTGTACGGTCTCATTATCGCTCTTATGCACCCCAAGGTGTCCTAGATCCTTAAGAAGAAGAGAAAAAATCTGTGTAAGTAGGTATAATTATCATCTTCGACTACCAACTTTCATTCCCTCTCTTTCCTCTACGGAGTCCCTTAAGAAGTCTAAGCTAAGTATCGATTAGTATACCAAAAGTATTTTTAATTTTTTAATCCACAATAGGGGATCGGACTGCTAGTCATTTGAGTTACTTTTTCAGATCATCTGTCAAAAAAGAAATTTTGTTCTAAAAATTTTTGAAATACCCACAAGTGACGTCATAGATTTTAAGCGTCAAGACGAACTTATTTTGTGAATTTGAGCAATTAAAAATTGAAGACGTGACGGAAAAACAAAACAAGTAAGGTTTTTTGAAACTTCAAGAGGAGAGCAATTTAGGAAATCATATTTCAGAATTTATTTTTGATGAAGTCCGATCCCCTATTGGTAAGTGATGGATGACGATAAGTGACGATGATGCAGAAGATGGAAGCGGGCTTACCAAGATTCCCCAATGCATTGAGGAACTCGCTATATTCAAGCCGGAACACATTAATGTCGTAAACATTGATGTTTGGTGGCAAGACTTGGATAGGAGGGTGGTAGCTAACCAGATGTTCTCAAAAAATGCCTTTTCACCATTCAAATCAAGTTTTACAAAGTTAGACTCCGCCGGGAATCCAACCCGCGACCTCCAGATGTGAAGCTAATGGACTTAACCATTACGGTCAAATGTTTCAGTTGCCTGCACAATGTTTCAAGTATCCGCGCTTACGTAAAAAAAGTCTCTGAGCTCGTGATTCGTACAACATCAACTTAATTCCAATTAAACGATGTAACTTTGCCAAAGTTTAAACAGGACGTTTAATTAACTTTCCTTAAACTTTGAGTTAAAGTACTTGCCTACTCTTATCTATAACTACTCTCTACTTTGGATAGCTAGTCCCCCGCTAATTGGTAAGTTTTAATACAAACAAACAAAAGACGTGTTTTTAGGGTTCCGTTCCCAAGGGTTAAAACGGGACCCTATTACTAAGACTTTGCTGTCCGTTCGTCTGTCACCAGGCTGTATTTCATGAACCGTGATAGCCAGACAGTTGAAATTTTCACAGATGATGTATTTCTGTTGCCGCTATAACAGCAAATACAAAAAAATATAAAATGTGAAAAGTAAAGGGGATCTCCATACAAAAAAAAAGTTATTTTTAAACATGAAGAAACTAGCATCATCAGTCTAGTGTGCAGTTCTGACTCGCACTTGGCCGGTTTTTTTGTTTTGTTTTTGCTCTGTCGTTAAAAACGGTTATACCGGGGGTGCGGCGATTGAACTGTCCGCCTCTATCTAACTGTTTTAAAATTCGAACCACTAAATTGAACGCAGCCAAAATTTAAAAGTGTGGTCTTTGACATGTTCTCAATCATCATTTGAAGTGATTCTGTTATGAGAGAAACACATTCGAATTTAGAACAATGGATTTAAAACGAAATTCGGTGATTTTTCTTCATTTGGAGGGAAAATCGAACATCGAAAATTGAACGATAAATTTCTGCATCGCACTTACAGAATAGAAGAAGGCAAAAAAAATTCTTATCTGTGATCGCACTATTTAACGTTAAAATGAGATTGGTAGCGGACGACGGTGTACTGCAACGGTACCAGCAGTTGTGGAAAAGGTGCATCATCGATTAGATAGAAATCCAGCGCGCTCAGCCAACCAGTTCGCGTAGGATCTCAAGGTGAGCGACCGCAACATTCGTCGCATATTGAAGGAAAAGCTATAATTCATTTTTTTCATAATAATAATTATAAGTCAAAATAGAAAATAAAATAAAAAATATGTCAAAACTCAAAATATTATTAATTTTAGGTTACATACGAATATGTAGTCTGGGAATTTAATTTTAAATTATTAAATTCGTTAAAACGCCTGCTCGACGAGCCAACGTTTTAGTAACGACTTGAAGCTCCTTAGACTGGGGGCATTAGTTATGTTGTCCGGTAGTCCATTATAAAGTTAAGGGCCCATAACTTAAGAACTTAAGGTCAATCCATTAAAAAGACCTTTCTCAGGAGCTCACGGCGTTGCAGCGTAGCAAACAGATGGATCGATCGAAAGAGCTGATTTCCTTACTCGACTCTGGCGAGCTTCCCATTGGGTGTTTTCAGATGAGAAAACTTTCTGCGTTGAGCAGTTTTTAAACAAACATAATCGAAAAAGCTAAACACGTTAATAAACGCAATGACTTCGAAAAATTTTGCATTATTATTTTGGTTTTTGTTAATTTTCTAATAAAGTACTAAGTACACCGATTTTGATAAAATTTATATGGGACCACACGGAAAGCACTAGCTTTCGAATAAAAAAAGAACCATCAAAATCGGTTCTCCCAGTCAAAAGTTCTGAGGTAACATACATAAAAAAAAATACAGTCGAATTGAGAACCTCCTTCTTTTTTAAGTCGCTTGAAAAAATATATTTAAGATCCTGATAACGAGCCCTTTCATTTGATATATATGACACAATAAAGTTTCCAAAACTTTTTAAATTTCGATAATTGTCCCCCGAAAATAACCCTTATTTAAAAAAAAATATGTATTTACTTTGCACACCTGTGTTTGGGTCATAGGATTACATTATGCTACCAAATTTCACCTGATTTGGTCCAGTAGATTCGGAGAAAATGGGCTTAGACAGACGGACGGACTGACAGACGCACGAGTGATCCTATAAGGTTCCGTTTTTTTTGTACGGAACCTAAAACAGGTAAAAAGTAAAAAGGGTAAAAAGTAGCCTATGTCCTATTCCAGGACCTAACCTTTAAGTGTGCCAAGTTTCGTCCCGATCTGTCCAGTGATTGAAGCGTGAAAGATTATCAAACATCCATATATCCAAACTTTCGTGTTTATAATATAGTAAGGCTTCTGTAACTTTTTACCCGACTGCGCTGGAAATCCTTGGGGGAGGCCTATGTCCAGCAGTGGACGTCCTTCGACTGTATGATATATGTATTTATATAGGTATGTATATTTCTTGGGCACGCTCTGTAGTTTAAACGGCTTGATGGATTTTACCTTAAGAGTGGTCGTTGGATTCGTCTTTATTGTGAGAGTTACACTGGGTAAATCAAAATTATGAAAAGTTAAAAAGACGGATTTTTGGCGCCAAATTATGTGTCCTAAATTTTTTTTGTTTCCATCTTTTTAAAGTTTATTTTGTTACGCAGTTGCGTTTTTTTTAAAATTTTTGATAGCTGTTTCCTCCTGAATCCTGGGAAGTCGTAGCGGTACGCCAATAAAAGCTACAATTTGTGTTAAAAGCATGTCTTTAAGTCATATAAATTACTTTGGTCCGTATTAATAATAATCTGTACGACAGCAGCTCGCACTAAACTTTCTCGACAGATTTTTTTCGTACAAAAATTGATTAAAATAACCATGGTAATAATTTTGATAAATTCATGCTGCATGACCAAATTCGTAATAATATATTATATATACTTATTTGTAATAGGGTAAGGAAAGGTATGTTGGTGGTATTGGCAACTTGGTGACATTTTTTCAAATGTATCTCAAAAAATGCTTGAGCGGGGAATCGACACGGGAGACATATGGTCTTCTTCCTTGCACTTGTGTAAACTCGCTAGCGCTGTCTCGTAAACGTGCTTGCACAGGTAATTACGTGAGATACATTTGAAAAAATGTCACCAAGTTGCCTATACCACTAATATACCCTTCCTTACCCTACATGACAATCCAATAGTTTCAACCATTTCTGAGTAAATCGCGAGTTTGGTTTTTCTTGTATGACAGCTAATCTTCGGTTTGACGGCACGAATAAACTTTTGATAATCCCTCGATGAAATAATTTTAAACTCTTAAATTCCAAATTTGGTCCTAATCGGACTAAGGATTTAGCCTCCAGAGTCAAGCGTGACGGACGGATGCACAGACGACGGAATTGAGATATATGGTTTTACGGTATGTGTTAATGATATAGAACACATTTTGAACACATGTTGAAACCGTGTGTTCCAAATGAAAATTGGAAAAGCTTCTTTTTCGCGATAACAATACTTCCTCTACGTACCCTACTACGGGGTCAGAAAGTAAAAATTAAGGTAAGTGCTTTTTAAGGTGTGTAATATGTATTGGGTTTTCGCAATAAAAACCAGCAGTTTTCGTTCAGTGTTGTTTTTAGCCAGTTCTCCATTGCATTGGGGAATCTTGGTAAGCCCGCTTCCATCTTCGGCATCATCGTCACTTACCATCAGGTGAGATGATGCAAAGGGCATACCAATATTGGATAAAAAAAAAAAAAATATTTGAAAACTAATGAGCACGATTATAATAGGTATTCACATTGGCTCAAGCAGCTGTGACTCTCACACGAATAAGAAGAAGAGGTATTCACCTATTTCCACTTTCGTCATGAAACTGGTGGTCTACGAAGCTTTAATAAAGTTGACTAGGTTGATATACAGTGTATACTCATCTCTTAATCAGGGCTCAAATGAGTCGTTAAAAAATAACATGCAAAATTCATAAATAGGAGCCATAAAAGCTAGATAATCTCTGAGGGTGGCGTTAAAGCGCGCCCGGCGCTGGCTTTTAAAAAGTAGTAAAACAGAGTAAAACTCTTCAGAATATAATCCGGTAACAGTTGGCAGGTGAGTTCGATGCCTTCGCCGTGTTTTTCTTACAGAAATTCGGGTAGTCCGCCTTGGTAAAATTAATAAAGCTGTAAATGAGTCTTGGTTGATTTTTGTGGAACTTGAAATCGATTCAAAACTTTAATTTTGGACAACGTAATCCATAGAGTCCAAAGGGCGATGGAGCGAGCTATGCTCTGAATTTTCCTACGCGATCGAATCAGAAATGACATCCGTAGCAGAATTTAAGTAGCCGACATAGCTCTCATATCGCTAAACTTAAGTGGCAGTGGGCAGAGCACATAACATTCTCGAGTGTGGTATCTCACTCACTCTTCTGTGGTAGTCAATAACTCAATTAAGCAGTTAGGTAGGTAATTTAATCTTTAAGATTGTTCTTAGCAGCCGAAGGACGTCCACTGCTGGACATAGGCCTCCCCCAAGGATTTCCACGACGACCGTTTCTGCGCTGCCCGCATCTAGCGGCTTCCCGCGACCTTCACCAGGTCATCGGTCCACCGTGTGGGAGGCCTGCCTACACTACGTTTTCCGGTGCGTGATCACCACTCGAGAACTTTACTTTAATAACCAAATAACAACCTTTAATTTAATAATAATAATAATAATTTAATAAGGTAATTTAATAACCAGTGGATAAACAACAATGTTATCTTTTTTATCTGACATCCGTTGATTTACTTATTTTTCAGGTCAAAGGCACGTTAAATAAACGTTAAAAAAAATTTGACTCCCAATCTCATCGGCATAGCTGACCAATTTGTATGGAAAATATGTGACCGCTGTGGTGTACAGTCGTTTTATGTGTTAAATATTTTCTTGTCGTGTTTCTTTAAATAAACTGCCAAAATACTTTAAAACAAATCAAAGTTAAAAAATAGGACAGCAGAGCTGTGCAGAAGTCATTGGACTTACAAGTTGCTCACTGCAGTTTCACAAGTAAGTGGAATAAGGTTGCTAATATCATACATAATCTTTCATGTGTAAAGAAGACGGCATGATTACATGCATTTGCTGAGAGTGAGCTCTGATTAAACTGGACGGAAAGCGATTTTGTTCCGCAGTCTCGATCGACCGCCAGAGTATTAGACCTATACTAGATCGTTAGATTGTTACTTTTTCTGTTGTCCTGGTAACTGCATCATGATGAGATCTCCGGTCAAACAGATAAATGCCGAGGTGAGTACGCCGCCTCCGCTCACTGATGATGTTGACCAATCAAACAAGTTTGGGTTGCCGCAGTCAAAGGAAAGAGACGACAAAACCCAAACACAAAGCGTAGTGGACTGCGGCGATCAAACTAAATATAACTCACGTAAGCGCGGTTTCGACTCTGAGGATGAGTCGGACGATCTGAGAACTTTTATGTCGGCAATGCGTGGGATGGTTTCATCGCTTTCAATGGAGCTTGAAAATCGTTTTGACTTACTGCAAACATCTATTACTAAAATAACTGAACAGAATGATGAAATGCAAAAAAATCTGAATTTTATCAACGACAAATATGACCGAATCTACAGTCAGATACAAAGTTTGGTAGTAGACAGAATTAACGACAAAAAATACATAAATGTTCTGGAAGATAAAATTGAGATGTTGGAGCGTCGATCTCGGGCTTCCGGGTTCGAAATTAGGAATGTTCCAAAAGGAACACCTGAAGAGAACAAATTGGAAACAAAAAATGATCTTTGTGTACTGGTTTTAAATATGGCAAGTGCTGTTAATAGTGAACTGCGCGAGTCAGATATTAAAGACATATACCGGGTCAATACTAAGAAAGAAAACACAAGACCAATTATTGTTGAATTAAACAGCGTTCTGAAGAAGGAAAAGATATTAAAAGACATTAAAGACTTCAACAGAAAAAAAGAGAAAGGTAATAAACTAAATACCTCACACTTCAAGATTAACGGGCCAACAAAACCAGTGTTTGTATCTGAAGCACTAACAAATAAAACTCAGAAACTATACTTTCTTACAAGGGAATTTTCAAAGGAATACCACTATGCATACTGCTGGACCTCGCGTGGTGTAATCTATATTCGTAAGAACGATGAATCACCTTACCAACGAATCAGCAGTGAAGCAGACCTACACAAACTGAAGGACAATGACTGACTATCCCAATATTCAATTCTTTTGTTTCTATCAATAGTAGTATATCTAATAATCTGTATCTTAATTACCAAAATTACTAGTTACATATTAGTAAATTTAAGGCCTTACTTTTATTACTGTTGTCGTGCACTTACTTATGTCACTATGTCCCGGACAATTCACTCTATTCACACACTACACATACAATTACACACTTACACACCTACACAAACACCATTAAGCTCTGAAATGTTAAGTTATCTCTTCATTTACTTAGTTAATGATAACATAAAGAGACTTTTTTCGCACTGGATTAAGTATAAATATTTGACACACGACTATTATAGTTCTGTGGAAGGAGACATTATTCTCTGTCATTATATCTTTAGCTATAAAATTTAGTGATATATGTATTTTAGACGATATTGACCATAATACTGATACAACTGCGATAATGGCCGAGGTTGATA
Organism: Coleophora flavipennella; assembly: GCA_947284805.1. Taxonomy (NCBI): domain Eukaryota; kingdom Metazoa; phylum Arthropoda; class Insecta; order Lepidoptera; family Coleophoridae; genus Coleophora; species Coleophora flavipennella. The sequence goes on along the minus strand of OX369285.1, from coordinate 6,179,441 downwards.
ATTGTCACACTCTCATCACTAAATCTAAATCTCAATTAAATATTATAATGCAAAATATTCGCAGCATTGGATGTAATATGTCAGGGTTCTTGATTCTTATGCATAGAATTGATGTGGAGTGTGATATTATCATTCTCACAGAGTGCTGGTTATCTTGCGCACCGGTAATACCTCATATTGAAGGGTTTTATCAATTTAGCAATAACATATATAAGAATCAAAATGAGGGTGTCGTTGTCTATGTTAAAAATAATTTAAATGTCTGTGTTGATGAACCTCCATTTATGGAGGGTAACTGCCTTATTATAAAGATATGTAAGGATACTGCGATAATTGCTATTTACAGATCACCATCCTATACCAAAGTAGACTCTTTCTGTGAATCACTTACTAATATAACAAAAAACTTATCTGAATTCAAAAATATTGTCATTATGGGCGACATCAACATTGATATTAAACCTGATAAAATCACCCCACTGGCAGAAGATTATTTAAATAGCATGGCTTTTATAGGTTTCATTCCCAGTCATTACTTTATAACCAGAGACAGCAGTAATGGTGGTTCCTGTTTGGATCATGTTCTCTTAAAAACAAAACAGCCAACTCTTACACTTGTTATCCAATCGACCCTAACAGACCACAAGGCAATTCTACTATGCCTTAAATATCAGAATTTGTCCGATTTTAAAATAGCTAACCATACGCGGACGAAAATCAATTTTGAGTGTCTTTTAAACGATCTCACAAATACTAATTTTAACCATATCTTAGAAATTGATGATCCAAATATTGCTTTTAAATTTTTTTTAGATCTACTACTTTTTAACATTAGCAAAAATTCTACCACACTTAAGATGTCAAACCGCAGTACTCTTTTTAAACCTTGGATGACAACGGGACTTCTCAGATGTATTAGAAATAGGGACAACTTACATAAAAAAACCAAAGAACAGCCTCTAAATGTGGACATTCAAATAATATACTTGAGGTATAGAAGATTTTGCAACAACGTACTTAAGAAAGCAAAAAGAAATTACGAACGAAGTCTTATTTCCATTGCTGGTAAAAATAATAAAAAATTATGGCATGCAATTAAAACAATAACAGCTACGAATAAAATTAAAAAACCGCCTCTAGAGCTAATGAGCACAAATAAGTCACCAAATGAAGTATTAGGTGAAATTAATAGTTATTTTGTTAACGTAGGAAAGCAACTAGCAGAAAAGATTGTAGCATCAGTGTCTGTATCACGTAATGTTATTCCCACTATCCCATTATCTTGTCCGATTTTGAATTCATTTGTTCTTTTACATACAGATGAAGCTGAAATTGAAAGACTGATTTTGGACCTAAAAGATAACTGCTCTGTAGGCTGGGATAACATCAGTAATAAACTACTTAAATTCTGTAAAAATATAATAACTCCGCCTCTTACGGTGATTTTTAACAAATGTTTAGATAAAGGTGTTTTTCCGGAATCCTTAAAAAAATCTGTTGTTAAACCTGTTTATAAGGCTGGGGATAGAGACCGTGTTAGTAATTACAGGCCAATCTCTATTCTGCCTTCTCTGTCAAAGATACTGGAGAAAATTATCAACATAAGGTTAACCAAATATCTTGAGGATAACAGAATTTTATCCAAAAACCAGTATGGTTTCAGATCTGGCAAAAGCACAGAAGATGCTGTTCAAGAATTGGTTACCTTTATTTCCGAAACCTTGGACAGGGGCAAAAAGTGTATTGGTATCTTTCTTGATTTGGCTAAAGCCTTTGACACGGTTTCTGTCCCAATTCTTCTGCAAAAACTCGAATCCATAGGAGTGAGAGGCGTACAGCTAAACCTGTTTCATGAATATTTGACCGCTCGCTCTCAGTGTGTTAACATTGATAACAAGTGCAGCTCTTTTCTTCCGGTAGAATATGGAGTTCCCCAAGGCAGCATTTTGGGTCCCACTTTGTTCCTTATATATATTAATGACCTTTGCAAACTGCAACTTAATCAAGGAAAAGTAATATCATATGCTGACGATACGGCATTACTTTTTGAAGCTGAAAATTGGGATGTTGTTTTTAGTAAAGCTCAGAGTGGTTTTGAAAGGGTTCTACAATGGCTTAGACAAAACTTGTTAAGTCTCAATACTGATAAAACAAAGTATATTACATTCTCAATTAGAAACCCAAGACAACCTCCCCCAAATCTAACTATAAAAGCACATACAAACTGTGTACTGGAATATGCAAATTGTGCTTGCTTGACTCTAGAAAGAACTACATCTATTAAATATTTGGGTATATTAGTTGACAAAAACTTGAACTTTAATAAACACATTCAACTTGTCTCCTCAAGAGTTAGAAAACTCATTTTTATATTAAAAAATTTACGGCACGTTGCTGGTCGAGAACTTGTTTTAAGAGTATACCGTAGCTTATGTGAGTCTATAATTGCGTATTGCATAGTTTGTTGGGGTGGAGCTGCAAAAACTTCTATTATTAATTTAGAAATAGCCCAAAGGGCAATTTTAAAAGTCTGTGCTTTCAAACCGTTACGATATCACACCGTACAATTATATAAAGATTGTAAAGTCCTGACGGTAAGACAGCTGTTCATATTAAATATAGTTAAAAGACAGCACAAATTAATAGTATAAGATGCTAATAAATTTGAAAACAGCCGTAAAAAAAATGTTGTAAGCGTAGAGAATCGTTATAAAACGGCTTTTATAAATAAATTCTTTTCATTCTTAGGTCCTTTCCTATACAATAGATTAAACAAACAAACTAATATATACTCTATGAATTTGTTTGAATGTACTCAAACCTTATCTTTATGGCTACAGAAGAAAACATACACAGAAACTGAAGAGCTACTTGTGATCCTAGTGTAATTGTGTTTAATTTATTGCTCAATACTATTGTTTTTACATACACACACACATACATACACAAGCACGCACACATACACACACGCGCACACACATACACACACTCACACACTCACACACACATAAAACACTCCTATTGCACATACAGTCAAACTTGAACTATTGATTTTATGTATTTATTAGTTTCACTTTAAATATTGTTTTAAAAATTGTTTTAATTTGTTTTAAATTGTCGTTTAAATTTTTGTGCTACAGTGACTTGTTACTTGGTACTTTTTGTGTCAATGATTTGGTGGGATGAGCATTATTACCTATCCTATAACACAGGGTTTTTCCCTTTTTTAGGAGGTAATATCTTCACCCATTGTTTTATTTTGTCAGCTATGTACTTGAATAAATTATATTATTATATTATATTATTATTATATTATTATCATACTAGATGGCGCTAGTTTCTTCACTTTAATAAAAACAAACATGTTTTTTACGTTTATTTACAAAGTGGCAAAGAAAGTGACCTGAACAATGGTATACCAACGGATATCCGGTCAAAAATAATCTTGTTGTACAAAAATGATTATTTTATTCTCATCATTTTCTGCCAGATTAGACTTATACCTGAATATCAAAAATCTGGACCAAGTACTTACTTAATACAAATTCGTGTTGTGATTTTTTATAACTCCTATCTTATAGGTATCTTGTCCATAAAACGTGCATTACTGGGGAGCCCCCACTGAAGGTTTATTAACAGTCGTAAACGCAGCCTGCAGCATGCAACCGATGATGACACTCATAACCGAAATGAGCTATGAAATTATAAAAAAAAGAATGGTTTGCTTCCGAGCCTGAAATAAAATTTTAGTCGATAACTGTCAAAGAAAATAAATTTCTGTAATGAAGTAGTTTCATATTTACCGCTCATCATTGTTTATAAAATACCCACAGATTTATAAAATACTAGGTTTTGCCCGCGAATTTACCCCCATGGATATGTACGAAGTTTCAACGCAATAGTATTAACTGCACACCCTGGACACTTCATACAACGGGCCAGAAATGACATTTCAAAAAAGGAATGACGGAACAAACAAAATGGCGGCGAAATCCTATTCGTTCGACAACCAAACTGTAACCCATCTGTATCAATCTGGGTGACGAGGGGGTGAGGTCGCAATCTAGAGAGCGGCAGGGAGTGTCCATACTGTATGTTAGTAATATAACGGTATGACATCGCATAAAATATGAACAAACAAACATTAAATTTTATATACTGGAATAGAGCGTGCGCGATGCGCGAGCCACAAGCGGCTCGCGGGGAATTATCCACCTAAGCCTTGCTCGTGAATCATTTCGTCCGTTGGTGAAAACCGTATGAAAATCCGAACCAAGTTTCTGAGTTTATCGCTCTCAGACAGACAGATAATTTATAATATAGTGCAGCCGTTATATGACTCTCTCTCTCTCTTTTCTTAGGAATTTTCCCGTCTGATGACGGGGTCTGCTTTCCGGTTATTCTTTCTCCACTTTGCCCTATCCTGGACGTCGTCCTCGGTTAGGTAGCAGCTTTCTAGGTCTTTCTTAATGACGCTCAACCATCGCAGTTTGGGCCTTCCTCTTCCTCTTGCAGCCGTTATATTATGACTGTTTTAAATTATTTCACAATTTTTTTGCACTTTTTTTGATAAAGTAATTTAAGCAAAAAACAGCGTTTTTTTAACTGTGATTCACCCTCAGACAATAACAATAAAACTTTGTGTATGTAGCCCAAAATAGTGTCATGCATGTCTTTTTAGTTTTTAATTCGTTTTTGTATCATCTTCTTTTTAATTTATTTTGTCATCATGCTCTAAAAACTTAGAAGGTTCGTGTTTTGACATAATTATTCCATATTCTCAACCTGTCACACGTTTTTTTCGATACTTGTTCTGTTTGACTCCTTCTATTTTTCTTCCTTTTGACTGTCTCCATTGTTTTTAGGGTTCCGTGCTCAACGAGGTACCCTAATAGCTGTGCTAATAGTTTGGTCACGTGTGTCCATCTGTCTGCCCTGCCCGCTCAGAGACTATAAGCACTAGAAAGCTGTAATTTGGTATGGGTATACCTACATATTAATCACGCCAAAAGTTGGTAAAATAATTTTTTTTTAAAAAATATATTATTTTGGGGAATCTAGGTATGTAAAGAGGGGGTAATTTTTTTTCGTTGACGTACCTATCCCTTTTGTGGGCAGTTTCGATGAATAGATCTTTTAAAACTACTCAGGGTTTACTAAATCTTTTTACGAAATATTAAGCTAGAAAGTGCTAATTTTTGTTATGAGTCCAGCCAACCAAACCGCTATTTTAGGACATCTGAAAAAAATTTAAATAGTAGTAGTAGACTTTCTTACACCAGGAGTAATAGTCGAACGAATTAAGTTGTCCAGTTGGATTTGTAAAGAGTTCATATATTTTCCATACAAAATGTACCTTAATATATTTTTTTTAATCCAAAATATTCATTTATTTTTTGAAAAGACTACGGAACCGTACTTTGCGCGAGTCCGACTTGCACTTGGCCGGTTTTTCATTTTGATATAAAGTGATACTAAAATTCAATAGTGTTGGTGGTAAATAATAATATCTCTATTTTTTATATACTGAAACCTGGTTCCCTTGCCCTCCATTCGTGGCTAAAAAGCTACCTTGAAAACCGCCTGCTATCTACTGAAATCAAAAAGAGATTAACAATTCACAATTGAACTCTTACAGATCTACTTATAAGTTAATTAGTTGTGGTGTACCACAAGGCAGTATTCTAGGCCCACTGTTATTCCTGTGCTATATAAATGACTTGCCAAATGTTTTGAAGGGGGAACACAGGTGTATCATGTATGCTGATGATACAACTATCTTAGTTAGAAATAATTCTAAAAATAATTTTGACATGGAAATTAATAATACATTATCTAAAATTATTGACTGGCTAAATAAAAATAATCTAAAATTAAACATTGATAAAACTCATTTCATGCAATTTAAGACTTATAACTCTGTTGACATTCCGCTTAGTGTACACTGTAATGATAAACGAATTATTAACAAATTAACAACAATTTTTTTAGGTTTCATGTTAGACAATTATTGTGATTGGAAAAGTCATGTAGATAGTGTTTGTAAAAAAGTTGACAAATTTGTATTTACATTAAGGCGATTAAGTAGGGTTTCATCTAGGGAAGTTGCTCTTACAGCCTATCATGGTTATGTATCTTCTGTGCTCAGTTACGGACTTTTGTTGTGGGGTAATTCGGTTGAATCTGAAAAGGCATTTATAGCACAAAAAAAATGTTTACGTGCAGTATGTAGAACCCCTAATGGAAATAGGGATTCATGTAAACCCTTGTTCAAGGCAAACCGAGTGTTACCACTTCCATATTTATATATTAAACAAATTTGTGAATTTGTTCGGGATTACCCTGCATATTTTAAAACGCATGAAGAGGTTTTCGAGAGGGCTACGCGTCAAAAAGATCGACTCTATCTTCCCTATTCAAGAGTAAATGTCCACAAGCATGATTCCTTCTGTATGGCAATATGTGTTTACAGCAACCTCCCTATCCACATTAAAACTTGTTCAAATTTTTGTTTTGAATCTACATTGACCGAATGGCTACAAAACAAATGTTACTATTCAGTAAAATAATTTCTCAGCGACAAAAATTGATGATAGTTTGTAAAACCTAGGTTATATTTTAATATGTATATTTGCATGCCATTGATGGTGGGACATAAGATACCTTAAATTTAAGAACACCATGTATTCAACTATGTTCTGGCAAATAAAAGCTTTGACTTTGACTTTGACTTTCCAAGACTTTCTCATATAATTCGTTTAAGTAACGGTGCGAGTTAGAGGGCGCGTCGATGCTGCAGTAGAAGCTAGAAATCCTACCCAAAAATGTGTTATACCTATTCACACCACGTATATGTATCAGAACCTGGGGCGACCAAACGTTGCTCGGAGTCTTCTAGGCATATCATCATATCAGCTCATATACGTCCCCACCGAGGGGCTCGAGCCTACCCTGAATTAGGATGTAAACAAAAAAAAAGTTTTGTGTCAAAATGGATTTTCTCAGTAACGACACCTATCTGAAAGGACTTACCTAAATTCAAATATTTAATCCAAATCGTTAGAGCTGTTTCCGAGAATCTATAATTTCTTATATATTTACAAGAATTGCTCACTTAAAGTAATGAGATGGAATACTGCGTAGAAATATCTGAATTTACGTAAGTAAGCCTACTTTCAGTATTCTTAAATTTTTCCGCCTTTAATGTTCGAATCGGTAAAAGTTTCCTGGAAGTTTGGCGTATATGATTAAACCTAAGATTACCTACTTAAGTATACAGGATGTAACAAAATTGGTGTAGTTCCCGTTAACTGGGGCTTCTACTCATCATAATGAACAACTTTAGTACTATGACTTTGCTGAAATCGCAAAAAAATGAACTCATCATACAAATCGACCAATTTTGTGCATTTTTGTATGGACTGTCGAAATTTTATTGAGAAAAGAACATATGTTCCTATGGGGAAGGTTCTTCAGTAAGATGAGTAGAACCCCAAGTTCACGGGTCTTACGCCAACTTTGTTACACCCTGTATAAAGTAGGTGAGATGCTGGAAGTATATCAGCAGAAAGACGTCCACTGCATGATACTCATCCAATTGAACAACTTTCCCCAAGGAACTTATAAACCACGGAACTAAAAACCGGCTAAGTGCGTGTCGGCCCACTCTTAGTGAGGGTTCCGCAATTACTTCATAACTTGAAAATTTTTGTATCACTTAAAATATTTCGGGTATCACAAAGTACCCGAAATATTTAACTAGCTGTTGCCCGTGGATATCGAGGATGCGTGGCGAACATTTTCTGTAAGCTATGTCGGTTCATCGGATAGTTTTGGAGAAAGCCTCTTACATCCAAACTAACAGACTTCCTCTTTGTAATATTATTAGTATAGATAAAAAGATCTGTAACATAAAGATATTCCACACGAAGAAAAAAAAAATTCCCCTTATATGTAGGTACGTACCTACGTCTTGATATTTTTTCACTTTATTCGAAATGGAGATCTATAATGCATGTATTCAATTTAAAAATACAATTAATGAGTTATACAAATATATGACAGACAGACAGATGGACAGAATAATAAAGGTTCCTCATAGGAAATACGCAAACCTGAAAAATGACTTCCCAATGAAAGCCACATTTCTGCGAATAAAATGTCACCTGCATTTATCGTAATTCAGCGAATATTTTAAAACTGTACTTCTGCTGCCTGCTAGTAACTGCTTTGTACCGTTTTTAAGTTTGAAACATAAATTAAATAGGTAGAAAAAAGGTTCTTGAATTTATAAGTCAGGTCGAAGTGAATTTATCTGTATTTCTAGATCAATATTTATCTTAGTGCAGTGATTTTTTTGTCAATCACAGAAATTATTCTTTTTACTTGTATAGATTCTAGTTTACTTGTATAAATTTGAGCTGGAGGATCGACTCGCTGAGAAGACTTATAGAAGCTGAGTTTAATGGCGAATTTACGAACCACAGAATAAAAAACTTCTCTACGTTATTATTCAGATGAAATATAACAACTTTGGTTATACCAAGTGCAACACCAGGCAACCGCACGGTTAATTGTGCCACACGATAAGAGAAGTGTTATACCACGTTTTAATTAAACGACTAAATTTTGTGGACTTTCGATACAGTTCGATCATCTACACTACAACGATGACATTTGTCGCGTAAAATCGCGTGTTTATTATAACGGTGAGTTTTTACGACTAGTAATTAAGCTGTTCGGTAGATTGTTGATATTTGTTTATTTTATTTTTTTACTTTGTGTACCTACATGTTTCTTGTCTACGAGTAACTCGTGTGATATTGTTTTGTGTTGAGTTGTTTTTTTTTTTTTTTTTTTTTTATTCACAATTGGTAAACCCTTGACAACATCTCACCTGGTGGTAAGTGACGATGTTGCCGAAGATGGAAGCGGGCTTACCAAGATTCCCCAACGCAATGGGGAACTGGCTATCTTATCTTCATGCCGGAACACACCAATGATATCAACATTGATATTTGGCGGCAAGACTTAGATAAGATGGTGGTAGCTAGCCAGGCGGGCTTAGAAAATGCCCTACCACCAACCAAACCGAGTCTTATAATTGACCCCGCCGGGAATCGAACCCGCGACCTCCTGTGTAAAGCCAGTGAACTTTGCCTCTGAGCTACGGAGGCGGTTGTACTCGTAGTGTTGTGTTTAATACATCAGGTATTAGACACAACACTACAACTCTTCGACATAGCTACCAATAATATTTGACATTAAATTGTCTATTTTTGTAATTTGAATATTAGTTTATAATTATATTAAGTAATTTGTATTGTACTAGTTTTCTTATTGTTTCAAAGTTTTTGCATGCCATTATTTTATGGTTCAGTGTGCTGATGCTTACTTTATAGGAAAATAAATCTAATCTAATCTAATAAATGTTTGAATCTGAGTCAGAATCTAATTCATTGGAAATGATCACACTAATATTATAAAGGCGAAAGTTTGTGAGTGTATATGTTTGTTACTTCTTCACGCAAAAACTACTAAACGGATCTGGCAGATTTTTGGTAGGTATACAGATTAGGACCTGGCTTGCGGCTCGCGCACTGCTCGCCCTCGAAAAGGCATAGAAACGTTGTCTACGCGGGTGAAGCCGCGGGAAACAGCTAGTTTACTATAATAGCATAATAAGTAGGTATATTGAGACCAACGATACAGACTGGAAAAGGGAGCATATCTTTGTTTACACGCTCCCGCCTGACCCTCAGAGTTACTTAAAATCATCCACTCTCTTGAATCATAACTGCCAGCACTCAATTCAAATTAGACCCACTGCTATAAAGGAAAATGAGATTTTTTTACGTTTTTACCGACTGCGCTGAGAATTGTTATTTTTATTGGGAATGGCAGGGAAATTCCACGCGATTCCGACGCATTTTTCTTTTACAATTCCCAAAATGTCATGTCTCAAAACACCTGATTTGCGATTATCCTACTTTCCTGAACTTCTAACACAACAGATCAGATTTGCGTTTGAATTTTTCGCCATAGGTTATTGTATGAGCGGTAAATTTTGAGTTAAGTGTAATGACCCCGCAAAATTTCCCTTATGGCCTTCGCACAAGTTTAAAAATAACACCATTTTGAACGTTTCTCTGTTATTATTATACCTATAAATTAATGGTTTGGGAACTATTTACTTTTTAAGTTATCATCATCATATCAGCCGAAAAACGTCCACTGCTGGACAAAGGCCTCCCCCAAGGATTTCCACGACGACCGGTCCTGCGATGCCCAGATCCAGCGGTTTCCCGCGATCTTCACCAGGTTGCCGGTTCACTGCGTGGGAGGCCTGCTACACTACGTTTTTCGGTGCGCGGTCGCCAATCGAGAACTTTCCTGCCCCAACGGCCATCTGTTCTACAAGCTATGTGCCCTGCCCACTGCCACTTCAGTTTAGCGATTCTGTGAGCTATTTCAGTTATTTTGGTTTTCCTGCGGATCTCCTCATTTCTGATTCGATCGCGTAGGGAAATTCCGAGCATAGCTCGCTTTATTGCCCTTTGGGTGTCCTTGCGCCTTCTTATGAGGTCCATAGTAAGCGACCATGTCTCAGGTCCGTAAGTCATCACTGGCAACACACCTACTGGTCAAAGACCTCAGTCTTGAGACACTGCGGTATTTGGACGTGAAGATATTGCGAAGCCTACTGAACGCTGCCCAGCCGAGTTGGATTCGTCGATTGATCTCTTTCTTGAAGTTGGACCTACCTTGCTTGACTGTTTTTGCGCTTGTTCTTGTTAGTATGAATTGTAAATCTAACGTTTTGCATGACCTTTTGCAAAGCGGTCAATATGCGAATGATACTACCTCGCATCGCTCCCCCCACTGATTAGTTCATTTGTAGGGACGGATTTATTATGATTTTCTTTTTCGTTTAATTTTTCTCTCCGTAGAAAACTTTTGATCGTTGTGAAAATTGTAATGTTTTTTTTCTAACGGACATGTTTTTAAAAGCTTTTAATTAACTTTCAATGTATGTATGTATGTATGTTTGTTCGGGTGAAATGTTGCAAGTTAAATTTGACCCACTTCTCTGTTTCCGATGAAGTTGAAATTTTGCATGCATATGTATATCGCGTGACAATGCAATATTAAGCTTGTACATAAAAGTTTTTAGGTTTTTCGAAAATTATTCTAATTTACATCTATACAGCAATCACCAGTTCAATAAGAATAAATACTTATCAACAAAATAATAGCACGTTTATTTTCGTTATTATCCACAATTGGTAAGCTCTTGGCAATATCTCTTGGCAATGGTAAGTGACGATGATGCCGAAGATGGAAGCGGGCTTACCAAGATTCCCCAACGCAATGGGGAACTGGCTATCTTATCTTTATGGCGGAACAATTCAATGCTTAAGTTTGTGGTCGTTAGCCAGGCGGGCTTTAAAATTACCTAAACACCAACAAACCGAGTCTTACAAAGTTAGACTTCGCCGAGAATCGAAACAACGACCTACGGATGTGAAGCTAATAAACTAACTGATGTCAAGGCGTTCCACTTACGGATAAAAAAGAGGTAGTATTCGTCATCCTCCACAATTTCTGAAAAGCTAATTGTTCTGTTGAAAAGAGTAGTATGGATTCGCGGATTCTGGCTCACCCCTGGCCACTCCCCTCATGGGGGGCGCGATTCACGCCAGTAAAGATGCCCCTCCCCTAAAAAAAAAAAAAAAAAAAAAAAAGTTTTTTTTTTTTTTTTTGGTTTTGCCCCCCACTTAAACCGTTTGGCGCTAGTTTCAGAACGATCAGAGCACGCCTTTATACATTTATCTGCGCTGCTACAAGCCCCATTGTTATCGAGGCTCGACTATCTCTATTGTTCGCTCGACGTCTATTCATTTCGAGGATTCGGGTAACCTATTGTAATAGCAATGTTACCTGCTTTTGTGTTTTGAACCAATTGTGCTGCCTTCGATACTCGCTAAGGGCTATACTCGACTGTTCAAAAAGGAGGGTAATGTTTTTCGGGTGTATGTATGTCTGTTTCTTTGGATAAACCTGTAGCCTAAACGCTTCAATGATTTTGGAGTGCGAGCAGGAGTTTATGAAGCTGTGCAAATTGTAAGTAATTTGATTTATTTACTATTCTTATTTTACTCAGGCTAGTCAAATTTTTCCCATGCTCGGTACATTTTCCCACGGTGCTTATTTCTCAGGCTAGTCAAATTTTTCCCATGCTCGGTACATCTTCCCACGATTATTATTTTGCTATGAATGCCTTTTATAAAGTTTAAACACAACGCAATTCAACAAAGAATAAGTTGTCTTTAGAATTACTTTTAAATGGCTGTTTGTATTTCTTAGACAAAAGCGAAGCTTTGTCTGAAGAATATTTCCTGTGGTAGTTATGTTTTTCCCACGTATTATTTTTACTCGACTGTCTCAAAAGGATGGTTATGTTTTTCGAGTGTATGTATGTAGATTTTTATTTTCAACCCGACTGCCTCAAAAGGATGGTTATGTTTTTCGAGTGTATGTATGTAGATTTTTATTTTAAACCCGACTGCCTCAAAAGGATGGTTATGTTTTCCGAGTGTATGTATGTAGATTTTCAACCCGACTGCCTCAAAAGGATGGTTATGTTTTTCGAGTGTATGTATGTAGATTTTTATTTTAAACCCGACTGTCTCAAAAGGATGGTTATGTTTTTCGAGTGTATGTATGTAGATTTTTATTTTAAACCCGACTGTCTCAAAAGGATGGTTATGTTTTTCGAGTGTATGTATGTAGATTTTCAACCCGACTGCCTCAAAAGCATGGTTATGTTTTTCGAGTGTATGTATGTAGATTTTCAACCCGACTGCCTCAAAAGGATGGTTATGTTTTTCGAGTGTATGTATGTAGATGTTCAACCCGACTGCCTCAAAAGGATGGTTATGTTTTTCGAGTGTATGTATGTAGATGTTCAACCCGACTGCCTCAAAAGGATGGTTATGTTTTTCGAGTGTATGTAGATGTTCAACCCGACTGCCTCAAAAGGATGGTTATGTTTTTCGAGTGTATGTATGTAGATTTTTATGTTCACTGTTACAGCCTGAACGGCTTGGAGGATTTTAACGTATGGGGTATCGTTAGATTCGTGTTGATCCCGTGAGTGAAATAGGATAATTTTTTAACCGACTGGCTTAAAAGTGGGGTTGTTTTTACCAAGTCGGGTTTTCAATTTTTAATGAATCCCTGAAGTTATTCTATGATAGCCTTTTGATCTCCATTTTTGGATAATGTCAATAAGAAATTTCAAATTGAAGGAACCAGCAAATTTTTGATGTGTGTGTGTGTGTGTGTGTGTGTGTGTGTGTATATGTGTGTGTGTGCGTGTGGGTGTGTGTTAACATATATTATGGAAGTAACCTTAAACATTAGTCAATATTTTTTGGTTTTTCTTCCATAGCGGTGGCGAGTTTCGTTTCCTTTTAAAAATGATTGAATTAACAAGTGATGAAATAAGTCTTTTCAATAAATCTGATATATTACAAAGATTTCACCGTTATATTCGTTTGTGGTACATAAGCTCGAAATTACCTCAGACGATGCTTGATGACTTGACTTTTAAACCATTTTTTACACCATGTTCAGGACACTTAACATTAAATAGAAACCTAGATGATAATTTGGATCAAATAGATGGAGTTTTACCAATGCAAGCTTATTGTGAACAATGTAAAAATCAGTTAATTGTTAGTGTATTTTTATATGCCCCTACCTTCCTAATTACTTAAATTTTCAAAAAAATATATTTCTTTTCTTTTTGTTATAGCTCAAATAATCAAGTTGGTGATGGACGTGCATTAAAAAGAAAACTCATCAATGAGGGTGCCTCGACCAGCATCAATGAGGGTGCCTCGACCAGCAAGGAACCACGTTTGGATCATCTAGCTGTTTCGTCGTCAAATGCCCCATCGTCTTCACCTCAAAATATAGAAATAAATGTAAGTACAAAAAATAATGATGAGATTGAATGTTCCGTGTGTAAAATAGTTGTTTCTAAAAGATTTTTATCGAGTCACTTAAAGAGTAATCAACACAAAAATAACTTAGTTAGCTCACACGAAGAATTACCAAACGTTCAAAAGATTGAATCTGCTTTCGGAAATAGAATTTTGACTTACAGAGTTTCAAATGATAATCCTACCCCTGCATTGGAATTTCAGACACCAGAGTTGTTTATGAAAAATATTAAAGACACAATATTTATACTATTAGATCGCTGTATTAAAGAACACGTGGTAATAAAAGTAAATTTTATATTAAGAGCAGATTTTGTTCAAGAAACAAAGGATTTAGAAAACACATTTGACTTTCAAACTTTTAATTATGTTTTCTGTCAAGGAGATAATATTAGCATTACATTTTTATCACTAGCAGAGGAAATTTCAAACAAAGTTAGTAATTTTGAATGTAAAGATAGCGGGTGGAGTTTGAGAAAAATAAAGCATTTGGATATGAATGTTAATAAGTTTGATCCTCTACATGGATCTTCATACATTGACTTACCACATGATATAAAACTTAAAAAGGCTGTCATAAATGTAAAAAATAAGGATCATCAATGCTTTTTATGGTCCGTGTTGTCAGCGCTGTATCCTACTGATAAAAATTCAGACAGAGTTACTTCATATTTACAACATAAAAATAAACTAAATTTCGATGATATACCTTTCCCAGTGAAAATTAAAGATATTCACAAGTTTGAAAGGTTAAATGACTTGAGCATTAATGTTTTTGGTTTGGAATATGATTCTGAAAGTAAAAGTCATAAAGTTACCGGTCCATTGCATTTCACAAAATCTCGAAAGTCGACACATGTAAATTTATTATATATTTCACACAATAATAAAAGTCATTATTGTTACATCAAAAATCTTTCACGCTTGGTTAGCAAACAAATTTCATCACGTCACATTGCAATGCATATTTGTGATGGTTGCTTATTACACTTTTCATCTGCTGATCAGCTACAAAAACACCAGCAACATGACTGTGCACATGTTCGTGTAGATTTACCATCGGACAAACGTTATAGGATGAACTGGTTTAGAGAGTCTGTCCCAGGAAATCAGATAGAATTTGATAAATATGAGAGACAACTCAGAGTACCTTTTGTAGTTTATGCTGACTTCGAAGCATTGTTAAATCCAATTGAAGGATGTGAGACAGATCCAAACAAATCATCAACTACAAATGTACAAAAACATGAAGTGTATAGTTTTGGATATTATATTAAATGTTCATTTGATGATAAGCTTTCAAAGTACAGAACTTACAAAGGCAAGGACTGTTCTAAAAAATTCATGACATTGTTGAAAGATGATTTACAAGAAATATGTAAAAAGAGAACATTTAAAAAATCTCCTTCTCCATTAACTACAGAGAATGAAACATGTATAGCTCAAAGCAAAGTCTGCTATATTTGTAAAAAAGAATTATTAAATGACTTTATAATTGACCATGACTGGTACACAGGTCACTATGCAGGTGTCGCTCATTCATTATGTGCGGAGAAGTATAGAACAGGAAACTTTGTTCCTGTATTTTTCCACAATCTTAGTAATTACGATGCGCATTTCTTAGTACATGCACTTAATTTTGAAGAAGGTGAGATAGAAGTAATTCCTCAAAACAAAGAGAGGTACATCTCGTTTTCCAAACAACTAAAAATTAATAATCACACAATGAAATTGAGATTTCTAGATTCTTTTAAATTTATGTCAAGTAGTCTTGAAAAATTAGCGCAAAACTTAAAACCTGAAGAGTTTAGAGAGATGAGTTTGAACTTTCCAAACGAAGATGATTTTAAAAGATTGATTCGCAAAGGTGTTTATCCATATGAATTTATGACCTCGCATGACTCTCTTAATATGAAATCACTGCCACCCCCTGAAAAGTTCTATAATTCTTTAAATGACAAACATGTAACTGAAAATGATTACGCTCATGCAAAAGATGTTTGGAATCACTTCAAATGTAAAAATATGGGGGATTATTCTGACTTATACTTAAAAACCGATGTTTTGATACTTGCAGATGTGTTTGAAAATTTTCGAAATGTTTGTTTAAAGACATATGAGTTAGATCCTGCTCATTATTACACTGCTCCTGGATTAAGCTGGGATGCTATGTTGAGTTTTACAAAAGTAAGACTAGAGCTCTTAACAGACTTTGAAAAGATTGCTTTCATTAAAAAAGGAATTAGAGGTGGAATATCACAATGTAGTAATCGACATGCTAAAGCAAATAATAAATTCATGCCTGATTACGATAGTAATTTACCATCTTCTTATCTAGTTTATTACGATTCCAATAATTTGTATGGCTGGTCTATGTCTCAGCACCTTCCCACTGGTAATTTTGAATGGGTAGATTCTGATACCAATTTTAATGTTGCTGACGATGCAGACGAAGGTTTTATTTTAGAAGTTGATTTGGAATACCCTGAAAATCTACATGATTCACATTCTGACTTGCCATTTTGTCCTGAAAATATATGTATCAATGACAAACAAAAAAAATTGATACCTAATTTATTCAACAAAGAAAAATATGTAATACATTACCGAAACTTAAAACAATGTTTAGAAAAAGGTATGCGCTTAAATAAAGTTCACAGAATCTTAAAGTTCAGTCAAAGTGCATGGTTAAAAAAATATATCGATTTAAATACACAAAAGCGGTCCATGTCCTCTACAGAGTTTGAAAAAGATTTTTTTAAACTCATGAATAACTCAGTATTTGGTAAAACTATGGAAAACATAGAAAAAAGAGTAAATGTTAAATTAGTTGATCAATGGGGTGATCGTGGGAAGGTTCAGGGTGCAAAATCATTAATAGCTAAACCAGAATTTCATAGCTTAGCAATATTTTCAGAAAATTTAGTCGCGGTTCAGTTAAACAAAACAAAAGTTTTATACAACAAACCGATATATCTCGGATTTTGTGTACTAGATATATCCAAAACTTTAATGTACCAATTTCATTACGATTTTATGAAAAACAAATTTAAAGACAACCTGAAGCTGTTATACACTGATACGGATAGCTTGATCTATCAAGTTTTCACAGAAAATTTCTATTCTGACATAAAAGATGATTTAGAAACTCATTTCGATACATCAGACTACTCCCCCAATAATGAGTTTGGTTTCCCATTAATTAACAAAAAGAAACTTGGGTTTTTCAAAGATGAGAACAATGGAAAAATTTTCAAAGAGTTTGTTGGTTTACGTGCAAAAATGTATGCGATGGATGTTCAAAACAAGTTTACTGCAAAAGCTAAGGGAGTTAATAAATGTGTTACTCAAAGATTCAACTTAGATGATTACAAAAAATGTTTACTTCGTAAAACAGATAAAATTAGTACAATGTTGCGATTCCGCTCATTAAAACATACTATTTATACACAAAAAATAAATAAAGTCTCGTTATCACATAATGACAGCAAAAGGTTCTTATTATCAAATTCAACCGATACCCTAGCATGGGGACATTATAAAGTACGGAACATTCAATCCTAACATGTTTTTTTGTACTTATTTCTCATTTGCATATTTTAAATGTAATCCTATAAGTTAATATTTTTACTTGTCCTCTGCCATATTTGTACTTAGCAGTTCCTTAATATTGCTTTTAAATGTAAGATAGGCATGTCTCTTTTTATAAATACTGTGTAAAATTTTCATATTTAGTTATGTGATTTACTTTTAAGTTACTGATAATAAAGCTAATTACTTACTGATAAAAAAGCTAAGTTAAAATTATGATAAATAATAGATTATTTAATTTGATTTAACTACAGTTTAAACATATCGAGAATGAATATTTTGTATGAAGAAATCTCAACATAGTTTCTATTGTAAGTTTTTATTTGTATTATTACCTATTATCCTAGAGGGATGATTTCAAAGCAAAGTTCCATTGCAAACAAGAGCTCTGACTTCACAGTTGTCACAGGAATGTTTGTTGCGGATACAATACATTAAAAAAAATATTATTAGTGTTTAAAGCTTATTTTAATTTTATTGTGTCCCTTGAATATTATAATATAATCCTAAGAGTAAGCCCAAGCGTAAGTTTTTCATTGAAATAAAACATTTTAAATTATTCAACGGTTTGTTTTTCTTGATCGTTATCAATGCACCTACACTGATCTTAACAGCAATTCTAAATTAGGTTAGTCATTAAAAATAAGGTTTTAGCGTTAGTAAATATCACTCTCATTTTGGTAGTTCTTAAAGACGCACGCAAGTAATTACAATGATTCACTTTTATCATCCATTTACAACTATAGTTGCAGGACCTAGTGGTTGTGGAAAATCTAATTTTGTAACGAATTTTCTGAAATTTTGCAAGGATTTATGTGATGTAGAATTTGCAGAAGTAATATGGTGTTACGATGAGATGCAACCTTTGTACAATTTAGAAAACGTTAATTACAATCAAGGTATTCCAGACCTAAACATGTTCGATGGGAAACATCCTAAGCTTCTTATTATTGATGATCTTATGAGAGAATCAGATGGTCGTATTGTTGATATTTTTACAAAGGGAAGTCATCACAGGAACTTAAGCGTATTTTATATTACACAAAATTTATTTCATCAGGGTAAAGGACAACGAGATATTTCTTTAAATTCTAACTATATAATATATTTTAAAAATCCAAGAGATAGAACTCAGATACGATACTTAGCACGACAAGTATATCCGGATTGTCCGAAATTCATTGAAGAAGCTTATAAGGATGCAACTACAGAAGCTCATGGATATCTAATGATTGATCTTAAACAAAACACATTTGACATGTATCGTTTCAAAACTAAAATATTTCCTATTGATGAATATTGTTGGGTATATGTACCTAAAAAAGGATATAAATATAGTACACATCATGACATTTAGCTCAGTTCTATGTAATGTGTGAAAAGATAAACATTTTACTTTTTTATATAAGCACCTAGTATAAATATCATTTATTCAGTTGATGATAATGAGTGGAAGAGTAAGGACACATAAAGATTTTCTGAAAGCATTACTCACACTTAAAGCTAAGCATCGAGATGCATTATTAAAATCATGCGGTGAGGAAGAAATAAATTGCATAAGCGAGTGTATTTTCAACGTATTAAAGGGTAAAGTACCACTGAAGAGCCAGGATAAGACCAAGTTAAAAAAACACAAAAATATATTAAGAAAAATAGTGTCAAGAGGAAAAAAAACATTGAGAAAACGTATCATCATACAGAAGGGTGGTGCATTTTTACCAATTATATTAGGGGCTGTCCTCAGTAGTTTGTTGGGTGCTGTTTTATAAATTGAAAATGGAAAACACCAAAAAAATGATATTAATTGAACCTAGTGTAGTGGAAAGACTCAAACAAAAAGAGAACGCAAGTGAGGATACATTATCTCGATTAGATAAAGAGATGCGAAATATAATGAAAAGTAAATTAGAAGATCGTGAAAAATGGGCTTTATACCTTCAAACACTTCAGAGATATTTGCATTTTAGTGAAGCAAAAAAACACCCATTGAAATTACCAATAATTACAGAGGAAGAGAATGGTCATACTAGAAATACAATAAAAGATGATGCAGCTGTGCAAACAGATTTATTAGTTAAAGAAGAACCATTGAAAGAAGAAGTGTTCAATAAAAATTCTACATACACTCACTCTCATTTAATGCGATTGATCCCAAAAAGTTTTAAGAAGAAAGGTGAGGTTTTGTTAAACTCTTTAATTGACAACAGTGAAATAATACGTTGGGATGATAAAGGCTTGGTTTATTTACACAATAAACCGATTCCTAATAGTAATATCATAGATTTATTTCATGATACTCTAAGAAAATTAAAACGTCCGACCCCAATAGGAAGAGATGAGTTTTGTAAAGCATTGGTAGAAATAAGTGTGCCTTTACATTGTATTGGTAATCCGGATTTACGAGAACATATGAACAAGCTATATATACAAGATTTTAAAGAAACACCGAAGTCTGCAACATATAAAGAACTATCTTCAAAACGTAAACCCGCTGCTAGAAAAATTGCTTGGGAAAGATGGACACCTTACTAAATATCAATGAGATTTATTATGATGTTTCTCAACCTGCCGGCTACAGCAGTGTCAATAAGCTTTCAGAAGCCATGAAGGGTCACATGAATAAGAAACAAGTTCAAGACTGGCTGCGATCGCAAGAGACTTATACATTGCATAAACCGGTTCATAAGAAGTTTAAAAGAAACAAATACCTTTTATCTAATTTTAACCAACTATGGCAAGCAGATCTTACTGACATGCGTTCTTATTCTCAATATAATGATGGTTACAAATACATACTTTGTGTTATTGATGTATTTAGCAAATATGCTTTTGCTAGACCTATGAAAAGAAAAGATTCACAAAGTACTAGAAGTTGTTTTGATAGTATATTTACAGAAGCGAAAGCTACACCAATACATATACAGTCTGATAAAGGAACTGAATTTGTATCAAAAGAAGTAAGGAGTTATTTTCAAAGTAAAAATGTGAATTATTATACTACCAACAACCCTGATATTAAAGCTAGTATAGTGGAAAGATTTCAGAGAACTCTCAAAATGAAAATGTGGAGGTTTTTTACACATAGAAATACATACAGATATATTGATATTTTACAAGATTTACTGTTTTCTTATAATCACAGCTATCATTCAAGTATTAAAATGCGCCCATGTGATGTAAATTCTAACAATATTATGACTGTTTGGTGTAATTTATATGATAGAAGGAAAGACAGCACATTTAAACTGAGAACACCTCAGTTTCAAGTAGGGGACTTTGTAAGAATAACTAAATATAAACACATATTTCAAAAGGGTTATGAAACCAACTGGAGTGATGAGATATTTGTAGTGGCTACAGTTATTGATAGAAGTCCCCATACAGTTTATACTCTAAAGGATCTAAAAAATGAACCCATCATAGGAACTTTTTATGGCAAAGAATTACAAAAGGTTAGTTACAACCCCACCAATAAATATAAAATTGATAAAATTCTGAAGTCTAGGCATTCTGGTCTCAGAAAGGAACTGCTGGTCAAGTGGAAAGGTTATCCTAAGAAGTTTAATAGTTGGATACCAGCATCAAGACTTGAACAATTATGAACGGAGAAAGTTTCTATATAACACTGTTAAGTAATAGTTCAATGACATACTTTCCTGAAAACACTACATCAAGTTTTTATACTAAATTACCTAAATCAGTAAAATTGGAGGGGGAATGGGATGTTGGAATGGTTGAATTCCATTTTCCGTGTAATATATTAAATGTACAAGAGCCTGAGAATATTGTTTATGTAAAAAAAATTCAGAAATTAGACGGCGAATCTTTAGAGTTGCCTGTAGAGTTTATTACACACATTCCCGCAAAAAACTATGAAAGTATTGAGCATGTTTTAAATGAATTAAATAACAATCCTTTAATAAAAGGGGATGTTGAATTTAGCTATGATGGAATAGCGAAACGAGTTAAGGCTACAAGTTTAAATGATAACATTTTATCGATAAGTACTTCCACAAAATTAAGTTTACAACTGGGTTTTGAACCAAAACAAAATTTTATCAACGTAATGGGAAAGTACCCGGTTGACATATCATTAGGTTTACCATCACAGATGTTGATCTATTGTGATATCATTCAACCACAAATAGTTGGCGATGTGATGACACCCTTACTTAGGATCGTTCCAATGGATCCTACAAAATATGTCTATGGTGCTTATAAGATGAATGTTTTTTCTCCAGCACATTATGTACCCGTTCTACGAAGAGAGTTTGATGTAATAGAAATAGATATAAGAACGAGTACAGGACAAAAAGTTCCATTTCAGTTTGGGACTGCTTGTATTAAACTACATTTCAAGCGAATAAATTAATCAAAATGGGGTGTCCTTATGAGCATTATTACTCACACCAAGCCGGGTCAGGCATTGGTATTGTATATAGAGGGGCTAATCATCAACGCGGTCATGGCATTGGAAGTTTTTTAGGAGGTCTATTTAGATCAGTGCTTCCGTTACTAGCGAGAGGTGCTAAAGCTGTTGGGAAAGAAGCACTAAATGCAGGTGTAGGTCTTTTATCTGATGTTGTTAATGCACGTGATCTTGATGACAGTATCAAAACACGTTTTAAGACAGCTACTAGTAATTTGAAACGTAAAGCAGATAATAAAATGGATTCTGTTATGTCTGGCTCGGGTTATAAAATAAAGAGACCAAGTAAGAAGTTAATCAGTCGCTTGAAGACATCACGACGAAAGGGAGTAAGAAAAACACAAAAACATCGAGCTGACGACATATTTACATTTTAAAAAATGTCATTTTTACACCATAATTCTTCAGAATGTGTAAAATCAGAATTGGACCTCTTCGCCTTACCGTCGACACAAACAAGTATAGAGAGTGGACTGTGGATCCATTACAATCCAATATCTTCTTTAAGTGATGAAGGACCCATTGAATTTTTAGTACCAGGGAGTGGTGATGATTACATTGATTTATCTCATACCATGATACATGTAAAAGCCAAAATTTTAAAACAAGATACAAGTAATATTCCTGAAAGTGCTGTTGTGGCACCTGTGAATAATTGGTTGCATTCACTGTTTAGTCAATTAGATATATATATGAATCAAAAACTGGTTTCCCCACCAAACAATACATATGCTTACCGTGCATACATAGAAAACTTACTTAACTATGGTCCAGCAGCTAAATCATCTCACCTTACATGTGGGTTATGGTATAGTGATACAGCGAATAAAATGGATAATTGCGATGACGCTAACATCGGCTTCCACAAAAGGCAGGAATTAGCAAAAGAAAGCAAAACAATAGAAATGATTGGACATTTACACGGTGATGTATTCAACCAAGAAAAATTTTTAATTAATGGTGTAGAAATCCGGATAAAACTCGTGCGTACAAAAGAATCATTCAACCTGATGTCCACTGCTGATTCAAAGTTCAAAGTGAATATTACTTCCGCCGCTCTCATAGTTCGTAAGGTTAGGATCAATCCGTCAGTTTTGTTAGCGCACGAAAAGGTATTATCCACTACAACTGCTAAATATCCTTTGACTCGTGCCGAAGTTAAAGTTTTAACAATACCAACAGGTGTTCAAGGTAAAACACTTGATAATGTATTTCTTGGACAGGTACCGAAAAGATGTGTTGTAGGTTTTGTAAAAAATGCAGCATTTAATGGAACCTTAAACATGAATCCTTTCAATTTTGATAATCATGGCCTCAATTCATTTAGCTTGTATGTGGATGGACAGCAAGTACCATCTAAGACATTACAACCATCTTTTGGTGACTCTGTTTACACCAGCGCTTATCATACCCTGTTCTCTGGGATAGGTATTCACTTTCTAAATGATGGGAATGCAATATCAAAAGAAGATTTTGCTAATGGATACTGTTTGCTAGCTTTCGATATGACTCCCGACTTGTGCGCTAATTCTAGTTCGCACTGGAGTTTGATAAAGCATGGTAGTGTTCGATTAGAGGTTCGCTTTGATGCAGCTCTTACAAACACAATTAACTGTATAATATATGCCGAGTTCGATAACATTATGGAAATTAATAAAAATAGGGAAGTTTCTATTGATTATAGCAGCTAAATCAAGTAAAATTAGAAACCTATAAAACGCAAGACATTTTTGGAGGGCAATATTATTCTTCAATGCATAGCTGTTAAAACTCCTTCCGCATGTAAAAATGAATACTGAAGAAATACAAGAATTTATGAAAAAAATCAACCCAAAAAATGAATTTAACGTCTTTGCTGCTAATCGTTTACCATTGTGTGTCTCCTTACCAATATGTTTTATCAGCAATTTGGATCCTGATAACAAACCTGGATCACATTGGGTAGCTATCTATATAAATTCAAAAGGCATTGGAGAATATTTTGACTCATTTGGTCGCAAGCCCACGAAATATCATGAAACGTTTTTGAAAAGAAATACTAAGCATTTTTTTTATAATGTAAAAGTTGTTCAAAACTATTTGACCTCAGTTTGCGGTTATTATTGTTTAGTTTATGTTTATTATAGATCTAAGGGTATCTCTATGCATGATTTTGTGAGCATATTTACAGAAGATACATTATTTAATGATTTTGTTGTAAGAGAAATGTTTTTGAGTATTTTTTCTGATTAATATGTGTGAAATTATTGAAACAAAAAAATACTAACTAATGTTTGTATGATGTCAAAATAATTAATTATTACTTTAACTTCACTTATAGCACATTGTTAATTAGTTTATATTAATTTTAGATCTAGGGAATGTCACTGATGATTTTATTTAATAGGTTTTTAAAATAAAATGCGTACTTTGAATTAACAAATAAAATGGTTTCATTTTGAACAAAAGCTATCCTTATTTATAATAATTGATAAAAATTAAAGACAAAACCATTCAATAAAAGAAGCATTTATTAAAATAATATACATTAGGTATTTAATTAGGTGAATATAATGACGGTGATAAGGATGAATATATGGATGGAGATGTTACGATGTCTTCTTCATCTTCTTCTATGATCCTCCCTGAATATGTTGCAAAAGTGTCCTCTGTGCTTTCCCACGATGATGTTGCATATGTTGGGATGTACTCTTCATCTCCTTCTGTACTTCTTCAATACAATAAGTAAAGATGACAATTGATAACACATGCATGGTGATATACTCCTCGAGTAAATATTTTGATTTGTCATAAACTCCTGCGCAATATTTTCATTGTTGATGCAGAGTTGTTCCTCCAGAATTTCCACACTTTCGTACAGTAAGGCATCTTCGTATGCTGCGTTAATTTGGGAGTTAGTAAGATTGGACTCCATGTTGGTGAACGATCAAATATGCAATGAACGCTGCACTGTCGAGTCCTTTTTATTTGTCCTCGCTGTGGGGCTCTGTCCGTGGTGATTCTCCGGGGGGGCTTGAATGGAATACGATGCAAAAAAATGACTTATACTAAATTATTTGCTACGAATGTCACAAACAGCGCGTCTTATTATTTTTCGGTTTGCTTGCTTTCAATGCAATACTTGGAACAATTCAGAGTTGAGGCAAGTTCTTTAGTGACGTTGAATATAAGTTCTTGCGTGCTTTGAAAATGTTTATCGTCGTCCGATTGCACGTAATATTTAAGACGTACATCAACGTTCTTCCAGTAGTCAGTCGGTGCGAGGTCACGAATTTTATCCATATCATATATTTCAATTTTAATGAAGTGAGTCGCCTTTGCTGATTCACCTTCATTTGAAACTATGTAAGACAAACCGTCACTACATGTATGTGCTACGCATGAAGATTTTGGTATCGCTTTCTTCTTCTTTTTGGGTTTCTCAAAGAATATGTCAATATTGTTT
This sequence comes from Coleophora flavipennella, assembly GCA_947284805.1. Classification (NCBI taxonomy): domain Eukaryota; kingdom Metazoa; phylum Arthropoda; class Insecta; order Lepidoptera; family Coleophoridae; genus Coleophora; species Coleophora flavipennella. Next base: position 6,153,967 of record OX369285.1, on the reverse strand, counting down.
GTCCTTTTCACTTTGTTTTTTTGTGGCCTCATAATAATATCTTTTGTTTCGTCTTCATCGGATACCGTCGCCGGAAAATAGTAATTTTTGAATGTGTAATCGTTATCCTGTAATAAAAACAGCAAATTGGTTATATGTTTCATAGCGCAGAGATAACACATTAGGTATCATTTAGAAAACAAAGACACAATAAGTTTAATGAGCGACTAACTACCTACATTGATTTATGAATTCATAGAAATTTCCATTGCAGAGCTTACATTGTAAATATCACCTATCATAAAACAAAATTACTTTTGTAAACAAAGCAAAACACGAATGAATTGAAAATTAGGTATGTTAATGGCGACCGCGCACCGGAAAACGTAGCGTAGGCAGGCCTCCCACGCGGTGGACCGATGACCTGGTGAAGGTCGCGGGAAGCCGATGGATGCGGGCAGCGCAGGACCGGACGTCGTGGAAATCCTTGGGGGAGGCCTTTGTTCAGCAGTGGACGATTTGTGGCTGATAAGATGATGATGAATGGCACACGTTATAGTTACTTGTATCAAGGGTAATACTTACATCCATTACTGCAACAGATTTTATTACAAATCACAGACACCACGTATGGAGCACGCACTTAGATTCGTCGAGGACTGTCTAAAATATTATGAGATTAAACTGTCTGAACTTGCTTTTATATGCAGCTATCAAACAAAATAACAAAGGAATGTGTATCTTCGCAACACCTGCGCTGTAACATACATGTTACAACCTGTTCGCTATTAACGCAAAAATATAATTCAAAAATGGACCACCTTCGTCGTTTGACACAAAAGATTCAGAATTTGTTGGTGAGCAGCCATCTGCGAAATTAAATAGAAGCGCAACAATAAAAGCATTGTAAATTGCTTGCTATAGAACTTCCCGATTCCTATTTCATTGAAAACAAGATGAATAACTTAAAAATACAATAGTACCCTCTGTTCACAATCGGTATTGAGACATCTTTCTACTGATCGACCAACTGCGAAATGAAAGACACCGATAACAATGAAACTATTTTTGAATACATTTATTTATGGTACAATAAATTACTATGTTCACCTGATGTGAAAAAAACTTTCTTTCACACAACGAATTTCATAGAAAGCTTAAATACTAGTAAACTCCTTACCCGACTACGAAAAAAGGAGGGTTAAATTTACCATATCGGTTGCTGGTGTAATAACATAAAAATGACCTCCTTTTTACACAGTCGGGTAATAGGTTGTATGATAAATTGTTAAAGGCAAGTAGTAATCAGGTTAGGTTAATTTAAAATAAAAAACCCGACTGCATAAAAATTAGCCTCCCTTTTGCACAGTCGGGTAAAACAAGCTATGTCACTCAGGGAATCAAGACGAACCTAACGACACCTCGCACTCCAAAATCATTGAAGCGTTTAGGCTACAGGTTCATCCAAAGAAACAGACATACATACACCCGAAAAACATTACCCTCCTTTTTTGTACAATCGGGTAAAAGGTTTTACATGAGTGTATGATAAATTGTCAAAGAAAAGTAGTAATCAGGTTAGGTTAATTTAAAATAAAAAACCCAAATGCATAAAAATTAGCCTCCTTTTTGCACAGTTGGGTAACACAAGCTATGTCACTCAGGGAATCAAGACGAACCTAACGACACCTCGCACTCCAAAATCATTGAAGCGTTTAGGCTACAGGTTTATCCAAAGAAACAGACATACATACACCCGAAAAACATTACCCTCCTTTTTGAACAGTCGAGTATAGCCCTTAGCGAGTATCGAAGGCAGCACAATTGGTTCAAAACACAAAAGCAGGTAACATTGCTATTACAATAGGTTACCCGAATCCTCGAAATGAATAGACGTCGAGCGAACAATAGAGATAGTCGAGCCTCGATAACAATGGGGCTTGTAGCAGCGCAGATAAATGTATAAAGGCGTGCTCTGATCGTTCTGAAACTAGCGCCAAACGGTTTAAGTGGGGGGCAAAACCAAAAAAAAAAAAAAAAACTTTTTTTTTTTTTTTTTTTTTTTTAGGGGAGGGGCATCTTTACTGGCGTGAATCGCGCCCCCCATGAGGGGAGTGGCCAGGGGTGAGCCAGAATCCGCGAATCCATACTACTGAAAAGATTGCATAGTAAGAATACAAATAGGAACACCCTATTCTGTAAGATAGGTAGGCACATTAACAATAACTTACTTACCTAATAAGCACAATAAACAAATAATATCAAGAGAAACCCACTCAATCAAGAAATAATGAACCTTAAGATTAGATAAAACGTTAACAGAAGCAAACATAGCTGGACAAGGGCCAATAAATCTCTCAGTACCAATTACAGGCGTATGATTGCCTGAGACGGGATTCAACCCCGTACGATGGCCCTTCAGGGAAATAGACCGACTATTGGGGTGGTGACCTGGCGACTGGGAGACCGGATAAGTTTGTGAACTGTATATTTGTAAAAGTGTTTTTTGTAAACAAAAGGTGTTTAGTTCAGTCTAGCGATTCAACATTAGTTTTCTACACAGTTGCTAAAAGTGTTGCTTTATTAACAGCACTAGACGTCCACCGCTGGGCAAAGACCCTCCCCTAACGATTTCTACTACCACCCGCTTTACTAGTACCTTTACTAGGTCGTCGGAGGCCTTCTACGCTACGTCTTCCGGTGTGCTGTCGTCACTCGAGAACGTTACTGCCCCGTCGACCATCCGTTTTGAGCTCTGTGCTCCGCCCACTGCCATTGCGTAGCTAAGCGATTCTGTGAGCTAAGTCGCTTTCTTTAGTTCTCTTATGGATTTCCTCTTTTCTGATTCGACCACGAAGAGAAACTGCGAGTATCGCCCTTTGTATGACATATACATGGCTTGAAAGGTTAATCTTTACCACCAGTGCGCATGGCTCGAAATTTAATATTTACGCCCAACTGCGACACTTCATAATCCCCGATTTTTATTGTTTGGTAAAATAAAACTGTATTAAAAACTTTTTATTACAACTGTAGGTATTAAAAAACTTCGTATGATACAAGAGCGCAAAATTTTATTACAAACCTGTTACCATGGTAAGCTTGTTTGCAATAACGTATTTACGACACTTGTATCAAAATGTACGTTCAAAGGGTTTCCGTGAGGTCTCCTATATTCTTAATGCATAATAAGTCTTTATGCATAACGCAAAAAATATACATGGCACACCCCGGACATTGCATACAACGGTCGTGAAATGTCATTTTTAAAAACAATGACGGAGTAAAGAAATTAACGGCGAAATTCTATACGTTCGTGAACCAAACTAGCTCCAATCTGGGTGAAGGTGAGGTCGGGATCTAGAGAGCGGCAGGGAGTGTCCATACTGTATGTTAGTAATAATCCCTACTAATATTATAAATGCGAAAGTAACTCTGTCTGTCTGTTACGCTTTCCCGCAAAAACTACTGAACGGATTTGGCTGTAATTTGGTAGGTAGACAGATTAGGACCTGGATTAAGACATAGGCTACTTTTTACCACGCTCGCGAGCCGCTTGCGGCTCGCGCACTGCGCACCCTCGAAAAGTCATAGAAACGTGGTCCACGCGGATGAAGCCGCGGGAAACAGCTAGTATAATATACTTTGCACATGATATAAAAAACAAATTATTTAATAAAAACAAAAGAAAAGCTAGATACTTTCAATGTCACCCACTCCCAGTACCTACAATGACTTGCACAATACAGCATCCTGAGGAATTAGCAACGAAGCAACTTTCTGATATTTTACCTGCCTACTTACCTATATTTATCCCTATACACGTCGAGGGGGTGAGGATCTCTCGGTAAACTTTTAAGTTATTCGGGTGCCCTAGGGGAGCCTCGGAACCAAACTCTCAGGATCGGCAAACTTTCTTGCGGTCGTGGTGACCGCTTTAAAAATACGACATCCTATGCAGAATGTAACAAAATACTCATAATACTGAACAACTTTTCAACCGACTTCAAAAAGGAGGAGGTTCTCAATTCGACTGTATGTTTTTTTTTTTTGTATGTTTGTTACGCGATATCTCCGCCGATTGTGAACCGATTTTCAAAAATCTTTTTTTATTCGAAAGCATACACTCCCGAGGGGGTCCCATTGTCACCAAGTCAGGATCTGATGATGGGATCCCACGTAAATCGAGGGCAACTCTCAAATTTTATAGGCACGTATTACGTGATTCATACGTAATCTAAAGCTATTAACGTATTTGCGTCTGGAAGTCATCATATCATTTTGATAAGCTGATGAAGGAAGGTAGAACTCCTTAAAGGCTAGGAGTTGGAGGATAATTCTTTCAATATTATAAATAGATCGATACGTAGGTATGCACAGACCGATAGTTGTATTCTTTCAGGTTATTCAGATGAGGTGATGATGGAAGATTTAACTCCTGAACTTTCATGCTGCTGAGATGATGATGAAAGCCACAGGAATCTGTATCTTTTAATGAAACACATGCATTATGATTTGATAATTCATATTGGCGAGTAGGTTATTAGGTTTAACGTTGTTAGATAGATAGCATTAACACTAAAAATGAAGAAAATAGAAATAAAAGTTTCAAAAACTAAAAACCGACTTCAAAATGAAATTTACTCAAAAGTATGAAATAATATTATAATACTTAAATACACAACATTAACCAACAATAACGAAATCAAAGGTGAGTACAAATTAAATAAGGGGCTCAAAATTTGTTTTGAGGTCGGTGTCAGTCAGCAAACCATCGAATCTATATCATTTGATACTTAAATAATTGTGTGTTGGTACCGACCTCAAAAAAAATTTTAGGCCCCTAATTTGATTCGTATCCACCTTTGATTTCGTTATTGTTGGTTAATGTTGTGTATTTAAGTATAATAATATTATTTCATACTTTTGAGTGAATGTCATTTTGAAGTCGGTTTTTAGTTTTTTAAACTTTTATTTTTACAAGAAACTAATGATCAATCAACAAAAAAATGAGCCCTATACATAATTTGACGATCAGCTGATCAATTTGGTTGTGCTCTACAGACAAAGGGCTATCTGATTGTATGTCCTGTGTACATCTGCACTCGAGAAGAGTTAAGAGGAAACACGGTCTTAAGAATAGTTATTTGAATTAAATGTTGCTGTCTCCCTCCCCCAAAACTCTCCGTATACAGCAAGAAAGGGATAACTGCAGCGCCGACCGATGAAAGGCACTAAAATTGACCAAAACAACATTTTGTAGTCCACTATTTCCTCCTCCAATACTTGAGCAATGATAATATTTTTTTCAAAAATAATTTAAAAAAACATGCTTTACCTATGCTTCTATATTTTCATTTTACTGTTAATATGCGTAATATTTTTTGTTGGGTGTCTGAAAATGAAATTTTCTCAGTTTTTGAAAGCTCCTACTTAATATTACAATAATTAGAATAAGAGAAAAAATTAAACATAGGGGCATGGCCATGGTAGATATAGGTTTGATGGGAAAAAAACATGTTTGCTTTATTTTCATTATCCAAGGAGGAAACAGGGGACTACGTTTGTATGGAAAATATAGCAGCCACGTTACATGGAAGCCGCCGATAGCGCCGCCGTTAAGGTGGCCACATAGTGGGCAGGAGAGATAGAAGAAGAATTTGCATCAACGATGGAAAAACAATTGAACTTCATATTTGAGACTATCAATTATGAAGTTCGATTTTTTTTGTGAATCGACTGTGGGTCTTTTGGAGAAAGTTTTTCAGTATGATGAGTGTCTTACAGCAGTTTTGTGACATCCTGTATCAACATATATACATACATATATTGATGTGTTCCGGCTTGAAGATAAGATAGCCAGTTCTCCATTGCGTTGGAGAATCTTGGTAAGCCCGCTTCCATCTTCGGCATCATCGTCACTTACCATCAGGTGAGATGATGCCAAGGGCTTACCAAATGTGAATTTTTTAAAAAAATAAGCTCATATACGTCCCCACGGAGGGGCTCGAGCCTACCCTGAATTAGGGCGATCGGGCCTTAGTCGACCACGCGGACACAGTGCGGGTCGGTCGACTTTACACACAACCTTCGAGTTTCTTCGCAGGCGTGTGCGCGTTTCCTGACGACGTTTTCCTTTATCCTAAGAGCGTCGGATAAACGTACATATGAAATCGAAATTCGAAAACACATTGGTTACTCGTACGTGGCAGGATTCGAACCACGATCTCCTGGATAGGAGGCGACGGCCCTAGCCGCCACGCCACTAATGCTCACACCCTGTATAAGGTTAGGTTATTGCGTTCCCTTTAATGACTTGTACTTATTGTAATAACTTTGTTCCTCCTTTGATGTGAAAGGTAAAAACCGCTTTAAAGGAAATCTCAAGGTAAAAGCTTGGAGATCAATATTTTTGCAAAGTGAAAATTTTGAGAAAAATGTTTGTATTTTTATGCCAACTATTATACCCAGAGTAGCATCAATCACGCAAGTTAACTCACCGTAAGCACGGTTATTACCTGGGTGAGGCATTTATCTCGATCGTTTCCTTGTTTCGCGAGCTACGTTAAGCCGTTGGTGCCGGTTGTTATCAATAGGTGACATTAATTCCCCTCTCGTATATCTACCAGATACGCTAAACTACCAGGTTTATGATATAGCGTCCCCACTCACCGACAGCTAGGTCATAAAGTGAGGGCCGCTATTCCTCACCATAAGGTGAAGATAAGGACCAGTTACGGTAGGTCTTGCCGCCAAGACACTTGTCCCGGTACTCTGCAAGGCGAGTGCCTCGTGGAAGAGAAACACTACCTACTGTCCAGGTAGGTCCCGGAGCTGTAGGCGCGCTCACCTCCCGCGTCTTTCGCTGCTGGCGGTTCGATCCCCGCTCGAGACGCCAGAGAAGCTGGCTCCCACATATCCGGTGTGGTACCGGAGCTGTAGGCACGCTCACTTCCCGGCGCTTATCGCACCTGTCCAGACTTACTCCTACGCGGCTGGATCGGCCGGAGCAGTATTACCTTAGCTCTACTTGCTGACCAGGCAAGTGCCGGAGATGCTTCCCTGCCAGTAATTAAACCAGCAGTTCCGCTTAATGGACAACTCACGTGCCCCGCGTTGTTTTCGCCCAGAGCCCACGTTACGACAACACTGTTGCGCGCGGGGAAAAACGCCTGGACGCAACGTGCTTGCCAGGCAACAGACATTGCCCAACCCCTGCAACTAACCACATACCACTACGAGTCCATGACCCAGTCGGGGGACCGACAAGCCAGAGTGCCAAAGGCGATAGATCCAACGGCAGGCAAGCGGTGGGCTACCCCCGACCCCGTAGTACTCTTATCCAAACAGCCGGACCCGTAGTTCCGGCTGCGACCTCCACCTAGCCGGGTAGCTCTAGGCAGAGGGAAATCAATATGTGACAGTCGTTGAAAGCAGTGTTAGAGAACTTATAGGGCGGCTTTGAAACTTCCGACAGTGGGGTAAATAAATGAATTTCAAACATGGGGGCCACTTTTGTGGGGTAAATAAGAAAATTGAAAAAAAGTTTTGCAAACTATATCGTGTGACATATCAAATGAAAGGGCTTGTTGTGAGAATCTCAAATATGTATTTTTTATTTTAAGGTAAATAGTTTTTAAGTGAAGGAATAAATTTAATGAATAATAAAAAAATCTAAAAACCACGTTTTTATGTGCCTTAAAAATAACAGACAGACAGATAGACAAATTGAATAAACTTTATTTTGTTTTCTTTGGAACTGAGGTTGTGTGCAAAATTTCAGCATGATCAGATAACAGGAAGTATTCAAAAAATCCGTTGCAAGATTCCACTCGGAACGACAAAAAGACAGACAAACAAGAAAGTAACTTATTAAAAACGTGTTAAAAAAATATGCGAAAATTGACCATTCCCCAATCCTTGTCTCCAAAACTACGGGGCCTAAAATTTAAAAAAGCAGTATGAGATTGAATACATAGATTACAGAAAAACCTATGAAAAAATTTAAAGTCCTTCCGTTCCACAGAAAAATTTAATTTCCAAAATCCAAAATAAGTAAACCCCTATTTGCCTAGAGCAAAGTATGTATTGAGAGGTCTTGTTCTGTTAAAGTTTTGTTTAAAGGAAGTTAAAGTTTTGGTACAGAACCCTGTTTTTCAAATTTACTCATCATACTCTCCAATAAGAACATATAGTACAACCTAATGAAAAGGACTATTCCAAAAAAGTTTTCATTTTGAGACGAAATATATTGCGTCACAGTACCTACTATAGGAGTACTAATATATATAATTTGCTACAGGAGAAATTAATTTTGAAAAGAAACAAAAATAAGTAGTGGCAATAAAGTTGTTTGTAAATAGTATTTTTCAACAACATTATAATAGCTATTACGATTTCATAAATTTATTCACCTTTCTTTAAGTATCAGTTTCTTTAAGTATCAGTAAGTATTCATTGTCAAAACGCGAGGCATTCAATACAGAATGTGACAGAACCGCGTATTGTTGAGCACTCCTCCCATCTTTGACGCATATTTGAAAACACGTTTGCAGAGATCGCTAGAAATCCTCTCAATTTTGGTCTGAATATTTTATTTCAATTGCGCAGTGGTACTAGGTTAATTTCGATAGACGACGCTCTTTGGGTAGCCCCTAAAAAAAGTCACATGGACTCACATCCGGCGATCTTGCTGGCCAGGGATGTTACCAAACCGAGGGATAATTTTCCCTGGGGTCATTCCAACGTGCAGTGCATGGCGCCATCCTGCTGAAACCATGAGTTTCTGTTAGAGAAAGTACTGTTGCGAAGTGCTTCTCTAAAAAAACTGTCGATCATCTACTATATCTTTCGGAGTTTACAGTCACTGCCTGACCACGAAAATATTTATAAAAATACGGGCCTATGATTTCTCTGCCAGTAATAGCGCACCAAACGGTCTTCTTTTCACTGTGCAATGGTTGTTGATGCATTTTCCTTGGGTTTTCTGGACTCCAATAGCAAAAATTTTGTTTATTCACATTGCCTCTTAAATTGAAATGTGCTTCATCACTGTAGTAAACGTTTCTCAGTCGTGTTTCCGGAGAAAAAATCGTTAGCATTCTTTTGGCATAATTCAATGTTGTTCGATAGTCATTTTCGTTTAATTTCTGGATTATCTGAATTTTATAGGGATTATTTCATTATTTCTTCAACCGCCTCCGTGGCGTTATGGTTAGTCCATACCACTTTACACCAGGAGGTCGCTGGTTCGATTTCCGGCGGGCTCAACTGTGTAAGACTCGGTTTGGTTGGTGGTAGAGCATTTTCTAAGCCCGCCTGACTAGTTACCACTATCATATATGGCTTGCCACCAAAAATCAGTGCTAACAACATTTATTTGTTCTGGCTTGTAGATAATAAAGCCATTTCTCCATTGCGTTCGGGAATCTTGGTAAGCCCGCTTCCATCTTTGGCATCATCGTCACTTACCATCAGGTGAGATGATGCCAAGGGCTTACAAATTGTGAATAAAAAAAAACTGCAATATTGATCTGGCGATCCCTGAAGCCGACGAACGCATTCTTAGTGACATCCGTGGATTTTGCTTAATTGAATCACTCACACGCTGGATGTTTTCTTTAGTCGATACAGATGGAACTGGGCCTTGGTGACGGGCAGATACAGTTGAGCCTACCGCTCTGAATCTTGCTACCCAATCGAATTAAAGTTTTTGATCGCACATCTCTTATCCATGGAATATTGTATCGATGACGGAATTTACGCCGCGCCGCAATAAGTGAAAAAGCCTCAATAGCCAAAGCGCGGTGCTCACAGCTCACCCGTCCAACGCTACATTGTGACAAAAAAATTCACAACACTGGCGCCACTGTCGCTTCTCCCTGCGCTCCTCTAGCTGCCCGTGTTCAAAATTTATAACCTTATAACTCTTTAAAATGTAAAAATTGCCACTGCACACCTTTTAGTTATGCCGTTTTTGAATTTTTTAATTCTTCAGTAATAAATTGTTCAATGGGGCTTAAGTTAGTACGGAGAACGCTAGGAATACACTACTCTTAAGTGGATAACTTGAAGCGTCTCTAGTGAAACTTAGGCAAAGCTGGTGGCCGACAATGTTAGGTCAAAATAAAGTTCATCTAGTGCTTGATCTCTTAACGTTTGATTTTATCCATTTTATTTCGTTGTTGTACTCATAGGAAACTTTTTTTTTAACATCTTTGAATATAACATCTACTGAAAACAGAAATTGTTTAAGTATAAAGAAATGTTCCTTGTAGTTTTCTTGATATCTCAAGTCAGGAATTATGTGATTCAACTATATATTTCATGACTTTTACAGAATATTGCTCTAAATTTAGCCAAATCGTCCAAATTTTGTATAAAGTCAATATTTTACTACTGTATATCGTACAAAAACCTTTTATTACTGATTAAGATTCGCTTTATAGTCGCTAAATATACAGTCAAGCATACTATTTCGAAACGTCCTATCAATAAATATGCTTTATCTGTGACTAGGTCGCTCGCTCCGCTATTCTGACAGGCTCGCCAACTTTATAATTGGCGTTGACTGTACCTACAGTTACTTTGTGATTGGTGGGTGACTACTGTACTTGCGTAGAGTTATGTCATTATAACGTAATGCTACCACAGCAATAGTACATAAATACTAATATCAATTAAATAAAAAATTTGAAAAAAACCGAAAAATGTATTATTAGGTATTATGATTTTTTATCATATTAATTACATCTATCTATACATATAATAAAACTGTAACGGGGCCGTGTCTTTACTTGAAATGTGTTGGAAAATTATAACTGTGGTGGACATTATTAACGATATAGAGGCCAAAAAACAAATTTTGGAATTTTTGTCTTTATGTTCGCTCATAACGCAAAATCTACCAAGGAAGATTTTGATTTATAGCCCGGGTTAACATACAGGATAATTTTTATCCCGAAAAATTCAAGAGTTTCTGTGGGAAAATTCAAAACCTCCACGCGGACGAAATCGGGGGCACAGCTAGTCTATATAATATATTCATTGAGACCATTTCAATAAACCCAAATACGATACAGCTGGTAAGAAGTTGAGTATCCTGCAGATTTCAGGTGATGCTGCAGCATTAGGTAAAGCTTACCATGTTCTTGCAATATCATTGATGTAACAAAATTTCGGATCGATCACTCTTCAGATTCTTGAATCATAGCATAAGGCACTCTCGATCAAGTCACCTTTTTAACAAAAACGGTTTATCCGTGTGAGCGCTGAGATGCTACAGACAGATAAAACGAACACAAAGAAACGACATACTTAAATCATTCCTCTTTTTGCGTCGGGGGTAGTAAGGTGAAAACTGATCATGTAATGTAATCATTCAGGGTTCCATTTTGCACAGTTTTTGTTTGAGTAATACAATTTTTAACTGATTTTTCTGTTTATATTCTACCTTTTGAAATTCTTATTTTTTGGTATGTATAACTACTTATCAGTTGAGAAAAAATAAACAGGTGAACATAGACATAAACAGAAACAACTAAACATTGTGTAGTAGTGTTACGAATTGTAAATTGTAGGAGATTTTCAATTGAAGGTTGCTATACTGATACATGAAATAGTTTATTTTGACTATAAATAGGTAATAGTCCGTTTAATCCACCATAATGATACAAGACATCCTAATAAGGGATAAGCATAATCAAGGAGGGTAAATTAACTTTTCAGCAAAGTTGACGTGCTCGCAGCAAGTCGTGACCGCGCCGCTACACCTCATATTAAGCAAATCCTTTTAAATGCATTAATAATTTAGCTGACACAGGATTAGTATACAGAGCCGCCGCTCACACCGATCTTGACGCATCCTCCGTGCTCCTTCAGTTCAATAAAATACTTTCTAAATCATCTATAATAACACACAGCAGTCGCTCACACCGATCTTGACGCATCCTTCGTGCTACTTCAATTCAATAAAATACTTTCTAAATCATCTATAATAATACAGAGCTGGCGCTTACACAGATCTTGACGCATCCTCCATACTCCTCCAATTCATTAAAATACTTTCTAAATCACCTATAATAATACAGACCCGGCGCTTACGCAGATCTTGACACATCTTTCATGCTCCTCAAATTCAATAAAAAACTTTTTAAATCATCTATAATAATACAGACCTGGCGCTTACATAGATCTTAACACATCCTTCATGCTACTCCAATTCAATAAAATACCTTGTAAAAAAATCTATAATAATACAGAGCCGGAGCTCACACAGATCTTGACGCATCCTCCATGCTCCTTTAATTCAAAAAAATACTTTCTAAATCACATAGAATAATACAGAACCGGTTCTCACACTGATCATGACGCATCCTCCATGCTACTCCAATTCAATAAAATACTTTCTAAATCATCTATAATAATAGAGAGCCCGCGCTCACACAGATCTTGACGCATCCTGCATGCTCCTCTAATTCAATAAAATACTTTCTAAATCACCTTTAATAATACAGACCTGGCGCTTACATAGATCTTGACGCATCCTTCATGCTCCTCCAATTCAATAAAATACCTTCTAAAAAATCTATAATAATACAGAGCCGTAGCTTACACAGATCTTAACGCATCCTCCATGCTCCTCTTATTAAAAAGAAATACTTTCTAAATCACCTAGAATAATACAGAACCGGTTCTCACACTGATCTTGACGCATCCTTCATGCTCCTCCAATTCCATAAAATACCTACTTTAAAAATCACCTATAATAATACAGAGTCGGCCCTCACATAGATCTTGACGCATCCTCCATGCTCCTCCAATTCAATAATGGTAGTTTATGAAACTGTTGTATAATGTGCTGTATTTTTAAATTACTGGCTTAAATAAACAAAAAATTTGCCCAAATCGGTTAACATTTAAGAGATGTAAATCGTTAACGCGGTTTGTATGAAAAGTCGCAGCTTCACAATCCTCTTAAGTAGTAAGCCTTGGGGGAGGCAGTGGAACTGTAGACTAACACGGGCAGATAATGATTATGACCCTTTTATACATTTCTTCTTTCGTCAAATCTCAGCTCTGTAAAATGGTTAGAGTAAATTAGTAGAAATAGTATCGTTTGTCTACGATGGTGTGACGTGCGTCCGATATCCGTATGAGACGTGGATGCGACCCTCGTCTTGCCAGTCCTGCATCTACAAATCCTCTTAATAGATTCCAACTGGCGTCATTTATAATGGGTATCTCATTATATGCACTGGCGTTTCACATGTTGTGGAATCTGGATTTTATCTTTAGATCATTCTAGGTGATATACTGGGTGTATCAAAACTGGTGTAGGAGCCGTTGACCGATCACACTAAACAACTGGACGTTCATACAAATCGATCAGCTGATGAACCAATTTTGTGCATTTTTGTATGGAATATTTTTTTTCATAATTGACTATGGTTTTAATGGGGGAAGCTGACAGTATGATGAGTAGAAGCCCCATTTAACGGGTCCTACACCAATTTTGTATACTCTTCTTTCGAAAGAAGGAGTAAAGTGGAGTTCAGAGTGTAGCCTATTACTTATTATCTAACTAGCTACCTTTTAGCGCTTTGATAACGTCATTTTATTTCGTCTTCAGAGGACATCAACTATTTAATTTAACTATTAAATTTAACGATTTACATCTCTTAAATGTTTGTGTAATAGTCCTATCACTCGAGAAGACATGCCTCACCATCCGGCGCTTGAGCTCCATATCCCAAATTTATCTATTACAACACTTAAAGATTGTAAAACAAAAATATTCAATTTCAAAAAAGCAGATTATTTAGTTATTTCTACACGTTTAAATTCTATTAATTGGGAGGTGGAGTTGAGGCGTGGATCCGTTGACGAGGCTGTGACATTCTTCCTTGATAAGCTTAACTCGATTATAGAGGAAGTGGTCCCTAGTTTCATTAAATATAATGATAAATATCCTTCATGGTATTCTAGAGCTCTGATAAAGATCATTAAGGAGAAATCAAAATACCACAATCGTTGGAAAAGATATAAAAATCCATTAGATTATGATACTTTCTCATTGCTTCGGCGCCGACAAAAGAAGGTTCAGGAACAATGTTGGCAGGAGTACATCAGAAGGTGTGAGGATTCTATAGTATCTGATCCCAGGAGCTTCTGGAGGTATTCTAAATCACTACGCAGAGATAATGGTATACCAGCACGTATGCGGTCTGGGCCTATTGAAGTATGTGGGGGTTCTCAGGTATGCGGTATGTTTTCAGATTATTTCAATTCTGTTTATTTAAGTTCAACTATTTCTCACTCTAGTTCTATATATAAACCTAGCGAAAATTTCATAAATACACTGAAATCGATTGAAATTTCTGGTGACATTGTTTTAAAATATATTCGTAAAATTAATACTAACAAGGGCACCGGTAGCGATGGTATTCCTCCAGTTTTTATCAAGTCGAGTGCGGAAGCTATGGTTAAACCATTGTGCATATTATTTCAACGCTCAATATCTGACGGGGTATTTCCTATAAAATGGAAAGAAGCTTATATCACACCGGTGCACAAAAGTGGCTCTAAACTTCGTGTCGAAAATTATCGCCCGGTCTCTATATTGTCTGCATTTAGTAAATTGTTCGAGTCTATTGTGTTTGATCAGCTCTATCCCATTGCTAATTTATATATACCATTATCGCAGCATGGATTTATGCGTAGACGCTCCACGATATCAAACCTGGCTGTTTTTACCGACTTTGTTGCGTTTAACATGGACAAGGGCCTACAGGTGGACGTCGTGTACACTGATTATTCTAAATGTTTCGACAGAATTAATCATGATGTATTGCTTTCTAAGCTAATGATGATTGGTGTGCACGGCGATCTCCTCAGATGGTTTGAATCCTACTTACGAAACCGGCATCAGGCAGTGCGTGTTGGCACACACTGTTCCAACTTTTCTGTTATCCCATCAGGGGTTCCACAGGGTTCACTTCTTGGGCCTTTACTTTTTAATATATGTATTCATGATATAGTCAAGTGTTTTGAGAATTACAATGTTTTTATGTATGCCGACGACAAGAAAATCTGTTTAGCCATTAGGGATGAGACTGATTGTGACAACCTGCAAAAGGATCTTGACAGGCTCTCGCAATTCTGCACGCTTAATTTCCTAGATCTTAATGTAAAGAAATGCCAAGTCATAACTTTCACAAGAAAGTGTAATATTATTAAATTTGACTATAAGTTGAATAACATAATCATTCCTCGGGTCACCGAGACAAAAGATCTAGGAATCGTTTTGGATGCTAAGCTGATTTATAATTCTCACTATGAATACATTACCCAAAAAGCGTATCGAATGCTAGGTTTTATTTTAAGAAATTCCAAGGTTTTTAAAAATATTAACACGTTGAAACTTTTATACTTCGCTTATGTGCGGAGTACGATTGAGTATGCCTCGCAGATTTGGTCTCCATCTTATGTCACATACATAAAACAAATTGAAACTGTTCAACGTAGATTTGTCAAAAAGTTGAATTGGGTATCTAGGACAACGCACTTGGATTATAAAACTAGTCTCTCAAGATACAACTTACTCTCTTTGGAGGACAGACGCATAGTGGCTGACATCAGGTTTCTTTACGACATCATCAGTGGCTTTTTGGACTGTCCGGACCTATGTAGCCGCGTTGGTTTGCGAGCGGGTACCATCCGCACGCGCCACTCTCGCTGCTTGTTTGCTGGCCAGGCTCACACGAACTACACTCGTAACTCAGTTTTGCATAGACTTGTGGAAACCTATGACGAACTGTTTAGTGACGTTGACATATTCTTCCTCCGACGCAACCAATTTATGAATTTAATTTTTACACGACTGCATACAAACACTCTCAACACACACACATAATATTTACACATTCCTTAAACACACTACACGCATAACGTCTAACACTTTGCGCTGCCCGTTTCATACTTAATTTTTTTTCTTTATTTCATTGTACTTTTTTTTGTTATATAATTTTTGGTTTATTATTGTTATTTTACATTATTTGTGTTTAAGCCTACTTCGTCCATTTTTAAATTTTAATTAGTTGAATTTCTTAATTTGCTTTCTAAAATGTAAAACTAACAGTTGTAATATTTATGTGTAATAAGCTGTGAAATTTGCGAAAAATAAATAAATAAATAAAATAAATAAATAAATAATATAATATAACTATTTAATATTTTTACAGAATATTTTTTTTCACTCAGTCCTTAGCGCGGATTGGCCAGTTTTATTATTGGTTGTTTTACTTTATGGGTAGTTGGTATACTATAGTCACAACAAGTTTTAGTAAGTTAAAAAAACCTGAAAATCGGTAATATGATAGACGGACTCGCGCTCCGACCACACTTCTCCAATAAACTATGACAATTATACCTATTCATATTACAAACAAAAGACATAAACGCGAGTGACAGAAAAATGTTGTTTTTATTCAGTTAGAACTCCTAATCGCCTTATTGTTTTAGTTCAGGATTATTTCTATAATAACATTAAGTTTCACACTTGTACACTATGTATACCGTTTTTACGATAGAGCTAAATCAAAAATACCAATATAAAACCGGTTTTTTTTGTATGGGGACCCCCTTAATTTTTTACTTTTTAAAATTTAATTTTAATTTTTATTATTTGTTGTTATAGCGGCAATGCAAAACCACCTATTACGGTTCATTTATACAGCCCGCTGACAGATAGACAGACACATAGACGGACGGATGGACGGACGGACAGCGGAGGCTTAGTAATAGGGTCTCGTTGGTCACCGTTTCGTTGTAAAAACACGTTCCTTCTATCGGCCTTCAAGGCAAAGGCAAATAAATAAATTACATGAGCGAATTAAACCCTATTTTAAATGGATACCAATTCCTACCTACCTATATAAAAACACTCTAAATTCAAGTTATGTGTAGACCATCTAGATCATAAGATTACTTGTTTATGTGTGTATAAAAGAGCTCTCGGCTACTCAACTTTACGCAACAATAATATTATAAATATATTTGATCAGACCATCGAGTGCCAAGAAAGTTAGTTCACTGCTATTATTTATTTTATGTAGATATTCGTAAAACTTTAAATTAAAACCGATAAAAAACGTTTGGCAAAATTTGAATTGTGGTTTCCACTCATTAACTGAACAACTTTCTCTAAGCACCAGCGATTTGTCCCATTTGTGCTCATAATAAATACGCCAAAACAGCCTTTTCATACAATTCGATCAGCTGACTAGCCAAATTTTTAGGGGAAATAGAAATATGTTTTTTGCCAATTAACCGGCATAAGAAGGGTTAGTTTTATGAGATACTAGCTAAAGCCTTCGGCTTCGCCCGCGTAGATATCGTTTTATGGTTCCGAAGTTAACAAGAGACCTTAATAGTTTCGCCATGTCTGTCTGTCCGTCTGTCCGCGGATTAGCTCAGAGACTATTAGTACTATAAAGCAGTATTTTGGCGTGGTTATACATATTAATCACGTCGACAAAGTGGTATAAGAAATTGTTTTAAAAAAATGTTTTAGGGTATATACCTCTCCTACATGTAATGAGGTGGTGATTTTTTTTTGTTGACTTACCCTTTCTGTGGGCATTGTTGTATAGGTCTTTAAAAACTACTAAATTATTATTAATAAATAAATTATTATTAAATTATTATTAATAATAAATAAATAAATTATATAATTAACCATTTTTGGATTCAGGGATCGGTTTGTGAAATATTAAGATTTAAAGTGCAATTTTTTTTAGAGTCAAGTTGAGAGTTGGAGTTTGCTTATTAGTGGTGATAATTGTTGTCCCTTTACGTAGAGGGCAGTGCCGTCCGCAAATAGGGAAAGGTGTACGCCTGTTTGCGGGACGGGGATGTCATTTGTGTACAGAGTATACAAGGTCGGGGAGAGTACGGATCCTTGGGGGCCCCGGCTTTAAGAGGGCGCGGAGAGGGCAGTACTCCTTCGTGTCTAAATCGGAAAGTGTGGTTTTAGCGACAGGACTCCACTTTACAGACGATTCGGTCTGGGAGGCCTAAGTGATAGAGTTTGTAAACGAGTCCCGCATACCAAACTTTGTCGACGGCTTTGGCTACGTCGATGAAGACAGCGAATGGCTTTTCGCGTTTGTGGTAAAATCCGTTCAGTATGTATTCTATTATGCGGTGGACTTGTTGTGGGCACGAGTGTTTGGCTCTAAACCCAAACTGGTGGTTTCTTACAAGAGGGGGTTCTTCGGGAGGGAGGAATGCTTCTTTATCCGAGTAAGTATAACCCTTTCGAGTATTTTTCCCATTGCCTTGAGGAGGCTTATGGGGCGGTGGTTAGAGGGGACGTTTAGGAATTTCCCTGGCTTTGGGATGCCTATTACTGAAACAGAGGAAACAGTGGTCAAAGCAGGCGTTAAAGATTATGACTAGTAGGGCGAGCAATTGTTCCGGGAAGTTTTTAAGGGCCTGGTTAGAGATTCCATCTACACCAGGGGCTTTCTTTGGTTTAAGATCTCTGATAATAGCCTGGATTTCGTCTGTGGATGCCTCTCAATGCACACCCAGCACGCAAGAGTGCGACTCCGACCATATCCAAACAGTGGAGGAGGAGGTCCATCGCAGGAGCTCACCCACCTCCCCCCTAAACGCAGATCTCATGGTATTTATATCCTCGGGCGCGGGCGGTTAGCACGAGTACGACTCCACACTTGGCCAATTTTATTATTAGTTGTTTTACTTAAGTATTAGTACTATATCACACCAAGTTTCACGCCTTTATGCATTACCGTTTTAACGATAGAGCTAAATAAAAAATCCTGCACAAAACACGTTTTGGTATAGACAACCCTCTTATTTTTTCACTTTTTCAATATTTTTGGTATTATTAATTATAGCGGCAAAAAAAATATTCTCTGAAAATTTCATCTGTCCACCTAATATGGTTCATGAAAGACAGCCTGCGAAGATGGACCGACGCAAAGACAGCAGAGGCTTAGCAATAGGGTCCCGTTGGTCACCAGTTGGGTGTACGGAATACCTACTAAAAAAATTACTCTTGAAATAACGCATGTAAAGAACGAAAGAAAGAAATTCGTTTATTGGTTTTTGTAAATTAGAAATTTAAATATTCCGGGTATTTCTTGATCAGCCCACGTATGTACCCTGAACAAGTTTCGCTTATATCCTTACTAACGCACTCTGCATCCCCTTTACATAATAATATTTACTTAATAATATCATTGTTCTCTGCTTCTAAATCCTTTTTTTTTCCATCTTCCTTATTACTATCTCATTTTCCTTTCTTTACCATAGATAGATAAAATATTTAATTTATTTATGTTTTTGTTTGTTTATGTATATATTTATTATTTTATATATTATAATTATAATATTTAAGTATTTTATTTATTTAATATTTTATATAACTGTTTATTTGCAACTGTTTATTTTTCTGTTTTTAATTATTGCACCCCCCTAACTTATTCTATCGCTGTTTCCCTACCCAAAGGTTGCCTGGAAGAAATTGCTACCTAGCAATAAGGCCGCCTATTGTATAGGCTCTCCTCTTTATCATTGATTTCTTTTTTTATGTTGTGATGCAATAAAGAATTTTGTATTGTATTTTATTGTATTGTGATCTAGAGTTTGAATCCATTACAAAACAAACCCCTCTTGAAGCAATACCATTATAAATTGCAAGCTATAAAATATTTACAACATTGCATTTAGATCTAAATTAAATTAGCCCCTTTCTTTATGGTGCGATATTTTTACCATCCCCTGTCCATGGGGATGTGCATAATTAATTATCATTTTTAAGATTATATTTTAAAATACCAAATTATTTATGTAAAAGGGTCCATGAAAGGGATAAAGATCGCCATTTAACGTCACCACGATCAAGAGCGGAAAAGCAAAATCGTGTCAAGATTGTAAATAAATGATTCAACATCGTTAAGCTGCATTTTAGCGAAGTAGGTCCATATATCTAAAATGGTTTTTTATCTTTAATTGGTAAGTGACGATAAGGCACTTGTCCCACCGCCGACGAGAAAGCGACAAACTATCGACTATTTTCTCGCTCAACTCGCCCAAGAAACGTATAATAGATGTAGATCCTGTGATGAAAGAAAGAGATAAATATATTAATAGTTAATCGCTGGCAGTGTGAATAGTCAGCGATTAACTACTAATATATGTATCTCTTTCATTGACACGGGATCTACATGTACTGTACGTTTCTTGAGCGAGAAATAGTCAATAGTTAGTCGCTTTCTCGTCGGCGGTGGGACAAGTGCCTAATGCTGAAGATGGAAGTAGGCTTACCAAGATTGCCCAATGCAATTGGGAACTGGCTAAATTATCTTTATACCGGAAAATATCAATGCTGTTAAAGTAGATGTAGTTGGCAAGTCTTAGATATGATGATGGTACTAGCTAGATAGGTGGGCTTAGAAAATGCCACGAATTCATCTTTACTCAGAAACGATTTCAACTTTACTCAGCATGATAAACTTGGAGTACGGGAAATATTAGATCACTAAACTCATGAAACTCAGCACGATAAACCTGGAGAACGGGAATCATTAGATCACTAAACTCATGAACCTCAGCACGATAAACCTGGAGAATGGGTATGATTAGATAACTAAACTCATGAAACTCAGTAAGAAAAACCTGGAGAACGGTAATCATTAGATCACTAAACTCATGAAAATCAGTACGATAAACCTGGAGAACGGTAATCATTAGATCACTAAACTCATGAAACTCAGTACGATAAACATGGAGAACTAAACATAAACTTATGGCATCTTACTGTCGGGGCATGCGACTGACGTAGAAACTATTTTCATCTTGCAGGAAATAGCTATCCGCGAAATCTATCAGATGCAATCCCGCGAGATATTACTGAATAAGTTTTAAAAAAATATTTTTTAACTGTTGCTACTCAATTCATATATGAAAACAATGTCATGTATGTTCTTAAGAATTTGCGTTTATTTCCTAAAAACAGTAGCAGGCATAGTTTTAATTTAAGAAAAATGACATTAGCATAGACATTACTATTCAAGACTTATTAAGGTTAAAAAGTATTTTTTTGGGCAGTGCATAACATTCTACAAGAAAATTCCTGAAAATGTAACTAGTTTGCCAGAGAATAAATTCAAGGCTCATGTCAAAAAATGCCTGTGCTTTAAAGGATATTATAAAATAATAGATTATGTAAATGACAAGCATATAGTGGTAAGTATCAGTCCTCCAAGAAATATTATAACCTGAGTCTGTAATGAGAATCATGACATTATTTAAAATAGACATAAAGGTTTTCTGTTGACACTTTAAACTCTTTACGATTGGAAACTCAGTACGATAAGCCTGAAGAACGGTAAATATTAAATCACTAAAGTCATGAAACTCAGCCGGAAAACGTCCACTATTGGCCATAGAGTGAAAGCAAACTGAATAGGACATTTGAAGTAGTCTTGGTATCCTATAAAAGTTGATCAGCTGCCATCATCAACACCGATTCGGTTTTCTTTGTATATTGAAATTAAATAAACGTAGAAGTTCAAGCACTGATTCAAGCTATTTCCTTGTCTTCAGTCAATTTGGGTAGACGTAGAGCCTTAAGAAAATACAAGAATGAAGAGCGTCATTTATGCTCGATATTAATGTAACCCCTCCAATTTTTCCGTGAAGAAAATGTTATAAAACACTAAAATAAAATGTGCACGTCCATTACCTCCCACTTGGAAATAACGCAAAAATTCCACTCGCTTTGCCACCAACTTGATAAATCTTTTACCCAAATTTTGATTTTTGATAATAATTTGTCATATTCCTTATTTATTCATGGTATCAGCCGAAAGACGTCCACACGTGGACAAAGGTCTCCCTCAAAGATTTCCAAAATGACCGGTCCTGCACTGCACACATCCAGCGGCTGCTCATATGCCCTTACCAGCCCTTGCCTATAATAATAAAGATACAGAATCTTCTTTAAGACTTTTGAAAGGAGAATTTTAAAAGCAAAAAAAAAAACTTATACACAAAAAAATTGCGTAAAACTGAATTGAATTGTCTTAAAAAACAAAGTGAGGTTACACTCCCGGACATTTAAAATGAGCCAAAAGTCGCGTTAAATGAACTTCAGTTGCCGAAACCTTGATATGTATGTACCCATGTATTTACCTGTTTTCTCACAACTGTATTGAAAAAGTCAAACAAAGAGTTTCTGTAATACCTATCTTAAGAGGGGAATTCTATGTTACGTATTTTTAGATCGATGATCTCACGTAAATGGACCTACGTTTGAGTATGCCATATGGCATACTCCTCTCATTGGTTACTGTAGTGAGAGTGAGACAGATATAGTAGTGTAATTTTCATACAGTATGATTTTCTAAGCTACGTCTTTGAATTTGTTATTAGAGGTATGTGCCTCAAAAAGTAAAAACGGAACCATTGTAAGATCACTGGCGTGTCTGTCTATCCGTCCGGTGGTCACAGACAATTTGCTCCGAAACTACTGAACCGATTGAGTTGAACTTTGGTAGTTAATAATTATGTAAGTCGGTGATCTATAAGACAGATGTGTAACGCAAATTAATTATTTTTCAATATGGGGACACTTTTGGGGGATAAATTAGAAAATTTTAAATAATGTTTTGCAAACTGTATCGTCACATATCAAATGAAAGTAGTTGTTGTGAGAATCTCAAATATATTTTTTTATTATTTTAAAATAAATAGTTTTGAAGTTAATGAAAAAAATAGGCAAAAATTTACCATTATCTCTGAAACTACTGGGCCCAAAATCTTGGAAAATCACAGTATATATGGGGTTAAAGCACAAAATACAGGAAATCCTATAAAAAAAAATTGTGTGTGTCAGCTCCGATGCACGACTGGAGTTTACTCGCGCTTGAAAAAAAACTATAACTCACTTCATTTCTACTATTGAACACGACCTTTTTGGTATCGAAACTTTTTCGTAACGCTGTCATTCATCGATAGATTTTACTCCTCACATTTTTCTCATACCGGGCCCCTTATATATGCAAATCGATTAAACTCCAAAAATCCTTCTGTCCCATAGAAAAATTCCAAAGTCCAGAATATTTGAAAAGACATTCATAATCTCTAAATTGCGTCTCTAAAGAAATTTTATAGAAACTGTGTCTAAATTAAGCACTATGCTTTATATCATTGTACTTATATAACTAATAGAAGCGCATAGTACTAAGAGTAGCTGTACTTGGTAAGCTACTTAGAGTAACATAGTTTATTTAACTCACAGCAAAATCCCTTGTGGACTCAAGTCTCTTAGCTAACTTGATTTATCTCGTAAAATACTTGTTAATACTCAAGCAAGCCCCTAGTTTCGATGAAGTCTGGCTTTCATACTTTTCAGATTTGTCTTACAATTTGCATAACGATTTTAGCTCACCATTTTAGCTGGACCCTTGTATTCGCTAGCCGTTCTTTTTGGAAGTCTCAGCAACGTTGTTTTAAAGACAGGTGCAGAGGGATCTAAGTATACTAGTCGACAGAGCAGTTAATCGATTTGTTGGTCGACTGATCACCGGGTTAAGAGGGTGGTGGGAAAGCAAGGAGCTTCAAAGGGCAAAACTTGTTTACACTACTTACTTATAGAAATAAGTATTTTCGTTATTTTTAAGCGCCGTTTTTGTGTCTGAATATAAATGAATTTTCAATTAATAGGTAGTAGGTTAGGGGGCGTCCATTAATTACGTGAGGTGTTTAAGGGAGGGAGGGGGTCAAGCTAAATCTTTCCAAATCTCACATGGGGGAGAGGGGGGTTTTAGCAAATATCACGTAATTTGTTTTCTTGTAGAAAACGGTGTAAAATTGCGAAAAAATTAAGTTAAATCAAAGTAAAAAAAATCTAGAATGAAAATATGGCGAAATTTCACACAACAGTGTTTGTCGTATTTGTCCGAACCCCGCAGAGCAGCACAGTAGCTCTTCGATTGCGTTTTTTTTTGTAATAACTCCGAAATGTTTTATCAGATAAATTTATTTTTTTTATTCAAAAAATCAAATTTTGTTCATCAGATATATTTTTTTATTAAGCTTAAAAAACTACATCAATCGCCGCAAACCGCGTGAAAATTGGTTGATTCATTTAAAAGTTATAACAGTTTGAAGATTGAAAAAATTCGTGTTTCAACAAACTTTTATTAGACTTTTTATAATCCAACGCGTTTCCAGCCAAAATAAAAATTTTAAAAAATCTCACGTGAGATTTGGGGAGGGGGGAGGGAGTTGAGGAAAATCTCACGAAATCTCACCAGAGGTGGAGGGGGGTTAAAAAAACCATGAAAAAAGCCTCACGTGATTTATGGACGCCCACTTAGGTACTTCAGGTAATTTTTTTAGCCCACGACGCAAAAAAGGGGTGTTATAAGTTTAACGTGTGTATTTGTGTATCTGTGTGTCTGTCTGCGACATCGTATTTCTTAAAAGAATGGACCGATTTTGATGTGGTGTTTTTTGTTTGAAAGCTGACGTGATCGAGGTAGTTCTTAGCTATAATTTATAAAGAATTTATAAAGCCGTTTGAGGATCATCAGCTCTTATCTTGGTGATGAAGGGATGAAGGTAACTTATATTGATTCAAAATTTGGTGCCCTGTTACTGTAATAATATTTCAAAATTATAGTAACCTTCACCTGATGCTGCAGCACCTCCTGGAATCTGCAGGATACTCAACTTCTCACCAACTTACAGCAGAGGCACCGTATTTGGGCTCATTAGAATAGTCTTAATGAATAGGTGTTAGATAGAACATCTAAACCTTGACCTGATGCTGCAGCTACTCTTGGAATCTGCAGGATACCCAGCTTCTCACCAAATTACAGCAGAGGCATCGTATTTGGGCTCATTGGAATAGTCTCAATGAATAGGTGTTAGATAAAACATGGTAACCTCGACCTGATGCTGCAGCATCTCCTGAAATCTGCAGGATACCCAACTCCTTGCCAACTTACAGCAGGGTATCGTGTTTGGGCTCATTGGAATAGTCTCAATGAATAGGTTTTAGATTGAACATGGTAACTTTGACCTGATGCTGCAGCATCTCTGCAGGATACCCAACTACGTGTGTATTTGTGTATCTGTGTGTCTATCTGTGGAATCGTAGTTCTTAAACGAATGGACCGATTTTGGTTACCTTGACTGATGCTGCAGCATCTTTGCAGGATATCCAACTTCTTACCAACTTACAGCAAAGGCATCGTGTTTGGGATACGTAAAGTTTAAAAAGCATGAAATAAAACTTAAATTAAATATTTTAAAAAACCCCCAAAAAGGTAGAATATAATATGTCTTGGTCCTTTAAGTTTAATATAAGAAAAGAAGTTATATTTTGAAAGAGTCATTGCGTAGAGAGACCGCTAAGTTATTAAAATAAAAACTGTATCTACCACAGAATAGAAGAATTCTATAGAACGCTGATGTTGATTTTTTATTACTAGCACCGAGCGAGCCATTACACATACAGCACACTTCAAACAGGTTGCTGCTATTGGGTACTTTTTTAAAGTAACCTCCCCAAAAACCAAAAAACAAACCTATAAAATCAATAATTAAAAATGTACTTACTTTTTCAATATCGATAGATTGCATTACGTATGCAAGGTATGGTAGTTACTGTGCCTATTGTTTTGTAAGTTACTTAAAAGTAAGTGTTTAACATAAGATTGAGTTTTTAAAATTGACAGAATGACAATTGTAAGTGATACCAGAATATTAAAACTGCCCAGTTTAATTGTTGAGCATTAAAAATTTAAAAAATATTGTCATTATTTAGAACTAAAGAAATAATATGTAATGTTGTGCAATTCATTAAAAAGCATTTATTTCGAATTAAATTTCAGATCGTCAGATTAGAACTAAAGTTATTCAATTGAAACTTTCCGTGCAATTTTTTTCCCAAAAATGGTATCACTACCATAGTGTTGTAGTTAGAGTGGGGCATTTTTCAATATCGATAGATTGCATTACGTATGCAAGGTATGGTAGTTACTGTGCCTATTGCTTTGTAAGTTAACGAAAGTAATAAGTGTACGAATTCGTGGTCAGAGACCTCAAGGACCTTCAGATATCGATTAGGTGTTTATTCAAATTTCATTCTCATATTTTCATTTTATTATAACAAATATTTCATTTTCCGTATCAAAATTACTCGATTTACTTGGTTGGTTTGGTTACTATATATACAATGTAGGTACTGTAAATATACCTCGTGTGTTCGTAAGTTTTGAGACAAACTTTGTACTTAAAAAATTAAATAAAATATTTGTGGCTTCTATTTATTTCTTTTTCCAATTTTGAATTTGGAATGTTAAATTTTAATTTCTTCGATTTTAAAATTCATTTCTTTCAATTTTCTCGTGATGGAGGGAACCAAAGAATCACGTGCTACCGTGATTTCGCTATTTATGGTGGGAAAAAAACCAATGGAGATTTTCCGTGAGGTGAAAACATTTGGTGTGAGCCGTAACTTCGTGTATTATACTATGAAACAATACAAAAAGACAAGTTCTTTGCAAGATCGCCAAAGGAGTGGTCGGCCACGCACTGTGAGGACGCCTGCGAACATCAAAATCATTCGAGAGCGACTTCGCCGAAATCCATGTCGCACTCAGAAGAAACTTGCTCTGCAGACTAATATTTCGCGCGTTTCAGTCAACAGAATACTGAAATATGATCTTAAGGTAAAGGCGTATAGCCGTAGGAAAGTTCACATTTTAAACGATCGCCTTCGTTAATTGCGACGCGAACGTTGTCCTATACTGCTTTTGTCCAATACTGCTTAGGAGACACGATGCGAGGAAGATACTCTTCACCGATGAGAAAATCTTTACTGTCAAAGAAAAGTTCAACCGACAAAACAATAAAGTGTATGCCAAAAGTAGCAAGTAGAATGGCCCTCCTCCAGCCCCGACCTCAACCCGCTGGATTATCCTTTGTGGACTGAATTAGAGCTCAAGGCCTGCCGAAAGTCCCACCCAAACTTAGAGTCACTGAAGCGAGCCCTTGTCCGAGAAGCAAAGCGAATTCTGCTGGAAAAGATTCGTGCCGTCATTGATGACTGGCCAAATCGTCTAAGGGCCTGTATTAACAACAGGGGTGGTCATTTTGAATAATAATTATATTTTGTTGTTGATTATTATCTACACAATGTTTATTGAAAATTTTAGAAATATAAGTTAATTATTAAAAAACATATGCAACTTTTATTTCGTCTCAAAACTTATGCACACACGAGGTACACCATGCATAAATACTTTGTACTAACCGTAATATTTTGTATTTACCGTAGTCCGCGGACTTTTTACTTGCGCTACTGTAAATAATTTTTGCTGTTTATAACTTTTAATATATGCGTTGCTTAGCAACCTTTTTCTGTTGATTTCGAATTTTCTGTTTGTTTGTTTTCTGTTTTGTGTTTTCTGTTTTTTCTGTAACCTACATACAGAAAAAATATTCATGGACAAATCACACGCAGTCATCTAGCCCCATACTATGTTTCCCAGTACTAAGTGTTGTTTAAATAGGTTAAAAGTAAAGAAAAAATTAAAAAGACAGATACTTACTGAAAACAGTATGCAATCGTCTACATGAGGCAGTGCAGAACATTTTATACATTTCTTGTGCATTTTACAAAGTCATCATCGTTGAAATGCTTTACGGTAAAAGTGGACACAAATTCTAACGTTCTGTAGTTCTGATCTACTTTTCATTCAATTCGGGATTTTATGGAAAACTGGATATTAAAATAAAAAAATATCGTTGAAAAATATCGACAACACCCTCGCACTAAATAACAAGAAACCTAAAATAAAAATTCATATTTTTATATAACTATTGTTTTCGCGTCGGTGGCTCAACCGGTAACGACTCGGTCCATCTAACCAGAGGTACCGGGTTCAAATCTGGACGGCCAATGTACCAATGAGTTTTTCAAAAACTTACGTACATACTTACCAATTGCTTTAACGGTGAAGGAAAACATCGTGAGGAAACCTGCACACGCCTGCGAAGAAACTCGAAGGTTGTGTGTGAATTCGACCAACCCGCACTGGGCCCGCGTGGTCGACTAAGGCCTAACCGCCCTGATTCAGGGTAGGCTCGAGCCCCTCGGTGGGGACGTATATGAGCTGATATAATAATAATAATAATTGTTTTTCATTCAGGTTTTTCACTTACACATGGTAAGAAAATCCTCCATTTATTAAATTTACTTTGCCAGCTTCATTTTTGCAGCTTAATATTGCACATCTCGGCAATTTCGTAACCAAATCACGTGGAGGTCAGCCTGCCATGAAATTGTGCAATTTCTGCCAAGTACAATCATTTACGAATGACAGCAACATGCCTCGTTGTGCAGGACGTTGACGCGCGTGAAACGCCTTCTTCAGCAATCTATAGGAGCGGCAAATTTTTTTTCTTATCTGTGGTATCTACTAATAATTTCACAACTTAATTAGCGGTCCCCCTACGCGACGACTCTTACTTATATTTAACTTAAAAAGCCAAGACATATTATTTTCAACTCTTTAGCAGTTTTAGTGTCCGGGGTTTTGTTTTTTTTTTTCATCTTAATTTTTTATGGTTGCCAACAAAATAATACTTATTATTTTTTACTCAATAATGTATACCGATTTTTTATGAAACTTGGTATTTTACTGTAATTATACAAATATGTGTTAAAGAGTTGGTGTAGGACCCGTTAACTGGGGGTTCTACTCATGATACTGTACCCATAGATACCCATAGTCAATTCACAAAAAAAAAAACTCCATACTAAAATGCACAAAATTAGCCAATCAACGGATCGTTTTGTATGAAGAGTTCCATTTTTTTTTTCGATTTCAGCAAACTTGTGGAATAAAAGATTTTCAGTATGATGAGCAGTAACCCTAGTTAACGGGGCCTACATCAATTTTGTTACGCCCTGTTTATTATGGCCTAAAGTACGCGGTAGTTCGTTGTTCCAAGAAAAATTTGGAATAAGGTACCTCCCATAGAAATTCAGGTTGTTTCTTATTTTTTCTCAAGAATGACTTTAAAGATTTTAATGAAACTTTGTATATAACTTGGACTTAATAAAGCCTACTGCACTGTGTACTTCATTATTCCAGGAAAAATCGGAGTAAGTTACCCCCCATACAAAACCAAAATATTTGTAAATTATTCTTTGCTACTAATCAAATGTAATGGTTATTGTAGATTTATTTAAGCCCGACTACGACAGACGGTGAAGGTTCCACGAGAAAGTATGCTCAGCGTGGCTATACAATTTATTTTATTTTGTTATTCATAGCTTTTAAGAAACCAACATGAAAAATAGAAACACAGTACAAAGGAAACCCTATCGAGTTTTTGTTGAGCACAGAAGTCAAAGACTGTTAAATGTTATGTCGGTCATACATAAACATAATCCAACCAATGTGTTTTCCAATTTAGATCTCATATATACGTTTATCCGACGCTCTTACGGTGAAGGAAAACATTGTGAGGAAACCTGCACACGCCTGCGAATAAACTCGAAAGTTGTGTATGAAGTCGACCAACCCGCACTGAACCCGCGAGGTCGACTAAGGCCCGATCACCCTAATTCAGAGTAGGCTCGAGCCCCTCGGTGGGGACGTGATAAGCTGATATGATGAAACGTAATCCTTAATCTGTCAGGTTTTAAAGGAGAACAGAAGTTAAGTTCAGTACTTACACAAAACTTATTCCACTATAGAGTCTACGTAAACGATAATTTAATTTCAAACTAGATCACGATCGCATCTCTACTAACAGCCTACAAAGTTATTAAACAGCTAGCAAACTTTTAATTCGAAGTTGCGGCCACGATAACAATGCAGCAAAGTTAATAGCGGCGGGGCGGGGCCGCCAATCTTCCTCACATTGCAGTACAAAGTCGTACTTCTTCGTAAGAGCACCTCGAAAAACTTTGTTCCAAGTGAACTCTTGGAAGCGTTCGGGTTATCCGGCAGTCCGCCGCCGCCCGCGCCGGGCCTCTCCGCCTCGCTTCTACTCGCTCCCGATATCCCGTCGTCAACGATCCGCCTCCGACAAACAAACGGACAAGTTTTAATGTTTTGCTCACAAAGTGTATGATTAAACGCGGAGAGCGGCGGAGAGAGTCGGCCGTAAGTTATTGATTTTCCACGACCGAACCCCTGTCGACTACGCGGCTCGCGGTGCAGTGAGGGAGCAATACCCGGCTGGCCCACTTCATAACTCACGATAAGTGATTTGATAACTTATTTTTGGATATACATTGAAACGGAAAATACTTCTCCGAGGATTTCCTTGGATTATTTGTTAATGATTTGTCTTCAATAAAGTTAATTTCTTGAGTTATCATGGGAAAAGTTAGGGGCGGCTGCGCGACGGCACCGCGAGCCCCTCGCAGTCGCGCACCCTACAACTTCACGTCGCTCTACGTTCCGAAGTTAACGCAAAGTTCCGCCATTTTGGAACATGCTCACAACCCACTTGTTTTATAAAGAAACTTTTTATTAATTCCTGTGGGCCGCGGAGACTCAGTAAGATGTTTTGAGGTTATGCTGATAGACGAAATACATTCTTCTGACTGGGAGCTGGTGTTTTAGTGCTCTCGAGATTACGTACAGGTCAGCTAGGAGTGTTTTCAGTGGATATACGTGTTGTTTCCAAGTGTGAAACGAGTGACGTTTCCCGGATGATGCTCCTGTAATTTGTGTTTACTTCTGCAAGTGTAAGGAGGACGCTGGAAGTGTTATCGGGTCGGTTCGTTGCCAACACTCGCGTGTGACACTCAAATGACGTTGCAAAAACTTACTTTGACTAGTTTATAAAAAGGCTGAAAAGTTGTGCCAGTGAAAAGTTTCAGTCAAAAGTGTCCATGAGTAGGTAACTACTTGTGTTATTTGTAAGTGCGGCCGGGCGATGCCGAGCTCGTGAGTTTTCGCCGGCAAACGACAGCTGAATAGGTAATTTTCCTTTGAAATTTCGGAATTTTATTAATTTATTATTTGATGTTTCGCTTCTATTGACGTTTTTATTTTCTTGTAGTTCGTTCGTTAACAACGTATAATAACTGTTTTATGTTATAGATTACATTTATGAATATGTATCATAGTTATTTTAACACCTTGTTATTGGTATGTTTCGAAAGAATATAGATCTAATGATAAGTAAGTAGATAATAAGAATATTATTTTCAATATCTATTTATCGAAATTAACTCGGGAAAGCAAATGTTTTTCTCAATATCGGATTCTCTAAACGGAAAACGCCCAGAAAAATCATAAGGAAAACTCTCGACGGAGAACCAAAAAATTGGTAAGTACTTATTCAAGCGTATCAAATAATTGATTAGCATTATTTTATTTACAAAACGTTTCAAATCATAATCACAATAATAATTATATTTGTTATATTATTTTATTGCATGATCATATTTTTAAATCACTACCTAACGTAGACTAGGTAGTTACTTACTTTATTTTCTGCCAAACAGTTTGTATAAGTACTTCATAATGTTTGCCTTAACAGCAACTCTGAATTGAGTTCTACAAAACTTTAGTAATAATATAATACAGAGAAACTGTAGTTCTACTGTTCCATAATGGCTTCAGAACTGTTAACCTATTCACAAGTTGAGTTTTCTGTTTGAATTACGTCCTTATGGGGTATGGGTAAGGTTTAACTTCGATTGGCATATTTGTAAAAGTACAGGAAGTTTTCATACATTCAGCTACGTATCAGCAAACAATACTGTCTAATCATTATAATACCTTTCTATTATACATTTGATCATCATCATTATATCAGCCGAAAGACTGCCACTGCTGGCAAAGGCCAAGGATTTCCACAGTGGCTTCCCGCGACTTTCACCAGGTCGTCGTTCCTACGAGTGGGAGTTGCTTTGATCGGCAAATAAGTAATTACATATTTTAACAAGGTCATAAGGAAAATTAGAAAAAAAACAATATTTTATTAGATGAAATGAAAGATATGAGAAAACATAGTACAAATCTCATAAATAAGAGACCCACAATATTGGAACGTTTTATTGAAGACGCCATTACAAGTCATTTTAGAAACCAGTCCCAGTCTCAGTCCATTGTAGAAGGGAAATCTTTCTACAGTCACGGCTCTCGATGGGATAACGCAAGCGCTCGCCAGTTTAGCAAGGCCCCACTTCCATAACCGCCTCCGAGGAATTATTAACCTAATTCCAACCGCTCAAAGCGCAATCTCCCACAACAGCCAAGAAAGCTATGAAACTTTGTTAAATAACTTTTCAGATAACTTGAACTTCGTGTATTTGCACAAAGTTGTAAGCGGGATTCTACCGCGGGCTAATTCAATCTGTATTCGGTTGTAATAAATGTTGTTTTTGTGTAATACCAATAAGGAAGTTAGTGTACTATTGCGAAAAGAAAGTTGCGGACTTCACGAAGCAAAACGCAAACTTTTGTAGAACATTTCAGTGTAGTTAGTACAATGTTATAATGGAAATAAGCACTTCAAAATGGCGTCGTATGCAGCTTTGTTGTAGGTGTACATATCGATCTGTGGAGATTGCGGGATTGATGTTATCTTACCTACTTAACAATCCGTTTTATTGCCTTCCAAATTTGATTTCAATCTTCCGTTTTTCTGTCAGACAAAACATCTATAATGTCTTGGACTATACTTACGCTACTTACTACTAACCTACTTATTTAGCGACACAGAGTGTTTGCGTATAATTACGATTTTGAGTCCTATTTTACTTAACCGACTTGCGGGTGGTTTTTTGTTGGTAGGTTCTTTCAGTCTTCTTAGTACCTACTTTATTATTAATCCTCGAAGAAAAGAAGGCTTGCACTTTGTTGCATTTTTATCGTAAAAGGTGTGTGTGTGTGTGTTTATGGCACAAGGCACAAGTAAATTGGTTACCGCCGTCTATACAGTGTGTTAGGCAAATAAGAACATTTTTAGTGGTTCGTACCCAAACGGTACCAACTGGACCCTCTTACTTAGCCTATGCTGTCTATTATGGCGGGGTTTCTAACAAGTAAGTCATCAAATTAAAATAAAATAGAAGTATTATATTTTTTTCAACATTTTTGTTTGTTTATCTTAAAAACGGTAATACATACAAGCTTCAAACTTATTCTGATAGTATAACAAACCCTACAATAAAACAAAAACTGGCAAAGAACGAGGCTGACTGGCGCACTAAGGGTTCCGTACCAACACATTTGTGTTCGAATCCCTACAAACATCAATGAGTACAACAATCGGAATGAAGGACAAACTTAATGTAGCATATGAAAAATATACTCACATATATCGATATATGTACATCACGGTCCATTCTCCAACTGCAGCTTTAAGTTTTTTATTTAAAAAAAAAGATTAGATTTAACTAAAAATTGTCAATTTTTGGATTTTTACCTTTCTTGTGCTGTGAGACTTTCCTTCCTGCTAATTTTCATGATTCTAGGTCAACGGTTAGTACTCTGTAGGTTTTTATTTACATGCGAGTATCAAAATTATGTGACAAAAATTGCCGTAAAATGGCCGTTTAATTTTAATTTCTTTGACGAAAGCTTTTCTACATCTTCAAGGGACCGTAGACCTAATTGTTTGATATAAATTTCAACTTGATGCCTCCACGAGAAATAGGGTCTTAACAGACAGAGAGATCATGCACCGAACACAGGCCATGTTATGATCCTAAAATTCGTCGGCTTACCGGCAAAACTCATTATTTGCCAAAACTCACCAACTCAGTCAGATACCTAATACACCGTCGTACGCATTGCGTTGATATCTGCAAAAATTAGTAACCCGTTTTTATAAATCTCATCTCGTTTAGATTTTACGACTATTTAATTATCTTCATAATTCAATAAGTATATAGTATAATGACACGGCAATTGAAAAAATAAAATGTTATTCATTAAAACGACTTGATTTTGAAATAACAATTACAAAAACTCTTATACTTGACTCAGTGATTTATTGCAACAAAAGTTACCAATATAATATAAATGAAAATTTTGAAAAAAATCACTTAATATAATTAATGACTACTACGTTAAAATGAAGTGATAACTTAACCTCACTTAACAAAAATAGTGAATTTTGCTTGATAATTCTCAGAGCTGATATTAATTTAATTAGAACACAAATACAAAATTCACAAATATTACGCAGCATATTTTTGTACACACAACCTAATCACATTTCTTTCACAGCGGAATAGCTGAGATCATATCCTGCCACCTATTACGGTCCTGGCAAATATCTTTTGCTTTTTCAATACTAATTAAATTAATATCTAATCATTTCGTATGATTAAGTTTCAGGTAGGATTGTTTGATTCTTCTTTATTTATTTGAATAAAGGATTCAGATATGAACCATACTTATTTATTTTCGTACCTACTGAATGAATTTTGTGTATCCCGACACAAAGTACACATAATTTAAAACTTATATATAATACAACGCGAGCAAAACTAATCAAAGAATATTTTGACACAGTAGAACTACGACTTTCATAAAACAAAAAAAGACCAATGCGCAACGTGCCATAAATACATGACAGAAAAATCTGAGAATTCTACAGACTTTTGAAATAAAAATAAATATACACGTTTATTTTAAAGACACGAGCTAAAAAGCTAAAGAAAATGGTAAGATTCGAGCTAATACAGACGAAAACTTCAATTCAAACAATAGATCAAAAAAAGTCTTACATATACCTAATAGCAATGTCTCAGTGCTTAATTACCTGAGATAAAATAATGTTTATAATGCAACTATATATGAAGCACGTTCTCCCAATGAAGGCTTTTGTTTTCTTCGGAACGAGCTTAATGGAAAAAAGGTAAGTTATGAGACAGATACCACCTGATCTGTTTGGATAAACCAACTGCGCCCAAATGTGAAAGAGATTTCCATATTTTCAGACACCTGTGGAGGGCATAATAGGAATCAATTTATCGTTAGTTTTCTGCTCATTAGAACCAATTATGGTTCAAACTACTAATCTTGTCATTTTAAATAATTATTAACAAAAATATTGAGAATCAGGGCACAACTGCATGGAGGTAGACAGTTTTCATAGTGCCATAGAAATTAAGCTAATGGACATACCGGTGTTTGTCAATCAACGACTACTGCCATGTTATAAAATTGGATAGATCTAACAGAAAAACGAAAAAAGGCGCCCCATAGAAAAATCCTTATCAGCCTTTAATTATGCAATATTCAGATACATTAGATTTAAAAGAGATCTAATATAATCTTAACATCCAACCTAATGCAAAACCGTACTACAGGAACAGAAAGTGAAACAATTAAGTGGATGAAAGTAAAATGCTTTCTTTACATTTGAAAAAAAAACCTGGAGTAGTTATTTACTAGTAGTGTTATGTTATGTAGTAATTTTGAGTCTGATTACAAAGAATTAGTCGTCACTGGAAATGGGAAAGAGAAGAAAGGAACAAGAAAGAGTAAGAGGAAAGGCAAAGAAAAAAAACCTAACAAAATATATGATTTCAAAATTTTTGAACTTAAAAAAGCAAAAAAGTCAGTTCTGCCGTTAACAACAGAGAAGAAAAACGATTTGATATATTTATATTTATGTGCTGAAAATGTTTTTTCATGATTGATTTATTAATCCGACGGATGAAAAATTGGTATGAAAACCTTCCAACTAAAGATGGAAAAGTTTATGTTGCTGACGAAAATACTGGCGTATATTCAGAAGCTTTTGAACAGATCGGAGAAATGTCTGAGTAATTTCCCTCAATGATGATAATAACTACATTAACCTTTAATGTTACCTTAAAGTCCCTTAGTTTCTAAAAGACAATGAAACAGATACGAAAAAGGTTGATTCTGTTTGTTATGACTATGATTACTGGATTTAATTTTTAGTATAACTTTTGTGTTTTGTAATTTTGAGACTTATTGAGACAATGATCTCTAATGTTAATATATTTTTAATGTCTGCTGTAACGTTGAAACCAAACACACAATTCTCGATTTTTACGTGTTTTTATTACTTATGTTCACTTTCAAATAAGTTTTAAAAAAATGTGTTCAATTAAAATGAAAGGTGTTAAAGATTTTTGTGTGTTGGTTTCTCTCAACATAAATAATTTGTTTTCGGGAAATTTTGCAATTAATGCAAAAAACAGGGTCAACAGTATATTTGCTAAAAATCATAATTATGGTTTTTATTGGACGGCAAACGGGACAATACTTCTGCAGAAACGAGAGGGGGACGGGCGATGTTGTACGTAATGAAGAACAACTTGATGAGATCGAAAAAGTAACGAAACTCAATGCTCGCCTCTCTCCTTCACCATCTCAACCACTACCGGGCCAGCCGCTCCCTCCGCTGCCAACGCTGCCGCCTCCACTGTTTTCCACACCGTGGTCAAGCCAGCCAATAATGTACCGCTGCCGTCTTACAAATGAACTAACAGGAAAACAGTTAACGATGATATTGTAATAATCTCCGTAAGTCTGTTTATTTTTGTTTTAATAACCTACGCTGCTAAAAGTTTTCTACTACTAAGAAATAATCCAGAAAAGTAGTTGTTCACTATCGCACATTACTCTAAACATCGATTTTACTAAACATAAACCTTGCATGCACTCTTAGCTTCGTAAGTTACTAGAAAAGCTTCCTAATACACGTAACACACACATACATACTCTACTACAATTACACAGTAATAAAACAATCACTACACTTTTCGTCGCTATTTGACAAAAAGTCAACACAAACATAGCTGTGCACAAGACTTCAAAATTAATAAAAAATTACATTTAATAGATAGGGTTCTACTATGCAGAATACATACGAATCTATCTTTTACCGTGTAGATTTCTCATATGACCTAGCTTCATTAATAAGGTATTTTATCGTTGAAATTTAATCCTTTAAATAATATTTTTAGAGAAACAGATAACAACGAAGACCTACATTGTAAAAATAAATAATACATAGATAGTGTTCACAATATTCTTTGTGCTTCAGATAAAAGATTGACACTAACCATCTTGTCAATTAATATTCGAAATATAAACGGAAATCTAGTTGTATATAATTTGGTATAAGGCAGGAGTTCATAACCTTGGTTTTCAGGTTGATCGGAACGTTACTCTTAAATATTTCCTTTAAGCTCCAGTATTTATTCCATGTTAACTGTGGCCTGCGTTCTACCTCCTGGTAGTTGCTTGATCTGTCGAAGTTAATTTGTTTGCCGAGGTATTGTTCGGTATAATGAAGAGGTACGTCGTCGACATATATTTGTAACTTGGTGCTGTTGGTCATTATTATAGTTTTGGAGAGGTTCATTTCGAGGCCAGCAAGCTTGCTAGCATTATTTAATGACTCTACCATTTACTGTAATTCTCTTCCTTTCTCTGATATTAGCACCAAGTCATCAGCAAAACGTAGGTGGCTTTGATACCTATCTTTTACTTTACTCTGGAATATTTCCTTTACGCTGCAGTATTTATTCCATGTCAATTGTGCCCTTGGTTCTACCTCCTGGTAGTTGCTTGATCTGTCGAAGCTAATTTGTTTGCCGATGCAGATGTATTGTTCGGTATAATGAAGAGGTTCGTCGTCGACATATATTTGTAACGTGGTGCTGTTGGTCATTATCATAGTTTTGGATAGGTTCATTTCGAGGCCACCAAGCTTGCTAGCGTTATTTAATGACTCTACTATGTACTGTAATTTTCTTCCTTTCTCTGATATTAGTACCACGTCATCAACGTAGGTGGCTTAGATACCTGTCTTTTACTTGTATGCCACGTTCTTTACAGTCAAGCTTGTTTATTATCAAATCAAGTCAAATAAATTTATTGCAGGAAGCACAGCCCATAAATGTTAGTACTATACAATAACTTACAAATCTAATGTTAGTGACATTACAAAATAAAAGCAGAACAAAATATTGACATAGTCCATATATCTGGACACTGGCCAGCCGCTTGTATAGCGTTGTCCAGTGGCCAAATATAGGACAATCCAGCTTGCTGGCAATCGCTTTCAGGATTCCGTTGGAGCTGCCCCTCACACGTTGCATCAGGGACGCGACTCTTCTGCGCACAATTGCATGGAAGCCGTCAGTGCGTGCTTCTGCGAACATCCCCAACGCACTACAGTACCGAGGCAACCCCATCAGCACCCTGAAAACATTGTTGTATTGCACACGCAGAGCATTGACGGTCTTCTTTGTATAACTGACCCATAGGCTGCACGTGTAAAACGACTGACAGAACGCCTAGAACATTGTTTCTTTCACGCTACTTGTAGAACGTGCGAACCTGCGGGCCAGCATATTACATCGAACCGCCAACGCCCTGCGCTCCTTTTCTACATCCATATCATCACATAAATTATCAATGACCCAGTGGCCCAGATACTTAAACTGAGTAACGATTCTTAAATTAACACCTCCCAATGTAACCGGTGGCACTTTATTGTAAGTTTTTTTACCAAACTTAAAGACCATCAACTCACTCTTGGTTTAGTTGTATCTGAGCCCATGAACCTCCGCATATTTCTCACAGATCTTTAATAGCTTTCTGAGAGCATTGATCGACGGGCTCAGCAGCACTATGTCGTCCGCCTAACTTATGTTATTAACATTTTTTCCATCTATTGAGCAACCGACTTTGGCACTGCTAAGCTCCCCGATCAGTCCGTTCATGTACAGATTGAAGAGTGAAGGAGAGCTTAATCCACCCTGTCTCACTCCGCACCTTAACCCGTACACGTCAGATAACGAGCCCGACCATCTTACAAAGTTCTTTTGATGTTTATACAAATATTGAAAAATGGCTATTAATTCTTTTGGCATATCAGTTTCTGAATATAATTTATTCCAAAGTACATCATACGAGACCAAATCTAAGGCCTTCGAAAGATCAAAGAAGCGTTTTCCTTTCTGTATAGTATCGAATAGTATGCTTGAGACTAAAAATCGCAGTTTCAGTAGACAGACCGGGCTTAAACCCGAACTGGGCGTCTTTAAGATCTAAATGCTTTCTCAGATTTCTGTCAAGCATACTGTCCAACACCTTTGCTGTTATGGTATCCAGCGATATTGGTCTATAATTACATTTATCAGAAGGATCTCCATTTTGTTATTAACAATAGGCACCACGATTGTTTTCATTAGATCTTCTGGAAGATATGAATGTGCTATACAGAAATTCAATAACATTGCAAGAACTCTCGGCAAATGGGTACCTGCGTTTTGAAGATGCTCAATACTGAGAGAGTCGTGCCCAGGAGACTTGCCTCGGGTCATCTTTAGTCCGATAGACGAACCAACAGGAAAAATAATTCCACGTCGTCCGACTAGTCGGACACAGCAGTCGGACTACGTGGCTACAGGGATCTTTTTAATGGCTTGTGCCACATCTTTAGCCGTAAAACGTACATGAGGGCCCTGCAACTGCTCCCCAGCATCAAGCACCCCAGCCGAACATTTATTAGGAGCAACTTGAAAATGTGTTCTAAACAAGTTTGCTATATCGGCCGGCTCGCTAACTTCCTCAACGCTAATAGGTATGCTCGACTTAGGATTTAATTTTTTTGTTAATTTCCAAAATTCAATAAAGTTTTTGGCTTGGTAATGGGAAGCCAATAAATCTATTTAAATTTTCTGTTTATTGTCTAAACACCATTTTAACTTAGCCTTGAATATTTTTTTGGTTTCTCTCATTTTATCATAAAATTGACCTTGTGTCGGTTTTCCATATAAAACCCACATCTGAAAATGCAGCCGAGCATCCCTATGAGCGTCACGAACGTATTTGTTCTACCCTACAACATATCACTTACGCTTAAGGGTCTCAGAACTCTTGACCGCTGCGTCTCTAAGAATATTTACAATGTTATTGTACATTTTTTATAACAGTATGCTGCTCCTTGTTTTCACACATATTGTCACAGAAATTATGTAAACTTGGGGAGAAATCAATTTCCCTAAGCACGCTATTACATATTTCATAATACTGTTGTGTTTGCTCTGGCTGCCTTTCTCCCCATACCACTTTATTTATACTCTGTTCTGTCATATAAATTTTAAATTTTATCATAGTAAGATTACATGTTATTTCCAGTGGAAAATGGTAAGACCAATATACATCATAGTGCACATTACAAGTTTTGACTAATGTCCATGCCGCCTCTGTTACTACACAGTGATCTAGCCAGCTATGTGTATTATATACGTCACTAATATATGTGTATGTCCCAGAATTTATACCAAAAATATCAATGTCCGCACACCGCCACTTCTGTTCCATGCAAAAATCATTAAGTTCCTTACCGAATCGCTGTCCCGCATTGAAATCCCTCAGCACAAACACTGTTTCGACATCACTGTTTTGGATTATAACACTTAGTTTACCACAGCACTCTGTGGAATCCGGCATATTCTCTGCTAAATCGAAAATACTATTAAGGAGCGCTCAGCTATAATAATATTTAACGAATTATTATGGACTCTAATATGGCTATAAACAATATAGGTGATAGTGGGTCCGAACAGTATTTGGAGGAAATACACAAATGTACTCTGTATTACGTGCCGATCACGATATATGTGCACAAAAACTCAGAACTTTCAATAACACATTTTTTACGATTTGAGTATATTTACGAGTTGAGTTCCTTAAGTAAAAACCTGTCTCATAAAATACGCTCTGTTATACATAACTATATTAGTAATAGTAGAGACGCTACCAATGCTTGCTGAACCTTCAAAATCCTTTTTAAGACCTTTTTTTAAATTATAAAGTATACAGTAATAGGAATCAAATATTACTCTTAAGACCCAGTGCAAATTGACCTCTTTTCCATGAATGTTGTTGTTTACCTAAGTACTTAATTTATAAAACCCTCTTGGGTTGTGAGTTGTGACTTAGTGTATTACGAATAAAGACGAAATAAATTGCTCTAGACGCCTTAACGACTGCGATTACATAAGGACAAGAAAACAGTCTTAATCTCTACTTACAAACAAACGGAAACTTGCTTGCTAAGCTAAAACTTGAAGCGCTTTAATAATCCTACTATATAAATGCGAAAGTTTATATGTATGGATGTTTGTTACTCTTTCACGCAAAAACTACTGAACGTATCGGGCTGAAATTTGGTAGGTGGATTAACATACAGGCTACTTTTTTCCAGGCGAGCCACTGCGCTCCCTCGGAGACGGTCATAGAATCCATGTTCACACGAACGAAGCTGCTGGCAAAATCTAGTGTAATAAGAAATCGAACCAAAGTAGTAAGTAACCAATTAATTAGTCAA
Organism: Coleophora flavipennella; assembly: GCA_947284805.1. Lineage (NCBI taxonomy): Eukaryota > Metazoa > Arthropoda > Insecta > Lepidoptera > Coleophoridae > Coleophora > Coleophora flavipennella. The sequence continues at coordinate 6,112,573 of OX369285.1, read as the reverse complement.
ACGTCGTAACTTTTGGAAAATTTATCAAATGACATCCAAAATTTAACGCTACCTATTAGATAAGATTTAAAAAAAAAACTTTCTCCAGATACAAAAATGTAACAGCTTTATTCCTTTCCCGTTTGTTTTGAAAAGTACTCGGTTTTGGCAACGGCTTTGCTCGCGTGAACATAGGTTCTATGACTGTCTCCGAGGGTGCGTAGTGCTCGAGCTGCAAGCGGCTTGCGAGCGTGGAAAAAAGTACCCTATATGTTAATCCAGGTCTTAATCTGTCTACCTACCAAATTTTTGCCAGATACGTTTAGTAGTTTTTGCGTGAAAGAGTAGCAAACAACCATACATCCATTACGCTCAGTAGTTTTTGCGTGATAGAGTAGCAAACGTCCATACATGCAAACTTTCGCGTTTATAATATTAGTAGGATTAGGATGTACCAACTATATAGTTAAACGTCGTATTAGATTTCTGATTTGGAAAAAAATATGTTCCAGGTACAAAAATGTAACAGCTTTATTTCTTTCCCATTTTTTTTTATAAAGAATTAACCACTAATTAGTCAAAAGTCGTTACTTTTAGAAAATTTACCAATTGACATCCAACCTTCAGGTACCGCTATTAGATTTCAGATTTGGAAAGAAAACATTTTCCAGGTACAAAAATGTAACAGCATTATTCCTGCCCCGTTTCTTTTTACACAGGGTGAACAATAAAGCTGGCTGGATTCTCCGTCTACGTGATTCGGAGATATTATGTAAACAGTGCGCCTTCGATTTTATTGGACAATATTTCTTGAATAAGGAACCAGATCGCGTAGTAATGGCGTAGGGAAGGTCAAACCTATATAAAGTGGGTAAACTTTCATAACGCGATCGTTGGAAGTTACTTCGTTTGAGGAAATGGGATCGACTTCAACTCGAACTGTAGCTTTCGAATAAATAATAAAGTTAGATCGGGGATGAGTAAGCGTTGTTGTTTGTAAGTAACTTACAACGAGTTGGTAAGTAAGTAGGTACGTATAGTAGGTAGGTCTGTTGACTGAAGTAGGTACAATATAGGTGCTAGAAAAAAAACATATCGCCTGCCTGAAAACGTTACCTTGCATGGACAGAAGTAGACACGTACCTACCTATCTTTTTACTGTCTGAAATACAGTACAGTACAGGCAAATCAGCGAGAGATGGCTTTTACTTTTGAGTAAGTGTATAGTTTGCTAAACTTAAGTGGCAGTGGGCGGGGCACATTGCTCGTAGAACAGATTGCCGTTGGGGCAGTAAAGTTCTCGAGTGGCGACCACCCACCTGAAAGCGTAGTGTAGGCAGGCCTCCCACTCGGTGGACCGATGACCTGGTGAAGGTCGCGGGAAGCCGCTGGATGCGGGCAGCGCAGAACCGGTCGTCGTGGAGATCCTTGGGGGAGGCCTATGTCCAGCAGTGGACTTCCTTCGGCTGATATGATGATGATGATGAAGTGTATAGTGTATAGTGGCTGTCGTCATTGAGGCGCGTGTCATTGTCACTTTTCACACTCACCACATTTTAACCTCCGTTCACTTTACACTCATACTAAAACAAAAATCACTATTCGGAGATTTGAGTGTACTTTCATGTTTATTTTGTATGCTCTCCGTCATTTATACTTGGTAGTATATTCATACCTACCTTCGCGTTGGGTACTTTTCTTTTGATTTCGAAATTCCCTGTTCGACATTTCAAATAAAGACGACAAATGAACAGAATTGTACGCGGAATAATATTCTTTATGTAACCGTTGCTAAAGTCTAAATTCTATTGAAACGCTTCGCAGTTTTCGATGTAAATAGACATATCGTTATATTTCAGAAGTAAGTTTTAAATTGAGGAGCTAAAGTTGGAATTTAAATACAGACATTCGCTTAGAAAACAACTTTTTAACTAACTTTGTTCCAAATTGATGAATATTAATGGAAGTTGAAGTTTAATACATTTTGTTTTCAATTAATTTTCCATCTTAGTCTAGGTTTTGGAGATTATGAATTTAAATGAAAGGAGTAAGTATAAAAAAACCGGTCAAGTGCGAGTCGGACTAGCACTCCGAGGGTTCCGTATCTCTACACACAACTACATAGTATGATGACAATGATACCAATTTACATTACAAGCAAAAGACATCAACGCGAGCGACAAAAATATGTTTTTTTTTGTCATTCAGTTCGGACTCCTTAGCGCATATTTTTTTATAAGTCTTCAGAAGGATTTTTTTATTTAGGTCTATCGTAAAAACGGTATAACACACAAGCGTGAAACTTCGTGTGATTATAGTACTAATACTGAAGTAAACCACAAATAATAAATATCGGCCAAGTGTGAGTCGTACTCGCGCTAAGGAGTCCGAACTGAATGCAAAAAAGCATATTTTTGTCGCTCACGTTGATGTTTACTATCATAAATTGAACACTAACCTATCTTATCTAAGACTAACCTTCATATTATATTAGCACAAAAACAGTTTACACTTATACAGTTTTATTTTTAGGGTTCCTTACCTCAAAAGGAAAAAAAACGAAACCCTTACAGGATCACTTTGTTGTCCGTCCGTCCATCTGTCTGTCAAGACCCTTTATCTCGGGAACACGTAAAGGTATCGAGTTGAAATTAAAATCACGTATTTCGGTCTACAGTCTCTTGAAGCTGTGAAAATATCAAGCTTTTTAGTTGACGTAAAAAAAAGATATGGCCGTTTAAGCCGCAAAAAACGTATATTTCGACACTCAAGGGAATCAAAATTCATAGAGTATTTCCATTTGACCGAGAACTATGAAATTTGGCAAGTAATACCGTCTTATACTTGTAAGTATAGGGAAAAATCTGAAAACTAAACATTTGTAATTAAATCATAAAAATATAGTCCTTATTTAAAGTACGTAATAACCATTTATGCAAGGAACGGCGGTCCAAATTTTGAATTGAGTTAACTTTGTCACGTGGGGTATCGTATGAAAGCGCTTCATTGGCACAAGCTTAAACAGATTTTTAATAATTTTTTGATTTATATTTTTCGATTTATGACTACAGATGAAACGGATAGTGGTTTGGCCGGATACCAGATACCGGATACCGGATATCCGGCCAACTATCAGGCCGGATAGCCGGATATCCGTCCGCCGGATATCCGGACGAACATTGCCGTTTGGTGCATCACAAGAAGCGAGCTTGTGTAGGTGGTTCACAAACGATCGGGCGGACTCGGTCGAATTCGGGTGTTTTTGTACAATTTTCTGAAGCTGGCCTTGTTTATGAAAACAATCGGGGAGAAATTAGTGGAGAGAAATTAGTATTCATTCACCACAATTTGCCCTTAGTGCAGTACGAGTACTAATTCATTAAATTAATTTTCTAAGTTGTCAAATGAAAATTCTCTGCTAGTTTTTGTAAACTATTAAATAAGTATAAATGAAGTACTTGCCTAAATTTAATATTGCGTATTTATTAGACATGTGCGCCGATGCCGAAATATTCGGCGGCGGCGTATAGGTAAAATTTGGTCGGCGGCGGCGTAAATGGCAGCGTAAACGGCGTCGTAAATGGCGGCATAAACTACACAAAAAACAGGGAGAATCAGAAGTAAAATTAATAAAAAAACGCTGTCATAAAAATTAATAAAAAGTATGAAAAGAAACGTTAAAGTCGCAATGAAATATGTCACAAAAATAGTTTGGTTTGGTAATTTGGTTACGAATAACGTACTTACAAATTGTAAGTTACAATCATATTAATGACTCCAAGGAGACACATGCGCTACTGGCCAGAACGTTGCATCAACACAGTAAGTGTTCCATTGAATCTGTATCCACACAGGCCCTGCAGGTCGGGTCATTCATCAGGCTGATTTTTTCAAGTGAGCGTTTGTAGCAAAGCGACCCGTCAATGCTCCTGTTACCGCTCTGACACGTGTCCTGCTGTTTCTCCAACTGTACTTTATTTGCCCCTGTGGTTACCTCACCGTTGAAGAGCTTGGAATCTTTGAGTCTAAGATATGTCAGTTTAGTCTTCCTTCGGCCTGTTCCTTCTACGCCCTAATAATATTGCTTCTAGGGAGCCCTATTCCTGTTTCTGGACCATACATTGTAGACTATGATCCTATTCCAGCCACTTTGTCTGTTTCTCCGTTGCCTTCCATTCCTACGTGTCCAGGGACCCAGACAAGTTGCAGTTTGTTGTGTTCGCCCACTCCATTAAGGACCTTTAGACAATTTAGCACCAGCCCAGAGTCGACCTTGTAGGGCCTTAGGCGCCTCTGTTTGGATCTGTATTTGAAGCGGCTTGAGATTTAGTAGCATTTCTTTAGATATAATCCCTCTCGTATATCTACCAGATACGCTAAAACTACCAGGTTTATGATATAGCGTCCCCACTTTCCTACCCCTTGGGCATACAGTGAGGGCCGCTATTCCTGCCAACACCATAAGGTGAAGACAAGGCCCAGTTACGGTAGGTCTTGCCGCCAAGACGCTTGTCCCGGTAGTCTGCAAGGCGAGTGCCTCGTGGAAGAGAACCACTACCTACTGTCTACGTAGGTCCCGGAGATGTAGGCACGCTCACCTCCCGCGGCTTTCGCTGCTGGCGGTTCGATCCCTACTCGGGACGCCAGAGAAGCTGGCTCCCACATATCCGGTGTGGTACCGGAGCTGTAGGCACGCTCACTTCCCGGTGCTTATCGCACAGACTTGTCCAGACTTACTTCTATGCGGCTGGATCGGCCGGAGCAGTATTATCTTAGCTCTACTTGCTATCCAGGCAAGTGCTGGAGATGCTTCCCTGCCAGTAATTAAACCAGCAGTTCCGCTTAATGGACAACTCACGTGCCCCGCGTTGTTTTCGTCCAGAGCCCACGTGACCGGCTACGACAACACTAGTTGTGCGCGGGGAAGGACGCAACGTGCTTGCCAGGCAACACACATTGCCCAACCCCTGCAACTAACCACATACCACTACGAGTCCATGACCCAGTCGGGGGACCGACAAGCCAGAGTGCCGAAGGCGATAGATCCAACGGCAGGCAAGCGGTGGGCTACCCCCGACCCCGTAGTACCCTGATCCAAACAGCCGGACTCGTAGTTCGGGCTGTGACCTCCACCTAGCCGGGTAGCTCTAGGCAGAGGTTTCTTTAGATACAGCAGGTATTGTTGGAAATGATTCCCAGGCAAGTCAACCGCTGAAGTTTTGTTAGTGTTTGCCTAATGTGCCTAGAAACGTTGTAGGCCACCACAAAATGCTACCATAAGAAAGAATGGGCCTTATTATTATTGTGTATAGCCAGTATATGACTCTGGGTTTTAATTTAATTTAATGGGTTCCCACGATACAGGCTCAGCCTAGTGTGGGGACCACTGTATCTATTTTGTATGTATATCGTGCGTTTTTAAATAAAATATATTTGATTGATTTGATTTGATTTGATAAACCCCAAGTTCTTACCGTACGCAGATTTTAGCATACCGAAGACTTTTGTGGCCTTGGCCATGGTCCTTTCTATGTGCAGGTTCCACGTCAGTTTTTTATACAGAGTCATGCCTAGATACTTAACGATCGTGGACTGTAACATACAGTTTGAGAGTTTTTAAACCTTGTAGGTTTCTTTTTCTTGTGAATGGTATAACCGTGGTCTTGCTAGGTTTAATCGATAGGTGATATTCATCACACCACCTTTCAACTTTACGCAAGGCCTTTCACGAGTACATTATTCGCGATACTATGTTTGGGAATTTGACATTAATTATAATAACTAGATCGTCAGCATAACCAAACGTGTAGAAAGATCCGATATTTAGCTGCTGCAGAAGCCACCTACAGAACGCCACCATGCGGGCATCTTTTTGAAGTGGTAGCAGTAACCTCCTCCCCCAAAAGTAAAGATGTTATGATTATCTTCCTAAGTTTGCTATCTATCCATTTACATAGCATTTGGTCTATACCATGGGAGATAGCTGCATTCTTGATTGCCTCCATATTAATGCGATCAAAGGCTCCTTCGATATCGAGAAAGGCAGCAGCACAAACTTCTTGGTTTTCCAACGCACTTTCATCACGGTATACTACAAGATGAAGTGCTCTTTCAGTTATTTTACCAGACTCACATGCACATTGAAGTACATGAAGTGTTTTTTTCCGCAAGGAACCCCTTCTTTATGTAGTTTTCGACCAATTTTTCCAGAGCCTTTAGGTTTATTAGTCTGTATGACATCGGTTCATCGTAGCTCTCTGTTTCCGGCTTTGGTAAGTAGACAACCTTGACACGTTTTCAGATTTTTGTAATGTATCCGAAGGCGATACACGCAACCTAGGCCGAGCGTTGAATGTTTCGCCGTTCGCATCATTTGCGCCGATTACGCCGATTTTTCTAAATGGTCAGCGGCTTCAAGTCCTGATCGGCGGCGGCGGTCACCGGCGCGGTGCGGCGCACATGTCTAGTATTTATTAATATCCGGTATCCGGCCGAACCGGATAGTGTCCTGTTATCCGGTATCCGGCCGGATAGTAAAATATGGCTGGATAGGCCGGATACCGGATAGTAACCGGATATTCGTTTCATCTCTATTTATGACAAAGAATAAATAAAAAAATCTTTGCCCTTATTTATATGTGTAGGTAGGTACTTAATAATTTCAGCGTATGTAGTACCTAACAGTTTGCACTGTTATGATTTGTAATTTGTAGGTAAATTTGTACGGAACCCTCGGCGGGCGAGTCCGACTCGCACTTGTCCGGTTTTTTTACTTCACTATGATTTCACCAGTATGTAAACGAACAAATCATCACAATTCTTTCAAATGGCATTGGAAGGCGGCAGCGCTTTAAGCGCTAAAGCTAAATAAAAAAAGGGCTGCACGCTCATGCATATTGAAAAAATAAAGAGCGTCTAATGTTACAACATTCACAGAGCTGCTAAGCTTACTGCGCTATAACTAGACGGACCCTGCGGTCACAGTATAACGGTATGGCTTACAGTAGCGCAACGCCTTTGACGTCGCACGATGCGCCACCGACCAGCGTAGGTACTAACCCATACTAGCCTGTAGTCACACCCCGGACACTCCATACAAACGAGCGAGAAATGATATACATATATATAACTGACGTATCTATAGGCAAGAATGCAGGTAGGGTTGAATCACACCGGCGGTATTGGTCACGAATGTTTGTTAGTTATTTACTGCATGCACACTGCAAGATATATATACTGTGCTGCAAGCAACAATCAACAGTTATCTTACATGATTAAGTAACTTACATGGATAACATTGTTCATTTGTTCTTCAAACACAGGAGCTTTTGTCCGTGAAACAATCTCATTTAGCAACCTACAATAATAGTCAATCTCAATCTATAATTCCGAGATCACATTTTATAATATTACACCACTAGTTATTTCTATACAACTCATACTTTCACACCATCTAATCAAATTATTACAAACAATAAATAAAACGAACACAATATCTCACAAGCCACAATAACAAACTGATATCTGACATATGAAAAACATAAAGGAACTACATTTCTTAAAAAAAAAGATATAGCTAGTATGAAGATTCATAGGAACTGATTGTTCTTAGATTTGGTCGTATAATATTGGTGGTCAGCCAATCATGATACGAGGCATCTCAGCGCCGCGGCCGCCTATTGGCGTCGAGCGGTGAGCGGCGCGCAAAATAAATATAAGTGACGTTAATCGCGCATGCGTAGTTCGTCCTTTACGTTCGTTTTAGTTGCTTTTTATCCCGGTGTACGAAATCACAGCGGCGCGCAAAGTGAATATAAGTGACGTTTATCGCACTTGCGTAGCTCGTCCTTTGCGTTTGGTACCCAATCTACATCCAATCTGAGTGACGGGGGGGTGAGGTCGAATTTAGAGAGCGGCAGGGAGTGTCCATACTGTACGTTAGTACTAATATATATACTGTGCTGTAGTCATAGTCAGGCTGTGCCCCGTTGCCCGCTGCCCCGCAAGTACCCTTTCGTTGCTCTGCGTAAGTACATTCGTTGCACTACTGCAAGCCGCTATATTGTAATACTATGCCGCGGTTCTATGAGAATCGGTACATCTCGGCTGAAGTCGGCTACAGCTGGAGCGCCGTTGCGTACCGTCTCACGCGTACGAGCCTAGATAAGACTTCTCTTTCGTTCCTACTTACAAATTTTGTATGGGACATTTGAGGAGCGATAGGTACTCCATAGAAAAGTTCTTTGTAGATACTCCTGAGGCCCACTCGTACATACATACTTACTGATTTTTGGTTTGTTTACATGTTACACATTATTGTTCTTTGTGTTATGCGTATTTAAATACCTACTGTAAAGTGGAATAATAATTTTTGGACAAAATAACTTTATGTGGGATTTCAGCGCCCCAGCGCTCCACAATAAGTACATACTTCGCGTCTGATTCGCACTTGGCTGGTTTTTTATTTATTTATTTCGTAGAACTTTTAAAACGTTGTTGTTTACTTGTTTATATCTGCCTATTCTCATTCTTGGAAATAAGCTTTTATGCTCGATTCAGCGGTGCGCTAACTTGGCGTTTTTGAACAATTTTGAATTTTCCAATGAATTAATTCATTCATATCAGCCGAAGGAAGTCCACTGCTGGACATAGGCCTCCCCCAAGGATCTCCACGACGACCGGTTCTGCGCTGCCCGCATCCAGCGGCTTCCCGCGACCTTCACAAGGTCATCGGTCCACCGAGTGGGAGGCCTGCCTACACTACGCTTTCCGGTGCGTGGTCGCCACTCGAGAACTTTACTGCCCCAACGGCCATCTGTTCTACGAGCAATGTGCCCCGCCCACTGCCACTTAAGTTTAGCAATTCTGAGATCTATGTCGGTTACTTTGGTTCTCTTACGGATCTCCTCGTTTCTGATTCGATCACGCAGAGAAACTCCGAGAATAGCACGCTCCATTGCCCTTTGGGTGACCTTGAGCCTTCTTATGAGGCCCATAGTAAGCGACCATGTCTCAGTTCTTAAGACCAAGGTCTTCGACCAATGTGTGTTGCCAGTGATGACGTACGGAACTGAGACAATGAATTAATTACTTAAATGTAAATAGCAAAAGTGTTACATTTTGTCTTTCTCACAAATGAAAGCAATAAATTAGTAGTAATTACTCCATACAATTCTATGTGATTCAGAAGAAATTCATAAAGACATAATATATTATGTGGAGCATATTGTTATATGGAAGCGAAACCTGGACCCTGAATCAGAAAAAGTGATGTTATTTGGAAGCATTTTAAATGTGGTACTAGACGCGTATGGAAAGAATAAGTTGGATGGAGATCATAGTATTACAATACAATATAGCGGCTTACAGTAGCGCAACGAATGTACTTACGCAGAGCAACGGAAGGGTACTTGCGGGGCAGCGGGCAACGGAGCACAGCCTGGTTTGCCAGGCTGACTACAGGCTAGTATACGCTGGTCGGTGGCGCATCGTGGGACATCAAAGACGTAGCGCTACTGTAAGCCATATCGTAATAATGTGTGGAGATGGTGACAAACGAAGAGGTTTTGTAAAGAACTAATGAGAAGAGAAGTCTGATGGATTTAATAGAAAACCGTAGAGGAGAGATGACAAGCAACCTAATAAGACATGACAGATTCATTAGCAACATCATAGAAGGAAAAGATAGAAGGAGAGCGGGGTAGAGGGAGACCTAGAATAAGATATGTATCACAAATTAAGAAGATAAATGTTAAGTCGTATAGGGAGGTAAAGGAAACGGCTTTGAATAGAGAAAGCTGGAGGGAGTTGCACAACTGAACTGAATGACAACCGCCTAGCTCTTAAATTAGAGAAGAAGATAAACTCGATGTTAGATAGTCACCTCATTATTTGGTTACCCAAATAAATCCAAGTTTTTGTGTACCTAAATTTGGTATAAAAAACCCCTGTAGCCACGTAGTCCGACTGCTTTGTCCGACTAGTCGGACGACGTGGATTTATTTTTCCTGTTGGTTCGTCTATCGGACTATAAGGAATCGCAATTCCACTCGGCCCGACTAGTCGGACGACGTGGATTTATTTTTCCTGTTGGTTCGTCTATCGGACTATAAGGAATCGCAATTCCACTCCGCCCGACTAGTCGGACGACGTGGATTTATTTTTCCCGTTGGTTCGTCTATAGGGCTTTATGGAATCCTAATTGCACTTCGCCCGAGTAATCGGTCTACTTGGTCTTTTTAATTCCAGTTAGATCGACTAATCGATTTAATTCGCATTCCGCTTAGTTCGAGTGATCGGTATACCTGGCCCTTTTTTCCCTTTTAGATCGATCAATCGGACTAGAAACTCTCACCATATAGTTAATATAATAAAAACAATTAAGTATTATTACGTGTTTTTTATTATTATTATATACCTAAATAACCATTAAAAAACAACTTTTCTCTTTTATAATTAAACTTTCCTTAACCGCACTTAAATGAATACTATTAACATTTATCCTATGGTAACACAGTTTGCAGGATCATATTTATTTGTCGGAATATAATTTACTCAAGATGAAAGGTGGACTCTTGGAAAAGAGAAAAAGGGAAGTTTTACGACGAGACAGCTTTATTTTAGACACAAATTCTATGCTCACAGATTTTGATATGGATGTAGGTTTCTTTTTAGAGCGATTGGCGTGGAAAGGCTCGCTCTTTAAATGTTAATAGTGCGGTGCGTTTTAGTGCGGTGCGTTTTAGTGCGGTTAAGGAAAGTTTAATTTTTAAAGAAAAGTTGTTTTTTTAATGGTTATTTAGGTATATAATAATAATAAAAAAACACGTACTTAATTGTTTTTATTATTTTGACTATATAGTGAGAGTTTGTAGTCCGATTGATCGATCTAACAGGGAAAAAAAGGCCAGGTGGACCGATCACTCGAACTAAGCGGAATGCGAATCCATGCAGGTCGATTAGTCGATCTAACTGGAATTAAAAAGACCAAGTAGACCGATTACTCGGGCGAAATGGAATTAGGATTCCTTATAGCCCGATAGACGAACCAATGGGAAAAAAAAAACACCGGTAGCACTCCGGGAGTGCCGGCAGAAGTGAAAACTTAACAATTCACATATACGAGTACACAACAATGTGGTTACTACACAACCACGGAGCACAAACAAAGAGGAGCTGGCCTAAGCAACTGTGCACTGTGATTTTCGTCAGGTGCCCATGTATCGAGACTCGCATTATTGGTGTGTTTTCGCATTTTTAAGAAGAAAAGGATGAAGTGTTGTGTTTTATCGTGTCGAAGTTATTCAGACAGACGTTCTGATGCTATGAATGGTATCACATTTCATTTGTAAGTAATTTTATACGTAATTATTAAAATAGTTCTAGAAAATTCTCGGCTTTCAAGTATAAATTATACTTCTCGACACTAGGTGGCGTAACTTTTGTGAATAAAAAATACGAGTACGTAAAGTTCCGCATTGGTATATAGTTATAATCATACGTGGATACTGAAAATTAAAGTATACAATTAAACCTGAATACTTTTTAGTCGCCAAAACAGTACTTTAGTGATTTTTATAATTATATTGTAAACAGGCCGCCATCTATCGTCAACAAGAACAACTATTTTCAACGTACCAAATATCCAGGGCCGTAATTAGATTCAAATAATTTTACCGAATAACACACGGCTATGGTCAGTAATGAAATAACATTTTCATAGCAAATATTTTCAAGTAACAAAGATCTGAGTTGTATACATACTCGTACTATTCTCCGTGACTGTTCATGAATTGAAAGAACTTCGAATGTTAAATAATCATTTTATTCATATTAAGATAATTTACCACCTAGTTAATTTTATTTCTTTTTGTTTGTTTTAGATTTCCATCCGATGATAATTTAAAACAACAATGGATCACAAAAGTGAATAGACCGGATTGGACTCCGACAAAATATACAAAGATTTGTTCTTGCCATTTTAATGATGCAGACTTCATAGTGACAAAAAAAGGCCATAAAAAATTAAAGATGGGCACTTTACCTAGTTTAAAACTGGATTTGTCGGTTGGTTTCGGTATTGTTTGTATAACCGAGTTTCAATTATTTTAGGAGAATAAGTATGTATTTCATTTTATTTTTTAAATTACAGCTTTGACCAATCACCGACTGTAAATCATATTATACTGCTGATTAAATCTTTATCAGAAAAATATATAGATATTCGTTTTAAGCATTTCGCAACCATTCAAAACGATAGGGCAACGAACCGACAACAACTAACTAAAACTGTTATTTTCGCAGGTAATTGAATTTTGTAAATAAAATTATGTTCGTAATAATAATTTGTCTATTATTTTGTGCTAGAAATTTTAAGTACGTCAGTACACATACAAAACAGTAAAAACGTTAACCCTCGTTTTATTCATTTATTACACAAACTTTTTAAAGCTCATAGTTCTGAGTACGTCCCATTACTTTCTACACTTATTGACATCTAGTGTGAAATAGCTGAACTACGTAGTGACATCAATATGTCGATGTTAGGTCGCTAGGCGAGTAGTTTTGCTACTAACCGGCAGATGGAAAATTGAGAAAAGCGCCCTGTGCTGCCTGCGGAGCAGCACACTCAGGCACGGTAGAAAGAGTGGGAGATACTTGTTCCTCTCCCTTCCCCTCGATCTTACGCTTTTTCGATCAGCATCACGTGACCCTGACGCGAGTTTGGAAGTTTTTAGCCATCCAACAAAAAGTGCTCAGCGCCGCTAAAGAAGTTTTCACTTCAATAAATCCACGTCGTCCGACTAGTCGGGCGGAGTGGAATTGCGATTCCTTATAGTCCGATAGACGAACCAACAGGAAAAATAAATCCACGTCGTCCGACTAGTCGGACAAAGCAGTCGGACTACGTGGCTACAGGGTAAAAAACGGGCAAGTGTAAGTCGAATTCGGACACAAAGGGTTCCGTAACACAAGAAAAAAACAAATTTCGTGTAGGTACATTTTTAAAATCCATAATTGATAAGTCCTTGGCATTATCTCACCTGATGATTAGTGACAATGATGCCGAAGATGGGAGCAGGCTTACCAAGATTTCCCAACGCAATGGGAATATGGCTATCTTATCTTCAAGCCGGAATACATGAATGCTGTTAACATTGATATTTGGCGGCAAGACTTGGATAAGATGGTGGTAGCTAGCCAGGCGGGCTATGAAAATGCCGCACCACCAACCAAACAAAGTTGACCCCGCCGGGAATCGAGCCCGTGACTTCCTGGTGTGAAGCGAATGGACTTACCATTACGCCACGGAAACGGTTAAATCCTTATATATAGGCGGTGTATCTTTTAATTTTTAATTTAATTTCAATTATTTGTTGTAGTTATAGTAATATACACTCTGTTAAAATTTAAACTGTATACCTGTTACGGTTCATGAAATATACAGCCAGCTTACAGACAGACAGACAGACAGACAGACGGACGGACAGCAGAGGCTTATTAATAGGGTTCCGTTGGGGTACGGAACGAAAACCTAAAAATCATCGATACGATAAAAAGTAATAATCGTATGGAAAGTTACATTTATATTAGGGTGGTCCTTAAGTGGCCGATTTTTATTTTTTTTAAATTAATTTAGTGGACACAATTTTATTATGTTCTATGACAAAAAATATTAACACTGTATTTTTTTCGGATTTTTTATTTAACTCTTAGGGGTCGCTACCGCTCAAGGAAAATCCTGAATAAAAACAAATAAAATACATTTAAGCATTTTTTTTATTAATACCAAAATCAATCATGACATTGTTAAAAAAGTTATAAAATGACGACAAGTAACTTAAACAACATTAAAATTAATAATTAAGTTGACAATAAAGTAGATTTCTTCGTATTTGGAAACTTCTTCCGATAGTCTTTAACCAATAACAACAGGTATTGTTTCTGTTCTTCATTGTTGGTGTGTAATTTATTATATTCCTCCATAAGCGCCACACCTCGCTCTGCGATGTCGTTCACAACACGCATGTTCTGAACTATTGCCTTATTTCTGGTATAACCATCATCGTTATTCCATGTTTCCACGTCATTCTTCAAAAAATCGGGCGACATTCCAGTTATGCGAAAAAATCTGTATGTGTTACTTGATACGAAATCTTCAAGGTTTTTGTTGAGAACCAAATCACTTTCTAAGGTTATTCGCTTAGGGCAGTATTCTAAACCTTCATTGTTCAATGCTTTTACCATATTCTTTTTGGTTTGTATGTCTATTCTGTCGTCGAAAAAAGCGAATCCTACAAGTTCTTCCGATAAATACCATAACTGGCCCATCATTTTTTTCAATGCAGCTTTGGATATTTTCTCATTGATCCCCTCATATAGTTTGAGATCTTTTAAAAGCTGCAGATCATTCCCAGGTGCAGATGCCGCAGAAGGTGCCGTGTACCAATACTTCGCATAAATTCTTACGGTGAATAAGCAAATATCTTTTATACCTTTCAGCTCTTTCTTGGACATTCTGAATTGATCTCTAAATAAGAAAATTTTTAATGAATAAATTGCTTTCGCCATCCATCGAGCTCTATGTAAACCTGCAGGTGCTCTGAAGGTCATTGGTTTTTCAAACGTACCTCCCAGGAATATCACAATCAGCTGCAATAGTTCTTTATAATCATCCCTCGGCTGATATAACGTTAACTGTTCTTTTGCGAAAGAAATGATGTCTTCGGATATGGTTTCACAATCTTTAAACAAAGAAGTGTCGGTAGATACAGATTTGAAATGCTCTTGATTAATATTTGTCCAATTGTTCTTGAATCGCTTAAATATAAGAATATCAGGCCCACTGGACGGGACCACGGCTTCTAGCATTATTTCTAAAATATGATGACGGCAAGCCAGCCAGAGTAAATCCTTTTCTAATTTTTGTTCTAAAAGGATGCATGCTCCATTTCTATGCCCAGTGTTTGATGCGGTGGTATCAAAACTCATACACTTTACTTTTTCGCTTAATTCCCATGAAATTATTGTTTCAAAAACAGCTGTTGCAATAGCGTCACCTGTTCCGCGGCTAAGCTTCGGAACACCTAGAAGCTGGTCGACACCCTGACCCGAGACTAAAATTGGTAATCGGTCTACAATCTCATGCCCAGTGATATCTTCACACATTTTGCCATCCCAGTGAGCGGTGAGGGGTACTTCTGGCTTAAAATCTGACTTTAAACATTGCGCTATTTTCTCTCTATGTTGTATTCGTTCACTACGAATGGAAGACTTGTTTATGTTGTACTTTACAGGATCGCATTTAGCACTTTGCAGTGCGGATGTAAGGACGACAGCAGCTTTTCTATCGCTTAATTTGGCTACATCGAGGCTTACAGCTAAACGGTCATCTATTAGATTTTTCCTGCCTCGTTTTGCTGGTGGTGCTCCCGAAGTAGAGGGAACTGGCTGTTGTGAAACGACACAAGTCTCATCCTCGCTGCTGCCCATTAAAGACGGTGACGTGGATGAGGATGCTAGAAGACATTTTTCCGTTAATCTTTTTAGTCCTGCCTCTTCTCGCTGTCGTAACCTTTTTAGTCGGTCTGCTCTGCCTTGTTTTTCAAGCACCTTCTTCGCATGTTTTTTATCTAATGTTCCAATCTTTCCAGATCGATTCTGTCTTTGAGCTAGCAAAAACTTTTTATCTTCCTCGATTTTCATAGTTTCCAAAGCATTAGCATGAGCTATGTCAAAAAGTTCTTCAAGTGTAATATGCCATGTTTTTTCTTTATCTTGCATTGATTCGGATCGCTTTTTCTTATTTTCCTTATTTTTTTTGAGAGATTGCCATTGATTAAAGTGTTTCAGTATTTTTTCTTTCACGTGCTGTTTCTTCCGAGTAGGTATTCTTGCTTTTTCCCATACAACCAAGACTTCGAGAGCAGTAAACTCCGCAGAAGCATTGACGGTTTGTTTTCTCTCGATTTTATGGTAGAAAAACAACTGTAATACTTCTTTGATCGATGGAAGCTTTGTCTCTAACAGAACAGGCAATGTCTGCCCCACTAACCACACGTCCGTTTTACTTCTTGTACATATAGAACCACCACTAGTCGATGCCATGATGTATTGGCGAAAAAACTCGTAAACAAGGCGCGCACGGTAACAAGCGCGTCCGTCCCCTCTAGAAGTGATTTCGGCACTGTTTGGCGGCGAGTGCGCTAGTCATAAATGCGATATCGGGAAGGGGGGAGGGGGAGAGGGCAAGGATAATGAGTGCATAGGTCTCTTTAAACGTTCTTTATGTTGTTATTGTAATCGTAGAGTATTACAATGTTATTTAATCTGAGTAGTACTACAGGCGTAAAAATGACAAAATTTTGATTTTTCAAAGTTCGGTAGCGACCCCTAAATATCATTTAAAAATAAAATAAAAAAACACGGGTTCGTTTTTTTGTGTATAAGAACAATATTACATGGTGTCCGGTTGAAATTTCTAATCTTCGATTTTAAGGACCACCCTATTATATTATATGGTAGAAACAACGCAAGAAGAAATATAGCTACCCCCATGACATGGTTCAAAAATGCGATTTTGTAGGTGACTTGCAATCGCACATGTAAATTTTCGCTGCTCTCCATGAATCGGAAGTTTCATGCTGCGCTCCTTCCGAATAATATTTTCGGGCGGAGTCAGCAAAACTTTCATTTTTTTTTATTTTTTATTTTTTATTCACAATTGGTAAACCCTTGACAACATCTCACCTGGTGGTAAGTGACGATGTTGCCGAAGATGGAAGCGGGCTTACCAAGATTCCCCAACGCAATGGGGAACTGGCTATCTTATCTTCATGCCGGAACACACCAATGATATCAACATTGATATTTGGCGGCAAGACTTAGATAAGATGGTGGTAGCTAGCCAGGTGGGCTTAGAAAATGCCCTACCACCAACCAAACCGAGTCTTACAATTGACCCCGCCGGGAATCGAACCCGCGACCTCCTGTGTAAAGCCAGTGAACTTTGCCTCTGAGCTACGGAGGCGGTTAAAATCATTTAGAATGCTTTCATCTTATTACTTTAAGTGAGCAATGCTTGATATGTGTATATATTCTCGTATAATTAGTTGCTCATACAGCTCTAACATTTCGGCTGAAAATGTGTTTTTGGGTTATATGTGGTTTTTGGGAGGCGAGAAATCGATCTAGATAGGTCTCATCCCTGGAAAAACGCGTTTATCCGACTTTTCACGCACTGCGTCTTTTTCGCGCAATATAGGTATAATTTTCACATAATAGGTAACGTATGAAATTGCCGATTCAGTTTTTGAAGTTCAATGCAATTTTTATTGTCAATTAAAAAGTTATTTGACTTTATGATGGATGACACTACTAATGGTCTTTTATTGATAACTTGTGGCATGTCTTTCATGTTCCAATCCCCTGAGCTATGTACCATTGAATGGAACATACGCGTTTCCTTAGTGGTCAGATGGGGCAATTTTTTAGACTAGTTGATTTTCTTAAATTTTCCACGAAATCTTATGCAGGGTATTCCCAAATATGATATTAGTAACGAAGAAACTGTTGCGATAACTCAAGAGCTTTAAACTTAAAAAAGTGTATTTTTTGCCTCAATAAAGGCGATTTTTTCAGATGAAAAAACCCGACCTTATGAGGTTAAAGCCACCGAGCTCTCAAAATATCTAAACAATAGGCGTATGTTTACCACCATTTTATTTCTAATAGTCTAATGCTATTTTAAGGATAAATTTTGTTATAATAACTTTTGTTCCTAATATTAATTTTCATCTTCTAACTTTTTTATACAAGTGGCAATTTCATAGGTAAATATCTAATATCATTTCAGAAGCGAGCCGAGCGGTTACGGGTCTAGCCTATTCCAATTAGACCTATAGGTTCGAACCTCGGCGGAGGCGTGAACTTTTTTTAATTTTTAAATTTCTACATGTTATATGTTTTTTGTAACTTATTTATTCTGAAAATCCGTTTTCACTGAAATATTTTTAGTTCTCATTTTAGTACATTACGCACGTAATCCACTGATTTATGTTTCTTCGAATTCTGTGATTGCTATGCTCGGAGTTTCTCTACGTGATCGAATCAGAAACGAGAAGATCCGTAGGAGAACCAAAGTAACCGACATAGCTCTCAGAGTTGCTAAACTTACGTGGCAGTGGACAGGGCACATAACTGGTAGAACAGATGGCCGTTAAGGCAGTAAAGTTCTCGAGTGGCGACTGCGCACCGGAAAACGTGGCGTAGGCAGGCCTTTTACTAGGTGGACCGATTAGATGGTGAAGGTTGCGGGAAGCCGCTGGATGCGGGTAGCGCAGAACCGGTCGTCGTGGAAATCCTTAGGGGAGGCCTATGTCCAGCAGTGGACGTGGATGATATAATGATGACGATGATATGCGTTTGGAAGTAACAATTAATGTAAAATGATCTTATGTCAATGTTAATACTATACCAGTAGAAGCTGTCCTAGCTTTCTAAGATATTTCAAAATGAAAAAATGAAAATACGATCACATGTCTGTCCGTCCGTCTGTCACAGCCAAACTTGCTCCGAAATTACTGCCTGATTAAGTTGAAATTTGGTACACACTACACATACATTCATCAACTTTGCCTAGGGATATTTTTAGACAATTCATACAAAACATGTTTTTTAAGAACTATAAATAATTACTTAGGACATGTATAGATGAGAAACTTTCGAGATGAGCAAGTGCTATATTTACCCTTTCAGTTTTTATAAATGAATTAAGTTTAAAGTGTTTTTTTTTTGTAAAAACGCGCGGAAAATGAAAATTGTGTTTTGTGTTGTGAAAGAAGATGGCAGGATGGTTGAATCAAGTAGAACTCATGTTTATAAGAACTGAAAATGTACTCGTAAATATAGCACTTGCTCATCTTCAAAGTTTTCATACCCTGTAATGCACACGTCCTAAGTAATTTTAATAGCTTTTCAAAAAAAACCATGTTTTGCATGAAAGTTTTTCAAAATATCCCTAGGCAATGTTGAGCAGTGTATGTAAGTCAGTGACCCAAAGACGAACATGTAAGGTTGGGGCCAATTTTGTGGGGGTAAATTAGAAACTTTTCTCAATCAATGTACGGAAACCTCTCCACGGGAGTTTAACTCGCTCCTGTCCGCTTTTTGATGTGTAACATTTTCATCTCGCTTTCCTGCAATCTGTGAAAAGGGACGGAAGTATATAATAGGAAAATCGTTTTCTTTTCATTCGCGAAGGCTTTAGAAACATTGCACCCCGCCTAATTTTTTTCAGTCACGAAGGCTAAGGAAACATGGCCATGCCGCCTAAAGCGTAGTCGTTTTTATCAGTTACAAAGACTTAGGAAGCATGGCCGTGCCGACTAATGCGAGGCCGGAGGCCGGAATGTCTGTAGGTTTTTGCTCATATGCGTACACGCTTACAAGCCTCGCTCGTTTCTTTTATACTGTAGTTCCACTATACCTACTGATATTGTTACCACGTGTTACCATTGACGTGCGATTGTTGTCCATTCTTATTTAAAATTACCTCTGGAACCTGACGCTTTACATTTTCCAATGCAGGATGTCTCGCAAGTCCCGGCAGGGGTACAGTATACGCCACCTGCTGCAGCTGCCGAATGCCCCACGAAGCCCCCCCGCACAACCTCCTGCGCCCAGCGCCAAGGTAAGTACACACCTACTTTATTAAATACTAGCTTTTGCCCGCGGCTTCGCCCACGTGGACATAGCTTTTATTACTCTTTTTAAGGGTGAGTGGAGCGCGAGCCGCAATCAGCTCGCAAGCGTGGACATGAGTTTTCACCAGGTACCTCAGGAACTGTATCGGGCTATTCGGATTAGCAGTCTTTGTCACTTCCCACCCCCTCAACAAATTCTATACAAAAAATCACTTTAATCCGTTGCTCCGTTGCGACGCCACCGACGTGCGCGAGCGTAGAAAACAGTTGTCCCCAGATCCCTCGGGAACTATGTCAGGATATACTTATTAGTAAATCATATCATTTTCCACCTCATCTCTGTGCGAAAAATCACACCAATCCATTTTTTCGTTACGATTTTAAATAAAACGAACAAAGAGTATTGTTTTAGTTTCCTCAGGAACTGCATCGGACTATGATAATTTCCACAGATATAATGTTGACTATTTCATTCCCAGTGATACAGGCTACCTGCATGCGAAATTTCATTAAGATTGGTAGAGGTGTTGAAGTGTGAATAGGTAACAAACAAACAAACACATTTTCACATTTATAATATAAAGTAAGGATTTCTAAATCTTAAATAAATTATAGAGCGTCGGTGGCAAAACGGTTAGGGCCACTACCTCCTGTCCGGAAGGCCATGGTTCGAATCCTGCCACTTACCAATATCTATACGAATATCTATTTCATACTGGTATGTACGTTTATCCGACGCTCTTACGGTGAGAGAAACATCGTGAGGAAACCTGCACACGCCTGCGAAGAAATTCGAAGCTTGTGTGAGAAGTCAATCAACCCGCAATGGGCCCGCGTGATCGTCTAAGGCCAGATCGCCCTAACTCAGGGCAGGTCGAGCCCCTTGGTGGGGACGTATATAAACTGATATGATGAAATATTATCGAAAAACTAATTCAAATCATTATAGGTATCAGTCTAGTAATAAAAATTTCCTAACAATATTAATATGGGTCAAATCCTCGAGCCCAAGACGCACTTCTCGTTGCCGCGCTGGATGGCAATAGACAACCTTAGCAGCAGGTAGGACTTCACGTCACATCTCCTATCTCGAAGGCGAAGGCCAATCTTCTTTGTGAAGGCAAAGGCCTCTGAGGGTTCAGCAGCCGGTTGTGTCACAGACCAGCAGCGGCACAAAGCAGTAATTTGCCTCCAAGACCGAGTACTTATTATGCTTCTTTCTCTCCGCAAATTGAGCAGCAATACCGTACGGGTGAGGAGTGAGGCAGAAAAAGTGGCTTCCCAAAGCAGACACGTTCCTCTCTGCCATAGCACCTGTATAAACCCTCCGGCCTTTGGCCATCAGATCGACTAAAGCCCGGCCGGCGGCTGCATCAAAGATGGAATATTCCATCTGGTCGAGACCAGTGCCCTCCGAGTGAGGTCATTAAGGAATTGGTGACGTGGTAATCTTCACAAACACGACTGCAACTCAGTGAGTGATGGCCAATCGCCTCCACCGAGGACCCGCAAATACATTGATGAGGTTCACAGATATTGATATTGCAGGCGGAGAGCAACTGCCACACGCAAATAGTCGCCGTCAGAAGAGTTCCCATATCTGTGCCTCCTGTTAAAAGATGTTAAACTCGATTTATGTGTTTTTATTTTTTTACACGATTGGAATCTGTAAAAATATACCTCTCTGTTCGTCTATGAAACACATCGCTACGTACCATAGTTCCAGAGTTTAAAGTAGCGTGTGCTGAAAAATACATAAAAGAAATCCACTCAAAATTATGAAATAATATTTTAATGTTTTAATACAACTTAAGCGCGTTTTATTATCCCTGCAGTGCCATCTATTGACATTCTGCTACTATGATTATAATGTTTGGTATGTGTAGCTAATATACAGAAAAAAGTACTCTTTTGTTATTATTGTATGTATCGATAGATAATTTCCCACGGGACCTCTTTAGTTTTCTGGGATAAAGAATACCCGACTATTCAATGATGGTCAAAACACCCCATCCTTATGTAAAGGTTTCATATTGTTACGTTGAGTCATTCTAAAGATACAATTTTTTGCATTCCTGTAGGAACCCTAATTTTTTTGGGATTCACAATGTCCCAGTTTTAGTTCGCGATAAGGGTATCAACGTGTAAAATTTGATTGTGATAGGTCAAGCCACATTTACGTGGTGAGCCACTCTATAAATGAATACTTTTGATTTTCCCACGGGAACTCTTGAATTTTCTTGGATAAAAAGTATCCTATATGTTAACCCGGGCTATAAGGAACCACCATACAAAATTTCATCAAAATCGGCCTGGTAGTTTTTGCGTGATGCGCGAACATACATACAGACAGACAGACAGACAGACAGACAAAAATTCCAAAAGTTGATGTTTTGGCCTCTGTATCGTTAGTAATGTCCACCACAGTTATTATTTTCCAAAAATATTTCATGTACAGACACGGCCCCGTTACAGTTTTATTATATTATAGACTAGATTTTGCCCGCGGCTTCGCCCACGTGGACATAGCTTTTATGACTCTTTTTGAGGGTGAGTGGTGCGCGAGCCGCAATCAGCTCGCAAGCGTGGACATGAGTTTTCTCCAGGTACCTCAGGAACTGTATCGGGCTATTCGGATTAGTAGTCTTTGTCACTTCCCACCCCCTCAACAAATTCTATACAAAAAATCACCTTAATCCGTTGCGACGCCACCGACGTGCGCCTAGTTGTCCCTAGATCCCTAGGGAACTATGTCAGGTTATACTTGTTAGTAAATTATATCATTTTCCACCTCATATCTGTGCTAAAAATCACACCAATCCATTTTTTCGTTACAATTTTAAATTAAACGAACAAAGAGTATTGTTTTAGTTTCCTCAGGAACTGTATCGGGCTATGATAATTTCCACAGATAAAAGGTTGACTATTTCATTCCCAGTAATACAGGCTACCTGCATGCCAAATTTCATCAAGATTGATAGAGGTGTTGAAGTGTGAATAGGTAACAAACAAACAAACACATTTTCACATTTATAATATAAAGTAAGGATTTCTAAATCTTAAATAAAATATAGAGCGTCGGTGGCAAAACGGTTAGGGCCACTACCTCCTGTCCGGAAGGCCGTGGTTCGAATCCTGCCACTTACAAATATCTATACGAATATCGATTTCATACTGGTATGTACGTTTATCCGACGCTCTTACGGTGAGAAAAACATCATGAGGAAACCTGCACACGCCTGCAAAGAAATTCGAAGCTTATGTGTGAAGTCAATCAACCCGCAATGGGCCCGCGTGATCGTCTAAGGCCAGATCGCCCTAACTCAGGGCAGGTCGAGCCCCTTGGTGGGGACGTATATAAACTGATATGATGAAATGTTATCAAAAAACTAATTCAAATCATTATAGGTATCAATCTAGTAATAAATTTCCTAACAATATTAATATGGGTCAAATCCTCGAGTCGTATCAGCTCCAAAGGAGCCCAAGACGCACATCTCGTTGCCGCGCTGGATGGCAATAGACAACCTTAGCATCACGTCACGTCACATCTCTTCTCTCAAAGGCGAAGGCCAATCTTTTTTGTGAAGGCAAAGGCCTCTGAGGGTTCAGCAGCCGGTTGTCTCACAAACCAGCGGCACAAAGCAGTATTTTGCCTCCAAGACCGAGTACTTATTATGCTCCTTTCTCACCGCAAATTGAGCAGCAGTACCGTACGGGTGAGGAGTGAGGCAGAAAAAGTGGCTTCCCAAAGCAGACACGTTCCTCTCTGCTATAGCACCTGTTTAAACCCTCCGGCCTTTTGCCATCAGATCGCCTAAAGCTCGGTCGGCGGCTGCATCAAAGATGGAATATTCTATCTGGCCGAGACCAGTGCCCTCCGAGTGAGGTCATTAAGGAATTGGTGACGTGGTAATCTTCACAAACACGACTGCAACTCAGTGGGTGATGGCCAATTGCCTCCACCGAGGACCCGCAAATACATTGATGAGGTTCACAGATATTGATATTGCAGGCGGAGAGCAACTGCCACACGCAAATAGTTCCCATATCTGTGCCTCCTGTTAAAAGATGTTAAACTTGATTTATGTGTTTTTATTTTTTTACACGATTGGAATCTGTAAAAAAATACCTCTCTGTTCGTCTATGAAACACATCGCTACGTACCATAGTTCCAGAGTTTAAAGGAGCGTATACTGAAAAATACATAAAAGAAATCCACTCAAAAGTATGAAATAATATTTTAATGTTTTAATACAACTTAAGCGCGTTTTGGACCGATGACCTGGTGAAGGTCGCGGGAAGCCGCTGGATGCGGGCAGCGCAGAACCGGTCGTCGTGGAGATCCTTGGGGGAGGCCTATGTCCAGCAGTGGACTTCCTTCGGCTGATATGATGAAGCGCGTTTTATTATCCCTACAGTGCCATCTATTGACATTCTGCTACTATGATTATAATGTTTGGTATGTGTAGCTAATATATAGAAAAAAGTACTCTTTTGTTATTATTGTAAGTATCGATAGATAATTTCCCACGGGACGTCTTTAGTTTTCCGGGATAAAAAATATCCGACTATACAATGATGGTCAAAACACCCTATCCCAATGTAAAGGTTTCATATTGTTACGTTGAGTCATTCTAAAGATACAATTTTTTGCATTCCTGTAGGAACCCTAATTTTTTTGGGATTCACAATGTCCCAGTTTTAGTTCGCGATAAGGATATCAACGTGTAAAATTTGATTGTAATAGGTCAAGCCACATTTGCGTGGTGAGCCATTCTATAAATGAATACTTTTGATTTTCCCACCGGAACTCTTGAATTTTCTGGGATAAAAAGTATCCTATATGTTAACCCGGGCTATAAGGAACCATTATACAAAATTTCATCAAAATCGGCCTGGTAGTTTTTGCGTGATGCGCGAACATACAGACAGACAGACAGACAGACAGACAGACAGACAGACAAAAATTCCAAAAGTTGTTGTTTTTGCCTCTGTATCATTAGTAATGTCCACCACAGTTATTATTTTCCAAAAACATTTCATGTACAGACACGGCCCCGTTACAGTTTTATTATATTATAGATTTTTACTTGAACTCTGAAATGTAATACCAAGTCCAATGCTACATCGACACTAAGGTCTACGGGTTAATTCAAATTGATGGCTAAGCGATGCGCGGCGCCTAAACAAAGTAGGTAGGTTTATTGTGACGAAGTCAATCTGTTTAGTTATTTTTACATTTAACCAGTTTTTTATCATCGTTTTTGTCAACTTTTACTTTTTTGTTTGTATTTTCAAATTGTCATTCTGCCATTCAATTCTGACTCCGATCATCAACACTGTCTATTTTCTTGCAATATCTTATTTTTTTCTGTTTAATATACATTCAGTTTGGTGGATTTCACTATTTCAATTAATTTGGACCCTGCCCTTCCCTCCATTAACCTGCTATCCATAACAAAGGTTTAACTAGTCTTTTTTTATTCACAATTGGTAAGCCCTTGGCACATCTCACCTGCTGCTAAGATGTAAGTCGTTCCTGTTAGGTACTTAGATATTCTTGTATTTTTGTCAATCAATAAAAAAAGTTGGTAAAAGTAACGTATATGTTACTTGGGTTTATGGCGAAGTTAATATTATATTTAAGTAAAGGAAAACGGTAAAAAAGTGTAAAGAAAGAAACAAATGCTGAGGTTTCTTTGACTCGGAACTTGTAAACAAACTTAATACGATTTTGAAGGTTTCATTCGCAAATGTTTTGAGTAGGTAAACAAATATTTTTGTTATGATTCTAAAGTTTATCAATTGTTAAGTGGACGAAAAGTTTGAAAATACTGGTATATTGTATATTTTCTTTATATTATTTGATAGGCTTTGATGCGGTGTGCATGCGGAAGCCTTAGCAAAGACGTAGCACTAGCTAAGTAGCAGCGCACACCTTGCTTATCTTAAAGGTCCCCAGGAGGCTCCCGTTTTCATTTTTTTTTTCGCAAGGACAAGCTTGTTGTTGGCCATGGGGGCCTTTACAACTTCATCGGGCAGGGGAAAACTTCACCAGGCAGGGAACTTTACCAGGCAGGGCCTCCACCGGGCAGAGTCGAGTTTCCATACAAATGTAGTTCCACTATAATACAAAAATTAATGCCGGATTGAATCCAAAACTTTTCAGATATATTAAGTAGACACATATCGATGTTTGTAATTAATTTCTGTCGTAGTAAATTTAAACATGAAGCGTGCTATGCTCGGAGTTTCTCTGCGTGATCGAATCAGAAACGAGGAGATCCGTAGAAGAATCAAAGTAACCGACATAGCTCTCTGGGCGGGGCACATAGCTCGAAGAACGGATGGCCGTTGGGGCAGTAAAGTTCTCGAATGGCGACCGCGCACCGGAAAGCGTAGCATAGACCGATGATCTGGTGAAGGTCCGAAAAATGAACCGGTCGTCGTGGAAATCCTTGGGGGAGGCCTATGTCCAGCAGTGGACGTCCTTCGGCTGATATGACGATGATGATGTAAACATTAACTAAACGAATACTTAAATTAGTTTTGTACTGAAAGTTTGAAATTGCAAATTTTTTTCGTTTTACATTTGTACATCGAAAACTAATTACAAACATCGATATGTGTCTACTCAATATATATATGCCAAGTTTGGATTCAATCCGGCATGTAGTTTTTGTATTAAAGCAGAACTACGTTTGTATGGAAACTCGAGCCTCCTAGGGACCCTTTTTCTTCTTCTTTGCGTGTCAATGGCAAACTAAATCATTCCGGCCCAGAACTTAGCCACTTCTACTGCACTATTTGTGGCGTCCATTAAGTCCTGCTGCGAACAGGTGACAGGGCAGGCAGGACAGGAAACTAAATGAGCCATGGACTGCACCGCTCCGCACACACAGTCCAAATTTGGGTTTTCCGAGAGTCCCCACCTGAACATATTCTCCTTGCTCCGGCCGACCTGAGTCCGAAGTCGATTTAAAGACTTCCAGATCGGCCATGGTAATATATGTCCAGCCGGTAGACTCTCAGAAAGCGGAACAAAGGGGTCAGGAAGCGGTGTTCGAGCACGCCACATGTTGCATCTCGCTTGAGAGGGCTGAGTTGTGAGGGGTTCGACATGTTTTAAAAAGCTTCTCCGACTTTTTAGCCTTTGCGGCGGTAGCTCGTGCCCATGTAGGGGATGCCGCATGTCCTCATCCAACGTAGCCCTCTCTCGCGAGCTTGCAATTGTTCTGCGAACAACTGGCGGCGCTATGCCAGCCAGTGGATACAGCAACTGGACCCTTAACTGGTAAGAACGCCGGGCAAACAGCAAGCATCTTTCATTCCTTCACAATCTGACAGAGGTCGCGTTTCTGTTATTTTCTGTTTCTGATAGCGAGAACTCCGTCTCTGTCAGATTAAGTAGGAATAAAAGAGACTTGAGAGACTTGATGTTTTCTCGGCATTCTCTAACCAAGATACTAACTTACCAGTTTTTACACGTCTGCAAAGAGGGGTTATCTTTTTTATGCGTACCTTGTACTCGCGATTATTGGAAAACATTTTTAGGGAAAACTTCTTTAGGCGCGTTGGGCATTTTTTGAGATGGGACAAAATAATTGAATTCGCGACACTGTTACCGTTACCCTTCCGTTAACGTACCAGGAACACTCGGAGGGTCAAAACATTGTAAACTATTTAACTCGCGACACTGTTACCGTTACCGTACCAGGAACAGTTGCAGGGTCAAAACTATAAAAAGTCTGTCACTTCTGTCGGTACTCCTGGAGTGATTAGGTTTTTTTGTTCTTTTCATAAAAATCGATTGTCCAGCAGACCAACTTTGTATAAGAAAGCCGTGGGAAGTCATTTTTTTGCGATTTGATCATACAGTTGTTTAGAATCAGTGTAAAATCAGTCTCAGATAACAACTAATAAATTTAAATCTTTAATTTGGAGGCTCGTAGCCCAGTTAGACTTGAGTGTTGCGTCGATATCGCAGGTTAACTGGCCTGAAGCACAGAAATTATGGTTTTGACTGTTAGGGCATTTTTTGCCTGTTTTCGTGCTTCACAAAGCACATCAAGGCGTTGGTACCGGTTGCTCTCTCACTAGATGGTAGTCACTAAGCCTTTTCAGATGCCATATAGGCGGGTTGGAAAACTTATGTTACCACACCCTGGACACTTCATACAACGGGCCCGAAATGACATTTCAAAAAAGGAATGACGGTACAAACAAAATGGCGGTGAAATCCTATACGTTTGACAACCAAACTGTAACCTATCTGTATCAATCAATCTAGGTGACGAGGGGGTGAGGTCGCATTTTAGAGAGCGACAGGGAGTGTCCATACTGTATGTTGGTACTAATCTATATACTTTGACTGGAGTTTGCCGCCAGCTCTACAACCTCCACCTCTCTCTCTTTTATCGTGTAGCACAATAGGGATGACGAATGCTAGTCATCTGATTTACTTTCTATCATCTGTTAAAAACGACATTTTATTCTAAAAATGTTTGAAATACCTAGGCGTGACCTCAAAGTTTTGCAGTGTCATTTACGTACTCATTTTGTGATTTTGATGAATTATAAATCGAAAACTTAATGGAAAACAAAACGAGTAAGGTTTTCCGAAGTTTAAGTAGGAGGGCAATTTAGTGATTAAGAGTTCATAATTTATTTCTGATGCTGTCGTCATCCCTATTAACCGTGCTATCTAAGGGATAGACGGGGGTTGCTTGGTGTTGCACTTAGCATCACCCGCGGTCACGTGTAAGGCATTTAGACTTACACCTACGGACATGTGCAACGCGACCTTAATACACATCTGGAATCAGATGTGCGGGTTTTCTCACAATGTTTTCCTTCACTGTTAAAGCAATCGGTAAGTATATGTACGTAAGTTTCGAAAAACTTATTGGTACATTGGCCGTCCGGATTTGAACCCGGGACCTCTGGTTCGAAGGACCGAGTCGTTACCGGTTGTGCCACCGACGATTTTCAGCCTCCACCAACCCTAACCTTCCCGAGTTTGAGTAGGGACACGTGTCCAGCTTTATTTGATTATTTGAATGATTTTGATGTCTCCTAATCTCATGAGTGTCATAGGAACTTAAACAAGCGGGTTTTAAGGGTCCCGGGGTCAACAAGGGCCCTTTTAGTTTCGGCATGTCCGTCCTGTCTGTCCGCGGATTAGCTCAAATACTAGAAAGCTGTAATTTGGCATGGTATAATCTATCTATCTATCTATCTATCGAATACCTATTCTTGTATAAGTGTATCTATATAATCTGAATCTCGGTAAAACGGCTCCAACGATTTGCTTAAAAATGAGTATACGGGGATTTTTGGGGGCGAAAAATTTATTTAGATAGGTCTCACATCTCTGGGAAAACGCTATTTTCTAAGATTTTCGCACTGGAAATATGCCGCGCAAAGTGTATCATAGGTAGCGTGTTTTGAAATGTTTTTACGGCTTTAGGTATTATGCCCCGAGCAAAGCTCGGTCGCCCAGGTACTATTTATTAATCACGCTAAAAAAAAAAAATCTTCAAAAATATATTGTACGCTTAAACTGGCGATGAATTATTTTTCTCGTCTATCTAAAATATGATGGGTGTGTGAAAACCATTTATCGATTCAGGGAAATAAAAATTTAGCCAGAGTCAAGGGCAAGTGTTGCCGATAGAAAAACCGCTATTTTGGGAAATCTGAAATAAAAATAGAAATAGATTTACAAGGAAAATTATCACTGCCATGTAGGCTTTCTTAGTTTAGTAGTAACTAGCTTTTGCCCGCGGCTTCGCCCACGTAGACATAGCTTTTATGACTCTTTTTGAGAGTGAGTAGTGCGCGAGCCGCAATCAGCTCGCAAGCGTGGACATGAGTTTTCTCCAGGTACCTCAGGAACTGTATCGGCCTATTCGGATTAGCAGTCTTTGTCACTTCCCACCCCCCCCAACAAATTCTATACAAAAAATCACTTTAATCCGTTGCTCCGTTGCGACGCCACTGACGTGCGCGAGCGTAGAAAACAGTTGTCCCCAGATCCCTCGGGAACTATGTCAGGATATACTTATTAGTAAATTATATTTTCCACCTCATCTCTGTGCTAAAAATCACACCAATCCATTTTTTTGTTACGATTTTAAATAAATTTGGGAACAAAGAATATTGTTTTAGTTTCCTCAGGAACTGCATCGGGCTATGATAATTTCCACAGATAAAAGGTTGACTATTTCATTCCCAGTGATACAGACTACCTGCATGCCAAATTTCATCAAGATTGGTAGAGGTCTTGAAGTGTGAATAGGTAACAAATAAACAAACACATTTTCACATTTATAATATTAAGTAAGGATTTCTAAATCTTAAATAAAATATAGAGCAGCGGTGGCAAAACGGTTAGGGCCACTACCTCCTGTCCGGAAGGCCGTGGTTCGAATCTGCCACTTACCAATATCTATACGAATATCGATTTCATACTGGTATGTACGTTTATCCGACGCTCTTACGATGAGAAAAACATCGTGAGGAAACCTGCACACGCCTGCGAAGAAATTCGAAGCTTATGTGTGAAGTCAATCAACCCGCAATGGGGCCACGTGATCGTCTAAGGCCAGATCGCCCTAAATCAGGGCAGGTCGAGCCCCTTGGTGGGGACCTATATAAACTGATATGATGAAATAACACATTACCTATATTATCAAAAAACTAATTCAAATCGTTATAGGTATCAATCTAGTAATAAAATTTCCTAACAATATTATTATGGGTCAAATCCTCGAGTCGTATCAGCTCCAAAGGAGCCTAAGACACACTTCTCGTTGCCGCGCTGGATGGCAATAGACAACCTTAGCAGCAGGTAGGACCTCACGTCACATCTCCTCTCTCGAAGGCGAAGGCCAATCTCCTTTGTGAAGGCAAAGCCCTCTGAGGGTTCAGCAGCCGGTTGTCTCACAGACCAGCGGCACAAAGCAGTAATTTGCCTCCAAGACCGAGTACTTATTATGCTTCTTTCTCGCCGCAAATTGAGCAGCAGTACCGTACGGCTGAGGAGTGAGGCAGAAAAAGTGGCTTCTCAAAGCAGACACGTTCCTCTCTGCCATAGCACCTGTTTAAAACCTCCGGCCGCTTGCCATCAGATCGACTAAAGCCCGGCCGGCGGCTGCATCAAAGATGGAATATTCCATCTGGTCGAGACCAGTGCCCTCCGAGTGAGGTCATTAAGGAATTGGTGACGTGGGAATCTTCACAAACACGACTGCAACTCAGTGAGTGATGGACAATTGCCTCCACCGTGGACCCGCAAATACATTGATGAGGTTCACAGATATTGATATTGCAGGCGGAGAGCAACTGCCACACGCAAATAGTCGCCGTCAGAAGAGTTCCCATATCTGTGCCTCCTGTTAAAAGATGCTAAACTCGATTTATGTGTTTTTATTTTTTTACACGATTGGAATATGTAAAAAAATACCTCTCTGTTCGTCTATGAAACACATCGCTACGTACCATAGTTCCAGAGTTTAAAGTAGCGTATGCTGAAAAATACATAAAAGAAATCCACTCAAAAGTATGAAAAAATCTTTTAATGTTTTAATACAACTTAAGCGCGTTTTATTATCCCTGCAGCGCCATCTATTGACATTCTGCTATGATTATAATGTTTGGTATGTGTAGCTAATAAATAGAAAAAAGTACTCTATTGTTATGTAAGTATCGATAGATTATTTCCCACGGGACCTCTTTAGTTTTCCGGGATAAAGAATACCCGACTATACAATGATGGTCAAAACATCCCATCTCAATGTAAAGGTTTCATATTGTTACGTTGAGCCAATCTAAAGATACAATTTTTTGCATTCCTGTAGGAAACCTAATTTTTTTGGGATTCACAATGTCCCAGTTTTAGTTCGCGATAAGGGTATCAACGTGTAAAATTTGATTGTAATAGGTTAAGCCACATTTGCGTGGTGAGCCATTCTATAAATGAATACTTTTGATTTTCCCACGGGAACTCTTGAATTTTCTGGGATAAAAAGTATCCTATATGTTAACCCGGGCTATAAGGAACCACCATACAAAATTTCATCAAAATCAGCCCGGTAGTTTTTGCGTGATGCGCGAACATACAGACAGACAAAAATTCCAAAAGTTGTTGTTTTTGCCTCTGTATCGTTAGTAATGTCCACCACGTTATTATTTTCCAAAAATATTTCATGTACAGACACGGCCCCGTTACAGTTTTATTATATTACTAGCTTTTGCCCGCGGCTTCGCCCACGTGGACATAGCTTTTATGACTCTTTTTGAGGGTGAGTGGTGCGCGAGCCGCAATCAGCTCGCAAGCGTGGACATGAGTTTTAACCACTGACGTGGTTAGGTTAACCAGTTGTCCCCCGATCCCTCGGGAACTATGTCAGGATATACTTATTAGTAAATTATATTTTCCACCTCATCTCTGTGCTAAAAATCACACCAATCCATTTTTTCGTTACGATTTTAAATAAATTTGCGAACAAAGAGTATTGTTTTAGTTTCCTCAGGAACTGCATCGGGCTATGATAATTTCCACAGATAAAAGGTTGACTATTTAATTCCCAGTTATACAGGCTACCTGCATGCCAAATTTCATCAAGATTGGTAGAGGTGTTGAAGTGTGAATAGGTAACAAACAAACAAACACATTTTCACATTTATAATATTAAGTAAGGATTTCTAAATCTTAAATAAAATATAGAGCGTCGGTGGCAAAACGGTTAGGGCCACTACCTCCTGTCCGGAAGGCCGTGGTTCGAATCTGCCACTTACCAATATCTATACGAATATCGATTTCATACTGGAATGTACGTTTATCCGACGCTGTTACGGTGAGAAAAACATCGTGAGGAAACCTGCACACGCCTGCGAAGAAATTCGAAGCTTATGTGTGAAGTCAATCAACCCGCAATGGGCCCACGTGATCGTCTAAGGCCAGATCGCCCTAACTCAGGGCAGGTCGAGCCCCTTGGTGGGGACGTATATAAACTGATATGATGAAATAACACATTACCTATATTATCAAAAAACTAATTCAAATCATTATAGGTATCAATCTAGTAATATAAGTTCCTAACAGTATTATTATGGGTCAAATCCTCGAGTCGTACGTATAAGACGCACTTCTCGTTGCCGCGCTGGATAGCAATAGACAACCTTAGCAGCAGGTAGAACCTCACGTCACATCTCCTCTCTCGAAGGCGAAGGCCAATCTCCTTTGTGAAGGCAAAGCCCTCTGAGGGTTCAGCAGCCGGTTGTCTCACAGACCAGCGGCACAAATTAGTAATTTGCCTCCAAGACAGAGTACTTATTATACTTCTTTCTCGCCGCAAATTGAGCAGCAGTACCGTACGGCTGAGGAGTGAGGCAGAAAAAGTGGCTTCTCAAAGCAGACACGTTCCTCTCTGCCATAGCACCTGTTTAAAACCTCCGGCCGCTTGCCATCAGATCGACTAAAGCCCGGCCGGCGGCTGCATCAAAGATGGAATATTCCATCTGGTCGAGACCAGTGCCCTCCGAGTGAGGTCATTAAGGAATTAGTGACGTGGGAATCTTCACAAACACGACTGCAACTCAGTGAGTGATGGACAGTTGCCTCCACCGTGGACTCGCAAATACATTGATGAGGTTCACAGATATTGATATTGCAGGCGGAGAGCAACTGCCACACGCAAATAGTCGCCGTCAGAAGAGTTCCCATATCTGTGCCTCCTGTTAAAAGATGCTAAACTCGATTTATGTGTTTTTATTTTTTTACACGATTGGAATCTGCAAAAAAAATACCTCTCTGTTCGTCTTTGAAACACATCGCTACGTACCATAGTTCCAGAGTTTAAAGTAGCGTATGCTGAAAAATACATAAAAGAAATCCACTCAAAAGTATGAAAAAGTATTTTAATGTTTTAATACAACTTAAGCGCGTTTTATTATCCCTGCAGCGCCATCTATTGAAATTCTGCTACTATGATTATAATGTTTGGTATGTGTAGCTAATAAATAGAAAAAAGTACTCTATTTTTATTATTGTAAGTATCGATAGATAATTTCCCACGGGACCTCTTTAGTTTTCCGGGATAAAGGATACCCGACTATACAATGATGGTCAAAACACCCCATCTCAATGTAAAGGTTTCATATTGTTACGTTGAGCCAATCTAAAGATACAATTTTTTGCATTCCTGTAGGAAACCTAATTATTTTGGGATTCACAATGTCCCAGTTTTAGTTCGCGATAAGGGTATCAACGTGTAAAATTTGATTGTAATAGGTTAAGCCACATTTGCGTGGTGAGCCATTCTATAAATGAATACTTTTGATTGAAAGTTGTTGTTTTGGCCTCTGTATCGTTAGTAATGTCCACCACAGTTATTATTTCCCAAAAATATTTCATGTACAGACACGGCCCCGTTACAGTTTTATTATATTATAGATAGTCGACCAACTTGAGATGTGCAGTTGGATTTGTAAAAAGTTTACAGAATATCTCTAAAAATGATTTTCGATGAAAAAATCTGTACTATCTGCCAAAATAACTTTGTTAACATTTATTATTTGAAAAGACTACCAACACGAATTTGACTACTTTTTCTAGTTTTATTTTTGTTAGGTTAGGTTTGATTGAGATTTTCACTTTCTCGACCCCGCCGTAGTACTGAACGAACGTTGAGTAGAGGAAGTAAAAATCTCAATCAATTAGTATTTCTACTCCAATTTGAAAATTTGCTTAATACATAACCTCAAATCATATCACAAAAATATTCATGCGTACAAGTAAGTCGCTTTACAATGATCATTTCAAAACGAGACAACTGTACTAATATGAAACTTTTTAAATATTTTTATGGCTTTGGCTTCAAAAATTCAATATACGATTATGCCAAAATTCAATGTATTTTTATTACAAGCTTTTATTTAACTTGCAATGTATCTAATATGTTTGTTCGGATAAAATCTTGCCAAATTAAATTTAACCCACTTCCAGGTTTCCGATCGAGCTGAAATTTTGCATGCATATGTAAGATGCAATATTAAAAGCTTGTACCTAAAAATTTTTAGGTTTTTCGAAAATTATGTATTTCATCTCAGCTTTGCTTCGTGGCACAAAGTAGCACTCATTTTACAATGGGTCTCATAGCTTGGCAGTGGCATAAATGACTATTTTCCATTTTTTGTGAAAATGTGTTTAAATCAAAATATGAAATGAGTGAAAATTAACACATACCGAAAAACCGAACATCTCAATTCCGTCCGTCCGTCACACTTGGTTTTGGAAGCCAAATCTGTATTCCGATTAGGACTTAATTTGAAACTTAGAGTTTAAAATAATTACATCGAGGGATTATTAAAAGTTTTTTCGTGCCGTCAAACTGAAGAGTAGCTGCCACACAAAAAAAAACTGTTTTTTTTTCTCAAAAACCGGTCTTACGATTTTAATGATTCTCTTTACATCGTAGTTGCTTAATATGTTTGTCTATTAAATATGTGTGGAAAAAATCGTGTTTGTATGCTAATCCTACAAATGAAACTACTCGCAAATGCTTGGAGCTATTGAATTGTCATGTTTTTAATACGAATAAGTTTATATTTGGTCATGCAAATATTCATCAAAACTGTTTAAAAAAACTTGTTAAATTTTTGTATGAAAAGAAAAATATTAAAAAATACCGAGTTTAGTGCGGGCTGCTGCTCAGTTTATTTTTTCTTTTGACTTTTTTGTTTTACCTATACGTTAAAAACCTCCTTTTCTACTATGTTCATTGTGTTTTCCGCGTTTTTGCGTAGCGCTTTTGCTGTGGAGTGAATCAAAAAAAAAACGACCTTTTCGTTCGATCGATCGGACTACAAGGAAATCAATTTTCCTATTAATTCGATAATCGGGCTACGAGAACTTTAGAGTTCGATCAATCGAGCCAGCGGAAAAAAAATATTCGTAGTCCGATTGATCGGAAAAACCGATCGGACCATGCGGCGCGGCGTAAGGGAACGCCGCTGCTACGACGTCCCCTTTAACGAGCGACTACGATCTGCCGTAGTTGTAGCAGCGCGGGTGTACTAGGTGCAATGGTCAGCAAAGAATTAAATCCTAAAACTTGATATTTTTGTATTATTATTAGGTATTATTTTTATTTCAGATAAATTTTCATTATTATTTTTCAACACCTTGATCTCATACACGCGCAGGGAGGGGTAATTGAAGATAGTGGCGCCTCCGATAATTTTGTTTGGCGTGCCCACAAACGTAACTAAACATTAAGAACCATCCCAGAAACAAACCAGAGCAACCCTCTTGACTATGAAGAGTGAGGACCCACCGCGCGAGGGCGCTTAAATTTCTCGTAGTTCGTACAATCTTGGATAGATGGCGCTTTATTAGAAACTTAGTTTCTTTCAAAAATTTTCCTTGGTTTTAATTTTTACTTGCGAGCGACGAAGGAATAAATAGAAAGTTATGTAGTCGTCCGAAACTTGTACTAAAATATAGAATATAGTTTCAAGTACATCTTGGTTGGTACCTCCACACTAAGTTGAACCGCCTCCGTGACGTAGTCGTTGTTTTCTCGCTTCACAACAGAAAGTCGCGAGTTCTATTCCCGGCAGAGTCAAAATTTGTGAGAGTCGGTGTGGTTGGTGGTTGGGCATTTTCTAAGCCTGCCTGCCATCTTATCTAATTATTTCTGCCAAACATCAGATGATCGATTTTTTACATAGTAAGACAGAAACGTACCTACCTAGATACTTTTTTACTCGTAACAATATTGATGCAAGATGGCGGTTTTCTATAATTTTATAACGTTCGTCTTTCTGAATTTTATACATGATAATATTGTGCAAATGACGTCTGTGCCTATTGTTTACATTTGGCATATTAATACTTACTATGTATCTTTAGTTGTTTTTTTATTATTCATGGTTTATTAAAATTCAAATTTCTATTAGGATGAATTCGCTGTGCGAACTAGGCAACACCTAGTTAGTCTATTTTAAGGCGGTTCGATGAGCACACTAGCGCCACCAATAGAAATAATTAATTTATACCATTGCTCCTCTAAAAAACTTATTTTATTCACTGAAAAAAGTGAATAAAAATCTCTTTTAATCACTATTTTGGTGTTTGAATTTAGAACACATCAATATATTTGAACTCCATCGCAGCTATACAACCTCCTTGCGCCATAAATTACTCGATAAATACTTATTTCTTAATCCAAAGAATATTTTACATACAAACTCCTTGTGCAAATAACTCCTCCAGATTTGATTGTTCGACATTTTCGAAAAGAAGTTTAGCATTCGAACAAAACTGTTTTGTGTTCTTTGCTATCATTTCATTAGTAAATTGGCGCTATTTTGAATAGGTACTATAAGTTGTACGAACACAAAGAAAACTACCCTTTATTTTAGTAGTTGTTTTAATTTTAATGAACATTAATTAATTTAACATTCCTTTTTTCTTCATTATTTGTCTATTATCGCTTAAATGTTTCTTTTTCTTGGAGTCATGGTATAAAGTATAGTATGCAACTCTTGAATAAAACGGATTTATATCGAGGGCCATGAATCACTCGCATCGCTCAGGGTTCTAATACTTGAATCACTCGCTACACTCGTGATTCAATCATCATGGATCACTCCCTACGGTCGTGCTTCAGTCATTAGAACCCTTCACTTGCTCGTGATTCATCTATGGCCCTAGCTTTAAATCCGTCCTTTATTTACTAGTTACATAATATACTATTATTCATTCAACTAAAATCATTGAGTATTTTGCGCACATACAGGCATACAAACCGTTTTTTAATTGTTTTTGTATAACTTTACGTATTAGCAACAAGCATGCAACAAGTAATATTTGTCGATATTGTCTTAAAACAGTTTTGAAAAACATAACTTATTGCTAATATTTACAGTTATAAAATAACAATTAAACAATAGTTGTTGCCCTCCGATATAATATGCGCAAAATGCTTAATGATTTAGATGACAGTCCACAGGAAACAGCAAATTATGTATTTCTATTGGCGGCGCTAGTGTGCTAATCGAACCGCCTTAAATAGCAATACCAGTTATAGTAATCTGTGGCAATACTTACTATATACTTTGCCTAAGTACAGGTAAATAAGGCCGGAAACGAGTATTGAAATCCGACGTGAACGTGACGAGATCCGACCAGACAACACGCATATCAAATTCATACAAATTCTATGCCTAATAATTTTAAACAAAAAAAAATGACTTCAAAACGCACTAGTAGCCACTACGATTTTTGAAGGTTACCCTCAATTTCTTTGGGATGCCATCATCAGATCCTGGTTTCCTTATCATGGTACCACCCTTGGAATATCTCCCCTGTCCAACAAAAAAAGAATCATCAAAATCGGTTTATAAAGGACGAAGTTATCCGCGAACACACATAAAAAAAATATATACGGTTGTATTGAGAAACCTCCTCCTTTTTTTGAAGTCGGTTAAAAACAGACTGCATCGTGTCTTGTCGGGTGTATCCAGTCGGGTTTCAATAGTATGTCGCGGCACAGATGAGATACTAGTTACGGCGTTTACCCTGTGAGTAGGGAATGCAATCTCAATCTTGCAAGATCGAGATTGCACCAACATCTCGAGTGATTTTCCAAGATTCAATCTCGAAGGCCATCAATCTCGAATTTTGAAATCCCGTTCGCGATCTCGACAAAATAGACCAAGATTGTAACAAGATTTCGTGATTTTTAGACGTAAAGTGTCATACATGTTCGTAAAGTGTCATACCTGCGCGGCAACGCGCGAACTGTCGACCACCGACTGGCGAGTGGCGACTAGCTACAAAAACAGAAAGGGCTATATAGCCACTGATATACGGTGCCGATTGAATGATGACACTTTAAGTGTACTATGCTTCTTGAAAGGCCATTTTCAAAATGTTTAAAATTTTTTTGCTCATCATTACATAATTATAGGTTATAATTATGATCTCATTGCATTATTGCATTTATTTAATTTTAGTCACTAAAATGTTGATTGTTTCTTGTTAATTTTTGAAATAATCGTTGATATAATGTTCATATAATGTTGTTTAATTTGAAAAATAAGCTTAATTATATTAAATAATCCTAAAATACTGGTTACTATCAGTTTACAGTATTTGACACAAAAACAACGCCTTTTTCATTTATTCTGCTCAATCTCGAATAATCCTGATAATCTTGATTCGAGATCGAGATCTCTACCTGAATCTCTACGAGATCCCGAACTGATCAATCTTGATTCAGAAAAAAGACTCCAAGATCTCGAATGGTCAATCTTGGTTCGAGATTGCATTCCCTACCTGTGAGACGTGGCATGTGCGAAGCAGGCTCCACAGATAAGACGTACTCCTAACTTGGCGCGGCAAAACAATTGCTATTTTACACCTATCGATGTTGGGCATTAATCACTTAATATTTTAATCATCGTAGCAATTGATTGAAAAATTAATTGAAATTAAATTAATCACGTTTAACTTAATTACAATTCATCTGTTAGTTGCATAATGCAATTAGTTTATTTAAATTTACTCATGTTAATTTCAAGATACAATTAAAATATTGCAACTAGTATTTTTAAATGTTAGAAACAATTAAAACTTACAATTAATAATCATGTTTCTCAGTTTCTCTGCCCTGCACCCTGCACCTACACATATAAATGATCTTTCTTGTTGCCACTTGCCGGGGACAAGAAAACGGTAAAAAAATAACGATAAATGGTTATCGATACTTTACAATAAATTTCTTTCTTTTAGCGTTATCATATCACATTCACGATAATTGTATTGATAATTATTTCTTTCTCTTTCTTTTTCTAGATTTGTAGATTCTAGATTCCAAAGATTCTAGATGGCGCTCGCATCGAAATCGCAAAAACGCAACATAATTTTTGGGTGAGAAGACCGAATCTGATGTTATTTTTTGGATCCTAGATGGCGCTTGCATCGAAATCGCGTAATCACTACGTGAGTGTCATTTTCGACTTATTTTTGGGTGAGAAGACGGAATCAGATGCTATTTTTGAGATCCTAGATGGCTCTCGCATCGAAATCGCAAAATCACAACATGGGTGTCGTTTTCGACTTATTTTTGGGTGAGAAGACGGAATCAGATGTTATTTTTGAGATCCTAGATGACGCTCGCATCGAAATCGCAAAATCATAACATGGGTGTCGTTTTCGACTTATTTTTGGGTGAGAAGACGGAATCAGATGTTATTTTTGGGATCCAAGATGGCGCTCGCATCGAAATCGCAAAATCATAACATGGGTGTCGTTTTCGACTATTTTTTGGAGGAGAAGACCGAATCTGACGTTACATTATGTAATGTTATTATAAACGACACCCATCTCGTGATTTTGCGATTTCGATGCTAGTGCCATCTTGGATCCCAAAACTAACATCAGATTCGGTCTTCTCACCCAAAAATTAGTTGAAAACGACACCCATGTCACACCCCGGACACTTCATACAAACGAGCGAGAAATGATATACATAATGGTAGGGGACCCCAAACGGGGATTTTGCGCATTACTCGAGCGCGTCAGAAAATCATATGGGGAGAAGCCTTGCACCGTGTAATGTACCCCTACCATATATGAACCCTTAATATAGGGGCGTGCGTTATGGGCAGCCCGTCAGATTAGTAAAAAAATCCATCTCCAGAAAAACTGGAGCACGTCAGATTAAGACAAGGTATGTTAAGTACATAACGGCTTCCTGCTGACTTTGCAAGATCATCATCGGTCAACCTTGTGAGAGTCCTACCCTGTGCCACTCCTTCATCTTATATTATTTCTATTTACATTATTTAAATTTGATTAAAGTTTAATTATAGCTAACAATTAATTAATTGTTAATTTAAACGTCAAAGTTAACAATTAATCATCTGTAAATTGATATTTCATAATTAACAATTGATCAATTGTTATTTTTATTGTACCTTGCCTTTAAATTTTGCCCAACACGCACACCACAGACAAAGTATATAAATTAGTACTAACATACAGTATGGACACTCCCTGCCGCTCTCGAGATTGTGATCTCACCCCCTCGTCACCCAGATTGATACAGATTGGTTACAGTTTGGTTGTCGAACGTATAGGATTTCGCCGCTATTTTGTTTGTTTCGTCATTCCTTTTTTAAAATGTTATTTCTGGCCCGTTGTATAAAGTGTCCAGGGTATGCCACAGATACAAAATATAAACATGTAAGGGTAATTTGACTATACCTTCTTACGTGCGCCTTGCATTGAAACGTATAGATTAGGATGATTGGAAACGAATTCCTTTACGAGTATTTACGAAAACATTTCCCGTTAGTTAGTCCTGTGCAAACGTTCCCACATTTTTGGGGTACACAGAGGAACATTGGGGAACTATTCGCTGAGCCGGGTTATTTATTTACAAAGCAAATCAACTATTTATTTATTGGCGATCGCTTTGATCGCGCTGACCTAGCGCAAACATACAATTGTCCTTCCGGTGAAAGGGTAGTGCTAGAATAGCGTGGATAAACCTTTTTCCATAAGTATGTTTAAAAAATTGTTGATTTTTGACTCGTTGTTGGTTTTGCTAGGAATATCAAATATTCCAGACACATTCTTCTTTTTGGAAGGTTTACGGTCATTTTTGAGACTTTGAAGTGTCTTCGTCGAAGTGCTATGTTCTTACTTAAGTGGGAAAACACATGGAATTGCAGCAAGGTGGTTGATGGTGATACGAAGCTGTAGTAATGACTTCTATGATGTGTTGGCAGATTTCAAAGATGCACCTCGATACAGATAAAACAAAAACCGTTTATTTTGTCGGTTTATCAACCAATAAAAGCAAAAATTTACAAGTGCATATTATATTAATACGTTCTACATTTCGTCCTCGGCCACAGATGAGATAATAGTTTCTTTGTAACCTCGGCTTGCCTCAGCGTGGGTGATACGGACATTGACAGCTTACTTATAGCTCAGAGTAATTAATATACTTTGTATAGTATGAAACAGTCATCTATCAAATTCATTGATAGGTGCAAATGTTTATCTTCTTAATTATTTATTTGATGAACATATCCCCACCCAGGGGCTCAAGCCTACTCTGAATCAGGGCAATTAAAATGTTTATTTTTCATGGTATCCTTATTCTCATCAATATTATAAACGAGAAAATGTGTTTGTTTGTTTATTACCTCTTCACGTTTTAACACCTCTACCAATCTTGACGAAATATGGCATGCACATAGCCTGTGGTATGGAGAAGGACATAAGCTATCTTTAACCCTGATTTCTTAAGTGTTTCCGTGGGTTAGCTGTTAACTCGTTTTGTTAGTTTGTTAATTTCTCACGTCGCAATGAATTGAACAAAAACGACGGATTGCGATGTGAATTTTTGCACAAAGATAGCTAAGGGAATGAAAAGTGACACAGACTACTAATTAGCATAGTGTGACATAGTTCCCGAGGGATTTGAAGAAAAAATATTTGTACGTGCGTGCGCGCCTCTTACCCAACGGAGCAACAGCTTGAAGTGATATTTTGCATAGAGATAGCTGCGGAGAAAGGAAGCAACATAGACTACTAATTACCATAGCTAGATATAGTTCCCGAGGGATCTGACTTGCGGCTAGCGCACCACGCACCCTCGAAGACAGTCGTAGAAATTATTTCCACGCGGGGGAA
This sequence comes from Coleophora flavipennella, assembly GCA_947284805.1. Lineage (NCBI taxonomy): Eukaryota > Metazoa > Arthropoda > Insecta > Lepidoptera > Coleophoridae > Coleophora > Coleophora flavipennella. The sequence continues at coordinate 6,070,168 of OX369285.1, read as the reverse complement.
ACTGCAGACAAAAGCTAGTTATACATAAACATAACATACCTCTCAATCAAATTCACACACACGTTCTCCTAAAGGATCACTTTCCCAAGAGCTGCTGCAACTGTTTTATCCAAGAACTTTGATACAATAGGGATGACGAATGCTAGTAATCTGATTTACTTTTTATCATCTGTCAAAAACGACATTATGTTCTAAAAATGTTTGAAATACCTAGGCGTGACGTCATAGTTTTGCAGCGTCACTTATGTACTCATTTTGTGATTTTGATGAATTAAAAATTGAAGATTTGATGAAAAACAAAAGGAGTGAGGTTTTCCGAAGTTTAAGTAGGAGGACAATTTAGTGATCAAGAGTTCATAATTTATTTCTGATGCTGTCGTCATCCCTATTAATAGAATCAGTCAACAGGTTTTAATACTTGTTTCCATCGTCTAACTTTGCATGGATTATATTTGTTTGTAGTTCCCCGGGCTGGGTGAACCATGGATACTTTATTGTAATTTTAGTATAGGTATATCAATATTTACAAAGCTGAAAACCTTTACTTATTTCTGGGCACATCTTCATTAGTTCTTTAGCTCAGAAAAAGGGGTTTCTTTCACGGACGGCCGGCCTGATGCAAGCTCGTCTCCACATTCTGTTCGTACACAATGAATGTGTCTCCGAGGGCGCCGCCGTGTCCGAAATTGATGGGGCCTTTTGTGTCCGTCTGTTTGTAATTCCAATAAAAACCACTTTGAGTGCATCTGATGAGATAAGGCACGTCTATTTGTTTTGCGCTTTCTTGTAAATATTTAGTTTGTGTTATTATTACGTTTATCTACTATATTTTGACAATAGCAATATTATTTTCTGTTTTACCATTTTAATTTTAAACTATCTGTCCCGGCAAAATTCGTACAACCTTACACTACACTACACTACACTGCACAACCCTACCCTACCCTACCCTACACTACCCTACTTTACCCAACCCTACCCAACCCTACACTACCCTAACGTACACTACCCTATCCTACCCTACACTACACTACACTATCCTACACTACCCTACCATACCCTACATAAGAACCTTCTCCTGACATTAACGATCTCAACAAAATAAGAATTAGCGAATTCGGTTCAGCTGTTCTCGAGTTTTACGCTTAGCAACACATTTAGCGATTCATTTTTATATACAAAAAATTATATGCAGAATAAATTTGATGAAAGCTTGTTGTCCTTTTCAACCTTACGAACAATTTTCTTTACCTGAAAAGGGCCCATTTCATAAATATTTTATCTACCCGCCACCATTAAAGGAAATCAAGGCTTTATTTAGGGGCAGGTTATTTTTGCAAATCTCGCTGTAATCCGGCGAGTGTTAAGTGATTAACCGCTCAGCGGGCGACCGGACCAAACGGTCGATTTGTTAAACAGCCCATAATCGCCCGGAAAATGTGAACTAGTGATGTTCAAAGGCTATGGATTATCGATAATAATTGAAAACGCTAAACACGTTACAAAAACCGACTTCCATCGCAAAAATGTACTGAGTTGTTGCGATGGAAGTCGGTTTTTTAACGTGTTTAGCGTTTTCAATTATTTTTTGGACACTGTTAGTTCACCACAAACTGGAACTGTATTTAGCATCTTTGAAAATATTATAACAATCGGATATGGCGTTCAAAAGTTATCCTGGACAAACATAATACATACAAATAAATACAAAAACTCTCCAAACGAACTCTGTAACTTTCTCTCGCTCGGTGAAAAGTGCACGAAATTTATTAATCGGATAGATTTTTATGAAAAGGCGTGTGGCACAATTATCCTCGCTATCCAAGGCATATGGTGGTTGCCTGGTGTTGCATTAATGTGTTCCTTATACTACCATACAATTGTATAGGGAATACGGTTTCCTTTATTGTGGACACAAGCTTATCAGAGTGTGTTGGCTAGCGTTTGAGAAACCTAGAAAATTGGTGTAGGTTCCGTTAACTGGGGCTTCTACTCATCACACTAAACAACTTTTGTTTTATGACTTTGCTGAAATCGCGAATTTTTTTCTAACTCTTGACATAAATCGATCAGCTGATCGACCAATTTTGTGCATTTTTGTATGGAGGGTCCAAATTTTTTTACGAGATTTGACTATGGGTTCCTTAGGGAAAGTTGTTCAGCATGATGAGTAGAACCTCCAGTTAACGGGTCCTACAGATTTTTTTTTACACAACCAACTTGTTGTTAGATTTTCGAAAGCTCTTCCAAATTTATAGGTATAAAGCAGCAAAAATAAGGTCACATAGGTATGTGTTCACGATCAGTACTCTCACGATAAGTCTTACCGCATTCACTTACACAGACCATGTAAAATGTCGTTTGGAGAGTTTTTGTATATTTTGGCCCCATGAAATGTATTTAACGTATGCCTAGCAATAAGGCCGCATAATGTACAATGTTGCTTCTATTTGTTTTTATTATTTTTAAACGACTTCAAAAAAGGAGGAGGTTTCTCAATTCGACCGTATATATATTTTTTTTATGTGTGTTCGCGGATAACTTTTTCGTTTATGTACCGATTTTGATAATTATTTTTTTGTTGGAAAGGAGATATCCCAAGGGTGGTACCATGTTAAGAAAACCAAGAAAAGGGAAGCGATCAAATCTTCAACATTTGATATGTGTGCTGGTACCGACCTCAACAAAATTGTAGTCCTCTAATTTGAGTCGTACCTACCTTTGATTTCACTATTGTTGGTTAATTTCGTGTATTTATACGTATAATAATGTTATTTCATACTTTTGAGCATTTTCTTTTTGAACTCGATTTTTAGTTTTTTAAATTTATATTTTATTTATGTTTTGATGGAATAAAGAATATTGTACTGTATTCAAAAGTAAAACATTCTGTGCGTAGGCTAACACTCTCTGCACTGATGGTCGTTCTCATATAGCATATGAACTCTATTCAAATACATACTAATGACACGAGAAACAAACTCGAATGGCATGTATGGGCATATGCGTGTTATGACCAGAACAACCTGAGCTGCAACACTGCATATCGTCAGTACATTGTTGCATTATTATTTTGAGTTTTCGTTAATTTTCTAATAAAGTGCTACACCGATTTTGATAAAAATTATATGGGACCACACGGTAAGCAGTAGCTTTCAAATAAAAAAGAGAATCATGAAAATCGGTTCACCCAGTCAAAAGTTCTGAGGTAACACACATAAAAAAAAACATACCATACAGCCGAATTGAGAACCTCCTCCTTTTTGGAAGTCGGTTGAGAATAGACTAGCTTGCAAAGTTTCGTCAGATTTTCCCTTTTGTGTTCACATTTTACGTTATTTTATAAGTATTTGATTTTGGATCCCTCAAATATGCTTACTAAAATATTATTTTTTCAGATTACTCTAACTTTTATGCCACCTACATTGTTCACATTCAATGAATTTAATTTTCTAACTTTTCAATATTCTTTATTAGAAATTGTATTACAAATTTCGCGATAGCGCAATATTTTGATGTAGCGCGTAGCATCGTTCTCATGTTTCCTAGTGAAAACTCATGCGCAAAGGTGCACCGTAACGGTGCTAATAAAATAGAGGTAAACTTACCCGACTGCCCAAGAACTGGGTCTATGTATGTAAACTCTCGTATGTGTGTTTCTTTGTCTTAGCCATATACCTTAACGCTGGATGGGTTTTTGAATGAGAGGTGTAAGATTAGTCCGTAGATTCAGTGACTTATATATTACTGGCGTTCAAATCTGTGCGTAGATTAGATGTAGTTAACCGCCCCCGTCGCGTAAATGGTTAGTCCATTCGCTTCACACTAGGAGGTTGCGGGTTCGATTCCCGGTGGGGTCAACTTGTAAGACTCGGTTTGGTTGGTGGTAGGGCTTTTCTTAGCCCGCCTGGCTAGCTACCACCATCTTATCTAAGTCTTGCCACCAAACATCAGTGTTAACAACATTGATGTGTTCCAGCGTCAAGATAAGACAGCCAGTTCTTTATTGCGTTGGGGAATCTTGGTAAGACCGCTTCCATCTTAGGCATCATCATCATTTATCATCAGGTGAGATGATGCCAAGGGCTACCAATTGTGAGTAAAAAAAATATAGTCCTATCTTATTGCGAGTGATGAGGTGTCTTCTTAAACGACTTAAAAAAGGAGGAGGTTCTACGTTCGACTGTATATATATATATTTTTTTAATATATGTTCACCGATTTCTCCGTCAATTGTGGACCGATTTTCATAATTATATTTTTATTCGAAAGAGTATACTCCCGAGGGGGTCCCATTGTCACCAAGTCAGGATCTGATGATGGGATCCCAGGGAAATCGAGGGCAACCTTTTCTTATTTTTAAAGGCACTAATTACGTGATTCATATGTTTTCTAAAGCTATTAAAATACTTGCGTCTGTTAGTCATAATCTCATGTTGAAAAGCTGATGTAGGAAAGGTACAACTCCTTAACGGTTAGGAGTTGCAGGAAAATTATTTTTAATGTTATACATAGATATATACGTAGGTATGCATAGACCGATAGTTGTATTCTTTCAGGTTATTCAGATGAGCTGATGATGGACGATTTAACTCCTTAACTTTCATGCTGCTGAGATGATGATGGAAGCCACAGGACTCTGTATCTGTTAATAAAACACATGTGTTATAATTTGATAATTCCTATTGGTGAGTATAAGTGATTAGGTTTAAAGCTGTTAGATAGATAGCAATATCACTAAAAATAAAGAAAATATAAAAAAGTTTAAAAAACCGACTTTAAAATGAAATTCACTCAAAAGTATGAAATAATATTATTATACTTAAATACACAACATTAACCAACAATAACGAAATCAAAGGTGGGTGTACGAATTAAATTAGAGGCTTAATTTTTTTTTTGAGGTCGGTGTCAGCAAACCATGGAATCTAAACCAATTGATACGTAAATAACTGTGTGCTGGTACCGACCTCAAAAAAAATTTAAGCCCCTAATTTAATTCGTACCCACCTTTGATTTCTTTATAGTTGGTTAATGTTGTGTATTTAAGTATAATAATATTATTTCATACTTTTGAGTGAATTTCATTTTGAAGTCGGTTTTTAGTTTTTTAAACTTTTTTTATAGAAATTTGGTTTTAATTTTTAATCAAATTTATTAAATACAAGTGTACGAATATGTCCCCTATTAGAAATAAACATTAATATTCTGTAGTAATAATATCGATGTAGTAAAATAAAAAACCAAACCACTCCGGGAGTGCCGACAGAAGTGAAAACTTTTTACAGTTTTATAAGTTTCGACCCTCCGAGTGCTTCTGGTTACGGTAACGGTAACAGGTAACCGTAACCGTGACACGAATTCAATGGTTTTCCTATCGCAAAAATGCCAAACGCGCCTAAAGAAGTTTCACTTCAAAAACTTATTTCGAGTAAAGTAATTAAACACGCACAATAATAGCAAATAACTAAGTCTAATCGAAACGAGGAGATCCGTAAGAGAACCAAAGTAACCGAAGTAGCTCTCAAAAATGTGGGCGGGGCACATTGTCGTAGATCAGATGGCCGTTGGAGCAGTAAAGTTCTCGAGTGGCGACCACGCACCGGAAAACGTAGAGTAGGCAGGCCTCCCACTCGGTGGACCGATGCGGGCAGCGCAGAACCGGTCGTCGTGAAAATCCTTGGGGGAGGCCTATGTGCAGCAGTGGACATCCTTCGGCTGATACGATGAACCAAGTCTAATCAATACTTTTATCGATATTCGTCTTGCATTTTCCAGCCCTACAGGGTGTTGAAGCAATATTTCTTTCGGTCATCCGGCTCACACCTCGTCCATGCGATAATTTACGGTACACCCCGTATAACGTATTTGTTGGGTCTGCCGATTGAAACCTTGAGACTAATTGTTATTTACTGAGTACGAAGGAAGATTGGGGAAAATATTTAAGCGTGAAAAGCTTTCTCCGTTTACCTTTTCTTGAATTATAATAAAGCTAATTCTTTTATTTTTTAAAGTTTTTTTTTTCAGATAGTAGAATTTTATTAAATTACTAGCTTTTGCCCGTGGCTTCGCCCGCGTGGACATCGTTTTTGTGACTGACTTAGAGGGCGCGCGGTGCGCGAGCGTGAACATGAATTTTCTCCAGATCCCTCGGGAACTATGTCAGGATGCTTATTAGTAAATCGTGTCATTTCCCACCCCCTCAACCATCTCTGTGCAAAAAAATCACACAATAGATTGTTCCGTTGTGATATTAAAGAAATTAACCAAAAAAGAGTACATTTTCAGTTCACTCGGGAATCGCATTGGGATATTCTATTTTCACGGGATAAAAAGTAGCCTATGTCCTTCCTTGTGACACAGGATACCTGCATGCCAAATTTCATTAAGATTGGTCAAGGCGTTGAAGCGTGAAAAGGTAACAAACAAACAAACACATTTTCACTTTTACAATATTAGTAAGGATTTATTTTTTACTAGCCTTTGCCCGCGACTTCGCCCACCCAGATGTGGTTTTTATGACTGTATTCGTGGATCTTTTTTCACAGATCCCTCGGAAACTTGTCATTTTTCCGGGATAAAAAGTATATAACATTGTTCTCCGCCCTTTAGCTCCAAGTAGGTATGCCAAATTTCAGCGAAATTAGTTCAGTAGTTTTAGCGAGATGTAGTAATAAACAAATTCAAATTTTTTGCGGATTTTTTTTCCGGTATGAAAACTTCTTACGTTGTTATCCGCCCTTTAGGTCTATTTTAAATACCGGCGAAATCGGTTTAGTAGTTTAGCATTAAAGAGAAGAAACAGACAGACCAAAATTTTGGATTTATAATATTGGTAAGGATAAAACTGAAAGTTGTCAGTTGTTACACCCTATGATCTGACCGATCTTTAATATAACCCACGGCCGGTGTCGCCTTTTTCTTTTCGAACTTAGCTGACACACTGCGGTGTCTAGATAATAATTTTCTAATTTATTATGTATTTTTAATACAAAAAATATAAATAATGTTAACTATCTCAAAGTAGAAAACATCATTTTGTAGTTTACTTAAATTTGAGATATAAACTGGTCATGCTAAACACGTTCGTATGTTCTTATGTGATATTGTTACATAGTTAATACTGCACATTTAACCTGTCCAGGGAGCAAAAAGCCTTGACTCGAAAATAACTACAAAAAAGCAAGATCGGAGCCTCAAAGCTTTTTAAAGCCTATAAACATATCCCATATAAAAGCTATCTGGAGACAGCCGTTTTCGTAAAATAAAAAGCTCATATCCAACAATATTGGTCGTTAAATTGTTTCAAACTACCTACCTGTTAGCAAACGGCAAACAGAGAAATAAATCGTAAGAAATCTCTCGTACGGATAAAATACAATCAATTACACTTCGGGCCATGCGAATTGTAGATCTTACACGACTCTCGGCAATAAGTCAGGATGGCGCATCGATGGCACATTTCGCCCGTTTTGGAGCGATATTGTTCCCAAACGGGCACTTGACGGTAACTGCTCGTGTGGCGTGCTACTCACGGTGCACGCTACTGTAATGTAATGGACGTCGATATCAACGATTGCCAATTTTTCTTGTTAATCGTGTAGGAGGGAACACGTTCGGATTTAATGAGGAGGAATTTCGTGTCTAGGATATTTAAATGTTTTTTTTTGTTTCGTCCTTTCGTAATCTTAAACTGCGCCATGGTTTTATCTTTAGAGATATACCTTGTGAAATGTTATTTCAACCTATTAGCTCATGTCAAAAAGTTCAAGACCATAACAATCATTTGGTATTTCCAATTTACATATACATTTCGATGCTAATGGAATTCAAGTGTCTGAAAATTGATTTTAATTGGAAAGAGTATTTCTTTAATACTTTGAATTATATAACTGTAGCAGTTTCAATGGATCCTGGCAATGGTTTCTAGTGGTAAAAGCCAAGAAAAACGTGATATAGCTAGACTAAGTGGCATTAGCGCCGAAAAATATACATATTTCATAGTAGCTATTTAGTTATTTAGCCCAAAGCATAAATCTAACGTCTGCAACGAAAACGTTGGCAAAAATAAGATACCGACATATGATAAATTACAGGACAAAAGTTGCTCTTACCGAAGACCTTGCCAACCATCTGACATCTTACAAGTTTTCAGCGCACCATAAACTTGTATGTAACATTTTGTGTTGAGCGAGGCGACCGCGGAGCGCGAGACGTGACCCTTAGCCGCAGAATGCCGTCCTAACGAGTTTTTGAAGGCACCCCGACAACGGCACCATCTTAAAGGGATTTGCACTCCGTAAGTAAATTCTGGTCCACTTGTAATTTATATTGCCGAATTTATGTGTTACAACACTTACAACTTAGCAAACGTATGCTAACAGTATTTGTGGCCCGGAGTGTATGATTATTTTTTTTAAAGATTTTCATGTTTTTCTGTGTTAGATGTAACTAGGCGAATTCAGCAAACCAATAAAATGAAGAATTTGCTGTGATGGCATAGAGCATGCTGAAATGAGCAGTGCAGTGTTAAATCTTATGTACTACATTATCCAGATTATCATTACCCGTGTAGAACTTTACGAACACAGCAATCCTTGCAATGGAATATGTTACCTACGTTATTAAACTTTTTTTCAATTTTATTTTTATCCACAATTGGTAAACTCTCATTGTAAGTAACAAGGATGTCAAAAATTGGAGCGGGCTTACTAAGATTTCCCAATGCAATCAAGCAGGAACAAATCAATGCTGTTACATTGATGTTTGGTGGCGAGATTTAGATAAGATGTATTTAGCCAGGCGAGCTTATAAAATACCCTTCCACCAACCAAACAGGGTCTTACAAAGTTACAATCCGCCGGGCATCGAACCCGCAGCCTCCTGATGTGAAGATAATGGAATAACCATTACACATCGGAGGGTAATTCCAAAATAATTATTTTAAGTGTTTACTTACACTTTTAAATAGTCAAAAAAAGCTTAATGATGTCTAATACAAATCATCACACTAATATTATAAAGGCGAAAGTTTGTGAGTGTGTATAAAAAACTACTAAACGGATCTGGCTGAAATTTGGTAGGTAGACAGATTAGGACCTGGATTAACACATAGGCTACTATTTTCACGCACCCTCGAAAAGTCATAGAAACGTTGTCCACGCGGGTGTGAAGCCGCGGGAACAGGTAGTAATGTATTAATTCTAATTACAGTTTCAGGTTCTGGAATTTGTTGGAGGAATGATATTCCTTTCAATTTGCCAAAAATATAACATACTATCCACACGTGTCCGATTGATGAACAGCAGGTACATAGACACCAGCAGGATAAAATACATCCATTATTACTAAGTCAACCTTCTTCACCGGTAATCCTACGTATCTCACGATGATCCGTCCATTAAGTATTCATCTCGCGACATTAGTGGCTGCCGTTATTAAAACCACCTGTAAATCCGGAGTTCCGAGTTCCGACGAGTTGGTGACGCGACACACGTTCAAGGGAGGCAGGAAGAATGTATTCAGGCGCATATTGTACAGTTAGCAAAATGTCACGGCAGTTGCTATTCCCATTCTTAAAAATATCCTATTTAAAAGCTTTTATTCAACTTGCAATGAATGTATGTTTGCAAGTTAATTTTGACCGACTTCCCGGTTCCCGATTGAGCTGAAATTTTGCATGCATATGTATATCGCGTGTCAAGTACCTAAAAGTATTTATAAGCTTTATAGACGACCGTTTATAGACGACTACCCTTTTACATATTAGTATGTGTAATTTTATTTCACTGCTGACTATCACATCCAGCACATTGCTATGCACCGCGTATTTTTGCTAACGGATAAACACTGCTACGCGCTACTTTTAGGCTACGACGTACTACTGTTATATTTTTAAAAGTTGTCAAGTGCGTGTCAAATTACGCGCACAGTAGGGTTCGGTAGTATTGGGACACCCGGTTTAAAAAAAAAAAATTTTTTTTTTCGAGATACATATAAAAAAAACAACATCAGAACGCTAAATCTAATATTAAGATTGTGTGCGCCTGATGGATCACACTACACACACGGGTTAACTTAAACACTAAAATAATAAAAATGCGCGTTTATAGTTAACTAGCTGATTCCCGCGGCTTCACCCGCGTGGACCACATTTCTATGACTTTTCGAGGGTGCGCAGTGCGCGAGCCGCAAGCGGCTCGCGAGCGTGGTAAAATGTAGCCTATGTCTTAACCCAGGTCCTAATCTGTCTACCTACCAAATTTCAGCCAAATCCGTTCAGTAGTTTTTGCGGGAAAGCGTAACAGACAGACATAGTTACTTTCACATTTATAATATTATAGATTTGGATGCTGCCCGACATCCGCTGATACGGGGGAACTGTCCGGGTGCACCTCCGAACCATGCAGAAGTAATTTCTTTAGATTATTTTTTATTTGTTTAGGGTTTTTGTCATGTATATGATTCGTGATTGGAACGCATATAGTTGAAAAACAATCACAATACGATTACCTTTTTCACTCCTTCGTTAATAATATAGTAAATAATAAAAAAAGTTCAGAAATATTTTGTCAACACAAACCTCTCTTTATATAAGAGAGCGTTTAACCGCTACACCAATCTGGGACTATGTGAGTCTATCTGAAATAGTCTGTCCTAAGGCACCCGATGACCTGCCTAAATAAGTAGAGTGTTTAACCGCTACACTAATCTGGGGATGTGTGAGTCTATCTGAAATAGTCTGTCCTAAGGCACCCGATGACAGCGTCGTCAACAGTTAGATCCGAACTCGAACCTCTGTCTAAATAAGTAGAGCGTTTAACCGCTACACCAATCTGGGACTGTGTGAGTATATCTGAAATAGTCTGTCCTAAGGCACCCGATGACAGCGTCGTCAACAGTTAGATCCGAACTCGAACCTCTGTCTAAATAAGTAGAGCGTTTAACCGCTACACCAATCTGGGGCTGTGTGAGTATATCTGAAATAGTCTGTCCTAAGGCACCCGATGACAGCGTCGTCAACAGTTAGATCCGAACTCGAACCTCTGTCTAAATAAGTAGAGCGTTTAACCGCTACACCAATCTGGGGCTGTGTGAGTATATCTGAAATAGTCTGTCCTAAGGCACCCGATGACAGCGTCGTCAACAAAAGGCGAAAGCAAGTGTCAGTATCGAGTACTTTTTTAAAAGCTTTTATTTAACTTGCAATGTTCGTATGAATGTTACAATACAAGGCCGGAGGCAGAGGACCGCGTAGGACTAAGCCCATAGCGTGCCCTACGAGGCCAGAGGCCGGTAGGTTTTAACTTACGTCAGATGTTACACATGATATGCGACTACTGTAAGGCTCGCTCGTTTACAGACAGACCGACGTACGGACGGAATAGGTTCATTTTTTTTTAATTCTTTTTTGGTAAGCCCTTGGCATCATCTCACCTGATGGTAAGTGACGATGATGCCGAAGATGAAAGCGGGCTTACCAAGATTCCCCAACGCAATGGAGAACTAGCTATCTTATCTTCAAACCGGAATACATCAATGATGTTAACACTGATGTTTGGCGGCAAGACTTAGATAATAGAGGTTCCTGTTACCTAAAAATCGGGTGTTAAATCAGGCTTTCCTTCTTCAAAACATTTTAGGAAACAGACAGTCTGCGACGGAGTCGTGGGTGGGTTTTTCGGGTCCCTTCCGCCCCGTGACTTTTGTCTTGAATCTCGGCGCACGTCTTGGACATCGGGGACACGTCTTACGGAATTAATAATAAGCCAAGATGTCGGGTGCGGTTTGGGCCACAATGTGCTGAAACTCACCGAAATTTCCAACCCTCATTAAGGGTCCTGTGCACTCCGCGCGCGACCCAAACTTGGGGCATCTTGGGGCGTTCGCGCGTTGTACGCTGTTGTTTATTGGTGTTGCCAGCATCTTGCTGCTTGTAGTGGATTTTAATCGCCAAATTAAGGATGCTCCCAGTGTTTCTCATTGTAGATAACGTGGTGGTTTTATGAATTTACTCCATAGAATTTGTTTTCCTTTTTATTCCATTTTGTTGTATATGTTCTGTTTAGTTACTTCGCTGACTTAGCTGCACTTTCGTTAAATGCCCCTCGCCGCACGCCGCTCCGCCGACATTGTCGGCACCGCGATTGAACTCAGGGCGGCCCCTTTGACGGAGTGTTCGACGCACAGTTGGTGGTTGGTTGGTGAAACACAGATCAGTTTTTGAATCCGATGAGGTGATGAATTTGCGTATGGGTCCTAGGAGAAAGCACTTACATCATGTTATAGAGCCATATTTAAATGTTGTGTACCATTGTCCACTGTATCAATCCGTGGCATTAATAGACTTCCGACAGAATAGAAAATAGAAACTAGGGTTGTCATTTTCAAGAATAAATTAAAATTGGTTTTGTTAGAGAAAAATTGATATTCTTTTGATGACTTTAAAAATTGTGACATTAAAATTTTACATTGATTAATTTTAAATTTGACATTAAAATGTTTTTTTTTTTTTTATAAAATGTTAACATAGCATTGAATATTGTGTTATTATGTGATTAGATTTAAGTTTCTAAAATTTTTAAAATTATTATTATTATTATTATTTTTAATTTTTTTTTATTATTATTTTTTTTTCTGTTTTTTTTTTCTGTATTGACTGTTTTTGAAATAAATGATGATGATGATGATGATGATGGTGATGATGATGATGATGATGATGGTGTAGCTAATTCAGCAAACGAACTTCACATGAATCAAAGTAGCCGATTTTCGTCACTGTTGACAGATGTCTTACAATTTAACAAGTTAACAAGCCGGTTTCGACACAGGGGTTTTCGATGACAGAAACTTGTCACACCATCGCCTGAGGCTACTCACATATTACGGTGCAATGTGACTACTATTAGTATTTTCATATAAAATAATACAATGTTATACACGATACAATGTTTACTATTTACTTGTTTTTATTTGTTCAAGGCTGAAACCTTTGATGTGTAACATCTTTGCTCTCGCTTTCCTGCAATTTGTGGGAGTGATTTCGTGAAATGGGACGGAAATGTGTAACAGGAAATGCGAACGTTTTTTAATTCTCGAAAACTAAGGTTGTCATAGCAATGCCGCCTAGTGTGATGGCAAAGGCAAAGATGACATACTACTATTCGAAGGGTCGGCTCGTGAATGTACGGCCCGATAATTAATTAATTTCATTAGTATTTTGTCACACGTTACACATCATATGCGAGTACTGTAGGTCTGGTTTTTTTATTAGGTATATCTGTTGATACTAATGTACGGTAATTTATCGGTAGGTAGGTACTGTTAGGACCTTGTAGACCTGTTAGGCTCAAAGTCATCCAAAAGTAAATGGAGCGTGCTATGCTTGGAGTTTCGCTGCGTGATGAAACGAGGAGATCCGTAGGAGAACCCAAGTAACTGACATAGCTTTCAGAATTGCCAAACTTAAATGGCAGAGGGCGGGCCACATTAGCTCGTAGAACAGATGTCCGTTGGGGCAGTAAAGTTCTCGAATGGCGACCGCGCACTGGGAAACGTAATGTAGGAAGGCTTCCCACTCGGTGGACCGACGAGCTGGTGAAGGTCACGGAAAGCCGCTGGATGCAGGTAGCCCAGCACCGGTCATTGTACAAATCCTCGGGGGATGCCTTTGTCCAGCAGTGGATGAAGATATATTATGATAATGATGATGTTAAACCGTAAAAGTCGTAATTCAGACAGAGTACCTACAGTGCGGCCGTTCTCTGATGACCGCTGTGGCTTTGCACTGTTTCACTATTTTTTACACTGTTTGTTTTTATTATTTAAATATTTTAAGCAAAGGCAGCATATTCTATCTGCGACTCACCCTTCAGAAAACAAAGAAAACACAAATCGTAGCGTATGAAGACCTCCCACGCGGTGGACCGACATTCTGGTGAAGAACGCGGGAAGCCAATGGATGCGGACAGCGCAGGCCCGGTCTTCGTGGAAATCCTTGGGGGAAGCCTTTGTCCAGCAGTGGTTGTTTTTCTGCTGATATGATGATGATGCTCCGAGACTGCCAACAGAAGTGAAAACTTGAAAAATTAGTCCTTGTACCCAGAGACATTAAAGGTGTAGGTGACGGTAATAGTGTCATTTGTGGTAACGGTAATAGTGTCGCGAGTTAAATGGTTTTTCCCCTCTCAAAAAATGTACAACGCGCCTAAAGAAGTTTTCACTTCAAAAAACTGAGTATACTAAAATAGTGTCGTGTCTTAGCCGTTATCATAGAATGAACCCTATATAGTGCATGCATGTGATGCTAATTTGAAAACTCCGATAGCTTTTTACACCTTCACATTCTTTACACTATATTTTGTATGCACCTGTAAAGATCGTATAACTTTAAATTTACGCACTCGCACCTCGTTTATATATACTTGCCAGCGCGGATCGTATTAAAAAGCTAAGGTCAAATTCAAACTAGTAAGTCGTTTGAAAGATTTCCGAAACAGTTGAGTTTCATTCCATTCGGGACCGCGAGTCAGGACAGAGGTCCTTTATCCAAAGTAAATTCTATTTGTGACTGCGAGCCAGGGCAGAGGGCCCTTTTGAATGTGTTTTCCACGGCAAGGATATAATTTAGCTAGCTCGCATAATTCGCAATCCAATAATCAGTCAGCTGACAAAGCATATAACTTTACGAAATGAATAAAAGAAGCTCTATCTCTTGTTCATAACGTACAAACGTATTTTCATTCCATGGTACCTGAGAGCTACTGCCCCCTGACAATACATTGATGCGTCATACTCCGCTGCCCAATATCAAAAATGCGTAGAATTTGGATTTCTAGCTACGATGTTAAGTATTATATTTTCCAGCATAGCACTTATCCTTTCAAATACAAAATGTAATTTTAGTTGTTTAACAAATTTTCAGCAAAAGGTAAAAGCAAGCCAGCACCATTTATTTCAAGACGTGCCTATCCGCAGAGGGACGGAAATCCATAATAATTTCACAGCGAGAGGGGTACAGCCATTTCGTAAAATCAAAAGTTCGTTTCAAATTTCAATTATTTATTCGTTCGATGCGTGTGCTGCGTCGCGGAGCTCCTTAGGAAATGAAACAACACTTAAACGTGATTTACGACGGAAAATATATGAATAAGACATTGTTCTATTGACTAAATTAAGGTGTTTGTATGGGCGTGCATTTCAAAATTACAATGTTGTTTGATCTATGGCGTGCACGCATGTTATTTTTGATATATCTAAGGGCTATAAATTATAAATGTAAGTAATTATTTTTTTAAATGTAGACAAGACTTTTATGATTATAATAATGCAGGACTTAAAAGCGCCCCTCTTCTTTAAAAATTTTAAGCTGGAACAGGGTGAGATCTCTTGTTATTGTCTCGGGAAGGCCTCGAAATGGCTGCTAACAAATTTTATTCCTTCCAAAAAGCCAGTCCGCACAAAAACAGAGGTGGAAACTTGGGCCGTCCTCCTGTGAATTTATATCGCACCAAAACAAGAAAACAAAAGTGGAGTCGCGCCAAAGGTACATTATCTTAACAAAGTACAGCAATTAGGTACACGTTCCACATCTGACTCTAATAATTTAAATATGATAAAACAAAGTAAGACGCCGAGACGAAGAATAAGGCGGGCCCCGCTTTACTTATTTATGAATTCTTCCTGTATTCGTAAGACGTTAACGGGAGGGCCGAGGGCAACCCTTTCCCCTCTAATGCAATAAAGAGCCCTCATATAAGTATCATCGCTTTACGTGCCCTGTGATAAGGGCTAATCCTGCTCCGTCCCGTGAGCACTGATCGTACCTTATTAGATTTTAGGATCATTCTATCTTAATTTAATGTCAAGGTTTTCTAGAATCATTTAAATTTTAATCGCGTTACGTTTAAGATCCTGAGTGGGTGGAGTAAGTTGATTGCCTTATATTTGTATTAATGTTATATTATTATGCTGGTATTTAGGTTAGGTCTCATCTCAGACAAGTGTTATATTTTATAATATGTATTTCTTCCTAGAACAAAATCCTTATCAGATCGATTCTATTTTCTTACATTTTTTATTTTATGATCTTAACTTTATTTTTAAAGTACTATTAACTTGCAATGTTTGTATGTATGTTTGTTTGTTTGGGTTAAATTTTGCAAACAATTTTGCAACAAGCGACTTCCTGAAATCCGATTGAGCTGAAATTAGGTATGAAGCCGTATTCTCGGTGATAATAGATCTTTTTGCAGTTAATCTGACTATAAACTTTGGAGGTGGAATCAAGGTCCCAGGATCGTCTATTGTTTTCAGTAGAATTGTAAGAAATACTCAGCTCGCTTTATTGAATTTAGAAACTTTAATTTTTTTTTTAATTTTACTTATATTCACATTTGGTACAATGAGCATCTGGTTTTTTGAGTATAAAAACTTTTTTAATCGACTTCAAAAAAGGCATCCTCCTTTTTTCTTCGTAACCTTTTCTAAATATTTTTATTTTTTATGTATTGTTCCGATTACTCGAAGACAGATTTAGAAAATTATTTTTTTGTTTGAAAAAATATACTTTTTAAGTGGTCCCATTTTAATCAGACCAGAATTTGATAAAGGGATCCTGGAGAAATTAGGGCTCCCCTCAAGTTTTGTAGGCAGTTTCCCCGATTACTCTAAGACGCCTTTACCATTTTGGAAAATTATTTTATTGTTTGAAGGATATATATTCCCACTCTACTTTGGGAAACCAGTGGATATGGGCAGGCAGGACCAGTCGTTGTGGAAATACTTGGGGGTGGCCTTTGTCCAGCAGTAGACGTCTTTCAGCTGATATGATGATGATGACTTCCCAGATGATCCCATGGTCATTTTATAGGCACCTATTACGTGTTTCTTATATTTTTTAAAGTTATTCAAGTATTTGCGTCTGGTAGTCATCATCTCTGTTGATGAACTGGTTATGGGAAGTACAATTCCTAAACGGTTATTAGTTGGGAGGATAATTATATAAATCTTATGTAATGTCTATACCTATAGACCGTTAGTTGTGTTCTTTCAGTTATTCAGGTGAGCTGATGATGGAAGGTTTGACTCCGTAATTTTTATGCTGCTGAGATGATGGTGGAAGCCACAGGTCACTGTATTGGTTAATGAAACACATGCATTATAATTTGATAATATCCTATTGGCGAGTGGGTGATTTGGGTTAACGTTGTTAGATAGCATTATCACTTCAAACCAACTTTAAAAATAAATTCACTTAAAATCATGAAATATTTTTTTTTTGTATCGGTACACGAAATTAACCAACAATAACGCAATCATAAGTAGGTACGATATAAATTAGGACCCTAAATTTTATTTTGAGCTTGGTGCCAGCTAAGCCATCGGATCTAAAACATTTGATAGGTAAGTATAATTTTCTCAAGTGCTGGTACCGACCTTAAAAAAATTGTAGGCCCCTAATTTGTTTCGTACCTATCTTTAATTTCGTTATTGTTGGTTGATCTCCTGAATATAAAAATATTATTTCATAATTTTAAGTGAACTTCTTTTTGAATTCAGTTTTTAGTTTTTCAATAACTTTTATTTTTATGAAATGAAAGCTTTTATCTAAACGAGTATCTAAAAATCTTAGGTTTTCCGAAAATTATTGGTTCAGCTTTGATTTGACGTCGTCTCAAATCAAAGCAAGTATGCCTGCTAAATTTAAAATTAAGCTTTTACGATTAAATCAAAACAGACAAACGATCGATAGACCACAATCCGCGAACCGTGAGCTAAGGGCTCACACAAAGCTATGTGCTATAAAATTACAGATCTGAACTTCGTCGAGCAGGCCTTTATCCGGGCTCAGCAGAGCGCGCTATCAAAGAAACTCTCCTTAGGAGTTGGGAGTTGGTGTCTTGGGTCACAACTTGCGAAGGGTTAAGATGCGGGTTGGGGGCCGTTTTTGAATGTAAATAGTGTGGGGTCCCGTATGAATTAAATTTAAGTAATTAATGGTAGCCACCGGTACGCTGCTGGCTTGTTTCCGATTTAGATCGTATCTGTTTAGTTTAACTTTTAAATCTTGTTGGTTGATTATAATGCACTTTGTTGCGTTCATTAGATAAATAACTTGATAAATATATACACGATTTAATAGAGTAGGTAAGCCCTTAATTCTTTTAAAGTAGCTATTATTTAAATAAAGTACTCTGGTAGATTTTGATTTTCCTGCCTGATCTAGTGTAGCTATCATGTTGCGTTATATTATATCATGGGAATCCTTACTAATATTATAGATGTGAAAATGTGTTTGTTTGTTACCTTTTCACGCTTCAACGCCGTCACCAATATTAATGAAATTTGGCATGCAGGTAGCCTGTGTCACGAGGAAGGACATCAGCTACTTTTTATCCCTTGAAAATAACATAGCCCAAAGCAGTTCCTGAGGGAACAGAAAATATAGGTACTCTTTCTCTGTTAATTTCTTTAACATCGCAACGGAACAATGGATTGTGTGATTTTTTGCACAAGGATGGTTAAGGGGGTGGGAAATGTGATGATTTACTAATAAGCATATTCTGACATGGTTTCCGAGGGATCTGGAGAAAATTCATGTCCACAGGCGGCTCGCGCACCCTGCACCCTTTAAGACAGTCATAAAAACGATGTCTACGGAGGCGAAGCCGCGGGCAAAAGCTAGTAACTTATATAGGTCCACGTAGCTACTAATTTCATATTAACCCAACACACGCGGCTGAGGGCCGCGCGGGTCATTTATTAATTACAATGAACCCCGCACTCCCAAGGGTCCCTGAAGAAAGGGCCATATTTTAAGACGTCAGCGTCATCTGGAGGAATGCGTTGTTTATGTGGGACCGGCCGTTTAATTACTCTTAGGACCTGTTATATAATAAATTACAATACATGTGTGCATAACAGTCCTTGAAAATTACACAGTTTTTAGTTGAAACGTTCTTACCATGGGGTCAATAAAACTGGTTACTAGATTAATAAAGTAACGCTTTTTTTTATTTTACTTTCTTGTAAAAAAACTTTATGAGTTCCCACTGCTGGGGCAAAGTATATATATTAGTACTATCATACAGTATGGACACTCCCTGCCGCTCTCTAGATTGCGACCTCACCCCTCGTCACCCAGATTGATACAGATTGGTTACAGTTTGGTTGTAGAACGTATAGGATTTCGCCGCCATTTTGTTTGTTCCGTTATTCCTTTATTGAAATGTCATTTCTAGCCCGTTGTATGAAGTGTCCAGGGTGTGGCTGGGGTACGGATCTTTTCCAAGGGAAGTTTACGCCATACTCCGGGTTGGTTTAATTTTTTAGCGACCTTTACTATTGCTATAGCTATGTCGCAAGCATATAGTGTAATTCGTCGTTTTACAAATGGTCAGGCAAATTGTAAAATGCCATACGCAGATTTCTGCTACCCTTTCTGCTATTCCTGCTGACTGTACAATCAATCAAACCTGACCATAACTAACATCGCTCGCTTCGCTAGCTCATTTACAATCTGCATACGGCATTTTACGATTTGATAGGCTCGCATTTTACAATCTGCGTATAGCATTTTACAATTTTCCTGACCGTTTAATTAAATACGGACGAATTATTATAATTTTCCTGACCATTTGTAAGATGACTAATTTATACAATATGCCTTGCTCATTTTACAATCTGCGTACAGCATTTTACAATTTGCGTGGCCGTTTATATACGGACGAATTATACAATTTACCTGACCATTTGTAAAATGACTAATCATACATTCACTTGCTCATTTTACAATCTGCGTATAGCATTTTAAAATTTTCCTTACCGTTTAAATACGGACGAATTATTATAATTTGCCTGACCATTTGTAAGATGACTAATTTATACAATATGCCTTGCTCATTTTACAATCTGCGTACAGCATTTTACAATTTGCGTGGCCGTTTATATACGGACGAATTATACAATTTACCTGACCATTTGTAAAATGACTAATCATATATTCACTTTCTCATTTTACAATCTGCGTACAGCATTTTACAATTTGCCTGACCGTTTATATATTGACGAATTATACAATTTACCTGACCATTTGAAAAATGACTAATCATACAATATGCTTTCCACAGCTACACTACTTTTTCCCGTGGGCTTCGCCTGCATGGACTTTGTATACATGACCATTTTTGAAGGTGATTGGTGCGCGTACCCCTAGCGGCTCGCAACCGTGTTTTTTTTTTTCAGAGCCCTTAGGAACTTATTCGGGCTATACTGCTTAGTAGTCAATGACACTAAAAAGTTAGTTTATTTTTCATAACCCCCTGGAACTACGTAAGGCTATGCTATTTTTAGAGGATAAAATTCAGCCTATGTCCCTTCTTCCCGGTCAAATACCTTTGTTATATAAATCACGTGAATCAGTTGCTTCGTTGCGACGTGAAATAAGTCTTTTCCAGAACCTTTATAAACTACGTTGGGATATGCTATTTTTAGAGGATAAAATTCAGCCTATGTCCTTTCCTACCCGGTCAAATAACTTTGTTATATAAATCACGTGAATCAGTTGCTTCGTTGCGACGTGAAATAAGTCTTTTCCAGAACCTTTATAAACTACGTTGGGCTATGCTATTTTTCGGGATAAGAAGTACCTAGCCTATGTCACTTCCTATTCCCCGTTAACTATATTTGTGTAAAACTTGATCCGTTGAATCGCGACGTGAGAAAAGGACAAACAAACACACTATGGTGTTTATAATATTAGTAAAGATATTCTTTAAAATAAAATACCTTTATGAAAAATTCAACTAAGTAGCTATATGATCTCGTATCCTTAAATTCAAGGTATAGAATAAGCCCCAAGAAGTAAGTAATATGTACGAACGACTGGAGCAACCGACCGGTGTTTAGTTCAGAGACCTTTTATCTCAGCTTCGTTATATACCTAAAGATATTCTTTAAAGTAAAATACCTTTATGAAAAATTCAACTAAGTAGCTCTATGATCTTGTATCCTTAAATTAAAGGTATAGAACAAGCCTCAAGAAGTAAGTAATATGTACGAACGACTGCAGCAACCGACCGGAGTTTAGTTCAGAGACCTTTAAATCAGCTTCGTTATTTACCTAAAGATATTCGTTAAAGTAAAATACCTTTATGAAAAATTCAACTAAGTAGCTCTATGATCTTGTATCCTTAAATTAAAGGTATAGAACAAGCCTCAAGAAGTAAGTAATATGTACGAACGACTGCAGCAACCGACCGGAGTTTAGTTCAGAGACCTTTAAATCAGCTTCGTTATTTACCTAAAGATATTCGTTAAAGTAAAATACCTTTATGAAACATTCAACCAAGTAGCTCTATGAACTCGTATCCTTAAATTCAAGGTATAGAATAAGCCTCAAGAAGTAAGAAATACGTACGAACGACTGCAGCAACCAACCGGTGTTTATTTCAGAGACCTTTTATCTCAGCTTCGTTATTTTTTTTTTTTTTTTTTTTTATTAAAAATTTGAGTACGTTTGGCTGCACCTCACCTGATGGTAAGTGCCGATGCAGCCGAGGATGTGACACGCAAGCTCAAATAGTGCCTATTCACTCTCGACTTGAAGATTCCTAAATTGTACGAATCGGGGAATACAGACGCCGGAAGGGAATTCCACTCCTTGGCCGTTCGCATGATGAACGAAGACGCAAAACGCTTCGTGCGTAAAGGTGGAACATTGACGACAAAGGGATGGAACCGCCCTCCGCGCCTGGTCGTCCGATGATGAAATGGAGAGGGGGGAATGAGGTTGTGAAGCTCCAGGGCACACTCTCCGAAATGAATCCTGTAGAACACCTTTATTTACCTAAAGATTTTCTTTAAAGTAAAATAAACTTTATGAAAAATTAAACTAAGTAGCTCTATGATCTCGTATCCTTAAATTCAAGGTATAGAATAAGCCTCAATAAGTAAGTAATATGTACGAACGACTGCAGCAACCGACCGGTGTTTATTTCAGAGACCTTTTATCTCAGCTTCGTTATTTACCTAAAGATATTCTTTTAAGTAAAATACCTTTATGAAAAATTCAACTAAGTAGCTCTATGATCTCGTATCCTTAAACTCAAGGTATAGAATAAGCCTCAAGAAGTAAGTAATATGTACGAACGACTGGAGCAACCGACCGGTGTTTAGTTCAGAGACCTTTTATCTCAGCTTCGTTATTTACCTAAAGATATTCTATGAAGCGTCGGTGGCTGAACCGGTAACGACTCGGTCCATCTAACCGGAGGTACCGGGTTCAAATCTGGACGGCCAATGTACCAATGAGTTTTTCAAAAAACTTACGTACATATACTTACCGATTGCTTTAACGGTGAAGGAAAACATCGTGAGGAAACCTGCACACACCTGCGAAGAAACTCGAAGGTTGTGTGTGAAGTCGACCAACCCGCACTGGGCCCGCGTGGTCGACTAAGGCCTGATCGCCCTAATTGAGGGTAGGCTGGAGCCCCTCGGTGGGGACGTAAATGAGCTGATAAGAAGATTCTTTAAAGTAAAATAACTTTATGAAAAATTCAACTAAGTAGCTCTATGATCTCGTATCCTTAAATTAAAGGTATAGAATAAGCCTCAATAAGTAAGTAATATGTACGAATGACTGCAGCAACCGACCGGTGTTTAGTTCAGAGACCTTTTAACTCAGCTTCGTTATTTACCTAAAGATATTATTTAAGGTAAAATACCTTTATGAAAAATTCAACTTAGTAGCTCTATGATCTCGTATCCTTAAATTAAAGGTATAGAATAAGCCTCAAGAAGTAAGTAATATGTACGAATGACTGCAGCAACCGACCGGTGTTTAGTTCAGAAACCTTGTAACTCAGCTTCGTTATTTACCTAAAGATATTCGTTAAAGTAAAATACCTTTATGAAACATTCAACTAAGTAGCTCTATGATCTCGTATCCTTAAATTCAAGGTATAGAATAAGCCTCAAGAAGTAAGTAATGTGTACGAACGACTGCAGCAACCGACCGGTGTTTATTTCAGAGACCTTTTATCTCAGCTTCATTATCAACCTTTGACAGGTTAAAGTAATCTGCGACGGGCCGTGGTTCGGATTACCAAGTTGTCTTGAGCCTTGATAGACGATGCCTTTCGGTGGGCGGTCGGTAGTGATCAAAGAGATTCGACGCTTGTCTATGGGATGAGAAACTCTTTGGCTAAGATTATTCGTACTGATGTTAGTGGTCTTAAATATCTATCTTCTTAGTGAACGAAAGGTTTTACGGCCGCACAATGACACATCACTGCGAATAATGTTTTTTTTCTTATTCAAAATGGAATTTAGTTGTTTCCACAGACAAACCTAACAATTTTATTTAAAATACAAATCTGTGGTTTTTCCTAATAATCACAATGCCAGATTTGGTCATTTCGCCTACAGATTTTGATTAATGCGTGCATTAAAATAAAACTATTTATTACTAGCCGTCCGCCCGCCGCTCTGTCCGCGTTGTTTCCGATTTTCCCGTGGGAATAAGACGTTTTCCCGGGGTAAAAAGTATGTCCTATTCCAAGACCTAACCTATATGTGTGCCAAGTTTCATCCCGATCCGTTCAGTGGTTGAAGCGTGAAAGAGTAACATACATCCATACATACTCACTTTCGCGTTTATAATATTAGTAAGATGTTTACTCTTACTTTTTACTCTCAGATAAAACGATAATCATATATATGGTAGCGACGCCAGTGAGCCATCTGAAAGGGCATCAAAGTCGTGTTAAATATTCAAAGAACAGGCCAGGGTCGGCACACGTCTCCCGGGCCTCCGAGACCCGTGGCAGCGCTAGGGTTAACCCGCGCGCACTCATGCGTCCCTAATTTCCGATTTGTCGACTAAAGGGTTGACTGATTAGCATCTGACTTGTCGCAACGAATCAGTACACCTTTGTTGCTGACGTTTATTCGATTCCAGCTAATTCAGTCGTGAAATTATTGATTAGCTTTTAGGATTCGCAAAGTTAAGGTTGTTTGTTTGAAAGCACCTGTCATTTGATGTTAAGTTTTCACTTTAATTAGATGTTTACTCTTTTTGTATTAAGATTCCATTGTAACGGGATGTTATCTAAGTACGGTTGTAGAATAGATGAAGGTTGCATGGAGATGATGAAAAGGGATTAAGTTTTCAGTTCACGAAAGTCCGAATTTATTTCGAATTAAAACAATAATTTTACATGAAGTAAGGTTATATCCGGTATAAGGTTTCTTTTCCACGCACCGGAAAGCGTAGTGTAGGCAGGCCTCCCACTCGGTGGACCGATGACCTGGTGGAGGTCGCGGGAAGCCGCTGGATGCGGGCAGTGCAGAACCGGTCGTCGTGGAGATCCTTGGGGGGAGGCCTATGTCCAGCAGTGGACTTCCTTCGGCTGATATGATGATGATGATGAAGGTTATATCCTAGTTTATGTCTATAGCGAGGCGCGAGTATGGGACGACTTTACGTCGTCGCGAGTAGGGAACGACTGGCGAGCCGAGCCCAGTGCATTGGTTAGTTGCTTAAACAGCGCAAATAAAATAAGTAGTACATGTCGCTACACTAGCATTGAGAGACTAGCCGTCCGCCCGCGTCTACACCCGCGTTGTTTTCGATGTTCCTGTGCGAATAAGACGTTTTCCCGGAGTAAGAAGTAGCGCATGTCCTATTCCAGGACCTAACCTATATGTGTGCCAAGTTTCATTCCGATCCGTCCAGTGGTAAAAGCGTTAACAAACATCCATACATACATCAATCCATTATACATACAAACTTTCACATTTATATTATTAGTAGGATTTACAGTAATGTTCCTGAGTGATTTATATTTTTTTATATCCTTACCAGCGATTACCCGACTTGCGTTGCAATGCCACTCTAAGAAATTAAGCGGCAAGATGATCTACTGAACTCCTTCTACTGAAGAAAAACATAATTAAAAGGCGTCCATAGAAGTTTGTTTGTGAACTCTTTTTTGCACAACAAAATATACAATAATAGATACAGAATAAAAGTAGCATGCACAAAGGCGGACAAACAGGGATCTCTTCCAGCTAACCCTTAATTGCTGAAAGGATTTAAACTATAAGAAGAAACAAATTAATATATATTTATATATACATTATTATAATAAATATATAAATAAAAAAAGTATTAACATAGTATAGTAATACATACTTACTTAAAATAAATACATACTTAGCTCAAGTTCCTACTTAGTTACGGTCTTCCTGACACAAATAAAAGAATGTCATGTCTTCATGAGACGGCCTTTAAACGTGGAGATGGAGGGACACATTCTTTTTTCCACTGGCAGTGCATTCCAACAAGCCTCAGAAGTAATTTCTTTCATTCAGACTGACCCATTGGTCCAGGTTCCTGCTTGCTGAGCTGAGAGTCGTGGGTTCGATCCAAGTGATTAAATCCTCTTTCGATTCGATCCACACCCATGAAAAACATTCGTATGATGAACAGGTTTACGCACGTTTAAAAATAAACCGAAATAATTCAAAAAGTATATTTTTTAGCAAATCGCTGTCAAAGTTTTGAGCCTCTGCCTTGTTGAAAACGTTTCGATGTATTTTACGTGTTTTTGGTGTTAACATAATTTTTTTGGTCTCAAATTGTAGGGCAATGTATAGCGGACACAATAGAGTAACTAGTTTAATGAAATTATTTATATAAAATTAATTAAATATTTTTTATAGATAAAGTTTTGACTTATGCCAGTTTAGTATAAAAATAAATGATACATTGTGTAAATCTTTGCGAACTAATCCAAAATAATTCAGTTTGTTATTAAAAAGTTAAAAAGTCGATTTGGAAGTTTGTTGCATATTACACTTATGTATTAAAGTAAAAATAAAAATACAGAAATATTTTGTTAAACGTCTTTATTCTTTTTAATATTTAATAATGTTTAGTTTTAAAGTTTTATCAAAACTGCTTTGGTTATCTTAATAATAGTTTTAGTTAAAGTAATCAGTCGTAATAGGAACAATAGGAAATAAGTACAGTGAAGAGTTTTTTCGGGTGTATTCTAAGGCTCCTAAAAATACTTAGCCTAAAGATTTGGTAAATATAGCGTAAACTGTTCTTCACTGCACTTACTAATCAACGTCAAGCCTCTTACTAATTAACATTTTAATTATATAATAATAAGAATACAAATTAAAACTTCAGTCATTATCATCACAAATGCTTTTTGAGATAACTTTACTAAAATTAATGAAACGAAAACTTCTTAGATTTCTTCTCTTAACAAACAACAATTATAATATTATTATCACAATTAAAATCAGCGTAACTGTAGGTTAACCCGTTAGTCTTAATCAGTCTTGTGGGTTGCAATTATATTAATACTTAAAAATACAAGAAAATTACTCCAAAAAATTCTTATAAAATGTTAAATATTGAGTTATAAAATCCGGCGTAATAAGATGGAATCAGACCTTTCGCAATTAATTCTTTCAAGTCCTTCTTTTTATTGGCGCTTATTTCCTGCCTCTGCGTATATGCTGTATTTAAGCGTATTTCTGTGGTCAATTTCATCTTTCTTCTTTTATTTCGCACATTCACCTCCTTAAAGTTTTCTTCCTTGTATGATGTCTTGTAGTAAAATAAAAAAGGATTTTCTTTTGTGACCTTTAGTACCTTAATATCATTCCAGTTGACATTTTGGCCGCTTTCATCCGTACCATAATTAAAGCCCCATTCCTGTTGCAGCACTTTGAAGTCCAGAATACTATCATACGATAGCTCATGGACATTAATTGGAGGGTTACTTTTTTTTGAGTTTTTAATGAGCGTTATGTATTGAACTGGGGTGTATATCGGGCCGGATTTTAGATTCTTTTTTACTTCTTTTTCTATTAAGCTGTGTATGTTATCTGCCTCATTCTGCGTGTGTCCTTTGATTAGGAATTTGTGAGTGATGCTTTGAAAATTAAATAGATAAACAGCATACATGTACATTGACATTATAAACTTATTTTTATTCTGTCCAGCACAGTTATCAGAATAAAATATTATGTTTATTGGATGTTCAGCGTCTTTGGAAATTTCCTCCAAGTATTTCCAAACGCACGTACCTATTTCTATAGCTCCACGTTTTGCATCAGATTCAGTCCAAAAATAGCTATGTACAGAGTCATAAGCGCCTTTTTTATCTACTTTGGATAACTCAGTAACTGTCAGGTTATAACTATTAAGTTTGGACTTATAATAGAACGCTGACGAGTCACCACGTGGACATTGTAACACAGCTTGTAAATCGTAAATTGCTACTTTGTTATAAGCAGTAATGTTTTTTCGGTCTTCCTTTTTTTCTTTCCTATTTAATATCTTTTCTTCATGATGTTGGTCATATTTTTCCTTAAGCTCTCTTTTCTGGTCAGCAGTCGAGTTATCGTAAGACAAACAAAGATCACACATATCTTTTTTAGGTTGAAAGAAAGATATATTAAACTCTTTTGTAAATACGTTATAGTAGTTTATATAATTTCCTGTCTCTTTCCTGTTTTGTGTTTGTATTTTTTTAAAATCATCATAAAGATCTTTGATTGTCTTTCCCCCATCTATGTATTCTTTTGACGTAGAAGCTCTTACATAGTGTGATTCCATTCGAGGGATGGAATTTATGTGGTCTCTGATGTCTTTAATTAATTCTGGATTAATTTTTTTATGGTTTCCATGCTTACCACGTAGTTCTTCTTCTAAAAAGTTATTTTCATTTATTTTTCGTTGTGTAGTGAATATCATCCGATCCGAAATGTTTAGTGTGCCTTTAAAAAAAGTTTTACAAACTCTAATTGGTCGACTGTCAATAGTGAAATAGTATGCTTTGTTTGGGTTCCGGGGATTTTCTGCATTAGTATACTGATATTTTGGTTTAATATCTACCATAGATGATTTAATGTAAGCCCTTTGTTGATACAAATCGTTCAAACCCCAATAATGTGTAAATAGCTGATATCTTGTGTCCGTACCAATTTTCTTTGCGCATTCAAGTTTGCATTTCTCCGTACAAGGTGGTTGAAGGCAGCGAGCTGGAATCTTTTTTCCCATCTTTGATACAGAGGTGTAAGAGTGACCGCTGTTACGTAAACGTTTGACTTTGTTCTGTTTCCATTTTGAAGTGTCTCTCAGTCGTTTCCGGCCTCTTACTATCTTTGTATTTGAACCATCAGAATCACAGGAACTTGATGAAGGTCCAGATGACGGTGAAAAAAAAAAGTTTTTTTGTTTGTTTCTGGAGTCAATCGTTTGCACATAACTAGGGTCATCGTCACTCAGATCTACGTCGCTTTCATCTGTGTATACAGGAGAAATCACATAATTTGGAACATTCAAATTCACTCGAGAGCTAGATGGAACCTGTAAATAACAAAGTTTACTATAAATATAAACTAAACGTTTCTTGCTATGCGTTATAAAACTAAAGTCCTAACTGTTCTTATATTTAAATATACTAACCGAAACTTCTTCGAGCATATTATGTTGTTCGGGACTCACAATAGCCTCAAAATCAGTCTCTTTATCAGGAAGATTTATAGTTTTTTGGTGTGCTAGCTGTTGGTTGTCGCTATCGTCTGAATCTTGAAAAGAAGAATCCGAATATGACACTATCAAATTCTTCGTAGTGGAACTTATTGCAGTATTGCGTGCTACATTTTCTTCATTCTGAAATAGTAGGTAAGTAAAGGTAAGTATAATAAGCAAGTAAGTGTTAAATAGAGACGTTTACTGAGGAGAACATGCAGAGGAAAGCTGGAAAACACTCTTGAATTGAGATGATAATGAGGTAAGTTTAATGTAATAATATCTTAAAGTAACAATAATAATAATGTAGGTAGGTACTTCTTACGTTGGTAATTATTCTTGTAGCGCTTGAAGGGGTATCTTCTGTGATGAGAATATTTGAGTTATCATCACATCTGTCTTCAACAGTGACTTTTTTATCTTGATCTGCTTCTTCACATTCATTAGTATTTATATCGCGCTGGTATGATATTTTATTATTAGATGTAGATGAGCCTGAAGAGGACGAGCCAGAAGAAGAGGAGCCAGAGGAAGACGAGCCTGATGATGATGAACCTGAAGAACTGCTTGAAGGTGATCTAGACTTGTTATGCGTGGATCTAGACTCCCGGCGGGGTGATCTGGACTCCCGGCGGGGTGATCTAGACTCCCGGCGGGGTGATCTAGACTCCTTGCGGGGTGATCTTGACTCCCGGCGGGGGGATCTGGACTCCCGGCGGGGTGATCTAGACTCCTTGCGGGGTGATCTGGACTCCCGGCGGGACGATCTGGACTCCCGGCGGGTTGATCTAGAGTCCCGGAGGGGTGATCTAGAGTCCCGGCGGGGTGATCTAGACTCCTTGCTGGGTGATCTGGACTCCTTGCGGGGTGTTTTGGACATTTTGCGAGGTGACCTGGACTCCCGGTGAGGTGATCTGGACTCCCGGCGGGGTGATCTAGACTCCTGGCGGGGTGATCTAGATTCCTTGCTTGGTGATCTGGACTCCGGGCGGGGTGACTTAGACTCTCTGTGAAGAGAATCGGGTTCCTTCAGTGGATACCTTTCGGGTCTAGGATGCTGCTCATCAGTTTTTTTATTGGACAAACTCTGAAATAGTACAAAATACCTAACTTAAGTACCTTTGTACTGTTAATATAATATGACTAGAAAACAGTTTACTTTTTACTAAAATGATTACTTACTTTGATTTTAGCTGGCTTACAATTTGTTTGTAATCCTGTGTCCGTATTTTTATCAGTACTCAACGTAATAAGATGTAGGCACCGCTTCTTTCTCAATGCATAAGACATCTTCAAACCAGAACTATAAACTGAACAATAAATTAATTTTATTACTAATCTGAAAAAAATAAACAAAACGGGATTTTGTAATAAACTGTAATAATCTTCAGAGTACTCTTAGACTTTTAGATCATTTAAACAATAAACAGAATCAAATACAAATATTATTCACACGTGACTATAGATTTCATAATAAAGAGACATAAACTGTATTGCTCCCTGATTTTAATTTTTAATTTGAAACTATACTGCACTAAAACACATTTTTTTATAACCTATTTAAGTGAATTTAAATATAAAGTGTAACAAGTCTAAATATTTCATGTAATGATAGAACACCGTTTTCAACTAAAGTGAAATAAAACGAAATCCTGCTTGTTTAGTAATAAATGGAACGGAATAATCTTACCTGCGTTTGCAAATATACTGAACTATTTCGTCTTATTACGTCGTAGTTATAAAATGTGTACGTCCACCTCACATCGTGTTCGCCGCATCACTGAATGACTCACTGTCTCACGAAATGGGTTGTCGCGCGCTTTAGTAAAAAAGAGAAGGGTGATCATCCAAATCGGCCATTATGCCTCGTTTCGCTCCGCGCCCGGATTGTACCTATTCTTTGAGCGGAGTTAGTTCAGTTTATTATAAAAAGTAGGAATCCTTAAGTTTTGACTTATTTCGGTTTATTTCTAAACGTGCGGTTTGTTTGTTTTGTGTCTAGATGTTCAATATCTATATCATCATCATCATATCAGCTCACATACGTCCCCACCGAGGGGCTCGAGCACAGTATATATATTAGTACTAACGTACAGTATGGACACTCCCTGCCGCTCTCTAGATTCGACCTCACCCCCCCGTCACTCAGATTGGGTGTAGATTGAGTACCAAACGTAAAGGACGAGCTACGGCTACGCAAGCACTTTTATTCACTATATTCACTTTGCGCGCCGCTGTGATTTCGTTCACAAGCATAAAAACCAACCAGTTAGCGAACGTAAAGGCCCAACTGAACTCTTTTTTTTTCATACTTGTCTTATGTTGCAAACAAACACCGCTCGAACAAAAACCACCACTTTCCGAATACACCATACACATTATGAGACTATAAAACATTGTAAATGGTAACTGCGACGTGGACGTATGAATTAACACTGAAAACTGCTATTATTTTATACATCTTTTAACACATTTTCCATAAAATTGCGAAATTGATAAAGGATTTTGTCACAGATTAAAAATCGACTTGATAGTTTTGTTGCTTTGGTGTAGAGATGGGACGAAGTGAATGACTGAATGAATGATTTTGAACTGTTGTTGCGAGGTTAAAATTGGGTCATCTTTGGGCTCAACTGTACAATAGGGTACATCGATTTGGCAGTCCGCGATTTTTTGGTAAGAGATAGGCTTTAGCTGAACATCTTTACCAAATTTCAAGGTTAGGAAACCAGCGGTTTTTGAGTTATGAATTTTTAAAAATTGTATTTTTAGGTACTTTTTGGTCTTTGTTTTGTGAGTTTATGTAGGACCAAAGATGACTTATTACTGATTGTATAATTTGATTCCAAAGATTCATAATATGGGGTTAAACCCCCAACAAACCTTCGGGATCCGAGGGGGATATGGGAGTATCAGGGTGGGGAAAGCACGCGGGGCCCGGACCCCTAACGAGGGCGTAGACCCCGCCGCCCATTTAAAACCCCCAACAACCTTCAGGATCCGAGGGGGATGTGGGAGTATCAGGGCGGGGAAAGCACGCGGGGCCCGGCGCCACCTATTTAAAACCCCGCAGTCGTAGTGTTAGGTTGAACATGAGAACGCAGAAGTAGGAGCCCCGAAGGGGCTCCGTCGACTTAGAAACTTATCTCAACACTGGAAAGTAAATGAGCTTTAACTAGGGCGTAATCAGTCAAAATTAAAAGCGACTCCGAAACCTATCTTAAGACTGGAAAGTAGATGAGTCTTGTTTTTATTAAACTGTAGCGATAATGGAATGGACACGCTGGAAAGAAGAAGAGCTTTTCGTAAGGCGTAAAAGTCGGTGAGCTTTTTTTTCGTAACTCAATAAAGTCAGTGATAATAAGCGGTGGCTATTTTCCGACCAAAGACTACCTCACAAATCCCAATTTCAAAATTCATTTTCTCAAAAAGGAGGGGGCTCTGCAGGGGGGGGAGTGACACCAGAGTGTCCTCCTAACTCCCCTACCCTCCTCCCCCCAATCCCCACTTTTTGTGGTGTTGCATGGCGATTTTCCGACCAAAGACTACCTCACAAATCCCAATTTCAAAATTCATTTTCTCAAAAAAGGGGGCTCCGCGGGGGGGAGTGACTCCATTGGGTCCCCCTTACCCCCCCCCCTTCCCCTCCCCCTCCAAATCCCCCCTTTTTGTGGTGTTGCATGTTCTAAAGTGCTTCCCAAAGACCAAAGAGTACCTAAAAATACATTTTTTACAAATTCATAACTCAAAAACCGCTGGTTTCCTAACCTATTGTACAGTTGAGCCAGAAATTATCAAATATGACCCAATTTTTACCTCGCAACAACAGTTCAAAATCATTCATTCAGTCATTCACTTCGTCCCATCTCTACACCAAAGAAACAAAACTATCATGTTGATTTTTAATCTGTGACAAAATCCTTTATCAATTTCGCAATTTTATGGAAAAAGTGTTTAAAGATATACAAAATAATAGCAGTTTTCAGTGTTAATTCATACGTCCAAATCGCAGTTACCATTTACAATGTTTTTTAGTTTCATAATGTGTATGGTGTATTCGGAAAGTGGTGTTTTTTGTTCGAGCGGTGTTTTTTTACAACGAAAAGTATAAAAAAAAGAGTTTAGTATTCACACTGTTGCATTCAGTAAATAACTAACAAACATTTCGTGACCAATACCGCCGGTGTGATTCAACCCTACCTGCATTCTTGCCTATAGATACGTCAGTTATATATATGTATATCATTTCTCGCTCGTTTGTATGGAGTGTCCGGGGTGTGGCTCGAGCCTACCCTGAATTAGGGCGATCGGACCTTAGTCGACCACGCGGGCCCAGTGCGAGTTGGTCGACTTCACACACAACCTGCGAGTTTCTTCGCAGGCTTGTGCAGGATTCCTCACGATGTTTTCCTTCACCGTAAGAGCGTCGGATAAACGTACATATGAAATATGATAGCTATATAGGTTTATTTATGTATTTAAACGTACGTACCTTCTGCCCGCGGCTTCGCCCACGTGGACATAGTTTTCGAGGGTGCGTGGTGGGTGAACAGAGCTGAGGGGCTCGCAAGCGTGGAAAATAATTTCCTCCAGATCCCTCATAACTGTGTCATGCTATGCAAATTAGTAGTCTGAGACGTTAAATATCTCTGTGACGTGAAAGAAATCAACAGAAAGAGAGTTTTTTTTAGTTCCATTTACTGTTTAAAGTAGTCTATGTCGCTCCCCACCCTTTCATTTATATTTGTGCCAAAAATTTGGTCAATCCGTTGCTCCGTTGCGACGTATAGGAAGGACAAACAAACAAACACACTTTTACATTTATAATATTATTCACATTAATAATGTGAATAGATTTTGCCCGCAACTTAGCCCACGTAGTCATCGATTTCGCCTGCGACTTTGTTCCCGCTTTATTAAAGTTAAGGTGATCAAAAAAGTAAGTTAATTTGAAAATTAAAAAAAAATACTTACCTATTTTGACCACCTTAATCCGTCCTTGTTGGAATTTGAAAATTGAACTTACTTATAATATATTATATGCCGTGGGAATTTAACAAAATAACTTACTTTTTTTGACCACCTTAATCCATCCCTGTGAAAATTACTTAATACTCCATTTATTTATTTTACCCTTGGCCATTGCTTTTGTTCCCGTTCATTGTCTATCCCGTGGGAATTTTAAAATTTAACTTTCTTATTTTTCTTCCTCAATTCGTTCCTGTCGCAAAATCTTACTACCTACCCTATTTTTTATTTACATTTGAAACCAGAAAAACTCATATTTATTCTTTAGCAGCAAAAGCATATGACTTTCATATAAATTTACGATAGCCTTCAGACCCCCTTAATTCGGCCATGTCGCAAAATTCTTTGAAATTCTTAGCTGATGTCTCCTAGCTATAAACTACCTACCTGCCAAATTTCAGATTCATAGGTCAAGTGGTATTCGAGACTTCTTGTTTAATGAATGCTTCAGTGGGTGACTTTTAGCTTTTATATATTATGTACTGTTGCCCGCGACTTCATCCGTGTGGACAACTGAACATGACAAATTATGAAAAAACCACATGAAATTAAATCATTTGAGAACCTAAATGCGAAAAAAATAGTTGTTTATCATGAGTCAGTGACCTTTCACTTTTATATAAAAGTATAGAAGATATAAGGATGTATACCAGCCTCTGGTTCCCTTAATTCAGGAAGGGCCAGATGACCATGACCGCTGGATGCGGGGCAGGCAGGCCTTTATCCAGCAGTGTATGTATGTATGTATAAATTCTTTATTGCACACAAGGAATAATCACAAAATGGATTTATCAGACTTAAGTGTACAATGGCGGTCTTATCACTAAAAGCGATCTCTTCCAGACAACCCTTGGCAGATGAGATATATTCAAATATATTATGTAAAACAACGATAGAGCAAGAATCTGATAGCAAGGTATATCTATTTTCGAAAAAGCAAAGAAATAATAATCCACGATAAATATATGTTTTAAATATAAATATGGGTAGATAGATAATAATAATTGTATTATCTAAACAATTATATATACAGTAGACGTCTTTCGGCTGATATGATGATGATGATGATATTGACGCTCCATATTGTGTGTATGTTATTATTATTCAACCCTTCAAAAACCTTTCCAACTGTAAATAAATTGTCCAGCCATGCTGTGCATACTTTTTCGCGAAGCCTTCACCGTCTGTCGTTGTCGGGCACACACAAATCAATATCAGGTAGTTTTACCTACTTATGTAATCGTTATCATCTCAGCCAAAGAACGTCCTCTGTTGGACAAGGCTCCCCAAGGATTTTCCACGACGACCGGTTCTGCGCTGCCCGCATCCAGCGGCTTCGCGCGACCTTCACCACGTTATCGGCCCACCGAGTGGGAGGCCTGCCTACACTAAGATTTCTGGTGCGCGGTCACCACTCAAGAACTTTACTGCCCCAACGGCCATCTGTTCTACAAGCCTCGCCCACTGCCACTTAATTTTAGCAATTCTGAGAGCTATGTCGGTTACTTTGGTTCTCCTACGGATCTCCTCGTTTCTGATTCGATTACGTATAGAAACTCCGAAAATAACACGATCCCTTACCCATGGGGTGACCTTGAGCCTTCTTATGAGGCCCATAGTAAGCGACCATGTCTCAGTTCCGTATGTCATCACTGGAAACATCCACAGGTCGAATACCTTGGTCTTAAGAAACTGCGGTATTTGGGACGCAAAAATATTGCGAAGCTTCTCGAACGCTGCCCTACCTAACTGAACACTCACAAATGGGTGAAAATTTCACTCTTCCTGATAGTCATTAAATAGTAATTACATATACGAGTGTACATAATGTATTTTTTTTTGCAATTTGTGAAAAGTCATAAGTTTACAAGTCAAATAAAATCATTGATATTAAACAAACTCAATACGAACATGAAAACAATATGACACGAGATGTTATACTCGTACATTAAAATAATTGTGTGTCATTAATGCCTTTGTCAAGAGTAGGCCAGTTCACACGGACGACACCCGGTCACGAGTATAGCGCGAGAGTCGGCCATCGCTCCTCTCGACCATATCAGAGGTAGGTTCTACTTACAAACCCAGAATTTTGGAAGTTCGGTGCTACTAATTACGTGTGATCTTATTTTAGGGTTTCGTAGTCAAACTTATAAATTTGCCATGTCCGTCTGTCTATTTGTCCGCGGTATTTCATAGTCGTTTTACTATTACAGCTACTAAAGCTGCATCCATCCATCTTCGGCATCATCGTCACTTACCATCAGGTGAGATGATGCCAAGGGCTTACCAATTGTGAATAAAAAAATTTTTAAAAAAATACTGATTGTAATTGTTATGCAAATCTGTAGCCCCCATAATGTTGTAGAATAAAATCTGTAAAAAAAATCCTCAAAATTTAAAATCGGGGTAAATTATTTTTTGAAGTGACTTCTTGAGGCGCGTTGGGCATTTTTTGATATGGGAAAAATCCATTTAACTCGCGACAGTGTTACCGTTTCGACACTGCTACGTTACTGAAACCTTACTAGGAACACTCGCAGGGTCAACACTTTGTCAACCTAGTCGGTTGCCAGGAACACTTGGAGGGTCAAAACTTATAAAAATGGAAAAAGTTTTCATTCTGTCAGAACTCCTGGAGTGGTAAGGTTTTTTTTTACACTATACTGTGGCGGGTGTAATAAATGAGTGGTTTACTAAATATTATTTTTTAAGACATGGTTTTTGTAACAGTTAATGTGCCCACCACATACCTGTTAAACAGCTCTTTTAGGAAATCCGAAAAGTATCGAAAATTATAGGTCATTAGATTATTTTAAAAGGAAAATTATCACGTCCAAGTAAGCTTTCTAAGTTTAGAGGTAACAGACGACCAACTTTATGATTTGCACTTGAATTTATAAAAGGTTCATAGATTTACCATACAAAATGTTCATAACCAATTGCAAAAGAAACTTTGTTTTTTAAAATATTTTTTTAAAGACTGTAGAATCTACAGTAGAACCGGTGACCCAAAGATGGAAATGTAATAAAAATCAATTAATTTTAAACATGGGGGCAAAAATAGAAAATGTATTAAAAAGTTTTGCAAACTATATCGTGTTACATATCAAATGAAGGGGCTTGTTGTAAGAATCTTAAATATATATTTTTTTTATACTTGTAAGGTAAATTTTCGGTAAGTAAAGCGTCGGTGGCTCAACCGGTAACGACTCGGTCCATCTAACCAGAGGTACCGGGTTCAAATCTGGACGGCCAATGTACCAATGAGTTTTTCAAAAACTTACGTACATATCATTACCGATTGCTTTAACGGTGAAGGAAAACATCGTGAGGAAACCTGCACAGGCCTGCGAAGAAACTCGAAGGTTGTGTGTGAAGTTGACCAACCCGCACTGGGCCCGCGTGGTCGACTAAGGCCTAATCGCCCTGATTCAGGGTAGGCTCGAGCCCCTCGGTGGGGACGTATATGAGCTGATATAATAAGGTAAATTGTCTAGGAGGTATTTAAGAAAATAGGCGAAATTTGACTATTCCCCCTTTATCTCTATTCCCCCTTTATCTCCGAAACTAGGGGGCCTAAAATTTTTAAATAAAAACACGGTATGTGGTTAAATGCATAGATGTCAAGAAAATCTATGGGAAAATCTTAAGTCCTTCCGTTCTTACAGGAAAAATAAAATTTTCCAAGTCCGATTGTTTAGATACTAGCAACACTTAGTGGGATCTAGTAGTATATTCTACATAGTTAATTTGTGTATTTCCTACCACACCACACATTGAATGCTTCGCGAGAAAGTATATGCACGCGTGTAAGCGTAGCAATACAATTAATTACATATCCGATTGATTAAGCAACTTTAGTTACTTTATTTTGAAATGAATACATTGATTGATTTCGCTGAACACAATCTTCCCAAACTTTTCTTAGTCAGATTTCATTTGGTTCTTGAAAATCATTATTGTTTTCTACGCACGTGGAATAAAATACCGGTGTATTTTCACTATGACAAAGCTGTATTATATGATAAATGATACATTCATGAGGTGTGGTGAGGGATTACTTATGTCAGAGCGAGTAATGCTGCGGAAACCCGCTTGGGGTCAAGATGACGTGGTCTTAAGGTATGTATGAAACGGAAAAACTCGGCAAAATGGTAGAATGGTACTACATCTGTGGTGAATCGCTTATTCATGGTTTAATCTATAGCGTGACGAATGCTGGGTTGTACTTTACATGTTTAAGAGCTAATTAATATATTTTTATGTTTTAGCGTGAAAAAGCGTCGCCTCTGTGGCATAGTGGTAAACGTAGCATAAGTAAGTAGTAAGTACACACGTAAGTAGTAACATGCAGTATGGACACTTCCTGCCGCTCTCTAGATTGCGACCTCACCCGGCCGACCTCACGCGACCTCACGCGGTGTGGTAGTGGTAAGTAGCAGATTGGATTCCCGACGGTTTCGTTTGTTTGATAGGTGGTTTGGTATTTTCTTAGGCCGCCTTGCTAGTTACCACCATTTTTCTTTTTATACCGCATCATCATATAATATGATATCGCGTGAGATATGAGATATAACGAGAAGGAAGTAGTTATTCATGATACAAGGGTGATAAAAATGTAAATAACAAACAAGTTAAAGTTCTAAGCCCGAGCAGCAGGCGAGGGTTTAAGACGTCAAGAGTTTGTCAATCACCTTTTAAACACATATATCATACGAAGTGGAGTTCCCTTCCGGCGTCTGTATTCCCCGATTCGTATAATTTAGGAATCTTCAAGACGAGAGTGAATAGGCACTATTTGAGCTTGCGTGTTCTATCCTCGGCTGCATCGGTACTTACCATCAGATGAGGTGCAGCCAAATGAACTCAAATTTTTAATTTAAAAAAACTCAGTGCTGAAGAAGTATTAAAAGCGCGTTCTAGATGACAGCTGCCGCCACACAAGTTTTCTTGTCTTCTCCAAATATAAGTTTTTTCAAATAGAATAGTAGAATAAATTCAGCTGCATTCCAGCATGTCTTTCCTGCACTGCTGGCCACACAAACGAAGGTTCGAATTTAAAACTGTCTGGCGTAGGAGTGGCGACGTATCGGCTGTCACATTACCGCTCCCGACCGGCCACGGGGTTATTATCAAACTTTCTGAAGGGTCCGGCCCACGCCGGCGCCACGTAGTGATGTTTAAAAGGCTGGGAGAGTGTGGAGGATGCCATTTTGATTTGCCTTGCGTTGCAAAATCTTAGTAAGCTCGCTTTCATCTTCAGCATCATCGTCATTTACCATCAGGTGAGATGACACCAAGGGGCTTTGGGCCAACTGAATGTAGTCAGCTCGAAAAATATCGAGTACCTGTATCTACAGACTAAAAATTGCACGTAAATTTTAAGCTGCCAGTACATTTTAGAGATGAGGTGGGATGGGTGCCGAAACAGCTGCAAAGCAACTTAGATAAAGGGTCGTAAAATAGAACGCTGTTAAGGTAACTACGTGCAGATTATTTTGCAAAGTAAATGATGTTATTAATAAATATTATTGGCTTATCTTGACATTATGGAGATTTAATTAAACCCAAAATTATAATATTAACTGTTTATTTGTAGAAAAGGTACAGACCAACGCCTTGGTCGATGGTTCGAAAGAATGCAAAAAAAATACAGTTTAAAAAACTAAAAATCACGCTTTAAGAGCACATCCAACTATAAAGTGAAAAATTATTCTTAATTTTGGTAAATGACGACGATGCCGAAGATGGAGGCGGGCTTACCAAGATTCCCCAACTCAATGGGGAACTGGCTGTCTTATTTACAAGCCGAAACTCATCAATGCTGTTAACATTGATGCTTGGCGGCAAGATTTAGATAAGATGGTGGTAGCTTGCCAGGCGGGCTTAGTAAATGGCCCTCCACCAACCAAACCAATTCATACAAAGTTAGACTCTTCCGGGAATCGAACCCGCGACCTCCTGATGTGAAGCTAATGGTCGTTACCATTACGCCACGGAGGTGGTTTACATGTTGAAGATATCATATAGCGGTTTATAGGGTGTAAGTATTGCTAATGTAGGCAAAGTCAGTTGCAGTCGAAGCGTAGACGTTTATATTTCTTTACCTTATCTATGAAACAAAAACAGGTTTTACCATTGTTAAAAGAAGAACGTATAAGAATAAAATTGGGTGAGCTATGTCGGAACACGTGGGAATTTCCCGCTAAGATCGGCTATGTTAGTAAATTCAATAAATTAGCGGGCACAAACGCCATAACCGAATCTAGGAGTAGTAAGCAGTCGCTATGGCCGTAATCGGCTAAGTGAGTCTTATATTTATGGAGGAAACGTTATTTCGTCACTTAAGTTACAGTTTTTCGTACCTTACGTACGTACTTGGTACCCCTTAAGTCAAAAATAAATGCTCATTACCTACCTAATG
The DNA here is from genome assembly GCA_947284805.1 of Coleophora flavipennella. Lineage (NCBI taxonomy): Eukaryota > Metazoa > Arthropoda > Insecta > Lepidoptera > Coleophoridae > Coleophora > Coleophora flavipennella. The sequence continues at coordinate 6,030,152 of OX369285.1, read as the reverse complement.
TTGACTGCCAGTGTGCTACGCTGCGTAGATTTTTTAGCGTAGTAGCGACGCATAACTGCGTAAGGGGCAGCGAAGTCCTGTTAACCTCTCAAGCGGGGCGCTATCCGGATCGGCACGGTTATGTTAAAAGCAATCTCCATACTGTTCTATCCAATGAAAGTATAGTCCGGAGGCGCATATGGTAATACCTTATTCCAATAGGAAATAGTGGCGGTCAGTGGCAATAATCCATCACGGACGGGACGAGGTTATTTGTTTGCCGTCCGGCCGTGTTTTACGTCATTTTACGTATTCCTTACAGGTTTTTGATAAATATTTGTTTCGGTTTAGTTCGGATATGTCCGCAATTGAATATCCGGCCGAATGAGGGTGGACGCGTGATTGGCGGGTCACCGATGTTGTGTTTTGTTGTTTTGTGTTTCTGGAATAGAGAACAGGGTTAGTTTGCATTTGTGTTGGCCAAAAAGTATTTACTCTTACCATGAGAAGCAAGTTGGTAATAAAAGGGTTAAAAGACCTTTATATGTGACTGACGCTGTATTACAAAAGCTATAATATGGAAAAAAAAACTATGTGTGTCAGCTCCGACGTGCGACAGTTTACTCATGAAACATTTTTTTTCGGCCTCCCGCCTCCGAACTCGCAAGGAGCGCCTCGAGCCTCACATTAGGTGGCATGGCCATGTTGCCTTAGCCTTCGTGACTAAAAAAACATAATGAAATTAAATGTAAAGGTAACGCCACAGATTACTAATTAGTTACTACGTGTAACGCGTTAACACAACAACTAACTACTCGATACCACATCTCATATATTTTTCATATCGGTCTCTATATAAATGAATCAATTCTAAAGGAGTAAATCCAAAAAAATACAATAGAGTCTAGGTAATCTGGCTCTTTACTACATTGACACGTCATTAGTCTGGCACTCTGTGTCACCGCTCCCTCCACCCACCTATTTTAAGAAATATGGCCATAAAAAATATACACGTACATTATATAGTAAATACATATCTCCTTATTATACAGGATGTTACAAAAATTGGTGTAGGAGCCATTAACTTCTATTCATCGTATTGGATACAGAAACTCATAGTGAATTCGATAAAAAAAAAATTGAAATCGTGCATTTTTGTATGGAGCGTGGAATATACTATACTTCGGGAAAGTTTTTCCGGATCCTAGACCACTTTTGTTACATTTTACGTAATCCTTTTTTTACGAGGTTACATTATGTATGTAATCTTCATAAAAATCGATCAGCAGATATAACCATTTTGTGTATTTTTGTATGGAGCGTGGAATACATATTTCTTAGGGAAAGTTGTTCCATTTTGTTATATACGTAATCCTTTATTTACGGGGTGGCTTTTTATTCGTTTTGTTCATGCAGTGTGGTGACTGTTTCAGTAGTATATAGAAAAAATAGGTCTGGAAAAAATCGCGGGAAAAAATAGATGTTCCGTAAAAAGTTGTCTATTCGAACAGTGCTTTTTTTCAAAAAAGGTTATGGAATGTTTTGTCATTAATTAAATACTGATTCTGTTTTAACCCCCTATAGGGGTGTAATAAATTTGAAGCCTATGTCTGTCTGTCTGTGTTTCTGTACTTATCATCGAGGTTGTTAAACGAGTGCACCGATTTCAGTGCGGTTTTTTTTTCATTTGAAAGATAAATAAACCGGATGGCCGCCGAAAGTGAAGTTGCTCCGATTAGAATGAAATTTGGTCGGGGGTTTACTTTCACTAATTAATTAATTATTTGGTATTTAGAAATTTGTGTTGATGTTCCTACTGAAGCAGCGGCGTCATTACGCTACAAGAACGAAATGATTATGGTATCATCCTGTATGGTCCTTGTAAATTCGTATGATAAACAATACCCTCAAGATCCTTGAAAAATGACCTCATCATTCTATTCCATTATGTGGAAGGAAACTGCCACCACGCCCAGTATTACCTAACAACTGCTAAGAACAATATTGTCAGGCAAAAACTGTAGCTAACCCTCTATCCTCCAGGGTCCTGGCGTCATTACGTACATTTCAGACATAAGCTTGCCACAGAAAATGTTCAATTTCCTTATTGGTCTTTTCATTTAGGTACTCCAAACCTACGCCCAGGTGAATGCTACGCCTACGCCCACATGACAGCTGTGAAATCCATGTAGGTAGTTGGTGACAGGAAATCAATAATCAAAATTTTTCATTGTAATTTAACAATTACGATTTTTAGTACATTCTTTGTTCATCCATTTCAACACACATCACCAAGTTTTTTGCAGCTGGTATTCTAATCATTATACATAGAATCCACTTGGGTAGTATAATATGCAACTAGTAAATAAAGGACGGATTTAAAGCGAGGGCCATAGATGAATCACGACCGCAGGAAGTGATTCATGATTCAAGTGTTAGAATCCTGAACGACGCGAGTGATTCATTGCCCTCGATTTATATTCGTTTTATTCAAGAGATGCATACTATATACTTTATACGATGACTACCTCATATACGTTAAAATCCTTCAAGCTGTTCAGGCTGTAACAGGGATCATAGAAATCTACATACATACATACATACATACATACACTTTAAAAACATAACCCTCCTTCTGAGGCAGTTGGGTGATGGTTAGGAGTTTTAACAATAAATTAGCGCATTACATACTCGTTTGTATCGAGTATTTTTTACGCAAGGAGGTTGTATAGCATTGAGAAGGAGGTCGAATGTATTGGTGTGTTCTTAATTCAAACACCAAAATAGTGATTAAAAGTGCTTTTTATTCACTGTTTTCACTTGTTAGTATAGCCTGTAAAACCTGATTCTAACTGTTTGCTTTTATATTCAATTCATACATAAACTGTTATTATAGGTATTACATTCATTTTTAGTTTTTGACTTATTTTCACATTATTGTCCACGGTCCTATTGATTAGATCGACTAGATACACGTGTACCAAAAATTTTGATAAAAAGGCTTTTGAAGTATTACGTAGGCACTATAGGTATTACGGGGGTCTACAATTTTTCATAACATGGGGGCTAGATGGTAATTACGTCAGCAATATTTATTCATTTACTTTTTGTGATTTTTCTGAAGTTTTCGATAGATTGTGTGATATGGCTACCTTACTTAACTATGTTCGAAAGCGAAAAGCATGTTCAGGTATTTCCTTAATTTTTCTAGACTTGAATACTGCTGCTTACTAATAAAATTAAAGAAACCTGAGGGAGAAGTAAGAGCTTTGCTCACTTTTTCTGACAAAGAGGAGGGTAGGGTCAAAAATTACTCAAATTCCGCTTACGTAATACCTGAATGGCCCTAAAGCACTTTGGTTTAAAGTAAGGTACATATACAGGGTCTTAACAAACGTATGCACTTTTTTTAACTGGAGCTTGTACTTATGAAACTGAACAACTTTCCCCAAGAAACCCATTGTAAATTCGCATTAGTTTTTTAGAAATAAAATTATTAAATTGCGCGGATTACGACCGAATTGGCACGGCGCGGTATCGTAAAGTGAGTGCCTGCGCGGTCACTAAACCTGCGTGGCCCCAGCTGGGAGTTGTATTCTGAGCAGTTTGATAATTTAATTAAAAAACAATAATGGCGAAGTGACCATGAGTTTCTTGGGGAAAGTTGTTCAGTTTTATGAGTATACAAGCTCCAATTAAAACCTTTTTAACCTACTGAAGCAGCGGCGTCATTACGCTATAAGAACGAAACTATTATGGTATCATCCTGTATGGTCCTTGTAAATTCGTATGATAAACAATACCCTCAAGATCCTTGAAAAATGACCTCATCATTCTATTCCATTTTGTGGAAGGAAACTGCCACCACGCCCAGTATTACCTAACATCTGCTAAGAACAATATTGTCAGGCAAAAACTGTAGCTAACCCTCTATCCTCCAGGGTCCTGGCGTTTTTAAAAGTGCATATCTTTGTTAAGATCCTGTATATTGCCCGTGGTGCAACAATTTTGTTAAAGACTGTCCTAATGGATTCGGAAGTTGAATTTCAGCATCGTCTGTGCCTGGCCTAAGGATCGTATGCATACCGAATGGGCTTATCAGTTATGCATAATGTGGAGACCCCAAAGGTGCGCAAAATATTGCAGCGACCGAGCCGTAGACGCCGCTGCTCTCTGTATGTATGGGGCGGTTAGTTTTAGTCGGAACTTTAACATGGGTCGGTTTATAAAATGCAGAGACGGTTCAGTTAGAGCATAAATGTAAACTTTTCGAAGTATGTAATTTTTCTAAAGTGAAACTTTTATTAAATCGTCTCAAATTTTTTCGTCTGACGGTATGATCGTTTCGTCCTCTGTACCTTAGCGAGAGCAGCCATAATCGTTTCGTCCTATGTAAAGTCTCACTTTTACTGTGGTTTCATAAAACCACACACTTACTTTTTACAATTTGCAAACAGCAACTTTAGAAGGGAGAAGACTTGAAGAAAAAGATTACGTGCATGTAGTTTTTTCACCAGAATTCAACGTAGTTGTTAATGGAAGTGATGGAAACATCTTCAATACGATAAGTGGTCCAGTCATAGCTTCCGATAACATCTGGGAAATAGCTTTGAAGCTAACAGACGAGACCATGTTCGGTCTTAGAGAAGTACCTTTGAAAGAAGATACGGTCAAAATTATTTATAGTCACAGCAGAGGACCTAGCTTTACACACAAATCGGTCAGCGGTGACCGGTTTTGTATGAATAATCCAATATCAATTTTACGATTTCAACAAAGTTGTAGAACAAAAGTTGTTCAATTTGATGAGTACAAGCGCACCTTAAAGTATCACCGCACCTTTATGTTACACCCTGTATATAAAAGGAAACCGTGACTGACTGGTGAGTATCACTGCACTGATTGGGCTGAAGTTTGTAAAACAGCAGATAGCAATTACGACGTAGGCATCAGCTAAGAAAGGATTTTGAGAAATTCGTACGGGAACGGAAAAAAACGTGATCTGTGCAGGCTAAGCCGAGGGCAACAGCTAGTCTTATATATATATTTAAAAATAAATCAACCGATTTGAATATTTTTTGTTGTGTTATTAATTGTCAGGACAAGGTTTGTTTATAACAAAATACCCCGCGAGCCGTTCGCAGCTCGCGCACCCTTTAGTCACGAATAAAAGGTTACTATGAATAGTGTAGACTTTTTCTAGTGTGTAAGACATTCATTAGTGAGTTATCCTATCTTGCTTTGATTTCCATTCCTTCATTTGATATATCATCATATCAGCTCATATACGTCCCCACCGAGGGGCTCGAGTCTACCCTGAATTAGGGCGATCGGGCCTTAGTCGACCACGCGGGCCCAGTGCGGGTTGGCCGACTTCACACACAACCTGCAAGTTTCTTCGCAGGCGTGTGCAGGTTTCCTCACAATGTTTTTCCTTCACCGTTAAAGCAATCGGTAAGTACATTTGACATATAAAATTCTCAAATTTAAGTTAACTTTCATTTCGCTCTTATTAAGTATCGAATCATCCTGTATATTGTGACAATAACCCCGCACCGAAACATGGACTGCCTGTGGGATTTGCTCTCTAAATCTATTACACTTTTCTATTTTTGTCACTCGTTGTGTCAACATGATCACACTATGAATATGAATTTTCACGATATACGAAGTAAAAGAACGGTATAGTAACTATACGGTGTGTTACAATAAACATACATATTACACTGGCGCATGCCCAGCGGCGTTTCCCGCACAGATCCTGTTTTTTGCCGTTCCCGTGAGAATTTCACAAAATTCAATTTCCCAAAATGTACCAAAGTGCGATGAAGACTTTACATTTCGAAAAATTAATCCACACACGATTGTAAAAGCTTTTAAGTTATTGAAACTAAAAAATACTGATGATCTTTGGGGCATGTCTGTTAATTTAATAAAGTCCGTAATTGAAATTTTAGCCCCTTACTTGGCCGATCTATTCAACACTTGTATTGAAACTGGAGTATTTCCGGATCTCATGAAATTTAGTAAAGTTGTTCCACTCTTCAAGTCCGGAGAAAAAAAAGACTCAAGTAATTATAGGCCTGTTTCTGTGCTACCAGTTTTAAGTAAGGTTTTCGAAAAATTATTCTAAACCAAATGTTGACTGACTTTAATATCAATAAATTGCTCCATAACCTGCAGTTTGGCTTTACAAAAGGACTTTCAACAACGGACGCGGGAGTTGAACTAATTAAAAAGATATAATATGCTTTTGAGAAAACCCAAAACGCGATAAGGATCTTTTGCGACTTGTCAAAAGCATTCGATTGTGTGGAACATAAAACTCTGCTTGTAAAATTGGAATATTACGGTGTTAAAAATAAGGCTCTAGATCTTTTAGAATCGTATTTAATTAATAGGATACAAAAAGTACAAATAAATAATACGAAATCAATGGGTTCTCGGGTTAAGATGGGTGTGCCTCAAGGTTCTATTTTAGGACCGCTCCTTTTTTAGTTTTTATTAATGATCTACCATTCATGGTTGAATCACTGTCGAAAGTTGTGTTTTTTGCGGATGATACATCACTAGTTTTTAAGGTTGACAGAAAAACTGATATGTCTGACGAAGTAAACGATACCCTTTCAAAAGTATACAATTGGTTTACTATAAATAACTTAGCCTTAAACGCAAAAAAGACCAAATGTATTAAATTCACATTACCTAATGTTATTGAAGTAAACAACAATGTATCCTTAGCTGGTAATATATTAGAATTTGTAAATCAAAGCGTGTTTCTAGGTTTAACTGTTGATTCAAAGCTTTAATTGGGCCCTCATATAGAAACGCTAGCAGGCAGGCTTAGCTCAGCCGCATACTCAGTTAAACAAATCAGGCTCCTTACAGATATAGACACCGCAAGACTGGTATATTTCAGCTACTTCCATAGTATTATGTCTTATGGGATACTTTTGTGGGGACATGCAGCTGATATAACCATATTTGTTCTGCAAAAAAGAGCGGTTCGCGCGATTTATGGAATGCGTTCTCGTGAGTCGCTCCGAGATAAGTTCAAAGATATTAATATAATGACTTTCCCGTGTCAGTACATTTATGAAAATATAATGTATGTTCGTAAAAATCTGCATCTCTTTTCACTGAATAGTGACAGGCACAGTCGTAATCTTCGGAATAGGAATAAACTTCAAGTAACTTATACCAGACTTAGCAAAATCAATAAGTCATTTGTGGGTCAATGCACACTCATGTATAAAAAATTACCTGTTGATGTATTAAATTTGTCAGAAACACAGTTTAAAAATTGTGTCAAAAGAACTCTTTGTAAAAAAGGTATAATACATCCGAATATTTAAATGACAAAAATGTATGGGTAGACAGTGTTTCTTCTATCAACACTACTAATCCTGTTAAATAGTAATAAAATGAAGATCAAACTAAGAATTGACGTGAAAGCGACTAGACATGACAAGTATAAGTAGTACTTCTTTAAATTATTATTTTTATCTTAGCATTGACATGAGTTGTGCACGCTCGCTTAAATGTTCGTGCGGATGGTGGCGCATCGGGAGCCGGGTCGTCCTTTCCCTCTAATATAGTTGAGAGGAGCGATGGCTGACTCTCGCGTTATACTCGTGACCGGGTGCTGTCCGTGTGAACTGGCCTACACTTGTCAAAGGCGTTCATAACATTCAATAATTTTAATGTACCTATAACTTCTCGTGTCATATTGTTTTCATGTTCTAATGACATTATTTGTTTTTTTTATACCACGGATTGTATTTTGACGTAATTAACTAATGATTGTTTATTTCTTGATTTTTTTACAAATGAAATTATGTAATCACTATTTTATGACTACTGATCCAAGGGTTGTGGGTTCGATCCCCACCCAGGGCAAGCATTTGTGTGATGAGCAGATTTGTTTGCTCTGTGCCTGGGTGTTAAATATCTATATATGTATGTATTTAAACGTATATAAGTATTTATATCAGTCTCTGGTACCCATAACACAGGGAATCCTACTTTAGGGCCAGATGACCACGTGTGATTTGTCCCAAAATATTTATTTATTTTATTTTATTTATTTTATGACTATCAGAAAGAGTGTAATTTGCACCTATTTAGAATAAATATCTTGAATCTTGAATTCGTTCTTAGCGGATGCCTACGTCATAATTGCTGTCTGTATACCAAATTTCAGCCAGATCCGTCCAGTGGTTTGAACTGTGCCTTGGTAATCAGATCAGTCAGGACAAACGATTGCATAAGTATAGAAGATTTTCTGCTACGTGAATCAAATACCTACATCTAATCTTTTTTCTCAATTTACGATAAAAGTAATAGAATTTTTTTTTTCTATTCCCATTTGGTAATTTGCTTAAATACATAACCTCAAATTATATCACATAAATATTTATTCCTACAAGTCGTTTTACAATGATCATTTCAAAACGAGAGAACTGTACTACAATGAAACTTTTAAAATATTTTTATGGCTTTGGCTTCAAAAACTCAATATATGATTATGACAAAATTTCAATGTATTTTGTGTAAGATGCCGAGGCCATTTTAAAAAGCTCGCGTACCTGCGCCATCACTAAACATTGGCTGTATGGATGAATTTTTAACGGTTTAAAATTTTCTTTTATTTATTTCATGGTCGTAGAAAAAGTATTGTATGCCACTGCACGGAACTAGCCATTGATCGATAGCACTTGTGCTGTCTATTGTGCCACTCAGCTTCGATACGTGGTACAAGCTAACACTAGTGTTACAATAGTTGCAGTGCCATTGTTTACTTTTTTTTTAATTATTACTAAAAGTGTTACAAAAAAATCTTGAAAGTTTATAGCCTCCTAAAATTTCACACGTCTTAAGATTTTTTATAGATCTTCAAATAATCCCATTGTTTATTATTTTAAAATTAATTGAATACTTTGATATACAGGGCTATTTTTTGTCCTTCCGCGAAAACTTTACAGTGACCTATTTTTACAGTAAATAGCATATCAACGTCAAATGAAAGAGTTTAGAAATAAATGATACCTCTTTAAAGAACATAATTTACTTCACTTAAGTCATACATATAATGCCTTTAAAGTCGTAAAGTGTGAACTTTTTAAGCAAAGAAATCCATAAGTGATAAAAAAAAGATGTTTCATGACAGATTGAGTGGAAACTATAAGTGATATCGCTTTTGTATGCATGACAGATTACAGTAAATGTATGAGTTCGCAATGTCAGCTAAAATACTTATTATAAAATTAGCGGAAAATAATCCTTAATGTGCGTGCACAGTAAATTTATCAAGGATCATTTCGTTCATATACACTTTTTATGTGACATGTACGGTTTTCTTTTAAACTAAAAAAACCGCGCTCTGAGACACTTTCAGGGCCGCGAGAGATGACGCTTATCTGGGAGGGAGGGAGTAGTAGATAAAATTTAACTTCGCTCTATAGCTAACTTTGATCATATAATGTTACCTAGTTTTCCTTAAAAGATAAAATAAAATAAAAAAAAATAAAGTGCATATCCCGACAGATAAAACTACTATATTAATTTTGTCAATTTTTCCATACTTTGCTATCTATAATGCTTGAACTATTTATACTGAACAGTTTTTGTTCTTCAAATGTTATAAAATCTCATAATTTTTTTTCCGTTTCCCACAAAAAGTTGGTAAATCAGCTGATCGATTAGTATGAAAAATCATTTTTTTTGTAGTAGTTTAGAGTCTCCAACCTTCAGATGAGTCTTAAGTATTAAATTTGTTTATTTTAGGGAATACAAATAGTAGAATGATGTTTATTACTTTTATTGTTTCAAATATTCACGTGTTGCACTTTATGCTTTTAATATCTCTAGGCAATGTTGACCAGTGTATTTCTAAGCTATATACCCTCAGTTATTTCCTGTGATACGTACCTTGATCCTTTAAAAAAAACGAGATCTTGCAGATAATCTTGTCTTCCGCTCCCCTGGTTCAGTCGACAAATGAGTGCTATTTTTCAAGCTTCATCTCGAGAGGATTATATGTCATTGGGAACGAAAAAACAGCCATATGCTAACCCCTTGAAGAAAAATTTAATTCCAGGTGCAATTTTTAGGGTTCTGTAGTCAAACTAGATACTCTTATAGTTTCGCCATAAACGTCTGTCTGTCTGTCATAAAAGTTTGATAGTTTTTGAGGAAATCGCGAAAAGCCCCTAAAAGTAGCCGTTTTTAGAGTAATTTAAAAAGGACACTATAAATAGTAATATTATGCAACTAGTGAATAAAGGATGGATTTAAAGGGAGGGCCATAGATGAATCACGAGCAAGTGAAGGAATCTAACGACTGATTCTCGACCGTAGGGAGTGATCAGTATTACAATCCTGAGCGACGCCATCTATATAAATCAGTTTTATTTAAGAGTTGCACTGTATTCTATACCATGACTCCGAGAAAAAGGAACATTTAAGCGTAAACAGACATTTAATAAAAAGAAACAAGTAAGGTTAAATTCTGGTCGTCGTGGAGATCCTTGCGGGAGGCCTATGTCCAGCAGTGGACTTCCTTCGGCTGATATGATGATGATAAAGGTTAAATTAATGAAAAAGCTCATAAAATTGGAACAATTACTAAAATTAAGAGTAATTTACTTTGTGTTCTTACAACTCATAGTAATCAAAATAGCGCCAATTTACTAATAAAATGACAGCAAAGAACACAAAACGGTTTTGAGGCCAATGCTAAATTTCTTGTCGATAATGTTAAACAATCAAATCTCGAGGAGTTATTTGCACAAGGAGTTTGTATGTCAAATATTCTTTCAGTTTTTATCGAGTATTTTTTGCGCAAAGAGGTTGTATAGCATTGAGATGGAGGTCAAATATTGGTGTGTTCTAAATTCAAAAACCAAAATAGTGATAAATGGTGCTTTTTATTCACAGTTAATAAAATGATCTTTTGAGAGGGGCAATGGTATAAACTTCTTTGAAAATAGATCTCCATCGCCGAGCATTGACACAACGGTCTTCCCTAACAGTACTCTATACGCTACCGGCTGTCGGTGAGTAGTTTGCATACATTTCTGAACGTTCCATTTTCCACCGGCAATCGAGTCAGCCGTATGTACTGAATGAATGCACCAATTTTTTTGGGACCGACTTTTTGTAGGATGTGTGCGAATAGCCTAACTTTTGCGCTTAAAATTAAAAGTTATACAGGCTGTTTCAGTGTTCAAGCCGTTAAGCGTACGCTCTACTCAAGGAACTGAACAATTTTCTGCAAGAAACCTGTACTAAATTCGATTTTTTTTATCCTTTTGCAAATTACTTTGCCCGATCACCTTTGCTGGAGTTCATAATTGTTGTAGCGAATTAATTACTTAATAGTTTTACAATTCGCAAAAAAAAACCTGGGCTCCATACAAATATGGTTAAGTCTATCCATTCAAGTCCAAGCGTAATGGTTAAGTCCATTAGCTTCACTTCAGGAGGTCGCAGGTTTAATTCCTTGCGGATTCTAACTTTGTAGGACTCGGTTTGGTCGGTGGAATAGCGTTTACCACCATCTTATCTTAGTCTGCCGCCAAACGTCAATGTTAACAGCATTAAATACAAATAACAAAATATTTAAAGATAAGATAGCCAGTTACCCATCGCTTTAGGAAATCTTGGTAAGCCCGCTTTCATCTTCGACATCATCTTCACTTACCATTAGGTGAGATGATGACAAGGGCTTACCATTTGTGAAAAAATGTCTGGCTGTCTGTAGATCTTCTGCCTGCCTGTCTGTCTTTCTCTCTATCTATCTGTCTGTCAAGACCGTTTATCTCAGTTATCTAGTTAAAACTTATCAAAATAATTTTTAGGTCCCTTAAAGCTGTATATACGAGTACAATACAAAAATTGTAAATAAAAAAAAAATACGCCTTTTTATGTCACATATTTCACACACTCGCAAGTACTACAATCAAAACCTATAGGGTACTTTCAGTTGACCTAGAATCATAAAATTTGGCAAGAAGCTAGGTCCCATAGGAAAAGTAAAGGAAAAATCTGGCAATCGTTAATCTGTAATTATTTCAAATAAAAAATATTTAGAAAACTTTTGCAACTGCAAAGCTAAGTTTATCCTTCAATCCGGTTCATCAATGTTCGGTTCGTACCTTACCTACAAGGAATTTCACTAAGTTAATTATTATGGTGAACATAGATAATATCTACTTACATTACCAGCCAAGTGTGAGTCGGACTTGCATTAAGGGTGATTGAAACAAAAATCATTTTTATATTGAAACGATTATTATTTTTGTACTCGTCGCTCCGTACCCAAAGGTGTGGTGGTATCCATACCAGGGTTCCGACCCAGGAGTCAGACTCGCACTTGGCCGGTTTTTTTTACGTGAATTTTGTATGGTAATCACCCTCTACTGTGTTAATTCTGTGGTTTCAACGATGTTAAGACACTTTCTTTAGATATTTGTTTTGTTTCGAGAAACTCTAGACATTTGCTTTGTTTCGAGAAACAAACAAGATCACCCTCGTCTCATGTCACAGCTGGAACTCGGAGTCAAGTAGGTAATGAAGGAGAGTGGAAGATAAAGTATCCGAGACAAGTCGCCAAGTGTCGATAAGCAGTTTTAACTAAACGGCCGCGTCTTAGCAGAGCCAGGGGTCTATTTTCAACCGACTTCCAGAAAGGAAGAAGCTCTCAATTCGACTGTATCCTGTTTTTTTTGTATGTTACGCGATATATTCGCAGATTGTGAACCGATTTTCATGATTCTTTTTTTATTCGATAGGGTATGCTGCCACGTTGGCCCCTTATAAGTTTTATTTAGAAAATTAACAAAAAGCAATAATTATCATGCAAAATTGTACTATGTTGTTACGATGGAAATTGTTTTTTTACCGTGTTTAGCGTTTTCAATTATATTGTTGATATACGACGAAACAATAGTTTATAATGCAATTAGTGAATAAAGGACGGATTTAAAGCGAGGGCCATAGATGAAACAAGTGAAGAATTCTAACGACTAAATCACGACCGTCGACCGTATCCACTCCACTGGCAAATGCCTGAATATGGTCCGCGGCGAGGACGAATCAGCTGGCGCTGCCAGCTGCGCCATTTTGTTTCAACTGGCGGGGCTCTTCGTGGGTGGTCGCCATTATTGTCAAGGGTTACAAAAACAATTATTTCTCAATGTTTTTGTATGGACACTATATATAAAACTTATAACGGTGAAATCGTCATAAACTGACTATCTGACTAAAATATTTGTGTATTAAACTTTGTGAAATATAATTCAACAGTCTCAGCCAAAGATAGGGTAAGTAGGTATTAGTAGGTATTGCACTTGAACGTAAAAAAACGTGAACTGTGAATGCTACAATAAAAATAGATAATATAATAACATTGTATTGCTTACCCGGTTTATTGGGAATTTCAACAACACCGAGTTTTCTATGAAAAACAACAAAACAATCACTTTAAAACATGTACGCGCACCGCCCGGGCGCAGCTGAAAGCACTGACTGATTCGAAGGAGATTTCTATCGAAAATCATTCACCGTTGGCTTTGCACTCATTCCTAACTCTATCCTTGTCTTATCAAGGAGCTTTAGCAAACGTTAGACAGACGCAGCGATAGTTTTCGCTCCTTAGTCAGGTATGAAGTGAGTCGCTTCCCGCGTAAAGGGACCCGATTCTGCACCCGAAGGGTGCAGATTCAGGCGTTTCCCATAAGCGTCAAATTCCCGCCCAGCCCGATAATGGTAGAAGACAGATCCGCATAATCTGCCAAAATGGCGCGCGACGCGAATGATTCATGAGTTTAAAGATATTTATTCCCATAAAGACAGCAGTCACTTATATGAGAAAAATATAAATATTATACTTAATAAAGTACGATTTGTAAGTTTGTGTTCGCTCGTATTGGAAACATAAAATAAATATATATTAATTTTTTTTTGTTTGCAGGGTCATATCACATCTTTATTTGGTTAATAATGTATAATATCTTCCAATATATATTGGTAAAGTTTACCTTTAAATGTGTTGAATGACTCCGCATTTTTTACATGTGAGGGTAGTTTGTTGACTTGTACAAGTCGTGCCCCCCCCCCCCCAAAAGTAATCATTTTTTTACCATAATTAGTTTGTGCCTTCGGTAGAACCAGATAACTAGCGCGTCTTTTATTCTTTTAGCTACATGCCTTAATTGGGTAAGTGAAATAGTTGTGTGAATAGTTTTGTTAAGGACTTTGCGGATAAGTAGGCAGGTTTGATAAATATAAAGTTGCTTATGGTTCATTAATTTTGTTTCTTTGTATATTTTTGAGGTATATGTTAGGTAGGGATAATTAAAAAGCATTTTGATCAATTTGTTTTGGGCTACTTGTAGTTCGAGAATTTTAGTTTTGGAGGCGCTGCGCCAGATTTCTAATAGATAAAGTAGATGTGATTTGACAAGAGAGTTATAGATGGTGAATCTAATATGGCGTGGAATGCATCGTACTGTGTTACGGAGGGAGCCCATTAGGGATGACAGCTTATTTTGTATATATTCTATTTGAGTGTTCCATGATAGGTGTGACATTCATGGCCCTCGATAAAAATCAGTTTTATTCAAGAGTTGCGCACTATACTTTAAACCATGCCTACTTTTTTTAAATTAAAAATTGGAGTTCGTTTGACCATATTTCACCTGATGGTAAGTGACGATGTAGTCGAGAATGTTACACGCAAACTCAAATAATGCCTATTCACTCTCGCCTTGAAGATCCTCAACTTGTAGGAGTCGGGAAACACAGACGCAGGCAAGGAGTTCCACACCATCGCTTCGTGCTTATAGGCTGAATATCAACAACAAAGGGGTGGAACCTCCCCCTGCGTCTCGTTGACCGAAGGTGGAATGGACCTGGGGGATTAAGGTCGTGAATTTCTTGAGCACACTCTCCGAAATGAATTCGATAGAAAACCGAAAGACAGGCAGCTTTGCGGCGATGCTCAAGGCTTTGAAGCTTGTTTTTGACAAGCTCATCTTCGCCAATGAGTCTGCGGGCGGGTTGGTCGATAGCGTCCAAGGTATCCAGCTGATAGCGGCCTACGAGAAATTGAAAGATTAAAGTGAAAATGAATATTTAATTAGGAAAAAAGGAAGGTGAAATTAATTAAAATGCACAATAAAATTGGATCAATTACTAAAATGAAGAGTAAATTTTCTTATTATTGTTACTGTTTGATTTACTAATGAAATGACAGCAAAGAACGCAAAACAGTTTTTATTCTAATCTAATGCTAAACTCTTTGTCGAAAATATCGAGCAATCAAATCGCGAGGAGTTATTTGCACAAAGAGGTTTTATGTCCAGTATTCTTTGCACAAAGAGTTTGTATCGAGTATTTCATGCGCAAGGAGGTTGTTTATCATTGAGATTTCAGGTGGAGGTCGAACATACTGATGTATTCTAAATTCAAACACCAAAATAGTTATTAAAAGTATTTTTTTCACTGCTTCAACAATATTTTTTTTAGAATTAATGTAAACCAATATTACCCTATTTATTGCCTAGTTGATTGCATCAAAAATAAACTATAAAGTGTTTTTCCTTCCAATTGATATTTCTAAACATCTCATTCATTTAGTTTTGCACTGCGTCTTAAAATATTCAAATTAAAAAAAAAACACAAAATTAGTACATCAATGACGCTGAAAAACTATGACGTCACGCGTTCCTATTTCCTATATTTTTAGAACAAATATGAGTTTGACAGTTGATGTAACTTAAATGACTATCACTCATGTAGCCTTTTTTATGAGTATTTCATTGTTATACCAAGGCTTTCTGATCAGAAGTAAATACGTATATATACAAAAGCGAGTTGCTATAGGGAACCCTCTATAGCACTGACTGAAAAGAACTTTACTTGTCAGAGTGCTTGTTAGGTACATGCAGCGTTTCTTCTGTTAGTTGCATAAGTCGTTATACTCATAACAAAAACTTGATAGAAATGGTGAAATTAGTGAACGGTGTAAATTTTAATCCATTTGCTTCAGACCAGGAGGTTGCAGATTCGATCCCAGGCGGGTTCCATCTCTGGAAGTCACGGTGGTAGGACATATTCTAAGCCCACCCATCAACATTTTACTTAAGTTTTGCCGCTAAATATCATTGTTAACAGGCTTGCTTGAATATAAGATAGCCAGTTCCCGATTGCGATGGGAAATCTTGGTAAGCTCACTTCCATCTTCGGCATCATCGTCACTTACCATCAGGTGATATGATGCCAAGGGCTTATATTGTTCAATATTATTACCAAAAATTTTATATCTAGATTAGATAATTATTAATAATTGTTGCAGGTAATTAGTAATAATAATAATACATAGTAAATAATTAATGCAACCAAGTGCAAGAGCGGGGACAGCAATAAGTCTCTTAAACAATACCTTAATGAACTGACTTTAATATTTTATACTATTACCACAAACCTGCGCCTTTGGCTGTAGTTTTTAATATCCCTGTTTTCAGTTTATTGAAATGTTTGTGACGTGACGAATTTAATGTTACAATTACTGTTTTGATTAAAATTTTAAATATAACTAATATGGTGCGACTCGCTCGAAAGGATTACGGTAAATACAATTGTAAGTGAAATATTTATTATCAGATATGAATTTAAAAAAAAACGCTATACATATTTAAAAACTGACTTCCATCGCAACAACTAAGTACTATTTTGCATTATTATTATGGTTTTTGTTAATTATCTAAAAAGTACTGAACCGATTTTGATGAAATTTATATGGTACCAATTTGAATAAAAAATAATCATGAAAATCGGTTCACAATCTGTGAATAAATCGCGTAACATACACAAAAAATACGAGTGTGCTTTAGACCACACGACTGAAGTAAAACTTCTTTAGCTCCATCCATATGTATGAAATAAAATACATACTTAGTTTTCAGAAAATAGTTAAATATTTTTTGTCATATAGACAGTTTATGAAAAGAGTTTTATTATCCTCTGAAATGATTTTATGTGTTTGTTTTGATTGTTTTGACAACCGATATTGTTGCTACCGTTCGCCTCGCCCGAGGACAATTTCCGTAACGCTCTCGTCACGCATTCACCAGCTTACTGCCCAAGTCGAGCGTGCAAAAAGAAGTTTTACTTAAAAAAAACCAGTCGTTTTGTTAACCTCCTCCTTTTTGGAAATCGGTTGAATAACTGAGAACAAATGATAGTAAACATTCTCGCAAGCCGTTTCCACCTTACTCTGTTGAACTGTTTCAAAGTTTCACACCAGCAAAGCAGAACTCGCTTTTAATTTTCGAATTGCAGAATAGTTCTCCAGATCGGTTTCCAATTAACAGCGGCTCACTCGGTCTCATTATATTTTTAATTTGGGGGAGGAATCCCAAATTAAAGCCGTCGCCGTCAAAGGACACGCTCGGCTGCCATTAGAGCTAAATAATTAAAGAATTCGCGACCGTCTTCGCTGTCGTTACGCAGACGGAATTAAGAAACCGCTTTAGAGGCTGGAAACTCTGATTTTAGCTCTCTGAGAAAGAGAAAAAACAAAGAATTTAAAATTTTGTTTTTAATTTTATTTACTAGCTTTGCCCGCGGCTTCGCCCGCGTGAACATAGTTTTTATGACTGTATTTGAGGGTGAGTGATGCGCGAGCTGTAAGCAGCTCGCGAGCGTGGACATGAGTTTTCTCTAGATCCCTCGGGAATTATGTCATGATATGCTAATTAGTAAATTATGTCATTTCCCACCTCCTCAATAATCTCTGTGCAAAAAATCACAACAATCCATTGTTCCGTTGTTATGTTAAAGAAATTAACCAAAAAAAGAGTATTTTTTCAGTTTCCCCAGGAACTGCATCGGACTATGCTATTTTCACAGGATAAAAAGTAGCCTATGTCCTTCCCCGTGACACAGGCTACCTACATGCCAAATTTCATCAGGATTGGTCCCGGTGTTGAAGCGTAAAAGGTAACAAACAAAAACAAACACATTTTCACATTTATTATATTATAAGTAAGGATTTAAGTGTGAGTTTCTGTGTTTGGTAATAAATGTAGCTGTTTCCCCAGGGTCCTAATATTTTGTCCTACTAGTAGGACCACGAAGACAACCTATGCCCTGTCGTGGTCCTACTATGTTTATTCTAAGTTTTTCTTTCTAAAATTTGCCCCTGTTTGTGTACCTATACATAATTATAATATAAATGATAGTTAAACTCTGTTCGTTGGTAATCGTATCAGTTAAGAACGGATAGACCGATTTATCTTATTTTTATAGGTTTGAAATAGTCTGTATAATGTTTTAGAGAAAGAAAAACTGGAAAAGTTGGGTGGAAATATCGGAAATTCTGAAAAACTGAAAGTGCTTTCTTCTCTGAGATTGTTGTATTTGAAAAATAATAATATCGGTGCGGGCGGAACCGCAAGCAAAAGCTAGTACTAAATAAAAAAAATACCGTGCGCTCCACTTAGACACATCTGCGATTTACCGCTTCCTAAATAAAATGTTATAATATCATTATATGTGTCATCATATCAGCTTATATACGTCCCCATCGAGGGGCTCGAGCCTACCCTCAATTAGGGCGATCGGGCCTAAGTCGACTACGCGGGCCCGATGCGGGTTGGTCGGCTACACAAAGAACCTGCGAGTTTCTTCGCAGGCGTGGGCAGGTTTTCTCACGATGTTTCCTTCACCGTAAGAGCGTCGGATAAACGTACATATAAAATCTAAATTCGATATCACATTGCTACGTGGCAGGATTCTAACCACTACCTCAATTCAATTCAATGCAATTAAATTCAATTCAATGTATTTATTCAAAATAAGTGCAAATTACACTCTTTCTGATAGTCATAAAATAATAATAACATAATTTTATTTGTAAAAATCAAGAAATAAACAATCATTAGTTAATAATGTCAAAATGCAATCCAGATTATGTCATTAGAACATGAAAACAATATGACTCGAAAAGTTATACATAAAAATCATTCCATCAAATCAATCCCGGACAGGAGGCGGCGGCCGTAGCCGTTACGCCACCGACGCTCTTGTATAACATTATATTATTATATAATATTACAGATCATAATTAATATTTTAGTATAATTTCGTTCCTTAAAAACATAAAAAACCGACCAAGTGCGAGTTCAACTCACACACGAAGGGTTACGTACCATCGTTGAATAATCACGTTCCTTGTATAGTTAATTTCATTTGATTTTTATTATTACAAGGATAGATAGATAGATAACACGTTTATTTGTCACTGCAATCACACACATCATCATCATTACAGCTCATATACGTCCCCACCGAGGGGCTCGAGCCTACTCTGAATCAGGGCGATTAGGCCTAAGTCGACCACGCGGGCCCAGTGCGGGTTGGTCGACTTCACACACAACCTTCGAGTTTCTTCGCAGGCGTGTGCAGGTTTCCTCACGATGTTTTCCTTCACCGTTAAAGCAATCGGTAAGTATGTACATAAGTTTTTGAAAAACTCATTGGTACATTGGCCGTCCAGATTTGAACCCGGTACCTCTGGTTAGATGGACCGAGTCGTTACCGGTTGAGCCACCGACGCTTTTCAACCACCGACGCTAATAATCACACACATACATATTATAAAACAAAAATTAACAAATTAATAAGAGCAAAAAAAGAATAAAAAAAACATATGTGTGTTGCAGTAGTACAAAAGGGCCGTGACTCAGTGTGTTGATTTGCTCTTGCGAGCAATACACTGATAATTCTGACATTATTCGTTGATAAAGCGGCAATATAAATACACACTCAACTGTATAACTATTACGGTTCATAAAATACAGCCAATTCAGACTGACAGACCGACGAACGGAAGGACAGTGGAGGCTTGGTTGGGTTCCCGTTGGCACCCTTTGGGTAAGGAACCCTAAAAATTAACGATAATGAAAATACACGTTTAGTTAGACGCTGCACGCTAGTTTGCACGGTAACTTTATGAATGTAAATTCCAATTACGTCTAGACGTGTGAAGCACTTTGCATGCAAACAAGATTCGTTACTTGGACCGTAAACTTAATACTGAAGTTTGTGCATTGGAGTGCGAGCTCTTTAAAAAATATTTCGGGTACATACTTTTAAATATTATGTAACAGGTTTTTACAGAGTTATCGTCATATCGGCTCATATACGTCCCCACCGAGGGGTTCGAGCCTACCCTGAATTAGGGAGATCACCACCACGCGGGCCCAGTGCGGGTTGATCGACTTCACACACAACCTGCAAGTTTCTTCGCATAGTTATCAGTTTAATTAAATTACATCAGTCCGACGTCCACTGCTGGACAAAGACCCCGTCCAAGGATTTCCACAAGGGCAGGTCCAGCGGCTTCCCGCGACCTTCAACAGATCGTCGGTCCACTGGGTGGGAGGCATGCCTTCGCTACGTCTTCCGATGTCCGGTCGCCACACAAGAACTTTACTACCCCAAGGGCCATCTGTTCCACAAGTTATGTGCCCCGCTCACTGTCACTTAAATTTAGCGATTCTGTGAGCAATTTTCATTAGCTTGGTTCTCCTTAGATCTCGTCATTTCTAATTCGAACACCGGTTCTTATTCGGTTAACCTAACCGAATAAAATATTTGGATTTACGTCAATCAAAAACATAGATAATTTGACCTCATACTTGTTTTGGTTTTTAGAACTGACCAATCCAATCTATACAAACCACAGTTTCAACCAGCTTAATTAAACTCATCAAGCTGAGGCCCAAGTCCGACGTAAACGCGAGACCTATAAAACATTCAGGAGGCCGCCAAGGTGTCGTTGATAGTACTCCGGGTAAATCCGGATGCGGTGCCGGCCCGAGGGAGTCGTCTACTGAGATGACCGACCTGCGGTAGATGCGACTCGTATTATGGGGAGCAGACGAGTGGATTAAATGTGGCGTATCAGACGTTTGCTGATGCTTTTTTTATTCGTATGACTGTCCCAGTCTCTTTTCTAAAATTTATATGTACAATAGTAATGAAAATTACAATCATGTAAATTTTTCACCCATCAGACTATCCTTATTAAGGTAAAAAAGATCCAATCCTCCAATGATGTTATGTTGCAATCTAATCTATATACAAACCACAGTTTTAACCAGCTTAACTAAACTCATCAAGCCGAGGCCCAAGTCCGACGTAAACGCGAGACCTATAAAACATTCAGGAGGCCGCCAAGGTGTCGTTGATAGTACTCCGGGTAAATCCGGATGCGGTGCCGGCCCGAGGGAGTCGTCTACTGAGATGACCGACCTGCGGTAGATGCGACTCGTATTATGGGGAGCAGACGAGTGGATTAAATGTGGCGTATCAGACGTTTTCTGATTCTTTTTTTATTCGTATGACTGTCCCAGTCTCTTTTCTAAAATTTATATGTACAATAGTAATGAAAATTACAATCTTGTAAATTCTTCAACCATCGGACTGTGTCTTCATAACTCATTCATAATTCATAATAATTTATTTGCCTTAAACATGGTATAAAAAGATCTTATAATATGTATGTAGAACTCATGTTTAGCTAGTATTTAAAATAGCATGCAAAATATTTTAATCTTAGTCCGAAGTAATTCACAAACATACAAAATAATGACAATCTTAATCTAAAGTAATCTACAAATTTAAAAAGTCTTTAATATTATAACAGTCTGTGTCATTCAGCCACTTATGTAATTTGATATTGATTTTTTTAATGTTTAGACCCTTAATTTCATGTGGTATTTTGTTATATATGCGAATGCACATCGTCAGGCAACTTTTATCATATACAAATGACCTAGGAATTTCTTGAAACACTAGCTTTTCTGGGTCCCTGCGGGATCTGATACTTCCATCACATGCTCTTTTGAATAGTCCGCCATTTGTCCGTACAATTATACAAATTTTATAAATGTAGAGCAAAGGTAGCGGCAAAACACTAAGTCTACTGAAGAGTGATCTGCAAGATACGAAGGGTGGAATTCCATACATAGCGCGAATACATTTTTTTTGTCTTTATTAAGGGTAAAAAAAACTGGTTGTCTGGTCTGTAAAGTCGGTTTACGGAGTATATAATTTTACGTGATAACGTGTCACAAGCCAAACGCTTAGGCCAATCGTGCGTCTATCGCTTGTACCGCGTTCTCGCTTGCACGCTCGGCTCAGGCGGGACTTGACAATGAGGAAGTGGCAAGGACGTAACACTTTTTCGTAAGTGCAGCCGGCGTTCATCGATTTATAAGACGTTATCACGTCAAAAGATCGAAGGGATCTTCAATGATCTAGCTGTTGCAATCTCGCCGAGGCCCAAGTCCGACGTAAACGCGAGAACTATAAAACATCCACGAAGCCGCCAAGGTGTCGTTGATAGTACTCCGGGTAAATCTGGATGCAGTGCCGGTTCGAGGAAGTCGTCTACTGAGATACCTGCGGTAGATGCGACTCGTATTATAGGCGCTAAACTACTGATAGTAGACTGATGTCTACTTTTATTCGTATGCCTCTCCAGGTCGCTTTTCTAAAATTAAAAACATGTATTTATAATAGTAATGAATGCGAAGCTGGTGGATACAGCTCTAAATGAGACTTGTCGGATCATAACTGGTTGCCTCAAACCGACCCCGGTCAGTCAGCTGTACCCACTAGCTGGTATTGCGCCCCCTGCTGTGCGCAGGGCGGTGGCTAGCTCCTCTGAAAGATCGAAGATGGATACTGACACACGGCACCCTATGCATAGCCACAAACCAGTGCAACAACGGCTGAAAAGCCGAAATAGTTTTATAAAGTGTGTCTATCCTTTATCAGTAGAACCCAAGAAAGCGAGGTGTAACCTTTGGCAGGACAAAGTAAGCTTACCAACACCCTTCGTCCCGATAGCAGAAAGCCTTCCCCCTGGACATGACTTGCAATGGCCGGTTTGGAAGTCTTTAAACAGACTCCGGACCCAGACCGGTCGGAGCAAAGAAAACATGGTCAGGTGGGGATTTTTGGGTGAAAGTGAATTAAACTGTTTGTGCGGTGCAGTTCAAACGATGAAACATTTGACATCGTGCCCTGCGTGCCCCTACATCTGCACGCAGGAAGACCTCATGACAGCGGCTGATAATGCTGTTAACGTGGCCAAATTCTGGGCTGCTACAGTGTAGTGTCTGCCATCGACACGCTAAGAAGAAGAAGTAATGAAAATTACAATCTTAAGTCTTAATCTTTTAAATCTCCCTACAATAGTAATTCTGCACCCATGGGACTGTCTTTGTTAAAGTAAATAAGATCCAGGAGACCTCCAGTGATCTTGCTGTTGTGATGTTTGAATTTAAGGTTTTCCCGTTTGTAGTGAATGCATTTTTGGATTGTAGAAGTCAGCAAAGATAAAATCAAAAGAAAATCCATATAAACTAGTTTGAAACAGTATCAGTCAGTAACCAATCAAGACGATATTTATATCAAAGATTGTGATATATAATACTTTTAATAGCTTATAAGAGTAACGCAACTAACTTCCAAGCAAATTCATTAAAATTTATAAAGAAGTAGGCTTGCTTCGCACTGAAATGCATGCATTATATCGTAGTAAGGTCCATACCAATAAAAGAAGCAAAATCAAATCAAATATATTTTATTTAAAAACGTACGATATACATACAAAATAGACACAGTGGTCCCCATACTAGGCTGAGCCTGTATCGTGGGAACTAATGTAAACAAATCACTTACAATTTTTTACTTTTGTGATGTGATATATTGTGTATTAAAGGGTGCCAATAAGTGCTACGAAAAAATTAAAATGTAAAGAGAACATTGAAAATTCTAGAAAACAAGACGTGAAGTAGTCTGGTTTGTTTACATTTTACTTTTTTAATCATTCTTGTTAAGTAGGGACTTGATGCATTGTAGTATATAATAAAACAAATTTGAAAGTAGCATAGGTACCCAACGCTCGTCTGCAATGGATTTTAATGTCACAGACAAATGACGATTCGGTACTCGAACGACTTGGCGGGAAAGGGGTAGGTGGCTAATGTTTACATTTTAATGTAAGAACCTTACCGCTACCGGCGGTACGGCTGCTCGTTAAAGCTTAATCTCACGTCTGTACAACCTTAATAACACTTTTTACTTGCACTTTTTATGAACTGCACCAGTAATTAACGCTGTTCCAAGAGCCATATTTTTCAAAAGTTTAACCTTTTATTCTATAATTAATCACTAAATTAAATATGTCTTATGATTTATAATATTCAAATTACATTCAACTAGTTTAAGAAGGAACTTATTTTTCCATAAAAGATGCATCTCGGGGATAAATGTTGTGTGTAAACCTTTTTTTTTGTTACCATAGCTCCTGTTTTAAACTGTTTCACTAAAGGTCTCTTTAATAACTACCATAGGCTTTATTACTTTATTGGCAACAGAAAATGATAATAATCGTCTATTTCCAAAACTCTCAATTTTAATAACAATCTTAGCTTGATCAAGTTCGTCTTTTAACTCTTTTGACTAACTTACTAGTAGCAATAAAAATATTAAATCGGCGCTATGGAGGGGCAATAACAATTTGAGTTAATATTAATCGCTTTTCTTTCTCGACCCTTCCCCGTTAGGCGATTTGCTTTATTTTCCCTTCGATTTGTCCCTTGGGGATAACTATGATATATTTATTACTGCGAGACCATTCGAAGACACTCGCGATATGTATTAGATGGTACTTCAACACATTTAGGGTCTTCAATAAATTGTTGTTCGTCTGTTTCCCTGTTTTTATATTGTATTACCTACTGCTAATGTAATCAAAATCTCGTCTCTTAATTTTGATATTGTATTAATTCTCATGTAATCAATAATCTCGTCTCTTAATTTTGATATTGTATTACTACTAATTTTATCAATAATCTAGACTCTTAATTTTGATATTGTATTACTTCTAATTTTATCAATAATCTCGACTCTTAATTTTGATATTGTATTACTTCTAATGTAATCAATAATCTCATCTCTTAGTTTTGATATTGTATTACTTCTAATGTAATCAATAATCTCGTCTGTTAGTTTTGATATTGTATTACTTCTAATATAATCAACAAACTGATCTCTTAGTTTTGATTTTGTATTACTTCTAATTTTATCAATAATCTCGTCTCTTAGTTTTGATATTGTATTACTACTAATGTAATCAACAATTTGATCTCTTAGTTTTGATATTGTATTACTTCTTATGTAATCAATAATCTTGTCGCTTAGTTTCGATATTGTATTACTACTAATGTAATCAATAATCTCGTCTCTAAATTTTGATATTGTATTACTTACTTCTAATGTAATCAATAATTTCGTCTACATTACATTCAAACGCATTGTTATAAATAAAAGAAAATAATGCAACTTTCTACGCAAAACCAATACATAATACCTTTAACCTCTCATACAGCTCATGCTAGACTGGGTGTCACTCATTCAACGTTTTGTTAAAAGAAAATAATTCCGTCACCGCGATACGTCGAAAACAAATGAAAGCCTGCCGCAACAAATCCAGCTGATAAAGCGTTGACGTACGTTTTCACATTTCACACTTCAAATCGATACCGATACTAAATCGACGCAAACGATACTTCCGGCGATACGGTCGCGGCCCTGCTAACGACCAAACTGCGTTCTAATCACGAAACGTCAAAAGTGGATATTGAAAATTGAATTCACGACATTCTTTTTTCGTTTTAGGATCCCCCGGGCAAATGACAGAAACGGCCCATATTTTGTTTTTTTTTTTTACGTTCTGCTCTTCTGTTTCTCGTATTTTTAGAACAATGTGTCCCTAATTTTTGATTTTAAGTATAAAATATGTTACTCATTACGATTTATTTATCGGTATACAGGCAATTGCGTTGTTCCTAAAAAAGTAACTTCGGTGCAGCTACCTATTAATTAAAGCGAGTTTTAAAACGGAACCCAAAGTAAAAGCTCCAGCCAATTTTTACACAATTTCTGTATGGAAAGGTTTTTGATGTGTAACATCTTTGCTCTCGCTTTCCTGCAATTTGTGGGAGTGATTTCGTGAAATGGGACGGAAATGTGTAACATGGGACGGAAATGTGTAACAGGAAGTCGCGAAAGCGCGCGCTATTCGATCTGACCAAGTGCGGGTCGGACTCGCGCACAGCAATTTGTGAGAGTGATTTCGTGAAATGGGACGGAAATGTGTAACAGGAAATGCGAACGTTTTTTAATTCTCGAAAAATAAGGTTGTCATAGCCATGCCGCCTAGTGTGATGGCAAAGGCAAAGATGACATACTACTATTCGAAGGGTCGGCCCGTGAATGTACGACCCGATAATTAATTAATTTCATAAGTATTTTGTCACATGTTACACATCATATGCGAGTACTGTAGGTCTCGTTTTTTTTTTTAACAATCTATGTATACAAACCTTTGACAACGATAGGGTCTACGATCAGGGCTATTATCCCAGATGAAGGGAAAAATAAAGGCTATTATTTCAGGCAGGAAACTCTTGTTTACATACTTTTCATTTCAGTAAAGATTTTCCGAAATCGAGTTGAATTTTTTGATTTTGTATTTTATTAGGGTTCCATGGGGTGCCAACGGGTCCCCTGTATCGTCGTCGGTCCGTCATTCTGTCTGTCTTTGGATCTGTCCGACATTTAAAGGTCTGTATCTTTTGAACCCTAATAGTACCTCGTTGAAGTTTCACAAAATATGTTTTATTAGAGTGGATATATAATCATCTTTACTCCTTAATCTTTTTTACTTTTTATATAAAAAAGTAAAAAAGAGAGGTCTTAAGGAGAATTGTGTAAATGGGCGTTGAGTATTCAGTATTCTTTGTTGTGTATAGAATTATGGTATAAACATTTGCAGGTGGTATACACTTAAATAAGGCATAATGGCAAGGGCCACTACCTCCTGTCCGGGAGGTCGTGGTTCGAATCCTACCACGTACCAATGTGTTTTCGAATTTCGATTTTATATGTACGTTTATACGACGCTCTTCGGACGACGAAAAACACCGTGAGGAAACCTGCACACGCCTGCGAAGAAACTCAAAGGTTGTGTGTGAAGTCGAACAACCATTAAATACAAAAAACCAGCCATGTGTGAGTTGTACTCGCGCTAGAAATCCCAAACTGAATAAAGGTAAAATATGTTTTTACTGTCTGTCTTTTTTTATCCACGATTGGTAAGCCCTTGATATCATCTCACGTGGTGGTATGATTCCCCAACGCAATCGCGAACTGGCTATCTTATCTTCAATCTGAAACACAGCAATTCTATTAACAATGATGCTTGGCGGCAAAACTTAGATAAAATGGTGGTAGCTAGCCAGGCGGGCATAGAAAATGCCCTTCCACCAACCAAACCGAGTCATACAAAGTTAAACTCCGCTAGGAGTCGAACCCGCGACCTCCTGATGTGATGGACTTAACAATGACGCCAAGGAGGCTGTTAAAACGGAGGCGATCTCGTTAATATATTTTTATTTGAGAAATACATAATACAGATAAATTGTATGGTGGTACGAAGCCCTTTGTGCGCAAGTCTGACACGCACTTGGCCGTTTTTTCTTTTTTTCTTTATACAAAGGGCGAGGGCCCGTTCCAATGGCCAGATCGACTCAATAAGGGTTTGTTTACCTGCAGCCCGCAAACGTGCGGAAGCTATGTTTTACATTTTTTTATTTAAAACGATATTTGCTCGTGTCGCGGAGGCATTGTGTCCTCTCAACAAAAGGTAACGTAGCTGTAACTGGGAATATTTCGCAATGTTCGCTGTTGTTTTAAACATTTTGCAAATTTTCATTCTCTTCCGATTCTCTGTTGACGTGCCATTTTGCAGTCTTGATTGTATTTTTTTTTTTGAATTTTAACGGTTTTCACCGTCGATACAAGTGTTTTATAACTTTTACAAAGTTGCACGATATTCCTAAGCCTTTACTAAATTTAGTTTTTCCAATTTTGTTATCTAGTATTAATGAATAGTTGTTATCAGATTTTATTGTTATCGTTTTGTATTTGTACAGGTTTTCTTTAGTTATTTTCAATTACGTTTTTGATGTGTACCATCTTTTCTCTCGCTTTCCTGCAATCTGTGGGAGTGATTTCGTGTAAAGGGACGGAAGTGTGTAACAGGAAATGCGTTTTTTTTCAGTCAAAAAGGCTAAGGAAACATGGCTATGCCGCCGAATGCTCGAGCCTACCCTGAAATAGGGCGATCGGGCCTTAGTCGACCATGCGGGCCCAGTGCGGGTTGGTCAACTTCACACACAACCCTCGAGTTTCTTTGCAGATGTGTGCAGGTTTTCTCACAATGTTTTCCTTCACCGTATAAGAGCCTCGGATAAACGTACATATGAGATCGAAATTCGAAAACACCTTGGTACATGACAAGGCTCGAACCACGACCTCCCGGACAGGAGGTAGCGGCCCTTGCCATTGCACCATCGACGCTCTAATTTACTTTTTACTTTACTTAACCAAAAAGTAACGTACTACAGCAGCTTACTATACTAGGTAAGTGTCCCGATAGTCTTACAACTTGTTTTTGCAGAGGTAATCAACAGCAATCAGTCATTGTTTCACGCTGCATTTAGCCCAGTTCACACTAGGGGAGTATTTCGTCGAGTAACGAGTTCGTAAGTATTGTTCTAACAACTTCACACACACGCGCTTACCTATACTTGCATAACTGGCTTTTATGTAGTATGATTATTGTATTAACCAAAAAGTAACGTAACTCAGCAGCTAACGATACTAGGTAAGTGTCGCGATAGTCTTACAACTTGTATTTGCAGAGGTAATCAACAGCAATCAGTCATTGTTTCACGTTGCATTTAGCCCAGTTTACACTAGGGGAGTGTATCGTCGAGTAACGAGTTCGTAAGTATCAGTCTAACCACTTCAAACACACGCGCTTACCCATACTTGCATAACTGGCTTGTATGTGGTATGACGGATTTGTTATCATTCTTTTGATCATACAATTTTTGACCATTAAAAGTTCTATGGAATGTAATACTGCTAATAATTAGTGCTATGTAATACTACTTCTAATAATACGACTTAAGAGCCCGCTGGAGTTCATAAATCCCATACAAACGTAGTATTTGATTCATTTGTTAACCAAAGAACCGATTTTGAAATATTTTTAATTCGATAATCGGATGACGTATATCTGTGTCGGTATCGCATTACTTTTTTGAAAAACGAAACAGGAATCCATTATTAATCAATAAACTTGTTTTTGAGGTAAAAGACGGAAAACAAGTTTATTCCCTTTTCGTTTTCGGTTATCAAATCGGTTCTTTGGTTAACAAATGAATCAAATACTACGTTTGTATGGGATTTATGAACTCCAGCGGGCTCTTAAGTAGATTGTGAACCTGCGACTATTCATATACAATTGACATTTACTATTATTTAAATTTCAAATATTAGTTAAGTTGATTTAAATTGTATTGGACTATAAAATGTTACTGACTTGGATGTGAAATCTGTAAGCTAGCATTTCTGAATAAATGAAATGATAAAATGATACAAACGGCGATAGCGATTTTCACCTCAAATATGTAAAAGTTAACCGATTTTGACCAAGTTTTTGTTTTTAACATAAGTTCATGTTTATTTGTCGTTCAGTGTTTTCACACAAAACTAATATCCAACATTATCTATAAACCTAGCTTTTGTTCTGACTAACAACAACGTTTTTTTTTTAAATTCACAATTGGTAAGCCCTTGGCATCATCTCACCTGATGGTAAGTGACGATGATGCCGAAGATGGAAGCGGGCTTACCAAGATTCCCCAACGCAATGGAGATCTGGCTATTTTATCTTCAAGCCGGAACAAATCAATGATGTTAACCTATCTGAAGTTGGTCAAAATCGGTTAACTTTTGAGATGTGAAAATCGCTATCGCTGTTTGTATGAAAAGTCTTATTTTCACCGCAGGTCCACAAATATCTTAAGAAATTGATTTCCTTACATGGAAACGGTAACCAACTGTAACCTGTATTTGGCAAAATTGACTTGAAAAGGATACTGAATTGATAGCCTCGGTGGCGTAACGTATAGGGCCGCTACCTCCTGTCCGGGAGGTCGTGGTTCGAGTCCTACCATGTACCAATGTGGTTTCGGATTTCAATTTCGTACATTTATCCGACGCTCTTACGGTGAAGGAAAAACATCGTGGGGAAACATGCACACGCCTGCGTAGAAACTCGAAGTGTGAAGTCGACCAACCCGCGCTGGGCCCGCGTGGTCGACTAAGGCCTAATCGTCCTAATTCAGAGTAGCCTCGAGCCCCTCGGTGGGGACGTATATAAGCTGATTTAATAAGATACTGAATAATAAATGCGTAGGTACTTGCGTGGGTTAATATAACGTAAGTACAGAAATAGTACCCAAGGGGAAGTGATCGTCAAAATAGCAACACAAACAACAAACTCTCGTACCGATTAGCAAGTTAGCGCGATCGCCGCCCGACGCCAGCCCGGCCGCCCTTCGCCGGTTTAGCTGACTATTTCAGCTCTGGCTTTAATAATAAAGAAGCAATAAAGAGCTTCGTCCTTACCCGTTTTCAATAAACACCTTTATCGATTATTCAGCTTGCCATCCATACTTACAGCTTCGGAGCTACGCCATAGACAGAGAGTTGGCAAACTAATCCACGACACAGGCATAGCTTGCGTCGGCGGGTGGTAGGTGGTCGGCGGAGATAGCCGGTGGCCGCGGGTGGGGGCCCCGCAGCGGGAGGGGAGGGGGCAGCAGGGCGTGCTTGCGGGTGGGCGGGCCGACCAATCGCCGCGAACCACCCACCCGACCCCGCCCACCTCACCTGCGCCACACCATTAAGCCTGCTTTTCTCGTACTTTTTTCGCGGACCTCGCATCCGTTCGCTGGCGCCGTCTTTATTTTATTTTCTCCTTTATTCCTCCTTCTCGGCTCGCCTCCTATTTTACGCCAGCCACCGGCGGCGTAGGTAGAAAAACCTTTTGTGAATACGAATGCGGGGCAGGTATCCGAGCTCGTTAGTAACGGGCCTGATATGTAAAGTAAATAAGGGTTCTTTGGGTAGTCTATACTATTATATAAGACAAGAGATGGGTAACGCTTTTATCGATACATTTCATTACAGCAAAGTCGTCAAGCTAGATGAAAAACGTGCACTCTTCTTGGTAGGTGCCTGCGTAGACAAAGTTAGGTTTACGAGGGTTGTCGCGGCGCGGCGCGGAGCAGGTAATAAACTTTTCACTTCCATATCGATCCGCAAAAAGTTCCCGACGAAAGTAATCTCGGCCAACCTTGGTCTATATTTTGTTTCAATGGCCCCACCACCACGGCGTATGCAAGTGTCCCTCCGACTGCCGCCAGGGTGAACGAGCCCACATCGATGAACTTCCAACTGAACTTGGAAAAAACTTGGTGGAACTTTGTTTTGCCGCGTGATTAGGAGGACTTAGTTTTGAAGTGAGTTGGGAACTGCTTTTTTCAGGTTTGAAAGTGGGTGGCTCAGTTTATGATCCGGGTGAAAGTCGTCGGATCGATGAACCCGAGTCAGCTGGTTGATCAAACTTTGAGTTAAATAGCGGATTTCTACACACAGGGGGAGTAAGCTGACGGGGTAAAGGGGCAAGGTACCTATGAATGTACCTATTCAGAGAATCCAAAGTTTGATGAATAATGCAGAGTTTGGTAGTAATGTAAAAAAATCAGCTTTGGGAAATATATTACCGCACCACGAAGAGTCATATAAAAGTTTCCGATGTTTACTACAATCCTCAAATGTTTTACATTTTACTTATATCGCAGCATTATTATCTGCAAATAAATATAAAAGATACCGATTCACTGGACAAAGTAAGGGTAAGGTTACAACCATAACCTTTTTTTTAAATTTCGAACGTGTTTAAGAAAATATTTATGCGGACAACCATTAAAAAAACAATTTTTGGAGTCTTTACAAAATCGTTTCCCATATACAAACTTAAAATTTCTACTTTTCGAAAATGGATGAGCCGATTTTAATAAAATTTGTGTGTATGCAAGTCATACGAAATTATAGTTTGTGGATTATTTATTTTTTTATTCACAATTGGTAAACCCTTGACAACATCCCACCTGGTGGTAAGTGACGATGTTGCCGAAGATGGAAACCGGCTTACCAAGATTCCCCAACGCAATGGGGAACTGGCTATCTTATCTTCATGCCAGAACACACCAATGATATTAACATTGATATTTGGCGACAAGACTTAGATAAGATGGTGGTAGCTAGCCAGGCGGGCTTAGAAAATGCCCTACCACCAACCAAACCGAGTCTTACAATTGACCCCGCAGGGAATCGAACCCGCGACCTCCTGTGTAAAGCCAGAGAACTTTGCCTCTGAGCTACGGAGGCGGTTAAAAAAAAGAGATTTCATTAAAAAAAAATGTTTTCACTAAATAATAGTGATTTAAGGTTTTCATAGTAATCTTAAAATTCGCAAATCTTTTTTTAATAAAGTATTTCGAAAATGTATTCTAACTACAAACTATAATTTCGTGACTTGCTTGTGTGTATAAACTTTTAATAGAATAGGCATTTTCAAGAAGAAGTAATTTTAATTTTGTATGGGAAACGATTTTGTGAATATGCTCTTAAGTAACGATTTATTGATCGGAAGTGTAATCGAGTGATAATTTTATTTGATGATATCAGCACATATACGTCCCCACGGAGGGGCTCGAGCCTACCCAAAATTAGGGCGATCGGGCCTTAGTCGACCACGCGGGCACAGTGCGGGTTGGTCGACTTCACACACAACCTGCGAGTTTCTCCGCAGGCGTGTGCAGGTTTCCTCACGATGTTTTTCTTCACCGTAAGAGCGTCGGATAAACGTACATATGAAATATTAATTCAAAATCATAATGGTACGTGGCAGGATTCGAACCACGACCTCCTGGACAGGAGGCGGCGGCCCTAGCCGTTACGCCGCCGACGCTCTTTGTTTACTCATGATGTTTACACTACGTTGTTAACTTATGTTTTATGTCAATCATCTTTTATATCAAGAAGACTAAGACTCCACGGCCATACAACCTAAACCGCGAGGACGGAGGTCGATCTCCGCGTAGGGTGAAGCCTGGAGTGCTCCCTGCGAGTTGAACGCCCCATCTCTGCCATAGTGCAGTATCCATAAGAAATTTTCTCGTCAGATAAGCTCAAAATCATTGTGCGTCATGAGAGAATGTGTCCACTATCGCTTGATCGCTGATCACAGATTGTACCACATGTTCTGTTGTATCGTGACTTATTGTCTCTTAGTCGAGACGTGGCCGAGGGGCGAGGGTTGTGCAAAAGTTTTTCAGTGAGTATTAGTTTGGAATGTATTGGATTAAGAATCAGTCAAGATGATGCCAAGGGCTTATTAATTGTGTTTAAAAAAAGTTAGGTATATTAATGGTGATAACTATACTTATTGACAACGCTAAACGTATTAAAAGCAACTGACTTCAATCGCAACAATCACAATTTTACTGTATTTTTATATTTTTGTTAATTTGCTATAAAAATACTAGACCAATTTCTGTATAATTTATGTGGAAAAACCCTGAACGTAAACATAA
Organism: Coleophora flavipennella; assembly: GCA_947284805.1. NCBI lineage: Eukaryota > Metazoa > Arthropoda > Insecta > Lepidoptera > Coleophoridae > Coleophora > Coleophora flavipennella. The sequence continues at coordinate 5,996,508 of OX369285.1, read as the reverse complement.
TCTTTCAAAAAGAATAATTAAAATTGGTACAAATTGGCGGAGAAACCGTACAAACAATTTTTATAACTTTGAAAAGCTGTCAGATGTTTTTTTTGTAAAAATTTGAGTGCGTAGATTATTTGATTTATTTTGCGTCATTTCATTGTCAATGGGATCGATTTGCTATAGTTTTGGCGACCAGCCTAACAATGTAATGTTTCCGGACATTTTCGTTGTTACACTTTTCACTATTCTGTACCATAAGACTCTTACGAATTACTAATATTTCATCAAATCAGCCAAAAGACGTTCACTGCTGGACATAGCTAGGCCTCCCCCAAGGATTTCCACGACGACCGGTCCTGCGTTTCCCGCATCCGCAGCTTCCCGCGACCTTTACCAGGTCATCGGTCCAACTAGTGGAAAGCCTTCCTACGCTACGTCTTCCGGTGCACGGTCTACACGCACCGGAAATCGTAGTATAGGCAGGCCTTCCACTCGGTGGACCGATGACCTGGTGAAGGTCGCGGGAAGCCGCTGGATGCGGGTAGCGCACAAGCAGTCGTCGTGGAGATCCTCAGGGGAGGCCTTTGTCCAGCAGTGGACGTCCTTCGGCTGATATGATGATGTTGATGAGGATTATACTCGTGATTATAAACAACTTTCCCAACAGATCTTATTGTTTATTCGCAAAACTTTAAAAAATAATATGTTGGACCTCGCATACAAAGTTGGCCTATCAGCGATCGATTTAAGGTGGTTCGATAAGCACACTGGCACCGCCAATAGAAATAAATAATTTACTCATTCTTAAGGACTTTATTCGAAATCATTGAGTATTATAACACGTTAAACTTTCACGATTATTCATACTGATCATTGAGTATTTTACGCAAATACCAGCTTCACACCATGGGGTCGCGGGTTCGATTCCCGGCGGGGTCAACTTTGTAAGACTCGGTTTGGTCGGTGGTAGGGCATTTTCTTAGCATGCCTGGCTACCACCATCTTATCTAATTATTGCTGCTAAAGATCAATCTTAACAGTATTGATGTGTTTTGACTTGAGATAAGATAGCCAGATCCCCATTGCCTTGGGGAATCTTGGTAAGCCCGCTTCCATCTTCGGCATCATCGTTACTTATCATCAGATGAGATGATGCCCCAAGTGCTTATCAATTGTCGGTTGAAAAAAAAACAATATATCCTTGGATTTTTTTCATACTTATAAACCCTCATTATCATTATATCAGCAGAGAAACGTCCACTGCTGGACAAAGGCCTCCCGCTAGGATTTTTACTACGACCGGTCTTGCGCTGACTGGTTCTACGCTGCCCGCATCCCGTGGCTTCCCGCGACCTTCACCAGGTCTTCCGTCTACCGAGCGGAAGGCGTGCCTACGCCACGTCTTCCGGTGCGAGATGGCCGCTCCAGAACTAAACCCTAACTGATGAAAGGCGAAAGCTTGTTTCTCGTACATTTGAATAACACAGTTGGCTGCCGATCTTGCTACCTTCGAGAGCAAATCAATTATTTAGAAGCCTTTCATCCACATTGATAATAGGTCCGTATTCAGGACTAGGTTTGGTATATTTGTTTTGTATTGATTTTTATTGGTTCTAATAGTTGTTTTTTTTTTGTTACAGGTAAGAATGTAACATTTATGTCTACATTATGGCCGAGTAATGTAAGTAACTATGTTTTTTTTTGTAAACTTTCAATTTCAGGTTATAAATTTAGCCATATTAGCACGCCTTTAGTCATATCAGCTTATATACGTCGCCTACCCTGAATTAGGGCAACAGGGCCTTAGTCGACCACGTGGGCCCAATGCGGGTTGGTCGATTTCATTACGCCATTTAAAAACAGTAAATAAGAACTACTAAATTATATCGTTAAATACTTTACTGATTTCACCAGTAACTACTATCTCATCTGTGCTATATCTACGTACCATCAACCGAGAGGCATTTTTATTGCTCATTTAAATCTAAACTTATCGAATAAGTCATGGTACTAAATGGTACTAAATCTAGAATCCTTAATTCGTCTCTGCCCTTGTAAGACAGTCCACCGTTCTCAAATCTACATCAAGTTCGAATTCCTGTGAATAAATTTCAATCAATTAGACGGGCTAGCTAGGTGCGGACTATAGTTGTTTTCGCTTGTACTACAGACGAACCTACCGACCCTTTGAATATTCAGCCGACATCTTTGATGTAGTAAGTCGGAAATTATACAGTTCTTGCTGTAGTTGCTCATTGGGTGATTGTAACTGTACTGGTTACTGGTACATATTAGCGCTATTGTTTTTATCTGTGTACACTTTAAGGGGACTCGTAAATTTTACTTTACTATAACATTACTTTATACTATACCAGTTCGGAAAAGACCTTCTTACTTCTTGAAAATGGGGCAGAATATGAGTAATAATCTTATCTTATTACTTTAAACGAGCATATTATATAATAGGTCTTTATCTATGAAATTGCCGATTCAGTTTTAGAAGTTCAATGCCAATTTTTATTGAAAATAAAAAAGTTACAGTTTTTTATTATTGACCTTATGATGACACTACTTATGGTCTTTTATTAGTAACTAGTGGCATGTCTTTCAGGTTCCAATCCCCTGAGCTATGTACCATTGAATGGAACAAAAGCATTTTCTTAGCGGTCAGATATGGCAATTTTTTAGACTAGTTAATTTTCTTGAATTTTTCTGAAGGTGACGAAATCCAATGCGGGGTATTCCCAAATATGATATTAGTAACGAAGAAACTGCTGCGATAACTCTAGAGCTAAAAAATTAAAAATTTGTATTTTTGGCCTCAATAAAGGCGTTTTTTTCAGGTGAAAAAACCCGACTTCATGGGGTTAAAGCCACCGTGACCTCAAAATATCTGAACAATAGGCATATGTTCCATTTAATTTCTAATAGTCTCATGCTATTCTGAGAATAAATTTTGTTTTAATAACTATTGTTCTTTATATTAATTTTCATCTTTAAACTCTTTAAACAATCGGCAATTTCATAGGTAAAGACCTAATATAATATATAAGTATATATTAGGTTTCCCGGTAACGGATCTAACGGTTTGGCTGAAAATTGCTTCACGTGTATTTTTTGAGGTGAAAAATCGGTTTAGATGCGCCTCATCTCTGGAAAAACGCGTTTTTCCGAGTTTCCACGCACTGCGTCTATTCCTCGCAAGAGGTATCATATTTCAATATGTTATTCCAGAAGTGAGTTTATCCGAGTGGTGACCCTAGCCCACAATCCAATTACGTCGGTTCGTACTTCGACGATAATATTTTTTTTTAGTTGTTCATGTTATGGGTTTATTTCAACAAATTTATTCTAAAAACCCTTATCAAACAAAAAAGTATAAATGTCTAGGAGACTCCGAGCGAGCGTCGCTCATTTGCCCAGGTATTATAATGTAATGTAGGAAAATCGATTCGTGCAAAGGACACAACGAACCCTTCCTCGATTTTCCTCATGAGCGTAACATGAAGCACGTGTTCACCTCGGGAGGAAATGTTTTTCGTGTATATTAGGCGCATTAAACTACATATCTTTCTACATACATCAGAAACATCTTTTTACCTCTTTGGTAAATTGATCGCTTTCTGCCCTCATCAAACAATGTTTTTTAATCCACAATTGGTAAGCCCTTGGCATCATCTCACCTGATGGTAAGTGACGATGATGCCGAACATGGAAGTGGGCTCACCAAGATTCCCCGCAATGGGGATCTGGCTATCTTATCTTCAAGCCGGAACACATAAGACTTTGATAAGATGGTGGTAGCTAGCCAGGTGGGCTATGAAAACGACCTACCACCACCAAAGATGAACCCGCGACCTCCTGGTGTGAAGCGAATGGACTAACCAATACGCCACAGAGGCGGTTAATGTACTATTATGCTGTAGTCTGTCAAAATTTTGTATCCTATTTCAAATCAGGATATTTCACCACCTCGCTCGTATTCCTACACATGTTGTACCTCATGCTACTACCGACCTTCCGATAATTTTCGGAAGTACCTTCCATATTTACGGAATTTAAGGAATTTACGGAATAATACCCGGATCGTGGAAAAAAAATCCACCTCCCCTCCTATCCCCCAACTTTTCTTTAAGGAGAACAAAATGCAAGATTTACACGAATGAAGTAATAATTTCATATTTATAAATTGATTTCAGACATCTCCAGCCGCAATCCATTATACTAATCCATTTTGCATAAAAAATGATATTGGGCACAGAAAATAGATTATTTATTTCATTTGATTTAAAATGTTTAAATTGTATAATATATAAGTATATCATATACTACAGTTTATAACCTAAACCCATTCGTAAACTTGCGAGAATTGCTTATAAATCATATGGCGTAGTGCTGAGCCATCGTTTCTTCCCATTGTCTGGACCGAAGCGTAATTAAACTACCAAGATAACGCGGCGGTCGACTAGAGCTGGGCTCGTGATATTGATCCAATAAATTATCGACGAGAACCTTCGAGTATATGCAACAAGGATTATTGGAAACTATTGAGGTAAACGGTCGGTAACGGTTATTTCGTTGTATATTGTGCGGTAATAGCCAATTCGCGTCTCGAAATTCTAGAATGATACATACAAGTAACAGTAGGTGGATTTACAATTTAATGTAGGTGGATTTACACTTTAATTTCTATTTATGGATTACACAATAAGTATTTTCTCAAACATGCTTGGAAATTTGAACATAACTATGACAACCTTCTTCGATATAAATCGAAATTGTTGTACTGGCCAAATATATGCTAGCAGTGGCCGTCAAAAGTTGTGTGAAAATCCATATCTGTCGTATTTAGCGGCCAAATAAATTACTATGTAAACTCATATCTGTCGTGTCATTTAAAAATCGTAAATCGTTGTACTCCGAAACATGGCAACCAAGGAGGTAACTTATCAAGTTTGTTTGTTTGTTTGTAAACTCTTTATTGTACAAAATATACACTTAAAATAATGCATAAAAAAAACCTTAAGTAAACTTTAAGTTAATTGAAATGGGACGAAAGTCAGAAAAGGAAGAAGGGTTGGGTTTTTTGGGAAGTGGGATTATATGAGCGAGTTTCCATGAAGATGGAAAAACACCAGTAGATAGGTAGCAGTTTAGTATATTGGTGAGGATCGGTGATATATGTTCTTGTATAGGAATTATCAAATCAAGACTCAACCCGTCGTTGCCGACAGCTTTTGTCTTGATTGATTTAAGGATTTTGAGAGTTTCTTCAGCAGTTATCTCTCCCAGCTCGAGGGTAGTGGAATTAGGGTGGGAAATATTGGCTATACGGGACAAAGCAAGTTGCTTAGAGAGCGGATCCAGGTGGAATGGTGATGAGCTGAAGTGAGCGTTCAGTGCATTGAAGTCCACGTCAGAGGAAAAACTTGACTGTAGCTTGCCCAAGCCAAGTGACTTTAGAAATTTCCAAAGCTTGTTGGGTGGGCAGTTCTCGATAGAAGAATGGATGTGGAGACGTCTGGCGTTCCTGCAAATTTTATTGCATCGATTGCGTAACTCTATAAATATGTCCCTGTTTCGGTTTGTCGGTTCACGACGCAATCTTAAGCGGGCCTTGTCCCGCTTAGCCATGAGGCGCTTAATTTGAGAGGTGAGCCAAGGAGCTGGGTAGTGCTTCAGTCGGACCGGTCTAAGTGGAGCATTTTTGTCATATAATGAAAAGATAATGTGGTTAAAGGTATTCAGTTTGGTATCTACATCAGATGCTAAAAGGACCGAGTCCCAGTCCGCTTCGTAGAAATCTTTCACAAACGCATGGTGGTTAATGGACTCGAGATTTCGCAACATTAGAACTTTATGGCGTCGCTTAGGTAGCCGAAATTTAAAAGATGCATATATTAAGTCATGGACGGAAAAGGCGCCAGCGTTGAACTGGCCATGACTCGCAACAAGATCCGGAGAAGACGTAATAATGAGGTCAAGAAGAGATGGAGGTCCATTGTGGGGAAAATGAGTTGCGCTAAGAGGGAGACAGTGTAGGTCGACTGACTGAAGAAGGGAAAGTAGCTTCTTAGACCGAAAGTCATTTCTGATCAGACAAGTATTAAAATCTCCCATGAGGATTATGTGATCGTACTGTGGTCTGAAATCAGCTAGGGTCCTTTCCAAAGAATCAAAGTAATCAATATTTCGCGAGGGACTGTAGAAAACACCTAACAAAGTTTTGCTATGATGGAAGGTCACTTCCAGAAAGAGATGCTCGGGCCCTTGAAAAACGGGGAGAGACTGATAAACAATTTTACTGGGGATATCACTGCGAAGGTAAATTGCTACTCCACCATATCCTACCGATCTAGTCGTCCCTCCGGATTCCTTTATGCAAGTCCTATCGTTTCGTATGAGTCTGAAACCAGGCAGGGGGTATAGGTGAGAGGAGAGTGACGGTTTCAGGAAAGTTTCAGAAATTAATACAGCGTGTATGTTTTTATCTGAGAAGGTCGTCAGTAAATCCGCATAGTGAGCTGCTATGCTTTGGGCATTAATATGGGCGACATTAAAATTTTTCTTTAGGCGAGAGAAAGTGACTTCCAGGTTATTAGGAAGCGTTGACATACTTGAATCCGACACATCACTCTCTGCGCTAAAAAGACTGCCAGATGATGAAGATAAGGAAAAAAAAAAAAAAAACAAGTTTTTATTTAAATTTCGACTGACTTGCAAATTTAACGCTGTTTATTTAAAAAAAAACAAATTAACCCTTGGCGTGTAAAAAATTATTGTTGTTTGTTGTTCGTCATTGATTTTGAAAAGTAATAATCTGTGTTTTAATTTCTACGCATTATTTGATAAAAGTACTATACAAGCCTTGGCCACAACTATATAGGCATTGATGGACTTACGTACGTATGTGTGCCTCGGCTTCGCCTCGGCCCACAATTACACGTTTGTCCATAAATGCCTCTTCTGCTAGCCGCTGCAATAATGTACTATAGTTACCACTGAAATGTTTTTAGGATTGTCGCTTATTTAATGAGAGTAGTTTCATTTAGGTATGTGTTCCTAAAATTTCTAAATGCACTGTTAACTGAATCTAAATTTAATCATGTTTCAAGTTCACATTACACATAAAGCGAGAAAAGTAATTTCTACAACCATTCCAAGACAGTAAAACGCGACATTACAACTTTGCAGACATTCCGTCCGATGTCCGGTGTCCAGAAATTCCTTGCGGTTGATGCCTTAAGCCTTCGGTCTTGAGACCCGTGATATCAGGACAAGACCCATGCCTTAAGGCCACATTAGAGGCGCTAATTGCTTTACACAAATGCCTCGCGGTCCGGCTCTGTCCGGCGGGGTTCGGCTGAGACAGTGTGAACTGACCCTTTCTGGCCCAGTGGTCAGGGATGGATTAAGGGCTACGTTGAAAATCTTGTTGCGGGTTTGCCTGTTAAGTTTATGAATATTTTATATAAAATTTCATAGTCTCATTACGATTTAGATTATAGACGTTAGAACAAAATTTATATTTTAAACCGCCTCCGTGACGTTATGGTTAAGTCTATTACTCTCACATCAAGAAGTCACAGGTTCGATTCTCGGCGGAGTCTAATTTTTATGACTCGGTTTAGTTGATATAATGACATTGTCTAAGCCCACCTGGCTAGCTTCCACCACCTTATCTAAACAGTATTGATGTGTTCTGGCTTGAAGATAAAATAGCAAGTTCTCCACTGCGTTAGGGAATCTTGGTAAGCCCGCTTCTATCTTCGGCATCATCGTCAATTACCTCACCAATTGTGGATTAAAAAAAAACGAGATACCAAACGAACCAAGCGAGCCAACGAATCAACATCGCCAAATGAAACGTTACATTATCAATCGATCGGATCTAACGAGCTTCACATACTTAATCTTGCAGCCCCACGCCTGACCCTTCATCGTCCTACTATACCAGGGCTCAGATTAAACGCGATGAAGTTGCTAATGCTCCTCTAAAAGCGAATTGTAGTCGGCGGCGATGGTTTATAATATCGTTATCGCGATGTCCGGCTTAGATTAAGAGATACTTTCGTTCGGCCACGAGGAGGGTTGCGGGGAGGTGAAACAGCAGCAGGAGCAAGAGGGGGGAGGTATTAATGGAATCAGGAGGCGGTCACTCCCGGCTGAATCGCTCCGCTGATTTTAAAGGATTGCCAGGAATTTGTGAAGCGTTTCTAGGTGCATGTGGCGAGGTCAGACTTGGAAATGCTTTTGGGGTGTAAACTTGATTTTCAGCTTAAATTCCGTCTGGTGCACAGATTGTGTTCTCTTTTTGCTTTCAGATATGTTTGTTTACATTGAGCTATTTCGGACTCTTTTCTCTACCTAAGTGTATTATTTTTAACTCCCTCATATCTTATAGAAAAAATGTATCTTTTTAGAACCAAAAACATCTATGTAATCTTGAAAGTCTGCGTTTTTGGCTTTTAGATTCTGTATGTTACTAAAATACAGTCTGTTATCACCACGGCGAGAAAGTTTAGACAAATGGCCAAATAATGTGTACTTATCTATTTCGGTTGGGCAGCGTTCAGGAAGCTTCGCAATATCTTCAAGTCCCAGATACCGCAGTGTCTTAAGATTAAGGTCTTTGACCAGTGTGTGTTGCCAGTGATGACTTACGGAACTGAGACATGGTCGCTTACTATGGGCCCTTATAAGAAGGCTCAAGGGCACCCAAAGAGTTTTTCTGCGTGATCGAATCACAAACTAGGAGATCCACAGGAGAACCAAAGTAACCGACATAGCTCACAGAATCGCTAAACTGAAGTGGCAGTGGGCAGGGCACATAGCTCGTAGAACAGTTGGCCGTTGGGGCAGTAAAGTTCTCGACCGCGCACAGGAAAACGTAGCGTAGGCAGGCCTCCCACGCGGTGGACCGACGACCTGGTGAAGATCGCTTTAAGCCGATGGATGCAGGCAGCGCAGGACCGGTTTGTCGTAGAAATCCATGGGAGAGGCCTTTGTCCAGCAGTAGACGTTTATCGACTGATATGATGTTATGATGAACTACTTTTGGTTTAATACGTTATAATTATCACTACGCCTTACCTATTATAACTCACGTTCCAGTATCAAAATAACAGCAGTGTTGCAGTGGGACTCGCTGAGGCGTCTGGTCTAGCTAGAATACAAATATTCTCGCGAAACTTGTGGACCACATGTGTTGCGTTCGTTATAAAACTTGCTAGCCAAGAGTGAGCGAACTAACTCGTTTCATTCATCCTGTCGTACTGCGCCTGAACAATTTTCACACTCGAGATTAATTTAGACTTCAGAAATCGAGGAAAGTGGTTAATAATTGTAGTGAATCAGTGATATATTCGGTATTTTGTCTTGATATTTCTGCAAAGCAAATAGGTAGTAGAGTCGGTCTTACTAAAGCTGAACACGGACTTTAATTGTTTGGCAACATTATTACAAATGTCATTTGACATTGGCATCCATTCATTGTTGAGCGCCATTAGATGACAACTCGTAGTTAATGTACTGGATTTCCCGATCCGTTAGTACATATTGTGTAAAGACTGGTATACGAGTAGTACCAGTCCGCTATTTTTATCGGACAAATGGACATGAAAGTACAGAATTACTCGTTTTATTTTTATTAACGTGATGTTATAGGACATAATTCTTTCTATGTCTCCTTACAAGTTTTGTTGCGCGATCAAGAAACTGTAGTATGTAGTTCATGGTCTGTTGTAAGAAATGTAGGAACATGAACTACACCGACTGTTCACCCTGCAAACTATGTAATGTCAACTATACGCCGTACATCATTTGTTTTACTGTAATTGGTGTTGCCAAGTTAAAGTTTTTCAATTTGTTCTCCATTATGTAGGTTCAGCTTAACGGTTCAGACGGACTCTAAAGTATTCGTAATTTTAAATATTACAGTGAAAATAGAGAATGTAGAGATTACGTTCAAAGCATACATTTGCTGCTTTGTGTCCGCTTGCCTATAATATCCGTCGCTATATCGAAGTAGAATCAGAAAGCCCGCGAACTCGTGTGCCCAATAGTGTTTTGTAGATTAAATAATTAACTCTGTGAAATTCCTGCCTCTATTTCTTTATTTAGATGGTGTTGAGTCTACGCAAAAAAATGGTACACGTTTTGAACTATTTGTTTACTTGGCGACTTTTCTAACTATTCATAATCATCAGAGTGACACCATCAGATTTCCAAACAAAAATATTGAATAAACTTAGATTTTCTTCAAGCACCAAGATTTCGGATACCACTCACAACTACAATCAGTCGTCGTCGCTTACACGAGAAGATGTCCACCGCGTAGGGCGCGGGAGGGGAGCGGGCATGGGCGCGGGGAAACTCGCTGGTTCGTTTCGAATATGACATATCTGAGAACCGTCAGCACCGCAACAGCCCGAACTTGCTCTGCGGCCAGCAGATGTGTTCCGTAAAGTGTACAGTACTGTTTCATACTATGTTTTGTAATACTGTACGTACAGTGCACAGTGTACGTTCCCAAAGTTTTACTCTAAGGGAAAGCGCCTGAGGCCAGAGGCGCCTATGTATGCGACTCTAATTATTAGCGGCTATCGGGACACGACTATTTACTTATGGGAGCGCTAAGGTACCATCTGTGCCCCAGGGGCTTTAGTTCTTTTAGGAACGGGTACTGTGCCGCCCATGTTGTGGGTTTGGAAGGTATTTGAGACCTTCTGTTTGGGATGAAGCACTTTGTAAATGCTTCGGTTTAAGGTAACTAGGCTGAGACATCCTTCCCTTTAGTAAAATTTACACAATTTTATTTTAATTGGCTTTCTTTAAATTTCTTTTAATTAAGTATTTGTTATTTATTTGTTATTCCAATATAGGTTAAGTTGTGTTCTTACTAACAAAATATGGATCTTCGCTCCGAAAATGAAATGATCCGTAAATAAGTAATTATTAAGTTTAAAAGTTTTTTTTCATTCACAATTGGTAAGCCCTTGGCATCATCTCACCTGATGGTAAGTGTCGATGATGCCGAAATGGAAGTGGGCTTACCAAGATTCCCCAACGCAATGGAGAACTGGCTATTTTGAAGCCGAAACACATCAATGTTGTTAACACTGATGTATGGCGGCAAGACTTAGATAAGATGGTGGTAGCTAGCCAGGCGGGCTTAGAAAATGTCCTGCCACCATCCAAACCGAGTCTTACAAGATGACCCCTCCGGGAATGGAACCCGCGACCTCCTGGTGTGAAGCGAATGGACTAACCATATGGCTATGGAGGCGGTTAAAAATTTTAAAGATAAAGTAAAAGTTTAAAGTTTAAGTGTTTCTCATTTTTACAAGCTTTATATTAGCTTGCCGTGTCTGTCAGTTAATATAGGATAAATCTTGGAAGCTAAATTAGAACTACGTCCCGGTTGCCGATTGAGCTGAAATTTTGCATACACGTTAAGTTTAGAGAACAATGTATCGTTAGCTAGGTGACGTCATTTTTAATCTAATATGTCGCCCTCCCAGAGATGGCGGATCAGCAATTTTATGGCCCCATTATATGAGTATAAAATGAAAGGGTTAAGTGAGAAGAAAACAAAATAATTAAATTAAAGCTAGTACTTACCTAAAAGTCTTTCGAATATTAGTTGTTTGTAAGTAAAATGATAATTATCAAGACAAGGGCTTAAACATTGCGGTAAATTCGCGACAGTCCTAGCATACACATATTTATGAGGAAAATAAAAGAGCATTACCTGACCTGACTTGCTCTCCCATATTGCAACATAGTAAGTATGTATTCTATTATTATTATGTATGTTTATTATTTATTTTATGTGTGCAGTAAGTATATTATTTTTTTATTATTTATTTATGTATGCAGTAGGTATATTATTATTCACTTACACATATTTGTTATATATAACTAACATAATACTTAGGAACTTATATCTAATAGTATTTTTTCTAACATTTCCAAAAACAACTTTTGTACACGCCTCAACCCGTTAGTTTGTCATTACTTTCTCACCTACTGGTTTGTTGGCAGATAACTCTTACAGAGTTAAGCATTCCAATTGTAAATCTTATGTTTTTTTACTTATATATTTCTCATTTACTGTGTACGATAAACAATAAATAAATAAATAAATGAATCATCATATCAGCTCATATACGTCCCCACCGAGGGGCTCAAGCCTACCCTGAATTAGGGCGATCGGGCCTTAGTCGACCACGCGGGTCCAGTGCGGGTTGGTCGACTTCACACACACCCTTCGAGTTTCTTCGCAGGTGTGTGCAGGTTTCCTCACGATGTTTTCCTTCACCGTTAAAGCAATCGGTGAGTATATGTACGTATGTTTCTAAAAACTCATTGGTACATTGGCCGCCCGGATTTGAACCCGGCACCTCTGTATAGGGGGACCGAGTCGTTACCGGTTGAGCCACCGACGCTTTTTAAATAAATAAATGAATAGATAAATTAAAAAAGTCAAGATTTCAAGACCAATTTAAAGGCTAGTGCAATCTACCAATATGAGTACCCATACAAGTTTCATAAAACCGAAGAGATTCAATATCACCTCTGTCTCTTTATATGAACCCGGGACTCGCCGCAGCATTTCTGTCACGTCACCGCCCGGTCCATTTTCAATGGCAAACATTTGTCCCTGGTCTCAAATCAAATTTAAAAATATGGATATTTTTATGTAGATTTGAACTCGAACCCCTTGGGTCCATGTGGGTGACAAGTGCGCCCGAGTGGATTGCTAAAGGCAACTCCATTGTGCCGAGGTGGTGGACCTTTCAATCTTTTCTTCGCTTTCAATAACCACGGACGAATTTGAAATAAGAATATTTTGTAGTGAATGGAATTTTTTATGCTCAGATGTACTATATATATTCCGAAGGTCTTTTTCTGTATATATGCTTACCTAATACTTCGTTACGGGTGTTTCTTTTGTGTAGCCGCGTACCAAAAAAAGTGAACCTATATCTTAGCGATTTTTAAGTTTTATCTTTCTTGCTTAAGATATCACTTTGTGCCTGGTCAGTTCTCCAACTTTTTTCAATGTTCAGTTAATATAATGTTTGCTCAAATATCATTATGGGTAGGTAACAAATCGTTCGTATTTGTATTGTGTTACATACAACGTTTTTCTGTCTCTCTTCCGTCTTCACGTCAAAGTTTTCGCATAAAGCCTTGAAGGAAAAGACCAATGATTCGAATTTATGCTTTATGCACTGGAAAATGATAAATTTATGTGCGTCCAGTTCCTGAGCTCCTGCTCGATACAGCGGCTGTCGGAGCCTTGATTTTTTATGGTTACTGCGGCACGTTTGCATAATTTATGGATTTATTTGGTAGTGGACTGAGTATCTTTCTTGAAGCCGTCTCGTATAATTTTGTTGGATATTTAAATAAGATTTGTTACTTTGTATTGGTACTTAATAAAATTTTCATACATTTAGTTCAATCGGCAGTTTTACAAGCTTATTCAATGTGTTGAACAAATTTACCATTATCAATAAAACTTGACTTTTCTGCTAAACTTCATTTTACACAGGTACTTTCTACCAAATTTTTATAAATACGAGAAGTCTCGTTGTCTCCACAATTGTTTGAACACAACCTGATCAACATTTTAAACACAACACAAAATCAAAGAAACCGTAGAACGCACCGGAAAACGTAGCGTAGGCAGGCCTCCCACTCGCTTGACCGATGACCTGGTGAAGGTCGCGGGAAGCTGCTGGATGCGGGTAGCGCAGAACCGGTCCTCGTGAAAATCCTTGAGGGAGGCCTATGTCCAGCAGTGGACGTCCTTCGGTTGATATGATGATGACAAAGCCGAAGTCAGCCATTGATAGTGACTTTATTCGTCGAACATACTAAAAAAAGTCATAAATAAAGTTCTTTTAGTATCTTCGGATAGATAAACAAATTTAACGTCGCAGAAGACAGATGGCAGCAGCGCACGTACTCAACCCTTCCTGGGATAATATCTTTAAAAGTTCAGCCCTCCCCTGGGCCCTTTGCGATCTCCTAGCTCCCTAGCTCGGACTGGCAATCAAAGGATGTTTAGTATTTTACCTGAAAGGAAAATATTTAAGGCTAGGACGCTGATTTTCTTTGAGGTTTATTCCGATTGTGAGTGCTGTAATTTTAAGATTAAAATTATGTATGAGTAAACAAGTAATGTTATCAACGTAAGTGTACTATTTATTTTTGAACGAAAAAGGGAGAGGCAATAAATGCACACTGCCATGCTTATATTTCCGTAGAGTCTATAAATTAACCCAGTTACCCCTAAAATTACTATTTTTAGGGTTCCGTAGGCTCACTTTGTTGTCCGTCTGTCTGTCAGGGCCCTTAATCTCGGTAACGCGTAGGTAGATGTATCGAGTTGAAATTAAAACCATTTATGAGTACTTCGGTCTACAGTCCCTTGAACCTGTGAAAAAATCAAACTTCTAAGTAAACGTAAAAAAAAGATACGGCCGTTTATGCCGCAAAAACGTATATTTCGACAATCTCAAGGGAATCAAAATTTATAGTGAATTTCCCGTTGACCTAGAACCATGCAATTAGGTAAGTAATCATCATCATCATATCAGCCACAAATCGTCCACTGCTGGACAAAGGCCTCCCCCAAGGATTTCCACGACGACCGGTCCTGCGCTGCCCGCATCCATCGACTTCCCGCGACCTTCACCAGGTCATCGGTCCACCGCGTGGGAGGCCTTCCTACGCTACGTTTTCCGGTGCGCGGTCGCCACTCGAGAACTTTACTACCCCATCGGCCATCTGTTCTACGAGCTATGTGCCCTGCCCACTGCCACTTCAGTTTAGCGATTCTGTGAGCTATGTCGGTTACTTTAGTTCTCCTGCGGATCTCCTCGTTTCTGATTCGATCACGCAGAGAAACTCCGAGCATAGCACGCTCCATTGCCCTTTGGGTGACCTTGAGCCTTCTTATGAGGCCCATAGTAAGCGACCATGTCTCAGTTCCGTAAGTCATCACTGGCAACACACACTGGTCAAAGACCTTAGTCTTGAGACACTGCGGTATTTGGGACTTGAAGATATTGCGAAGCTTCCCGAACGCTGCCCAGCCGAGTTGGATTCGTCGATTGATCTCTTTCTTGAAGTTGGAACTACCTAGCTGGACTGTTAGTCCCAGGTATACATATTCGTCAACAACTTCCAGTGTAGAGTCTCCAAACTTTAGAGGAGTGGGTGCGACACGGACATTTAACATTATTTTCGTCTTGTCCATATTCATTTTAAGACCCACTTGTTGAGAGACCTTAATGAGGCCATCGAGCATTGTGCTTAGGTCTTCCATAGTCTCAGCCATGACCACGATATCGTCAGCGAATCGGAGGTGGGATATGTACTCGCCGTTGATATTGATGCCGAGTCCACCCCAGTCCAGAAGCTTAAAAACATCTTCCAGGGCGGCGGTGAACAGTTTCGGAGATATAACGACTCCCTGTCTCACCCCTCGCTGCAACTGGATAGGTTTCGAGTTCTGGTCCTGGAGGCGAACCGACATGGTGGCGTTTTCATACAGACACTTCAACACCTCGATGTATCGATGGTCAATTTGGCACCGCTGGAGAGACTGTAGCACAGCCCAGGTTTCGACTGAATCAAAGGCCTTCTCATAGTCCACAAACGCCAAGCATAGTGGCTGATTGTACTCTTCGGTCTTCTGTATAATCTGCCGCAACGTATGTATGTGGTCTATGGTACTAAAGCCTTTTCGGAAACCGGCTTGTTCGGGAGGCTGGAAGTCGTCAAACCTGCGTGCGAGACGATTCGTAATGACTCTCGAAAACAGCTTGTAGACATGGCTCAGAAGTGAGATGGGTCTGTAGTTCTTCAGCAGGGTGTTGTCACCCTTTTTGAAGGAAAGCACGACCACACTTCTGTGCCATGCCTTAGGCGTTTGTCCCTCGAGTATAACGGAATTAAATAACTTCTGAAGAGCTTTTAGTACCGGTGATCCACCTGCTTTCAAAAGTTCAGCCGTAATTCCATCATCACCCGGTGCCTTGTTGTTCTTGAGCTGTTTGAGAGCCATTCTAATCTCGTACAGGCTGACGTCCGGGATATCTTCGGTATAGTGTCGGGTTAGTCTGGCTCTTGGGTCTTCAGGTAAGTAATATCGTCTTATAATAATTTTAATTAAATCATAAAAATATAGTCTTGATTCAAAGAACGTAATCAATTATGCAAGGAACGGCGGTCCAAATTTTGAATTGAGGTAACCGTGTCAAGTGGGGTATCGTATAAAAGGGCTTGATTGGCACAAGCTTAAACAGGTTTTTAATTATTTTTATGATGTATAATTTTCGATGTATGAAGAAGAATAAAAAAAACTTTCCCTTTTCACCAATTAGTTTTGGCGTATGTTGTACCTAACAGTTTGCACTGTTATGTATGATTTATAATAATATTTACCTGCAAATTTGTACGGAACCCTCGGTAGGCGAGTCAGACTTGCACTTCTCCGGTTTTTTTATAATTCCTTGTGATTTATTATCGTTCTCCTGTAAATATTAAAAAAATAATGTATGAAGTAAAACTTTGGCCGTTTTAACGGCCAGTAGGGGATTCTGACTTAAAAGCAACATACCTAAATAGAAAATTATCTGAAGACTGGATTAATGAGGCTGTATAGAAACTTCTTACCGACATTAATATACATAGTTTGGGCTCCATTGATTTGAGTATGATGAGTTCTCTGCTAACAGAGTCTTGTCGTATAAATATTTGCACTGCTCGTTGATGTCTTAGAAGCAACAAATTAAAATCTTCATTCATTTATCGATATTGGAGAACACTAAATCATGTTATTCATACAAAGGAGTGGTGGCTGGTTTTCCGGGGAGTTGATCTAAGAATGTGAGTTCATTGATATCCTTTTTATGAAGTGAAGTAGCAACTTGCAGCAAGTAGGTACTTGTTGATGTCTTTCAAATGTAAGTATCGCCAGTTATGCCCAATGTCAGAAGGTTTCAAGTGACTTAAGGAATATGACTCGGCTTAATGACCCCAATTTAATAATAGCAACCGCGGCACCAAAAGCCGAAGCTCTGAAGAAGTAACTGTACGACTTTCGTGGTCGCGTCGATCACTTTTTTTATATGAACATAATCGGGCTCATGACCTGGAGGGTTTTTTTTAACAACTGCTCGATTTGTTGCCAAATTCGTGCTTAAATCACAATTTGATTCAAAGTCAATTAAAGGTACTGCGAAGGTGAATTCAAAATAGTTTTTATACTACAGACCTATATTTTTTTTAGGGTTAGGGTTAGGGTTAAAACGGAACCCTATTACTAAGACTTCGCTGTCCGTCCGTCTGTCTGTCTGTCTATCTATTCGTCTGTCACCAGGTTTTACATCATGAACCGTGATAGCTAGACAGTTCAAATTTTCACAGATGATGTATTTCTGTTGCCGCCATAATAATAAATACTACAAATTAGAAAAAGTCAAGAAATAAGGGGATATCTATAGAAAAAACAGTTTTTTTGAAACATGAAGAAACTAGCGCCATCTAGTATGATGGTTCGGAACCCTTTGCACTAGCGCTATCTAGTATGATGATACGGAACCCTTTGTGTGCGGTTCTGACTCGCACTTGGCCAGTTTTTCTTTAAAATGGCACCTTATTTTTAGCACCTTATTTTTTTGCATAGATAGAAGCCACTGAATTCCTAAAACCGATTTCAGGGCGGTTAAATAATAAAAAAAAACGTTTGACATCAAAAGCAGGTACCATGTGTTAAAGATTGGTACTCGTACAAGCCATAGATAATTAATTTAAAAGATTACAAAGGGGGTAGAACATTTTATATGGAACGTGGCAATGCACATACAATTTGTTTCGAAATCTTTCGCACACAATTAAACCTTTACATTTAGATAGGGGATGCAAATACATACCTAAAATATTCTTGGACATTTTGACCTAAAGCGTCACGTTACTGAGTTATTTTGAGTTAAAGATTGTCCCACGTTAGGCGCCAATAAAATGGAGTTATCTGTAACCTTTGCAACAAGCTCGTATAGGGCTGCTTGTTGACATTCCTGTCAATTTTCTTTTATTTTTAATTTTTAAACTTAAATGAATAACGTAACTCTAAGCACAAAATGTCCTATTATAGTTTCGGTTTGGTATTGTCGACGCCATATCAAAAAAAAGTACAGGTCTAATCGTGTGCGAATGTAAAAAAGTAAGTAGGTACATACATTTTTGGGTTGGTCGACTTCACACATAACCTTCGAATTTTTTCATAGGCATGTGCAGGTTTCCTCGCGATGTTTTCCTTCACCGTAAGAGCGTCGCATAAACCGAAAACACATTGGTACGTGGCAGGATTTGAACTACTACCTCCCGGATAGGAAGAAGTGGCTCTAGTCGTTGCGCTCACGTGGTGGACTAAGGCCCGATCGCCCTAATTCAGGGTAGGCTCGAACCCCTCGGTGGAATGTACAGCTAATATGATGATGATTGATGACATACATTTTTACTATCCTACAAAAGTTTGTACCCGTTTGTCTATTTTAAAATATTGATGACAGAATCTCTTTTAAAGGTCCTCTTCTCCAAAAGCTGTTACCAAGTTCTTGATTAGGTATTTAATTCTAACTCGATTCGAGTGAAAAGATTATACACCGCCGGAGAAGGGATGATTGATTTAATTATTCTACTCTAAGACGTGTCCTCTTATAATTACGCTTCATTACTTAAACATCGCTTTATGCCGGCTAATTACTTAATAGAAGTAACGACTTATTTCCATCTCAAAGTTGGGCCAAAGTGGAATGTAATCAACATTTAACGGTGAAGCGAATTATAGAGGAGAAAATAAATAATGGGATCGAAGGAAAGCGGAGCGAAGTGCTCGGGGCTCCTTGATCTATTTCCGCTCATCTCGGACGGACGACGTCAGCGGCGTGGGCGCGCTATAACTCCAACATTTTGTACAGTAAGTTATAATGATATTAGATATAATAGAACATGTTTTTAAAGGGGCTTCCATACAAATCGATTTGCTGTTTATCAAATATTGTATGTGAAACCCAAAAATTAATTTACGATTTCAGCAAACTTGTTTAGAAAAAGTTGTCAGAT
The DNA here is from genome assembly GCA_947284805.1 of Coleophora flavipennella. Taxonomy (NCBI): domain Eukaryota; kingdom Metazoa; phylum Arthropoda; class Insecta; order Lepidoptera; family Coleophoridae; genus Coleophora; species Coleophora flavipennella. The sequence continues at coordinate 5,977,377 of OX369285.1, read as the reverse complement.
TTAAAGTTCTCCTCAAAAATATTATGCTCTATTTCGTATGCTCCATTGTTTTGTTTACAGTTGTATACAAATCATTAAAACTATATATATAAGTATACAGTCATATACAAAACTATGTAACTATACAGTTGTATACAAAACATTAGAGCATACGAAATAGCCATAATAATAGCCTAATCACCCTGATTCAGGGTAGGCTCGAGCCCCTCGGTGGGGACGTATATGAGCTGATATAATAATAATAATAAATACGAAATAGAGCATAATATTTTTGAGGAGAACATGAAACCGGACAACTTTTGCTGAACAAGTTTTCTGAAAACGTAAAATAACTTTTGGATTTGTTGTATGTATGTATATACAGTTGTATATAAGGTCCTAATTTTAAAACGGATCAGATGTTTTATTTTTATTTTAGTGGCTTGATAATTATTAGGCCGTAGGAAAAACAAAGTAAACGAAATAGATTTCAGAATCGCTATACCTAAGTGGCAGTGGGTAGGGTACACAGCTGGTAGAACATCATGGCCTTTGGGGCAGTAAAGTTCTAAAGTGGCGACCAGGCACTGTAAGACGTAGCTTAGGAAGCACTAAGTAGACCGACGACCTGATGAAGGTCGCGTCAAGCTTCTGGATGCAGGAAGCGCAGGACAAGTCGTGCAAATCATTGGGGGAGGCCTTCGTCCAGCTGTCTTTGGCTGATATGGTGTTGATTGTGTGACCCGTGTCTTACTATAGTGTGCCGTTAATATCAAGTAAGTATGAAAGGTGGTCGACTAAGACCCGATCGCCCTAATTCAGGGCAGGCTCGAACTCTTCGATGGGGACATATTATATGAGCTGATATGACGATGAAAGGTTTTTGCAGTCGTGCTAATTAGTTGACAACACAGTTCAGAGCACCTATAGTTATAAAAATATTTTTTCTTATTTCTGTTTTTATTTTACGTTAAAATCTACCCAAAGTGCCTCGTGCATGTACGTTTATTATTAGTAATATAATATATAATAACGTCTGGAAATCCTCAGAGCTGTTCAATCGATAACTATTGCATTCGCTGGCAACTGGCAAGGAACTGCTAACTCAATAAGCTTTCCCAGTGGACGTGTGTTCGATGTGGAACCGCCATCTTGGATATAACATGTTGTTGAATAAGTCCATTGCTCAATGTATTCAATTACCCCTACTTTGTATTCCATAACTATTCTGTATTCAATAACTAAGAAAATAAGGTGAAACTTTCTTTTTAAACTCGACTTTAGAAACTCTCTACAATATTCCTTATTTTCAAATTTAAAAAAAAACAATTTTTGAAAATTACAATATAAGTGGGAGAAAACCTAAAATCTTTAAAGAAAAAGCTTCTACTTTAAAAAAGTTTTATTCTTAAAAGCCAAAATATGCTCACGAAAAGTTTCCAAATTTCAAAAACGGGCAGCACAGTATTTCCTACGAATAAATACGCGGTTCAAGAATTCATAAAAAGGCGAGCACATAAACCAGTAATTTATATATGTCATTGCGAGCACAGTAAAGTCTAAATGTTAGAAATTGGTCGAACATTAAACGAAACATTTTATGATTAATTAAATTTTACTTTAATCACATTACATTTCGTATTTCCTATGATTCTAAAATGAAAGACGATCCTTGGACCTTGATTCTACCTACAAAGTTCATCATAAGATCAATTTCAAAATACATACCAAAAGGATCTATTGTCACCCGTTTCATAACAAATTTCAACTCAATCGGAGGCGTGGAAGTATCTCTAAAATCGATTGTTAGATTTGACCTAAACAAACATATACATACATTCATACATATAAACATTTCAATTTACATAAAAGCTTTTAAAAAAATAATACTTATACCTACTCAATATTAAAATATTATTTTCCTATTTTCTCCACGTGTTAGCCGAATGGATCATCACAGAAAATAGGTCGGGGGGTTTCACCCCACGAAATAACGACGATGGCCTGATAAAAGTTTCAAACAAAGTTTTGTTTTGAGCACCTTGGAGACGAAGAGAATCGAGAATAATAAATACTCTGTGGACAAAATTCTATGAATTGTTCAATGCAATGCAATGCGTATAATCAAACTCTTACTTACAAAATGTCTAAACCCTAAAACCCATCTGAAAATAAACCCTAAACCCGCAAGTTTCTTACAGAACAAACCGCCTTTTATATTCGCTTCACACCAGGAGGGCGCGGGTTCGATTCCCGTAGGGTTCAACTTTGTAAGACTCAGTTTGGTTGGTGGTAGGGCATTAACATAGCCCGCCTGGCTAGCTACCACCATCTCATCTAAGTCTTGCCGCCAAACATCAGTGTTAACAGCATTGATGTGTTCTGGCTTGAACACAAGATAGCCAGATCTCCATTGCTTTGGGGAATCTTGGCAAGCCCACTTCCATCTTCGGCATCATCGTCACTTACCATCAGGTGAGATATGATGCCAAGGGCATATCAATTGTGGATAAAAAAGACCTCCTCCGAGGCGTAGTAGTTAGTCCAATGGTTCAATTTCCAGCAGGGATTTGGTTTGGGTGGTTGTAGGGTTCTTCCTAAGCCCGCTAGCAGCCACCGTATTATCTCAGTTTTGCTGCCAAATATCAATGTGCATCGATGTGTTCCGGCATAAAAATAAGATAGCCAGCTCCCTACTGCGTTGCGAATATCGGTAGGCCCGCTTCCATCTTCGGCATCCTCGTCACTTACGATCAAGTGACATGATGCCAAGCGATTTAAAAAAACCACCCAAGTGTGACTCGAAATCATATAGACAGGGTTTCGCACCAAAACTTTAACTACCAATAGATCAAGACCTCTCAGTACATATTTTGTACTAGGTAAATAGGGGTCTAGAGGTCTAGGGTTCTAGATTTAAGAAATTTTCCTGTAATCTATGTATTCAGCCTTATAATATACTGCGATTTTTTCAAGATTCCAGGCCCAGTAGTTTAGAGGTAGAGGAAGATAAGAGGAAGGGGGAAATGGTCAATTTTAGACTATTTTAATATACAGGGTCTTCGGCAGATGGTTGAAAATACGAAAATGGGGGATAGGTGGGGTTGCCTCCCACCTATTTTGAGAATTAAAAAAATCTAGGACTTGTAATTTTTTTTACAGGATTTTTTTTCCTTTTTTTAGAAATTTTGCCATTTTTATACCTTTGAACACATGTAACTTTTTGTTTTTTAAAGCTAGCTCCAAAATCTTTTTTTTAATAGACTTTTATAAGATTGTCGGCTCTAAAAAAAATTATGTTCGTTTCAAGTTATTGCTAAAAACAAAAATGTGGGCCCCCGAACTTAAAAAAAAAGTTGAACAAAAATTTAAAACTCAATTTTGCGATGCATTTAAAAAAAAAATAATGGGGCTGGAAGGCTTCTGATTTTTTCAAAACATCTCTAAAGCTTAGGCTTTTGAATGGTATGTAATTTGTTTCGGTATCTTTTTTGTAACCGGAGTTGTTAAATTTTTTTACTCAATTGGACCATGTTGACGAAATTCCACTAGTTACATGTTTTGTGAAATGTATCAAATGCAAAGTTGAAAATAATGTAAATACTTACTGTTGGGACGGTTACAAAGAGCAGGTACGTTTTTTTACATTCTTGCACACACATAATGGCTATCTTTTGTCATTTATTGGCATATTGGAGTTAGCACTTCCATATGCCAATAAAATGTCCGCATATTCCGCATTGGTAAATTGAGCCATTTTAAACCACAACAAAGTCTTAACAAAACGTCTGATAATAACAAAAAGTGACAAACAACAAAAAAACTTCTCAAACACAGCAAAGTGAAATTAACGAAAACAAACAAAAAAACGTTAACGTTATTAACGTTTGTGATTTTGTTAAGTTTTTTTGTTGTTTGTCACTTTTTGTTATTATCAGACGTTTTGTTAAGACTTTGTTGTGGTTTAAAATGGCTCAATTTACCAATGCCCTTTAATTTCATATGTCACACAAAATATTATGAAAAAAATTTTTTATTTTTTCTAATTTACCCACTAAAAGTGGCCCATGTTACAAATTCATTCATTTACGTTACCCGTCCGTCTTTAGGTCACCGACTTACATATGTTGGAAAATATTGAGTAATTGCTATGGCAACCCTAAAAGTCTAAGTTCTCTCTGATTAAAACCATGAAACACGTAGTGACTGTTTTACTTATATTTAATATTTAAAAGCTTTATTCTAACAGGTAATGGGCCTAGAGCTCCTAAAAACTAAAATAAAGACATTAAATCGACGAAAAGTCATAAAAACATTAAAAATCCGTGTTGCGTTGCAGTGTAAAAACCTAAAAAAGCCGGTCAAAGGGCGGCGTAATGGCGTCGTGTAAAGATGATTATCTCGTCGTGAACGAAAAATTATGTGGCAGAGAAAACTTTGCTGTGTGGAAATTCCAGATAAATATAGTGTTAAAGTCATTGTCGCTCTACGATATAGTCAGCGGTGAGTCAAAATGTCCTGATGGCGATTCAAAAGAATCAAAAGAAACGTGGTTAAAAAATGATGCGAAGGCACAAAGATTGATCTTGGCGTCAATAGACAAAAAATGTGTTCCGCATATACTAAATTGCGAAGACTCGGCGGCAATGTATGCCCGACTGAGTAAATATTTCGAAACTGAATCGACTAACCTAAAATACGCCACAATGCAAGACTTCTTCAATTACACCTATGACGATTCAAAGGACATGGCTACCAACATAAGCATGCTCGAAAATATTGCCTACAAACTAAGTTCAACAGATACTAAAATAAATAATGACATGTTGTTGGCAAAATTAATAACCACAATACCTAAAACCTACAATCACTTTATAAGTGCATGGGAATCTGTGCAGCCTGACCAGAAATCATTTGAAAACTTCACAGCTCGACTGTTACTTGAGGAAACCCGGCTTCAGAGCAGCGACTTAGTACCAAACGCTGCATTCAGTGCAAAAACAAACAAGGACTTAAAATGTCATATCTGCAACCAACCGCACAAGGCAAAATTTTGCAATAAAAAAGGAAAAATCTGTACAATCTGTAAGAAAAATAATCACACTGAGAAGAACTGCTATTTCCGCAATAAAAATAAAAATCAAAAGCAAGACAGTACCGTTACATTTATGGCATCAAGTGCAAGTGAAACCTCTTCATCCTGGATTGTAGATTCCGGTGCGACTAAGCATTTAACAAACTCAAAGAACCTGCTTGTTTCTCATAAAAAAGATAACACTGAAATTGTGATAGCTAAAAATGGAGAAACTATAAAATCAGAATGCATTGGAGTTATTGAGACAAGGTCTTGCAACTTAACAAATGTCCTCTATGTGCCAGAGTTGACTAAAAACCTAATAAGTGTGAATAAAATAACAGAAAACGGAGGCGAAGTAACATTTACAAAGGATGAAGTTATAATAAAAAAGGAAGATGAAATAATAAAAGGTAATAAAAATAAGACAGGATTATATGAAATAAAACTACAAGAAGGAGAAGAAGCTTTGCTCTCTAACACCCAAGAAGAATTACACAGAAAAATGGGCCACATCAGCTATGAAAATATGAAGAAAATGATACCTTTGGTCGATGGCATAAAAACAGGAAAAATAGAAGATAAAAACTGTGATGTGTGCATTAAAGCTAAACACCCACGTGCACCATTTAATACAGAAAGAAGAAGAGCAACCAGACCATTGGAAATAATACACTCTGATGTTGGCATGGTAAACCAAATGACATGGGATGGTAAAAAATACTATGTAACATTCCTTGATGATTTTACTCATTTTTGTGCTGTATATCTATTAAAATATAAATCTGAGGTAAGCGAGAAAATGAAAGATTACATCAACCAAGTTGAAGCCAAATGGAACCTGAGAGTTTCCAAAATAAGATGTGATAATGGAGGTGAGTATTTGAACCATAAAGTGGTAACTTGGGCCAAAGAAAAAGGTATTGTCCTAGATCTAACAATACCATACTCACCCCAGCTGAACGGAAAGGCTGAGCGTCTAAACCGAACTCTAATGGATAAGACGAGAGCTCTACTGTTTGACTCAAAGTTGAAAAATGAGATGTGGGGAGAAGCTCTTCAAACTGCGGCCTACCTGCTTAACCGCTCTCCAACAAAAACAGTTGATAAAACCCCTGCAGAGCTATGGCACAACCAAAAGCCAAACCTTTCCCGTCTTCAACTGTTTGGAGCAAAGGCATATGCTAAAGTCCTAGGAAGAGTAACAAAACTGGAGGAAAAGTCCAAACAATATATCTTTGTTGGCTATGCTGATGTTTCCTACAGATTGTGGGATCAAAAAAACAGGAAAATAATACTATCTCGCGACGTAAAAATTGAAAAGGAGATAATAGAAAACAAAGGAAAGTCATATGAGTACTACAAAACAATTTTCCCTGAGGAGGAATTTCAAGCAGAAGAAGATACACTATATATAAATGATAAAAATAATGAAGAAGAATTACAAGAAGATATAAAACAAAGAAAAAATGATAATAATACTGTAGAAGAAACCATAAGTAATATAGAACAAGATGTAAGTTCAAATGAAGAAGAAACTGAACAACAAAATACTACTGGGACATCAGACATCCAAAATAATGATGAGAATGATAGCCCAGATGAAAATTCAGGCTTGAGACGTGGAGCCAGACCACGCTTTAAACCAAAAAAACTATTGGACTATGTATTACTATCATATAAAGAAGCTACAAATGGCGAAGAAAGCGATCATTGGAAAAAGGCTATAGAAGAAGAAAAGGAATCACTTAAAAAGAATAATACATGGACAATAGTGGATAAAGATGAAACAAAAGACAAGAATGTACTTACTGCCAAGTGGGTCTTTCGAGTAAAAGATGACGGGCGATACAAGGCACGCCTAGTCGTAAGAGGCTGTCAACAAAAAGAAGGCATTGACTATACAGAAACATACAGTCCAGTTCTAAACATCAGTGCCCTCAGAATAATGTTTTCGCTAGCAGCTACTAAAAATTACAGTATAATGCAATTTGACATTAAAACAGCTTTCTTATATGGAGAAGTGACTGAAGATATTTATATGAAATTGCCAGATGGCTTTGAAAAGAGTAAATATTGTAAACTGAAAAAATCCCTATATGGCTTGAAACAATCGCCACTAAAATGGAATCAAAGGTTCACTGAATACCTAAAAAAGAAAGGCTTAAAACCAACAAAAAATGACAAATGCATGTTCACTGATGACACAGGAACATTAACACTGGGATTGTATGTAGACGATGGACTTCTAATTGGACAGGATAAAAATAAAATGGGCAAAATAATTCAAGAGCTAAATGAAGAATTTGAAATGACACAATATGAAAATCCACAGAACTTCCTTGGCATAGAAATCCATAAAAACACAGGTATAAAACTGACACAAAACAAGTACATAAATAATATGGCTGAATGCTTTAACATGAAAGATGCTAAGGACGCTCCGACTCCAATGGCTGTGGGTAGTGAAATAAAACAGGAAAATGATATTCCTGATACCAAGTTCAGCTACAGAGAATTAGTTGGATCACTGCTGTACATTTCCAATAGAACCAGACCTGAAATATCCTACGCTGTTAACATATGCAGCAGGAATGTAGAAAATCCTACAAAAAGGGATGTGAATAATGCCAAGCGCATTCTAAGATATTTAATTGGAACACCTACAAATGGTATAACATTTGGCAAAGGAGAATACAAGTTAGAGGCATTCTGCGATGCAGATTATGCCAATGATGTTGACACTCGAAGGAGCACAACAGGCTACATAATATTCTTCAATGGCGGACCCATTGCATGGACATCTAAGAAACAGCCAATTGTGGCTATGTCCTCAACCGAGGCTGAGTTTATCGCTGCTGCCGACTGCTGCAGAGAGCTGATATATCTCAAGAACCTAATACAAGAAATCACAAAGTGTAGTGTAAGTGCTAACTTAAATGTGGACAATCAAAGTGCAATTTCCTTGATTAAAAATGGTATAGTGAACAGACGCTCTAAGCACATTGATGTGCGCTACCATTTTATTCATGAAAAAGTGAATGAAGGGCTCATATCAATTAAGTACTGTCCCTCTGAAAAACAAGTGGCAGATGTACTCACTAAACCCCTTGCAAATGTGAAATTTAATTACTTTAAAAACCTTATAGTGCACTAAAATGATTTTTATGTTTATGAAAACAGTTCCTTTACTCTCCTACTTTTAAATACCTATTGTATCTTATGGGTTAAATAAAATGCTACAAATTAAGGGGGTGTAGTTATTGGGAGTCTATTAAAACTTCAAATTGTAATTTGATACCTTTTATTCTGGTACTCTGGTACAACTAGGTACATAAATGTTTAGTTTATAAAAATAGCTACTAGGTTTAAACAACTGATTGGTAAGTAGCTTGCTAGTGGCTGTTATTATTGTTGTAAGATTTGTAAGCTGTATAACAAGTACTTATTTCTTTGTAAAATGTTTTCACTTGATATTATTATGTTAACATTAGATAGGGATGGTGTCATACAGTAATTCAGTAAATAAATTGCTTATTTTTGTTGTGAAATGGTGTTATGCCAAAAGTGTTAATTTAAAATAATATTAAAGGGTTTTAGCCCATTAGCAATTAAGGGGGTGTGTTGGAAAATATTGAGTAATTGCTATGGCAACCCTAAAAGTCTAAGTTCTCTCTGATTAAAACCATGAAACACGTAGTGACTGTTTTACTTATATTTAATATTTAAAAGCTTTATTCTATGTGTACTAAATTTTAACTAAATCTGGTCTGGTAGTTTACGAGAAAATTGGCTGTGATAGACGGACGGATATACAGACACACGAGTAATCCTATATTGGTTACGTTTTTACCTATTGAGATACGGAACTCTAAAAATTTGAAAAAAAATAATTAAGTAGTCGTGAGGCAAAATTTGCAGCAGAACCTTCACCGTCAAAAGCCAACCAAAACAAACAGTTCTTTGTTGTATGCAATCAGTTACTTTGTGTCCATTTTGTACCCTCGGCCCCGCTGCCCAGTGGTACGCACTGCGCAAATAGGGGACATAAATGTGAATGGATGTTAACGTGTTTTTTACGACGGCACGGTCAACATATCGTTTTGTTTGCGTGCCGCCGATATCTTTATTCCCTGGTTTACCCCAAAGGCAGAGATTCCCAATTGTAGGGTTGGTTGGGTGCTCAATGAAAATGGGTTCAGTTGAAAGCAAATATTCATTTGTCAAACGCAGGGTAATTTGATCTTCGTATTAGCAATGATTGATTGATTTTACGTATCACAGAATGAATAATTGAAAACGCTAAACACATTAAAAAAACCGACTTCCATCGCAACAACCTAGTATATTTTTGCATTATTATTTTTAGTTTTTGTTATTTTTTTAATAAAGTACTACACTGATTTTGATAAAATTTATATGGGACCACACGGAAAGCATTAGCTATCAAATAAAAAAAGAATCATCAAAATCGGTTCACCCAGTCAAAAGTTCTGAGGTAACATACAAAAAACACATAAAAAAACATACAGTCGAATTGAGAACCTTCTCCTTTTTGGAAGTCGGTTGATAAAATAAGTGAGAAGTATTACTGTTTTGTCAAAATGTGACTCCCTACGTTTGAAATAATATATGTCTGACTCACAATTTTTCTAAAAATCAAATTTATGTGATGAAAGTATTTAGACTACAAAATTGATGATTGAAAAAAGTGTCAGTACGACTTATGAAAAGGGTTGCCTAAGTCGTACCACTTAAAGCCTTAATCGTACTTAGCATACCAGAGACCGGTTTTATATGCTATTTATTTACTGATGCTTGTATAACTATATACTATATATTCTGTAATTGAGTAAAAAAATTATCTACAAAACAAACAAATATCCAAACTTTCACATTTATTATTTTAGCAGAAAAAAGGAAGTACGACATAAGAAATTCAATAAGATACGAGTACGAAAACTGAGTAATAAATATTGTAAACGAATATCAAAAATAACTTATAGTTTATTGCGCTTTATTCCGTTTGTCCAAATGAGCTAAAGTTTATATATTATCATGAGATTTATATGAAAATGTGATCGAAAACATGTAAAATATATCACCGTAATAACACCAAAATATTTTGGAGGTCGTGGTTCGAATCCTGCCACGTACCAATGTGATTTCGAATTTAGTTTTCATATGCACGTTTATCCGACGCTCTTACGGTGAAGGAGAACATCGTGAGGAAACCTGCACACTCCTGCGGTGGAACTCGCAGGTAGTATGTGAAGTCGACCAACCCGCCCAGTGGCCCGCGTGGTAAGGCCCGATCGTCCTAATTCAGGGTAGGCTCGAGCCCCTCGGTGGGGACGTTTATGAGCTGATATCATCATTATAAAAAAAGTTTACAATTAAACTTAATTTTCTAATATTTCTGAATAGGGAAACCGTACTACGTTCCAATTTGACATGTGATGGCTGCTGACTAATTTGTTCCCATTGAAGCCGCTACTCGCACTGTACCTAAATACTATAGATGTCGAGGTATCGATAAGCGTACCTTATCGATACCTCGACATTTATAGTATCCCATTGAAGCCGCTACTCGCGCTGTATATACTATAGATGTCGAGGTATGGGAACAAATTAGTCAGCGGCCATCACGTGTCAAATTGGAACGTAGTACGGTTTCCCTAGTCAGAAATATTAGTAAATTAAGTTTAATTGTAAGTTTTTTTTATAATGATGATATTCCGGCAACAATGGTACGAGAAAAGCCACTTTACCCTACCTAGCTTTATCGTGGTTTTCGTTGACTTGACTATTGTGCAAAATAATTTTATTATTTCCTCCAATTTTTCGACAGCGTCATAACATAATTTTTAAATAGCAATTACGATTTATTTCTTATTAGTCGCGAACAAAGGCTCTATATCTCAGTTTAATCACGATCAGACATTATACTAAAGACAATTCATTATTAGAGAGCCGTTAGAGGCCATAATCGGCCGTTATCGCCCTTTTATAGGGGATGTTATGAGCGAAACTATTCAGCCAAGAAATGTACGCATTGCTGTTATCTTGTTACGTTCCTTTTGTTCGAGCTAATTACTAGTAGAAGAGGTCTGATGGTTGATGGAACGTTAAGTGTAGACTATAGAATATTTATAATTATAGTTATTAATAAGTACGTTTAACCCATGACTGGCCTGCGTAGCGTATATATCGTTTCGACTGTGCACCGTGCGCGAGCCGCAAGCGTCACGCGAGCTTAGAATAAAAGATTAAAAATGAGATTTAGAATAGAGTTTTGTTTAGATTCCTCGGTAACTTTGGACCTAAAAGGATGCTTTAATATTCTTCGTCTTTCATTTTAGCTGCACACTAACGTGCTGTAAAATCGGTATATTACTTTTATCATGATCAAGTAACAAACATATCATATCCACACATTCGGGTTTATAATATTAGTAAGGATAATGATGTTATTTTTTACACCACTGCCCACAAAATAGAGAGTATTGTTTTTAGGTGTAATGTATGTATGTATGTATTTTTCTTTATTTCATAATATATTCTAAACGGCTTGATGGATTTTAGAGTGCGAGTTATCGTAAGATTTGACTTGATCCCGTGAGTGGTATAGAATACATTTTACCCGACTTCTCAAAAAAAGGCGTAATGATTTTTGCACTAGTGTTTTTATAAAATTATTAAATTAAAGTTATAAGAGAATTAATATAAAATATGATTAAATTTTGTTTGGATGATTCCTCAAGGTGTTGAAGTATCGTGTCCAATTCAACTCGCTCACGCGTCAGCCATCCTTAAGAATCATCAGTTATTCTAAAAGTTCTAAAATGGCACTATTAACTAATATTAAAGATAAAGCCCCCTGTTGAATTAAGATAATGTAAATTATTTTCTAGCATTTTAATTACTTCTAAGCATATATTTCCGAGATTAAAATAAAAACAAAACTTAATTAAAATCTTAACAATATTGATTACTTTTAAATTACAAAATTTTGAATGAAACGTAACAAAATTAAATTCATTTCCTTTTTCTAGAAATCAAACCATCTGTTGCCAATTTCGACGTGTTCAAAATTGAAGGCCGAAGAAGGGTTAATTTTAATTTTTGACGATCTGTTAAAACTGGGAAGGGATCATTTTAATTCTTGACGATCTGCTAAAACTGGCGATGGATTTTTAACTATCTCAGTTGAAATTAAAATACAATTTTCCACTAAGTTCTTTATACCCTTTCAATAAATACCTACTAGAAGTAACTATTGTGAGTAAATATTATTTCGTTACAAACACTCATGTTAGTTTTTAAATGCATTTTAATTTTAGATCCTCTACAACTGGAAACTGTAAGAAACTGAAGTAAAGATAAAGAAAACCAACTTGTAACTTAGCCCACCCCTATTAAGTTGTAATAGTTAATGAATATCATATTTTTAATACTAATTATCCTATTCCGGACGAAGACAAATGCAAAAAACAAAAATCATTAAAATTAGTCCAGCCGTTCTTGAGTTATAAATGGTGTAACTAACACGACTTTCTTTTAAATATATATAAAAATTATAATGGGTAAATATTATTTCGTTACAAACACTCATGTTAGTTTTTAAATGCATTCTAATTTTAGATCCTCTACAACTTGGAACTGTGAGAAAATGAAATAAAAATAAAGAAAACCAACTTGTAACTTACCCCACCCCCATTAAGTTGTAATAGTTGTTTATACCCGGCACTGGCTGTGCGTTTACAATATATTACGAGCTTGTCGGCGATAAAAAGGGGTAAGAAAAAAATGAATAAAGCAAGGAACGCTAAAATAAAGGCCGCGCGGAATATATACGACTTCCTGCAGGAAATAATAATGCTGTTTGCAATTCATTTGGCTGGCTACCTGGTTACCCTCGTCTTACGAAACAACGGGTCTTCGTGTTTCTTTTTTTTTCTGTACGATCCCTCCTTGGCTGAATTTTTCTAGGGAGGGTCGCGATTTTTATTCTGAACCCTTTACTTCGGTGAAATCAAAGCTTAATGACGAGTAAATTGCAAATGACTGTAACTTAAAAATGTAGGTATAGTTTAAGTAACTTAAATCAATCAAAATGTCAGTTTTTTTAAACCATCATAGAAGAAAAGACAGAGTAAATCATAGTGAAGTCAGAGACAAATTTTGATTAATATGTGTAAAACTAGCTCCAAGTCAAAAAGCCCGGGAGGAGTGGACGCAGTTCCCCCTGCCCAACCGTGCCCATGACGCTTGCTGCGTTCTCCCGCTGGACAGCTAGCGAAATGCGTTGGGTCAAAATGGAGCCCAATCTCGGGTCCAGGCCTTTTTCCTCATACGAAGCCAGAAATTGTACAAAAGACTTGGCCTCAAAGCACCATGGACACACGGTCTCGAGAGCAATAGGAATGAATTCATTCATAGGCACCAGACAGACATATTTTTTACCGACTTAAATAAAAGGAGGAGGTTGCTCAGTTCGACCGTATATATATATTTTTGTGTGTTCGTTTATGAACCGATGACCGGGTGAAGGTCGCGGGAAGCCGATGGATGCGGGCAGCGCGGGACCGGTCGTCGTGGAAATCCTTGGGGGAGGCCTTTGTCCAGCAGTGGACGATTTGTGGCTGATATGATGATGATGATGATGATGTGTTCGTTTATGAACCGATTTTGATGATTCTTTTTTTGTTAGAAAGAAAATATCCCAAGGGTGGTACCATGATAAGAAAACCAGGATCTGATGTTGACATCCCAGATAAATCGAGGGGAACCTTCGAAAATCGTAGTGGCGACTAGTGCGTTAGAAGTCGGTTTTTTTGTTTAAAATTATGTGTGTTTATGGGCGGCTGTTGTCTCGGTCTCTAATCTGGGCGACGCTTTGTGTTCCTAAGGTGAGATAGCGCGAATGTGCTCACGCAGGTGACGTCCCAAAGAAGGCACCGACTTTTGCCAAGGGATCAGTGTGAGCTCATCCGGCCTTTTCCCGTTAGTGCGACATGAATGAGTAAGAGAAAGGTTAACATAAAATTACTTAAATTTAAACAAGTAAATAGAAACTCTGCTCTCGTATTAATATATATCAAGTGTTAATGATACTGTGACAGTTCAAATTGCTCCACGGACTAGTTTTAAACGAAAAAAACTCGGCCAAATAATTAACCTTAATAAGTCCTCTAAAATAGATGAAAAAAAGGCAATGATTGGTAATTCTAGATGCGGCATTAATAAGTGTTTTTTTTAAGCAGAGATGCGTCAACATCACTAAATACCAGGCGTAATTAAAAAATCAGCTAAGTGCGACTCGGAATTGTGTACCGAGAGTTCCGTACCACTACACAGAACCCTAAAAATATCAAAATGTTTATATATTTGTTTTAGCGCAGGCAAAAACATCAACTAATACAAAATGCAAATGTAAGTTGTAAATGCAAAGAAGTGATTTGACTACAAATATACATTAGCGACTTTTGTATTGTGCCTGTATTTGTGCTGTGAGGCCTTGTTTATTTTCAATATTCATAATTATAGGTCAACGGAAGTACCTTGACATCATCATCATCTAAACAGTCGAAAAACGTCCACTGCTGGACAAAGGCCTCCCCCAAGGATTTCTACGACAACCGGTCCTGCGCTGCCCGCATCTAGCGTGCTTCCCGCGATCTTCACCAGGTCGTGGGTCCACCGCGTGGGAGGCCTGCCTACGCTACGTTTTCCGGTACCCTGTAGGTTTTGATAAGTCAGTTTTTTTTAAATTCACAATTGGTAAATTTAGTAATTTTAGTTTTCAAGTAACATGGCCATATCTTTTGATTGCGTTGACTTAGAAGCTGGAAATTGTAAGTACTCCAAGAGACCTTAGACTTTAGTAATTCCTATTTATTTGAACTTGGTACCTTTACTCGTTCCTAAAAAAAGGTCTTGACAGACGGAAAGAGCGGACTATTATTAGTTATCCTATAAACGTTCTGTTTTTTTTTAGGACCCTAAAAATATTATGTAATTTTTAAGTTTTGTTTTATTTTTTTTAGTTTAAATAATATTCATTATCTATATGGCCAATAATGGATTTCAGGATGAACACAATGACATATTGTTTTGATAATTGTAATCCGAATAAGAAAAAAAAAACATTTATAAATGTATTTATTTCTACATTGTAAGGTTCCCCTTCAAATATTCCACTTTTACAATTAATGTTCGCTACTTTCTGTGTTAAAAAAACACTTGCACCCTTTTGCACTTACAACGTCTTCAACAAATTGCTTGTCGCCTTAGAAAAATCAAAGCGACAAGGAGCCGGCTTGCTTACATTTAAAAACGTAATTGTAACTAACCGCTCCCTTTTATTAATTTACCTCATTTATTCCCGTCCCGGAGGAGCTGCATACCAAACCGTTGAAAAATACGGAGTTTTTCCGAAGGTTTTTCCTATAAAATATTCATGATATCGCGTTTTTCGTTTGCTCTCTGTAGGTTGCTTTGTTTATCCGAGTTTTATTGGGTTTATTGATTTATTTAAATTATTTCCTAGAGGTTTACCTAAATTTTCTAGTAGCCGGTAACTGATAATACAGTTTTGGTAACAACATAATGTTTTTTTATAGCACACGACCGACCCGCGTAAAGAGGGTTCAAATACAACTCAAAGGTGACTGACTGACTGACATAGTGATCTATCAACGCACAGCCCAAACCACTGGACGGATTTTTGGGAAATTCCCACGGGAACCGCTAAAATCGGGATCTGCCCGGGCGAAGCTGCGGGCATCCACTAGTTTGAATATAAAGTAAGAAGTTTCATAAGTTCGCTAACACATCTACTCGCGCTTTCCAATTCGATTAGTTCAAACGAGATTCGTCGTCGCAACTACTCAAACAAACATTTTCAAGCATACTCGTCATTCCAATATAATTGAGTGGAAATTTTGTCCAGAAGCACTAATATTTCAAATAACTAACATAAGGAGCCTTAATAACTTAGAAAAGTTCGACTTAAAGATACTGTGTATTAAGGGCAAAAATCCAAACAAGCTGAACTTACCTAGTCAGTCATTTGTAACTGACGTGTTCATGTGATTCGTCATAAAAAGTAATATGTCATCAAATAGTAAGGTTTGGCGAATATACAGCGTTTATTGCAAAGAGATCTTACTCTATGCTGCGCGCCATCCCGAAAGTCTTAGTGTGAGTGAACTCCTTATGATTACATTAAAACACCTCTACATAACTTTTTTTTTTTTTTATAAAAACACAACTTCATAAAAAAACCTTTCCCTATTTTTTGTGGAATTGTGTAAAATATATCCTTTATGATATGATAAATACTCTTTATTACACACACTAATTTAAAGTATTAACTAATGAAGGGGATAGCTGATAGGTATGATTCCCAGCTCTTTTCGCACTTCATGCGTATACTAGTCAGACAGGGGCCCTATGCTTCCTGTAAATGGTGAGCGCATGGGGTGTGGAAGGGTTTTTTAATTATTATTTTTTTACTGTATCATTTTATTCTGTGTTCTACTAACATTAGTGTAATAAGACGTTTGTGTTACTAACAAAAATGGACCATGTTGTCTGACAAATAAAGATAATAATAATAATAATAAATAAACACAATACTCGTATATACGGGATCAAGACAAATCTAACGACACCTCGCACTCTAAAATCCATCAAGCTATTAAGAAGATATCGTGGAATAAAGAAACATACATACATTAGACCTGAAAGCAATACATTCCATTTTTGTGGGCAGTCGTGTAAAACCGCAGCACCTAGTGTTTTTTACTGTATCTCTGTCGCAGTCATATTAAAGAATTAGCCGTTATACTGCGAGGTATCAAACTATCAAAATACCCAACAAAATTGTAATATTGTCATCTATGATAAGATAGCCAGTTCTCCATTGCGTTGGGGAATCTTGGTAAGTCCGCTTCTATCTTCGGCATCATCGTCACTTACCATCAGGTGAGATGATGCCAAGGGCTTACCGGTCGTGAATTAAAAATAAAGGAATTTGGCTTGACTCCACTTGTGGATTTTTGCCCTAACCCTCTCGTGAATATTTCAGGAGGCCCTCAAGGAAGTCTCAAGAGGATCGGGAGTCACTTAAAATGCTTGATGAGCAATCGAGTTATGTAAAGGGAATATTGCATTTGCGTCCAACGAACTGAGCCTGTGATGGTCTGATTGTTCACTGCTTGCGCTACTTCGTTTATGAACGCTTTACAAAAAAAAATTTAGTTCAAAAATTACTATTTTTTACAAAAAAAATTCCATTACCTCAAAGGCAAAGTACCATTTCAGGTGAAATATTATTTAGTGATTTATACAAATAATATTTACTCAGAAAATGAAAAGGAAATACAAAACTACCTCAAAGGCAATGTACCTACTATCTCAAATGAAAAAAAAAAAAATAGTGAATAGGGATGACGAATGCTAGTCATCTAATTTACTTTTTATCATCTGTCAAAAACGACATTTCGTTCTAAAAATTTTTGAAATACCTAGGCGTGACGTCATAGTTTTGCAGCGTTATTTATATACTCATTATGTGATTTTGGTGAACTAAAAATCGAAGACTTGATGGAAAACAAAATGAATAAGGTTTTTCGAAGTTTAAGTAGGAAAGCAATTTAGTGATCAAGAGTTCATAATTTATTTCTGATTGTATCGTCATCCCTATTATAAAATTTACTCAGCAAAGGAAAGGGAAACGCAAAACAAAAAAAGAAATTAATCAAAGAATCAGAACGATTACAAAAATGAACATCAATCCAAGTGCCCCTTTTTTCCAACCATCAAACGCGCCGACAGGGGTGCATCGGCGGCATTCCGTTCGCCTTTCCTTTTTCAAATCCTGGTAACAAGCCAATAAATCCCGGCACATTTTTCTCCGCCTGGGATTTCCCGGGACCCCCGGAAAAAAAGGCTTACGCCGATTACACCCAAATTTACTTAACACCTACGCATTAAACCCGCTAATAAGGTTCTAATCTAATTCTCTCATCTACTGCCGGATCGGACATTGTACGGGGCCCATTTTAATTTGATAATTGTACCAAATTGGGTCCTGTGTAAATTTTGTTATTTAAATTGAATTGCGAATATGATTAATTTTGCGTTAGTGTAGGACAAAGGAAGTGTGACGTGGATGATGCATAAAATTCCGTGTACATTACGGTAGATTGGGTGGAAGTTAGGATTGTGTCGCTAGTACTAATATATATGCTGTGATTGTGTTAAGAAGTAAGAAGGTAATGAATAAATCCGTTCGTTAGTTGCACAAACATGGGGCAGGTAAACAGCTAGACTCGGGGCCGAGGACTCTTTTAGTTAATTAAGAGTATGGAGTGTGTTCATCTCATGTGATGAGCAGTCGCAGTCCTCGCTGATTAGCCTCACACCGAGAAGAATAATATATACTTTTAATTTATTTTCCCTGCAGACTACAATTTTTTATGTATTTTCGATTAATTTAAAATTTTAAGAACATAAGCACGAGTTTAGCACGAGCTGTTTACAGCAACTCAAATTAGAGTCGATTTTTGAAATTGTTTTCACCATATTTAAATAAGTAATTAATAATTACATAATGAATTAAGACTACTACTTAATTAATTAAGACTATTTAGCTACTGGTGACCGCAAGGCTGGCAGCTTTTTAGGGCAACGCATAAACATCGCCATCCAGCGCGGAAACGCTGCCAGTATGCTGGGTACCATGCCTTGTGGGGATGCACTTGACGGCATTTATTATTTACTAGCTGTTTCCTGCGGCTTAACCCGCGTGCACAATGTTTCTATGACTTTTCGAGGGTGCGCAGTATGCGAGCCGCAAACGGCTCGCGAGCGTGGACAAAAATAGCCTATGTGTTAATCCAGGTCCTAATCTGTCTACCTACCAAATTTCAGCCAGACCCGTTTAGTAGTTTTTGCGTGAAAGAGCTACAAACATACTTACCTACATCCATACATTCTTACAAACTTTCGCGTTTAAAATATTATAGTAGGATTTAATTAATTAAAATATGTTTTAACCCTACTAACCCAACTGTTTTTATAATACATATTTTCTTGTACTCTATGGATTGTGTTGTCCGAAATGAATGTTTTGATGGATTAATTCATAAAAATTTGTTCGTTATAAAGAAACTTAATAATTTTCCACAAAGAATCTAAATATGTATACCTGCAATCGGCTCACTGTTGAATTGGGTCCATGACCAAAGGGCCCAAGAGTTTTATGTTTATAGGTTGTATTTTTTCCTAAGCAGCCGTCTGACCTTCTCACCCATTCACAGCCCAGTTTCCACAAAGCTATTTGCAGTAATTTAACCCTTAGTGCCTTGTCAACAGTGAACCAGTTTGTGAGCCAAGCTAGTCAAAAGTAAACACTAATTGCGATCTATTAATTTGTCTGCAAGCTGCGTCGGAGTCAGGGCGGCCGCAGACCTTGCTAGAACTTTACCATTCAATAGAAAAAAGTACTTACATCCCCAATGCTTTTTAGTATTTGTTGTTATAGCGGCAACAGAAATACATCATCTATAAAAATATCGGCTATTAGACTCGAGCATTAAAAAAGTAAATTTAAAAAATCTGTTATTTTTTTTATGAACAGTTTGTAAGGGAGTTTGCCTCTTGCCTATGTATAATTGTGAGACTGTCGATTCCACAGACAAACTGATCATTCAGTTTTGTGAGCCCAGTGTTTACCTATGTACTCATTTTTTACGATTAATAAATAAATAAATATAATAAAAAAATCAACTGTCTAGCTATCACGGTTTATGAAATACAACCTGGCGACAGACGGACAGACAGACAGACAGACAGACGGACGGACAGCAAAGTCATAGTAATAGGGTCCCGTTTTTACCCTTTGGGTACGGGACACTAACAAATTTGAAATAGGTAGTAGGACACATTACATCAATTTACAAGGAAAATCATCAAGGCCAAGTAGGCTTTAGTGTTTTAGGAGTAATAGTCTACCAACTTAAGATGTGCATTTTGATTTTTAAAAAGTTCATAGACTTTCCATAAAAATATATGTACCTACTAAAACTGCAAAAATAACTTTGTTTTTCAAAATAAACATTTAATTAAATTTTATATATAACTATTTTATATACAGGGTGTAAAATAAATGGTGTAGGTCCCGTTAACTGGGGGTTCTACTCGTCATATTGAACAACTTTCCTCAAGGAACCTATAGTCAATTCTCTAAAAAAAATTGGACCCTCCATACTAAAATGCACAAAATTGGTCAATCAGCTGATCGATTTGTATGAAGAAAAAAAATTTTTTTTGCGATTTCAGCAAACTCGTAGAACAAAAGTTGTTCAGTATGATGAGTAAAAGCCCCAGTTAACGGGACCTACACCAATTTTGTTACACCCTGTTTAATTATAAATAATTATTAAAAATATAAATTTATTCCAATGCTGGGGCACGGGTCTCTTTCCAAACCCCGGAAAGAAGACTCCACACACGGCGGCAAAGTCGGGGTTGGTGAAGGTTGTGAGTAAAGTGGCAAACCTTAATATCAGAAGTTTTGAAGCCGCCTATAAAGCCCTTAACACAGCTAATGTAAGCAACCGGCACCGGCTTAACATGCTTTACGGAGCACAGAGAGGGTCGAAAAAATCGTCTCTAACAATTAAACCTATCCTGATAATGACCGTGTTTCAGGTCAGTTAACCTGCGTGATCGACGCAACCGCGCAACTCGCGCTGAGCTACGACCGTTTCGAAGATAGAAGGTACTAGGTGACACACCTCCGTGACATATTATGCCACTAGCTTTTGCCCGCGGCTTCGCCCACGTGGACATAGCTTTTATGACTCTTTTTGAGGGTGAGTGGTGCGCGAGCCGCAATCAGCTCGCAAGCGTGGACATGAGTTTTCACCAGGTACCTCAGGAACTGTATCGGGCTATTCGGATTAGCAGTCTTTGTCACTTCCCACCCCCTCAACAAATTCTATACAAAAAATCACTTTAATCCGTTGCTCACGATAGTAACATTATATATCATTGCGTTGCTCCGTTGCGACGCCACCGACGTGCGCGAGCGTAGAAAACAGTTGTCCCCAGATCCCTCGGGAACTATGTCAGGATATACTTATTAGTAAACTATATCATTTTCCACCTCATCTCTGTGCGAAAAATCACACCAATCCATTTTTTCGTTACGATTTTAAATAAAACGAACAAAGAGTATTGTTTCAGTTTCCTCAGGAACTGCATCGGACTATGATAATTTCCACAGATAAAAGGTTGACTATTTCATTCCCAGTGATACAGGCTACCTGCATGCCAAATTTCATTAAGATTGGTAGAGGTGTTGAAGTGTGAATAGGTAACAAACAAACAAACACATTTTCACATTTATAATATAAAGTAAGGATTTCTAAATCTTAAATAAAATATAGAGCGTCGGTGGCAAAACGGTTAGGGCCACTACCTCCTGTCCGGAAGGCCGTGGTTTGAATCCTGCGACTTACCAATATCTATACGAATATCGATTTCATACTGGTATGTACGTTTATCCGACGCTCTTACGGTGAGAGAAATCATCGTGAGGAAACCTGCACACGCCTGCGAAGAAATTCGAAGCTTATGTGTGAAGTCAATCAACCCGCAATGGGCCCGCGTGATCGTCTAAGGCCAGATCGCCCTAACTCAGGGCAGGTCGAGCCCATTGGTGGGGACGTATATAAACTGATATGATGAAATATTATCAAAAAACTAATTCAAATCATTATAGGTATCAATCTAGTAATAAAATTTCCTAACAATATTAATATGGGTCAAATCCTCGAGTCGTATCAGCGCCAAAGAAGCCCAAGACGCACTTCTCGTTGCCGCGCTGGATGGCAATAGACAACCTTAGCAGCAGGTAGGACCTCACGTCACATCTCCTCTCTCGAAGGCGAAGGCCAATCTTCTTTGTGAAGGCAAAGGCCTCTGAGGGTTCAGCAGCCGGTTGTCTCACAGACCAGCGGCACAAAGCAGTAATTTGCCTCCAAGACCGAGTACTTATTATGCTTCTTTCTCACCGCAAATTGAGCAGCAGTACGGTACGGGTGAGGAGTGAGACAGAAAAAGTGGCTTCCCAAATTAGACACGTTCCTCTCTGCCATAGCACCTGTTTAAACCCTCCGGCCTTTTGCCATCAGATCGACTAAAGCCCGGCCGGCGGCTGCATCAAAGATGGAATATTCCATCTGGCCGAGACCAGTGCCCTCCGAGTGAGGTCATTAAGGAATTGGTGACGTGGTAATCTTAACAAACACGACTGCAACTCAGTGAGTGATGGCCAATTGCCTCCACCGAGGACCCGCCAATACATTGATGAGGTTCACAGATATTGATATTGCAGGCGGAGAGCAACTGCCACACGCAAATAGTCGCCGTCAAAAGAGTTCCCATATCTGTGCCTCCTGTTAAAAGATTATGTGTTTATATTTTTATACACGATTGGAATCTGTAAAAAAATACCTGTCTGTTCGTTTATGAAACACATCGCTACGTACCATAGTTCCAGAGTTTAAAGTAGCGTATGCTGAAAAATACATAAAAGAAATCTATTCAAAAGTATGAAATAATGTTTTAATGTTTTAATACAACTTAAGCGCGTTTTATTATCCCTGCAGTGCCATCTATTGACCTTCTGCTACTATGATTATAATATTTGGTATGTGTAGCTAATATATAGAAAAAAGTACTCTTTTGTTATTATTGTATGTATCGATAGATAATTTCCCACGGGACCTCTTTAGTTTTCTGGGATAAAGAATACCCGACTATACAATGATGGTCATAACACCCCATCCCTATGTAAAGGTTTCATATTCTTACGTTGAGTCATTCTAAAGATACATTTTTTTGCATTCCTGTAGGAATCCTATTTTTTTTGGGATTCACAATGTCCCAGTTTTAGTTCGCGATAAGGGTATCAACGTGTAAAATTTGATTGTAATAAGTCAAGCCACATTTGCGTGGTGAGCCACTCTATAAATGAATACTTTTGATTTTCCCACGGGAACTCTTGAATTTTCTGGGATAAAAAGTATCCTATATGTTAACCCGGGCTATAAGGAACCACCATACAAAATTTCATCAAAATCGGCCTGGTAGTTTTTGCGTGATGCGCGAACATACAGACAGACAGACAGACAGACAAAAATTCCAAAAGTTGTTGTTTTGGCCTCTGTATCGTTAGTAATGTCCACCACAGTTATTATTTTCCAAAAATATTTCATGTACAGACACGGCCCCGTTACAGTTTTATTATATTATAGATAGATAGAAGATAGAAGATAAGCTTTTTCTATGATTTGTAAAGAAAAATCAATGATTGTTAATGTATTAATTAAGTACTTTAAGTTTAACAGCATTTTTTGATTTATCCGAATATTTTTTTAAAAAACCAAAGAAGGACAGTATTATAATCTTTAGATGTGATTTTCTTGTATGTTTGTGTGTTTTTTTTGTCGTGATTATATTGTTTGAAAGTTGAAAAAACTAATCAGCGCAAATTAGTAAAGAGAATATGTGTGTAGACGAGGTGTTTTTCTTTAATTGTTGCCTATTTTAATTGTTTCCTATGTACTTGCCCCAAAATCAGTCTAATGTATTTTTTTTTAAATCGTTGTGTTTGGAGGCAAGTTCGAGCCTTGTTAATAATAATATCAAAAATCTCTCAGCAGCTAGGAATAGCTCCGTTATAATTACAATTCTTTTTAATTCTACTTTATTTAGTTTAGTCAAGCAAATTGCGCAAACATGCGTTAAAATTATCAATAGCTAGACTGCAGCCTTTAGAGGATGTAAACCTGCGACTTTTCAAACAATAGGCGTTAGCTGTTTTTACCTCATAAAAGTTAACGGATTTTGACCAATTTTTTATAGGTTGGAAGCAAGAACACAAGCTAGATTTATAGGTTTTTGAATTTTTCAAGGCAATTATAATTTAATTTAATTTGTCGTTCAGTGTTTTTATACAAAACTAATTTCAGCCATTATTTATTTATTTTTATTTAATAATTTAAAAAGCGAAACCTATAAACCCGGCTTTTTTTCTGACTAACAATCAAAATCGGTTAATTTTAAAGACGTGAAAATCTCTATCGCCGTTTGTATGAAAAGTCAAATTTTCGCATAGGTTCCAATCCTTATAAGTTACGTATGGAATCTACTACAATTACTACTGTGAATGTACTACAATTAAAATTATGTTATGTTTAATTTTTCTACATTTATAGTGGCAGTAGTCCTATGTTACGTCTCTCCAGTTTAAATACACATCGCAAAGCAAGTGAGTTTGGTTCGGGTTTCTTATCATAAATTCACTTTGGTCCTTTAGGGCGTCTTTAAGTAATCCCAGCCATTAGTGAAAGGTACTTCCTGCCCCTACCTACCCTCGGGTATTAATTACATTTCGATAGTAAACTAAACACCTGTCAATGGTCAAGCTACAGTTCGACCGTTGAAAGTGATTGGCTCGTTTTTGCGGTCCGTTTGACTGAATATCCGGTTCGGTCAATTGGTTTAAAATGTTATTTAAACCGACAACGACGAGGGTGTCGAAAGGTTTGTGTATTGATCTATCTTTGGGTATATTTCGATTGGTTGAAATTATAAATGGATTTAAATACATTTTAACATGAAATAATTATCTAGATGTTAGATTTAATTATGTCACCTTAACATTGCGTAATTTATTTATTTATTTATTTATTTTCTGGGACAAATCACACATGGTCATCTGGCCCCAAAGTAGGATTCCCTGTGTTATGGGTTACCAGAGACTGATATACATACTTATATACGTTTAAATACATACATATATAGATATATTTAACACCCAGACACAGAGCAAACAAATCTGCTCATCACACAAATGCTTGCCCTGGGTGGGGATCGAACCCACAACCCTCGGATCAGTAGTCAAGGGCACTAACCACTGAGCCATCGAGTCAATATATCATTAGGCGTAGTAAAGAATCTGTTAGGTAAGTTTAGTTCAGCATACCTGATTTTAACGTAAAAAAAAGGAGCTTCACGTAGCCCTTCAAAAAAATCGAGTCAACGGATCGCACATTACGCGGTCCGGCTTTAATCCAGCAAAGCGATCTTGATCTACGGTGACCATTCTTTCGGGCTTTCTGAAATTTACCCCTACATGACACAGTTGCGTAAAAGCAATCAAGCAAATATCCTTTGGAACAGTGACACATGTGCCTCTTCCGCAACTTGATCTGAGGACCTCGACGCAATAAATTTCCGATATAAATTATTCAAATTACTCATCGGACTCTCAGATTAATTATTACTATTCTGTTATGTCACAACTGGCGAACAGAAGGCGAGGAGCTGCGATTAGCGACACGTCACCGGTAAATATGGCAACACTTTCCACGATTTATATAGGGGAGAGTGGGGTAATGGGGACACTCAGCAATAAATCTACGCAAAGTGATTTGGTACAAAGCACTGGCTGTAAGCTCTATCGGCCAGGAACATCCATTGTGGGCGAGAGCCCGCGGAATCCGATAATACCGCGGAGATTGTCCCATCTCTCCTTTAACACCTCTACTGCCACCCCTTATATGAGCTTCCTTTGCTTTGAATTGATAATGTATTGATTTTGCATAAGTAGACTTTGTGTGAAGTTATGGAGCAAGTTTGAAATATTTGGAACCTACATGTTATCTTTTCTATTTTATTTTTTATTTTCATTTTATTAAGCAAACCAACAGCTACTTAACTACACAGCGTTAAAAAAGTAATGGTAACAGATCATGAGCAATTTATAGGTTTCCCTAAATTACTTTAACATATTATACATTACTAGCGTAGAGAGGATAATCTGGTTCAACGTTATTAGAATAATCATTACCTTGAAATCAAAACAATAAAATAAAGAACAAAAGACAAAAAATTGGCAAACCAGACTAGTGTGCGTGCGTGCGTGCGTGTGTGCCTTATACTTGCAACTTCCAAAATTTTCGGAAAGCCAATTCAAAAATACCTATAAAGTACTTAAATAATAATATAAACAAAGGAAAAGTTTGGTGCTAATATATATATTTATTTGTTTAATATGTCTTCATCAATTATGGACTTATTTTGAAAAATTTTTGTCCTTCATAGTGATCCCATATAAATTTATAAAGTATTTAAATAATAATATAAACAAAGGAAAAGTTTGGTGCGAATATATATATATATTTTTTTTTTGTTTAATATGTCTTCATCAATTATGGACTTATTTTGAAAAATCTTTGTCCTTCATAGTGATCCCATATAAATTTTATTAAAATCTGTTTTTAACGTGTTTCACATTGTCTTTATGTTAGCGTGTTTCAAATCTTCACAGGTTTTAGTTATATCAACATACTCGTACACGTACAGAATCGATTAAGTATATGGAAAGGGATTTTAATATGTCATTGGTGGTAGTGCGCCGCATGTGCGACCCGGCCTCGGCTGAACTTAATCTATAAATCAAGAAGTGAAACTATTCCGTAATTAGATCGCATTTAGGACGGGCACAACACCTTACCGGGCTCCTTGAGAGCCTCCCCAAGGGTCCGAAGGCACCGTTGCCTTTCAAGCACCTCTTTAACTGCTAATATCCTTGGTAAATGGATTCCAAATATTTTGTCCAATATTGTTGTAGCTAAAATGGTAAACATAACCTTGCTCAAGACATTCACCTCTGGAGTGAGTATTAGTTAATAGCTTTATTGCAAATATGTAAACAATATAGTACACAAAACAATATTTTTATCGTAGTTTAACATTTTTTTTAAATCAAAACAATATATAAATGAACGAAAAATTTTTCGAAAATACTTCAAACACATCCTACCTGTCTAAGATATTCCATGACAAAGAGAAATATAAACAATACATTTCGTAAAGAAACAAACAAATGAAATGAAATTAAATAAAAATGGAAAGCCTCTTAACAAAGCGCTATTCTTTCGTCGCGCGAACGCTTTTGATGTGCGCGTACCTACTTAGTGTTTAATAAGTTGATCCTATTACAATGTCCAGGTAACGGAGAGTGGAGTCGTCGGGACGTTAACGAGATTATAACTTTATATTTTGTAAATTAATAAAAAAGTAGCCGTGTGTTTCATTCGACCCCTACTACCCAATGGGATGTTTGATGATGCTACGAGTATTATTAATAGATGGCAAAATATGTTAAGCCCGTTTTGTTTAATAGGCTTTTGTACTTACAGTTCAATATTATTGTGTTGGTTGTACGTCACTCAAAGGGCAATGGAGCGAGCTATGGTCGGTATTTCCCTACGCAATCGAATCAGAAATTAGGAGATCCGCAGGAGAACCAAAGTAACCGACATAGCATACAGAATCGCTACACTGAAGTGGCAGTAGGCAGGGTACGTAGCTCGTAGATCAGGTGGCCTTTGGGGCAGCAAAGTTCTCGAGTGGAGATCACGCACCGGAAAACTTAGCGTAGGCAGGCCTCTCATGCGGTGGACCGACGACCTGGTGAAGATTGTGGAAAGCCGCTGGATGCGGGCAGCGCAGGACCGGTCGTCGTGGAAATCCTTGGGGAATGCCTTTGTCCAGCAGTGGACGTTTTTCGGCTGATATGATGACGATTGTACGTACACCGCGCAAATCAGCTGCCAGTAAGTCATAAAAACCCGTGTTCGAAGTAAAGCGCCCTCAATCGGCTCCAAACTCATGTCGGACACTGCAAAGAAAACCTGCTGAAGTGGAGAATACAGACCAACCTGCAAACGCAGTGCTGGTGCGAAGCCGCACATTGGACCATATGACGCACCTCCTAACATGCACAGCCTGCCCCACTCCACTGCAGCGAGCAGAACCTCGTGACCACTATGGAAAGGATGCACCGCATTCTGAACAAGATTGCTATAATGCTGAAGAAAATTCAACACGGCAAAAAGAAGAATATTAATTAGTATAAATAACCGAAAAAAATGTACTGAACTCTAACTGCGCGTGCATGGACGTGCCTATCGTATCGTAATATGAGATTTATCTCGCTCTTCGTTGCTGTCTTCGTTACTATATAGAGGTAATTTTTGCGTCAAACATGTTTGTCGCCACAAATCAAAAACACGTGCTACGAGCCTACTACGCCGCCATAGTCAGAAGCATCAATGTACTGTTCACGTAGGGACTACTACATATACACAGATAATTTGCGCGTCAACCATTTTTGTCGCTACAATTCAGAAACACGTGCTACGAGCGTACTACGTGGCCTTAGTCTGTAGCATTTATTTACTGTTCACGTAGGAACTACTATATATATAGAGGTAATTTGCGCTTCAACCATGTTTGTCGCTACAAATCAGAAACACGTGCTACGAGCGTACTACGTGGCCATAGTCTGTAGCATTTATGTACTGTTCACATAGGAAATACTACTTAAATATAGGTAATTTGCGCGTCATCCATGTTTGTCGCTACAAATCAGAAACAAGTGCTACGAGCCTTCTACGCGGCCGTAGGCAGAAACATTTATATATTATTAGAAGTCCGCACATGTTGTGACGTAATCCCATGTTAATAAAACAATAAATTGCCATATTGACGTCATGCACTCGTCACCCGAGCCTCCCCTCATCACGAGACTAGTTAAAGAAGAGTGGAGAGACGCATGTTGTCTCTCATTAACTTAATACGTTATGGTTTGAGCAATAAGCTTAATATGAAATATCTACTGCTGTACAGGGTGTGCAAGAATTGCATCCATTTTTTTTTTTTTTTTTTATTTACAATTGGTAAACCCTTGACAACATCTCACCTGGTGGTAAGTGACGATGTTGCCGAAGATGGAAGCGGGCTTACCAAGATTCCCCAACGCAATATCTTCTAGAAGTATTTTTAAGTAGGTATTGAGAGTCTTATTCTGTTTAAAGTTCACTTTGGTCGATGTCCAGCAGTGGACGATTTGTGGCTGATATGATGATGATGATGGTGGTCGATGATACATCAAAAAAATGTTGTAAATTCGCAAAAGAGCATTAATTGGGGGGCGTATAAAATGTAGGTACAGTTAAAAATGTAATGTTTTCTTTTTATTCAATTTATCATTTTCGTGTTCTGGTTTAAGATAATACGTTTTTTATTTTATAGTTTAATACTTTATTATCTCTCACATGCACTATTGATTCTATTGTTCTTTGTAAACCATTATTTATGAGTTATGTGTGTTAAATATTTGTAAATGGTAAACAAGTTAAAAAACCGACTTCAGTCACAACAACCAAGTACTTTTTTGCTACATTTTTTGTTTTCGTTAATTTCTTAGAAAGTACTAAAGTTATTTTGATATAATTACTGTGGGACTAATCTGAAAGTCATCATATCAGTTCATATACATCCCCACCGAGGGAATCAAGCCTAACCTGAATTAGGGCGATCGGGTCTTAGTCGACCACGTGGGCCCAGTGCGGGTTGGTCAACTTCACAGGCAACCAGGTTTCCTCACGATGTTTTCCTTCACCGTGAGAGCGTCGTTAATATTCAAACCACGACCTCCCGGACAGATGGTAGCGGCCCTAGCCGTTACGCCACCGATGCTTGAAATTTAATAAATCTAAAATAATATAAAAAAGATACAATTTTCCAAATTGGTTTATAAATGACACAAGTGCTGTGGTAGCAAATATGAAAAATACAACCGAATTGGGAACCTCCTCCGTTTTTGAAGTCGGTTGAAAGGTAAATATTTGTAACACCCTGTGTACACCGCTCATCAACTACCTCTTCCTTGTACAAATGAGTTGACGGAAAGTGGCGTACGCGGACACTTGGTGCAACCGTATATCCCCCGCAAATATTCTTCGTAAGCCCACATAATGACCCGGAGGTTATAATATTATGTCATACATTATTATACCTATGTCACCACTATATACTAATAGAACTACAACGAAAATATTTGATACTAGCTTTTTCCTGCCGCTTCGCTCGCATGGGCTTCGTTTTTATGACTGTCTTTGAGGGTGAGCGGTGCAGGAGCGAACGTAGATATAGCCTATGTCACTCAAGACTAATGTAGCTTTCTACTGGTGAATGAATTGTCAAAATTGGTTCCGTAGTTCTTTTTAGGGTTGCGTACCCAAAGGGTAAAAACGGGACCCTAATACTAAGACTCCTCTGTCCGTCCGTCTGTCTGTCTGTCCGTCAGTCACCGGGCTGTATTTCATGAACCATGATAGCTAGACTGCTGAAATTTTCACAGATGATGTATTTATGTTGCCGCTATAACAACAAAAACAAAAAAATAGAAAGTGAAAAAATAAGGGATGAAAATATAATTTTTAACCGCCTCCGTAGCTCAGAGCCAAAGTTCACTGGCTTTACACAGGAGGTCGCGGGTTCGATTCCCGGCGGGGTCAATTGTAAGACTCGGTTTGGTTGGTGGTAGGGCATTTTCTAAGCCCGCCTGGCTAGCTACCACCATCTTATCTAAGTCTTGCCGTCAAATATCAATGTTGATATCATTGGTGTGTTCCGGCATGAAGATAAGATAGCCAGTTCCCCATTGCGTTGGGGAATCTTGGCAAGCCCGCTTCCATCTTCGGCAATATCGTCACTTACCACCAGGTGAGATGTTGCCAAGGGTTTACCAATTGCGAATAAAAAAAAAAAAAGGGGGTCTCCATACAAAACAAGTGTTTTTTAGTTAGACTGACTCGGTGGCTCTTGACTTTGTGTGATGAGCAAATTTTTTTGCTCTGTGTCTGGGTGTTAAATATCTATATATGTATGTATATAAACGTATATAGGTATGTATATCAGTCTCTGGTTCCCATAACACAGGGAATCCTACTTTGGGGCCAGATGACCATGTGTGATTTGATACAGATTTTTTTTTTAAACATGAAGAAACTAGCGCCTATAGTATGATGGTTTTTGAAACATGAAACTAGCGCCATTTAGTATGATGGTACGGAACCCTATGAGCGCGGTTCTGACTCGCACTTCGATGGTTTTTTTTATTTAAGTGCGTTTGACTACTCACCTGCTGGTAAACGACGATGTAGTCAAGGATGGTACACGCAAACTCAAATAATGCTTCTTCACTTTTGCCTTGAAGATCCCCAAATTGTAGGAGTCGGGAAACACAGACGCAGGCAAGCAGAGATTACTTCCTACAAACAAACTCACAAAGTCACAAACTTTACCTCTGTATAATATTAGTATAGACCGAACGCTCGTACTTCTGATAAAGTTTTTTTTTTTTTTATAAAGATTCAGAGGTCTTTAGCTTCCTTATAAACTTTTATAGTCTCATTCTGTAATGCAAAACTTCACAGTAATTCCGCTGAAAATAACTGCCGTAACTGAATAGTGTCGCCTTCCTTTGACTATTTACGAGACAAAGAAAGTTTTTAACGAAAATGAGGTTCTATAAAGGTGCTGTCACGGATTAAGACTAGGTTTCACAGTTTTGAATATTCTTTCAAAATAAAACAAATATTTTGCTAGTTTTTCTATTTGTTACTAGACGAGTGTGCCGTTTGTTTTGTCTCGTTACAATAAAACTTTAACTTTTCTTAATACAATACAATACAATATTCTTTAATGCATCGCTACATAAAAAAGGAATTAACAAAATAAAAGAAAGCCTATACAATAGGCGGCTTTATTGCTAGGTAGCAATTTCTTCCAGGCAACCTTAGTATTAATAAATAATATAATATTAATTAATTATTAATATTTCCATTGGTTACAGGGACAAAAAAGAAACACTTATATACAAAGTTTCGCCATCTTTAAGTATGTATGTTTAAACACTTTATTGCACACAAGGCAATACAACACGTACATCTTTATCATATTTTTAAAAAAATGATTTAACAGCATAAATTATGCTTTATGTCTTTCCCGCGACCCTCACCAGGTCGTCGGTCTACCGCGTGGGAGGCCTGCTTACGCCACGTGCTCCGGTGCGCGGTCGCCACTCGATCACTTTACTGCCCCAACGGCCAAGAAGAAGCCGAAATGATGAGAATAAAGATATCATCATCGTCATCATATCAGCCGAAAGACGTCCACTGGTATGATAATGATGATGATATCTTTATTTTATTAAAAAAAACTGATTTCAAACATGCTCCCCTTCTTTTTAGAGTTTATTTACGTGGTACAGAACGTCTAATACAATATTAGACCCCCATCACACGAGTCAAGAGTAATGAGCGTAATAAGCAAAGCCGGGCTGAGGTGGAGTTGATATAACAGGGTTGCCATATGTAAGAATCATTCATCTATAGAACATTAAGACAAATACAGACATTTTCTGCTATTGGAATGATGACTGATTCATTTTTCAAACATTTACTGTTGTTTGACATTAATAATCGTAAAGATAATCCGAAATTGTATAATATAGAAGTAATGACATCGATCGGATATTGAAATTCACGTAGGTAATATCGTGCGCACGTGAATAAATCAGTTAACGTACTCTTAACCTCGAAAAGCTCGACTTTAAACCATAAATATTTAAAAAATATATATGGCTTACTTACTTATTGAAGGATGCCACCAGTGTTTCTTAAATCTAGGCTTTAACCCTAAGAAAATCATCATTTTTTTTTCTAAATATAGATTTTAGGGCTCCATAGTCTCTACGAGGAACCTTTATAAGATTATTCTGTCCATCTGTCCATGCGGCCGTTTTAGATCATCAAAAAACTAGCCAAGTGCGAGTCTAACTTGTGCATAGAGGGTTCCGTACCATCGTACAAGTAATTATAAAAATTACCCTTTCATGTGTGGGGGTTATTTTAAAAGAATATATTATTTTTCGTTGTGGCGGCAATAAAATATACACTGTAAAAATTTTCACTGTCTACCTGTTACTGTTCATGAAATATAGCTGGCTGACCGACGGGTGGACAGCGGAGATTAAGTATTAAGGAATCTTTTTGTCACCTTTTGGGTTCAATCAAACCCCTAAAAATGGTACTCATACATAAATTATTATTTTAAATGTTTGCTATCAAAACACTTACATTGTCTATAAATCTGTGAAAATTCTAAAAATGATACTTCTCATAAAAATTGAAAAATATTATAGGCTTCTGCTAAAGTGTATGTTATTTGTGTTAGAGCTGTTTATTATCTATCAATTACAAAGCCCTGGCTGGACCTTCATTTATTTTCCAAGACCCTAGTTGTGGTGGCAACCCTAACCAGGACAGCTCTGCTGTCGCAGGATTACGTGTGTTACTATTCGCTTCGATAGCTTTATGCCTCTTAAGTACACGTTTTATGGGAGCCTCCTGCTAGTGCATTCGTTTGCACGTTTTCTCTATACTCTATGCATATGTTCATAGTATATATATACATACCTATAGCTATGTTAATGCTATATTCGGATGACTAAAAATTATTTTCGCTCTAACTTGTAGTGAAGTATTTTTGACTATCTCTGCATAGCATGTTAATAGGACCACTTTTCGAGCAACTGTATTGATATAGTTATTTATGATACAAGGGTGGAAAAAAGGTCAATAACAAACGAGTGACATTTGCAAGCCCGAGCCGCAGGCGAGGGTTACTATCGTCACGAGTTTGTTATTTCCTTTTACACCCATGTATCATACGAAGATTTTCAATACAGTTGGGAGAAAATAGATAAAATAAAAAAACGACCGTTACAGAAAAACAAAATACATGGGTAGGTACATACTTATCAATGCTTCAGCAACCAAAGTTCATTTTACGCG
Source organism: Coleophora flavipennella (assembly GCA_947284805.1). Taxonomy (NCBI): domain Eukaryota; kingdom Metazoa; phylum Arthropoda; class Insecta; order Lepidoptera; family Coleophoridae; genus Coleophora; species Coleophora flavipennella. The sequence goes on along the minus strand of OX369285.1, from coordinate 5,943,528 downwards.
ACTTGTGGCTTATTTTAAATGTCCGCGGAGTAATCTCACTTTGTTTTTTCTTATGAATACACGCAATTATATTTTTTATAACTTATATTAACGATTCTTAATTTTATTAGTTTTCACAACTAAAACATCTTAATTCAGTTTCACGAAAATTGCGCCATATTTTAGCTAGCACACGTACGCATGCGTAAGTTTTTTTTTATTATCTTAAATAGACTACAATAAGGCTTGGGATACTTAACCTCTTTGGAAAAGATGACCTATTCCTTGGTGCAACCGGTTTCACTTCATTCATATTTTTTTTTCTTTTTACCGACTTCAAAAAGGAGGAGGTACTAAGTTCGACTGTATATTTTTTTTTTATGTATGTTAACCGATTTTTCCGTCAATTGTGGACCGAAAATCAAAATTATTATTTTTTTCGAAAGAATTTACTCCCATTGTCACCAAGTCAAGATCTGATGATGGGATCCCAGGGAAATCGAGGACAACCCTCAAATTACTTATTACGTAGGCACTTATTACGTGATTCATATGTTTTCTAAAGCTATTAAAATACTTGCGTCTGTTATCATCTCATGTTGATAAGCTGATGAAGGAAGGTACAACTACTTAACGGTTAGGAGTTGGAGGAAAATTCTTTTAATATTATACATAGATATATACGTAGGTATGCATAGACCGATAGGTTGTATTCTTTAAGGTTATTCAGATGAGCTGATGATGATGGAAGCCACAGGACTTTGTATCTGTCAATGAAACACATGTTTAATGATTTGATAATTCCTATTGGTGAGTAGGTGTTTAACTTTGTTAGATAGATAACATTATCACTAAAAATAAAGAAAATAAAAATAAAAGTTTTAAAAAACAAAAAACCGACTTCAAAATGAAACTCACTCAAAAGTATGAAATAATATTATTATACTTAAATACACAACATTAACCAATAATAACGAAATCAAAGATGGGTACGAATTAAATTAGGGGCTTAATTTTTTTTTTAGGTCGGTGTCAGCAAACCATCGAATCTAAAACCTTTGATACGTAAGTAACTGTGTGCTGCTACTGACCTCAAAAAAAATTTAAGCCCCTAATTTAATTCGTACCCACCTTTGATTTCGTTATTGTTGGTTAATGTTGTGTATTTAAGTATAATAATATTATTTCATACTTTTGAGTGAGTTTCATTTTGAAGTCGGTTTTTTGTTTTTTAAAACTTTTATTTTTATTTTCTTCACAAAGATATAACCCAAAGAGAATCTAATCAGTTAGCGTTATGTACAGAGGCCAGCATATCAAGCTATACACTCGTAGTGCGATTCTGATCCATACGCATTCGGCATAAGAACTGGCCTGTGTACTAACCTCACGGAGGAACTACCTATCTCTTTAAAATTCTCTTTTTAAAAGTCTTAAACAAGATTCTGTATCTTTGGTTATTATATTTATTATTTTCTAGAAATGTCTTGTTCCTCCGAGCTAGAAATTAAAAAAGCGGTAAAGTAAAAGGATGTGTGCGGTAAAATCAATGTTGCGCATACTTGACTGGCATATAAATGACCACTTTTCGAGCAACTGTATTGAAATAGTTATGATACAAGGGTGGAAAAAAGGTCAATAACAAACGAGTGACATTTGTAAGCCCGAGCCGCAGGCGAGGGTTGCTATCGTCACGAGTTTGTTATTTCCTTTCATACCCATGTATCATACGAAGTTTTTCAATACAATTGGGAGAAAATAGAAAAAAAATAAAAAAACGACCGTGACAGAAAAACAAAATACATGGGTAGGTACATACCTATCAAGGTTTAAGCAACCAAAGCTCATTTCACACGACTTGTGGCTTATTTTAAATGTCCGGGGAGTAATCTTACTTTGTTTTTTCTTATACCTACACATAAGTGAAATTTTTATTACATATAATAACTATTCTTAATTTTATCAGTTTTCACAACTAAAACATCTCAATTCAGTTTTACGAAAATTGCGCCATATTTTAGCTAGCACACGTACGCATGCGTAAGTTTTTTTTAATTATCATAAATAGACTACAATAAGGCTTGGGATGCTTAACCTCTTTGGAAAAGATGACCTATTCCTTGGTGTAACCGGTTCCACTTTATTTATATTTTTCTCTTTTTTTCACAAAGATATAACCCAACGAAAATCTAAACAGCTATCGTTATGTACTAACCTCCATCTCTTTTCAAATTCTCCTTTTAAAATTCTTAAAGAAGATTATGTATCTTTGGTTATTATATTTTTTATTTGCTAGAAATGGCTTGTTCCTGCGAGCTAGAAATTAAAAAAAAAGTGGTAAAGTAAAAGCACGTGTGCGGTAAAATCAATTTTGCGCACACTTGACTGGTAGATAAAGGACCACTTTTCGAGCAACTGTATTGAAAACAGGTTTTTTTTATTATTTACGATTGGTAAGCTTTTGGCATCATCTCACCTGATGGTAAGTGATGATGATGCCGAAGATGGAAGCGGGCTTACCACGATTCCCCAACGCAACGGAAAACTGGCTATCTTATCTTCAATCCGGAACACATCAATGTTGTTAACACTGATGTTTGGCGGAAAGACTTAGATAAGATGGTGGTAGCTAGCCAGGCGGGCTTATACAATGACCTAGCACCAACCAAACCGAGTCTTTCAAAGCTGACCCCACCGGGAATCGAACCCGCGACCTCCTGGTGTGAAGCGAATGGACTAACCATTACGCCACTGAGGCGTTTTGTAGCAAGTTTCAAATTTTATGAGGTTTTTAGTTATACTTACTGTTTTATTTCCTTTATAGTTAAGCAAACAGATTTTCTTTACCTAATCGCATTGTATTTTTAAACCAGCTGTGTGATGCAAAGATAGGGTTATGTTTTTACTCGAATACCCAAAAATTTAATGTTTTTCACGCATATCAATGTATCTACTCGTATGTATACGGGATTCCTCCCCGAAGCAGCTCAACGGTTGGCTCTTCTAAACCGTGCAATGGTTATAGGCTAGTTATTTTTTTTTGTAAAACTAATGGCCGCCATATTAGGAATACGAAAAGGCAGTAGAGAAAAAAAATCGTGTACCACATTGTGTGACATATTACTGAATAGATCTTTTAAAATCAGCCGCTTGCGGCTCACACACCACTCACCCTCAGAGACAGTTATAAAAACGATGTCCACGCGGGCGAAGCTACGAGAAAAAGCTAGTATAATATAATATTTTTCTTATTAGTTTATTTGAATAAATAATATATATAATATAGTCCTCGTGTTTTTTAATAATTCATTATTCCTATTGATGTACCTGTAGGGTTCTCATGTGGTTCTTATACAATACTTCATTTATATTTCACACAAATTTACACGTGGCAACAAAACAACTTATGGCCTCACATTAAGGCCTCTCCGAAGAAGTTGGTGCCGAATAGCCCTTAATGACCAGGGATGGCACAGGGGCCACGGATGTGTCTGATTTTGTGGCTCGCGGCTCCTTTGGGACCGTGTGTGCTGCCGGGAGTTCATGAGGAGTTATGATGAGTTTGTGAGTGTTGCTCGGAAAAATACCACCATTGGATTAGAAAAAGTAGACGGAAAAGCTGATAAAAACTTTTTGATAATTTAAAAAAAAAACTTACAAATTATGATTTTTTTCAAAAACGGTTAACTGGCCACTGTCTGTGTTGTAACTAGGTAGGTATGATAGTGTTTTCTTTACGTCATCAAAGCTTACAAAGCCGGCTTAATTAGTCGAGGCTACCTGAATCCTATTAGCAGAGCGAATCGAACCCTTGCCCACCTAGAATTATGATTATGCCGAATCGACAAGATTACGCCGCGTATTTACTTTGATTCTAGTCGTTAAAAGTTTGGGGGGCTGACGAAGGCCGTCGTTAGGGGCCTAATGGCCACCATTTGTCTTGTCCGAACGGTAGTTGTGCCCCACTAATGAAATTATTGCCGCAACTATAGTAAAGGTTATAAATACCCCCGAAAGGCCGGACGCCACCTTGTTGCGCACTAATGGACCGGTCAAACTGTAAACTGCGTTATCAATGAAATTACAATTAGTGGGTATAAAAATGTTTGGGTCGAGTCGAGGGTCGGAAGTTGCATTTGCCGGCTTTGTTTACTTAATAGTATGGAAATTGCGAGGTTTATTTTACTTCGGTCACTTGTGTTACGGTCACGCGTTTTCAGGGGCAGTTTTAGATATGCGGCCACCAAATGTTGGAACAACTTGCTACCTCCTTTCAAGAAACTAAGATCTATAAGCCACGGTTAGAGACTTGCATATGGCCGGTTTTTTTATATATATCTTGTATAATCGATTTGTGTTTGTGTCAAATAAAAATTTGTCTAAAACTCTCACTTTTTTTCTCGTAAGTAATAATATATTATGTTGAAAAAACAATTAAATATTTGCTAACATTTCAGTTTCTTGTCTTCAAACATTTTCAAAGTACTACTCTCAGATCGTATCGTGAAAATAAAAAAAATCTACTCACCACACATGTGTTCATATTGATGAGTCCCACCCGTCAACTGTAGTCATACACCAAATGACAGTTGCCGATGAGTTCCATGTTCCATCCCATCCCGACGACGCGACGCGGGCGCGCGATATGAGCACAATAAACCGCGGTCATCCCGGACTCGGCGCAAGAATGCCAGCTGCCTCGGACAATCAAAACTTTGCCGGACGGAATTTTCTGCTTAGCGTCCGCTGCCTTCGTATTGCGGTGGACAGCTCTCCCGCCCTGTCTTAGACACGCGTCTCCCATCTAGCTGTTATTTGGTTGGACCATGTTATTGTAGATATACCTCTGTTGCTTACCTATTATGGCATGGGATAAGGATTTTAGCAGCTATTTCTAGTATTTTGTTTCAAATTTTTATATAGGTAATTATCTATTGGAGTCGTAAAAGCACATGAGTATTTTACTTGACTACGTGAAACTTACTGGATATGTATGTTTGTAAAAGTTCGTTTGCTGAATTAACTGCAGCTTTGATGTTTCGTGACAAACACTCCGACAAAGGGGCCTCTCTTTGTTCAAGCGCGCCGCCCGCCACGCCGCCGCCTACGTCGTCGGCGCCGCGATTGAACTCAGGGCGGCCCCTTTGTCAGAGTGTTTGACTGTCGCCGCTGTCGGCTCACGACATTCATCAAAGATGCAGTAATTTAGCAAGCGAACTATATGTATGTATTCATTCTATTGCCTCGTGCAGCCTAAAATACTGTACCGATTTCAACAAAATATGAGGTATTACCAAATCCGTTTTTAAAAAATAACACTTGGTCTCAGAAAACACATAACCTATTTTTTCACGATACACACCCGGCTTTAATTGTGTAGGTATATCATAAACTTTGTATCTAATATTAGCGCTAATTATCTAACTAATTAATCAATTTAATACTTCAAAAGGAGCCAAATAAGAACCAATAAAAAATTATCTAGGTTTTTTTTAAGTTTTTTTTTTATATCCAGCTCCCAAAAGAATGGAAAATACAAAGGCATCTCTGGCCATACAGCCTATACCTGTCTGTCGTGATAATTACGGTACATAGAAACTGTACAGTTTGAAAATTCTTGAAAATTCTCGAAACCACATCACTATTTTCTGACTCGACTGCGCCAAAAGGAGGGTAATGTTTTTTACCCGACTGAACCAGAAGGAGAGTTATATTTTTCGAGTGTATGTATGTATGTTTATTTATTTGTTTGGCACGCTCTGTAGCTTGAACGGCTTGATGGATTGTGCGGTGCGAGGTGTTGATAGATACGTCTTGATCACTTGAGTGACATAGAATAAAATTTTACCCGACTGCATAAAAAAAGAGGTTATTTCATTATTTGTCTCGCTTTGTAGCCTACATGTCTAGATGGATTGTGGAGTGCGAGATTCGTCTTAATCCCGTGAGCGACATATATTTTTATCCGATCTTACAAAAAAGAGGGGTTCTGTTTTTATGCAGTCGGGTTTTTTATTTTTAATTAAATACTAAAGTTTGTTTCGCCCCACCAAGCAGTCACGTGCAAATAGTCTTTACTTTTCCACCTGTCACCATAAAATAGGTGTAAGAATTTTTTATACAAAAATAGATTTGACATGTTTCTTAGAGTGCGTTTGATCAAATAATTCATATGACGTCATGTTGGCTAACCTGTCTGTTTAATACATTTTCTATTTGACGTCATATGAAATATTTAATGAAACGCACTTTAATTCAACATATTTAATATTACTTAGCTGACTTATTATAAAAAAGCGAGCTTTATCAATTGAGAAGACGCTGCTAGTTGAGTACACGTGCGGTATACATTATAGTATTTTAAAGTACGTAAGTTTATTCTGAATAAGGAGTTTCTATTATTCACGCAGTGAAGAAGTTTGTTTATCGATTTTTCTTATTCTAATCCAGTGACTTGAAAATTTTCTCTCATCCAAAATACTATTTTTGGCTTGGGCTTTTATAATACTTACGGTAAGTGAGCTTTTGATGGTTTCAAAATGGCTAGCAGATGATTTCTTTTTATTTTTCAGAGTACCAAAAATAAATATGTATTTATCATAAGAGTTGTTGCCCGCAGCTTCGAACGGATATCAAGGGTGCGCGACGCGTGAGCCGCTTTTTTTATTCGCTAAAAACCTTGTTCAGGACTATTAAAAATACTTGAAAAAATGCCAAATTAGTCGACCATTCTCAGATGATGTTCTTCCAACGAAACGTATTTAATTTGTAAGGATATAGATTGTAGATTAATCTACAGGTAATAAGAGCGTTTTTCCGCTGGCAGGTTTAGATTTTTAAACATTATGCCAAGCAGAACTTGACTGCAGAATTTCATTCTGAAAATATTAGAAGGCATCAATGCCAAAAACTTCAGTGCTAAGAACTTGGTGTCTGGTCAGGAGGAAAATACTTACGGACTTCCATTCAAGTTACACACAAACTCAGGTCAAAAAAAGTTCAGATAGAATGCTGCGAACTGTCAAGTCACGTTATGCAACAATTGTGCGGTATTGGTGTAATATATGTGTGTGCGTGTCTTCATCGACGTCTTAGAATAAGAATAGGAAATGTTTATTTGCCAGAATACATACATCTAAAGATCTTTAAATAAAATGGTAAATATATTTAGCCTTCATAAAAATGGCATGAAAATTTTAACAACTTTCTATAAACCACCTATTATTAATAGCACGTACACACTTTTATTGCAATCTAAATGTTCTATCGACATCTACAAAATTTCCCCATATTATATTACATACTATCGAGTATTTTGGAGTGGTTTTGATGTCTTAAATGTATGTGTACAGTGTACCTACAGGCTTGAAATAATTTTGTTTGACTTCACATTAAACTTACGTGAGATTCTATCAGATTTTTTTGTTGGTCTGAGCACGCAAAGTAAAATTTAAAGTGCGTTTCATAACATAGGCTCAGTCTAAAGATCCATGCAGTATTCCAATGCCTTCAATGTTGCGCCAATATTCCTAATAAGTGACAAAAATTAGCAGCTGCACCTACTGGTGTCCCAACTTTCTGAACAACGGTGACTAGGGAATCTGGGGCTTGACTTCCCTTTTCTCGCCCCTCGGCCCCCGCCCAATTGCCCTTTCTAGAAGTCTGCATGGGACGACTGTAGGCTTTCTTTAGACTGTACAGTCCAAAGTATTGTTTGGCAATCAAAAAGGAAAACACAAAAGAGCCACTTCATAAACGCTTTGTCCCCTTCCGTTTCAGTGAAAAATACTCATCTCCGCAAATACCGTAATCTTACATAAAACGGAGCCAAACCTTGATATTACACGCGTCATTTGAACAGTATCAAAGACATTCCTTGGCGGGGGAATAAAAAATTAAAATAACGAAGCTTTACAATGGAGCTAAGGAAAAACGTGACTGATGCTTACAGGTAGGTACAGACTACGGATTAAGCAAGTGGAAAGGAGCCGATTAAATTAAAAATTCTTATTAAATATTCTGTGAGGCATTTTATTTGTTGCATACGTACGAGTAGGTACCTGCAGGTATGGGACTTACTCGTGTGTGTCGTTTTAGTTTGGCATCTTAAAAAAATATTTTTAGCTTACCTACCCAACTGTAGACAACGCTACATGCCTACGAGACTGCGGACATTCGTAGGCATGTAGCGTTGTCTACTGTTTTGTCAACAGAAACGGTAACTAAGAACCTAGGAAACTGAGCGTTGCTCGCAGTCTCTCCTAGTCATGTAGCGTTGTCTACTGTTTTGTCAACAGAAACAGTAACTAAGAACCTGGGAGACTGAGCGTTGCTCGCAGTCTCTCCTAGTTATGTAGCGTTGTCTACTGTTTTGTCAACAGAAACAGTAACTAAGAACCTGGGAGACTGAGCGTTGCTCGCAGTCTCTCCTAGTCATGTAGCGTTGTCTACTGTTTTGTCAACAGAAACAGTAACTAAGAACCTAGGAGACTGAGCGTTGCTCGCAGTCTCTCCTAGTCATGTAGCGTTGTCTACTGTTTTGTCAACAGAAACAGTAACTAAGAACCTAGGAGACTGAGCGTTGCTCGCAGTCTCTCCTAGTCATGTAGCGTTGTCTACTGCTTTGTCAACAGAAATAGTAACTAAGAACCTGGAAGACAGGGCGTTGCTCCAAGTCTCCTAGGCATGAAACGTTGTCTACTGTTGATTAGTTAAACTAAAAGTATTTTTTTTGTGTAAAAAAGGTTTTTTTCAGGGATGACATCAATCTAGATAAACTTAGAGTGTAAAATATTGCCTGTATACAAAATTTCATCCAAATCGTTAGAGCCGTATTTCCGAGAAACCAATGATGTACCCAATGTAGCAAAAAAAAATTGAGTTAGGTCACCAAGTCTTTCGAAGCGTGGTCGCTACTCGAGAACTTTACTTCCCCAACGGGCGTCTAATCATTGGTCCGTACTCCAGTTATAATCAAAGATACAAAACACGTTTCACTACCTAAAACCACTTAAAGAATAATTTACTAATTTAAGTATACAAAACTAAAGGCCGTTCCACACCACAGACACAATCACTCGCAGTTCAAACCGCAGTGACACATGATGGATCTCGCGTTCCTTTTGTGGTTCTTCCGAGCGGTTACCTCCAAATACGTGGTGCGCAGGTTTTAAACGCATTCCACCATTTCGTGCGCCATTTCCCGAGGTGAAAGAAGCGGTGATTATGATTGATCGCCTGCACTCGAGCCGGCTGACTTGACGGCTTGACTTGTTGAATGGGCCCCTTATGTGTACGCGCCTCATTTGTTGCGAACTTCTAAGGCGATTAGGATTTTGTTTTTGAAGTGTTCCAATCGGAGTAGAATACCCCTGTAAATAGCCTATAAAGTGAAAAATAATTGCGCTCCAATTTTTTTGAGTAAATACAAGCTTTTACTTCAGTTTAAGTCCATGACACTAGTTAACAGCCGCCAATGATCAGGCTATAGATTCATGGGACTCATTAAGGCATGCTTCGAAATTTAAAAAAGCAAGCACAATAGATTTCTAATGAAAATAATATACGATCCTGTGATCTTGATTCCACTTCAAAAGTGCAGCATCAGATCCACATAATAATACTAAAAGAACCTATTGTCACCGGGAATACAGCTTCATACCAAATTTCAGCTCAATCGAACCCCTGGAAGTCGCTCTAAAATCAATTGCAAGATTTGACCCGTACTTGCAAGTTAAATAATTTTCGAAAAACTTAAAAATGTTAAGGTAGGTACAATCTTTTATTTGAAAAGAGTTTTTTTGTTACAAAAGCCAATAGATCAATAAATGAATGTAAATACGCGGTTCTAAATTCAAAAAAGGGGAACACAGTAAAGTCTAGTTGTTTGAAAATAGTCAAACATCAAACGAAACATTTAATCATAAATATTTTTTTTTTTTTATTTTATCTTAATTATATTACACTTTGTATTTCCTACGATTCTATTAAAAACAAAAGACGATTCTGGGCCTTGATTCCAACTCCAAATTTCATCATCAGATCAACTTCAAAATAACAAAAGGATCGATAAAATAGATTGCAAGATATAAACCTACCTGAACAAACTAACATACATATACATACATACATACAAACATTGCAAGTTAAATAAACGCTTTTTTGATACCAGACATCAGTTAGAGATTAATTGAAAATTAAGAATAAACTGAAATATGTACCTACCTACCTATAAAACAAAAAGTATCGGTTCTCAGCGGGGTTTCGAATAACCTAATATCAAATTCAATCTGCAAATACATTCGGTGTGGTATAAAACAGTTGGCATCGAAGTACAGTCAGCAGTCTATTGTGCAGTGTGCACCCGATAGCCGGCCATTCGGCGCAAATCGAGAATGAACGTAGATTAACTATTCAGAACTTCGTCTCAAGATGTTAATTTCTACGTTTGCTTTGTATTTAGGTAAGTTTCGATTCTCTGTTAATTTTCAAAATGTTCAACTGAGAGAAAGATAGGAAGCAGTTTGATATTTTGACTCGTCTCTACTTCTGTTCTAACAGAATATATCTATAACTATACAAATGAATAAAACATGGAGAAAATGCATATAAAGTAACAATGCTTCAACGACAACAGTTTTTTCTTTTTTAGAATAATTTATAAGAAAAACTATGTGAACCTAATACCGTTACGAAACACCCCACAAATATTGTGAATTCGTAAGAAAACGTAGCTATTTGTATTGTAATACGGGGTGACGGAAGCAATTATTTTTTATCGACATGCACGACCGCACTGGAGTGAGAGGGGAAGGAGAAGGTTTGAGAGGGGAAAGGGAGGGGAACAGCGGGACACGACGCATTGCACCCGCGGGAACTCCGCACAGATAGCGCGGAGACAAAAAACAAGGCAAAGGGGAAATCGGGGTAGAACACCACCGTAGTAAACAAAATGTTAGTGGTATTTAATATAAGAATACAAAAATATTAAAAGCTACAAATATGAACTAGGTACGTCTAATCATTTATTCATCATAATCATATAGCTGATAAAACAAACTGTAAACTGCTGATAAAAGTCCTCTTCCAGAGATATCAGTAACGATTAGTTTTGCGCTGCTCGCTTACAGTGGCTTCCCACGCGACCTTTGATTGACTATTACCATGGCTCATCGAATGAATTTTTCCTGTTCATAACCCACTAAATATTTAATTTTGTAACCGTAGATTTCAAAAGGCATGTCTAGAATAAAAAGTGGTAATTGATTAGCCCCAGATATTTTAAACAAAGGAGGGAATTGACCATAGGGTCCTATAGAAAAGTGATCATTAAGTTCAGTTGATTCCTTACCTTATATATATTTTACTAGCTGTCCCGACGAACTTCGTACCGCCTTACATTACATTACACTGCCCTACCTTACCCTACACTACACTACACTACCCTACCCTACCCTACATACACTACACTACACTACCCTACCCTACACTACTCTACACTACCCTACACTACCCTACACTACACTACCCTACCCTACCCTGCACTACCCTACACTACCCTACCCTACCCTACATACACTACACTACCCTAAACTACCCTACACTACCCTACACTACCCTACACTACCCTACACTACACTACCCTACACTACACTACCCTACACTACACTACCCTACACTGCACTACCCTACCCTACCCTACCCTACACTACCCTACCCTACACTACACTACACTACCCTACCCTACACTACCCTACCCTACCCTACCCTACATAAGAACCTTCTCCTGACAATAACGAACTCGACAAAAAAAGAATTAGCGAAATCGGTTCGTGCGTTCTGGAGTTATAGCGTCAGGAAGGAAAACCCGTTTTCATTGTTTTTTATTTTGTATTCTGCTATTCGGGACGGAAACAAATCCAAAAAATCAAAAACCATGGCAATCGGTCCAGCCGTTCTCGAGTTATAAGTGTTGTAACAAACACGACTTTCTTTTATATATATAGATTATTACTACTAATATTTAGGTACCACTATAACCATAAACATAAAACATTTATTCATAAACAGACAGAAATCACAACAAAAACAAAAGTAAAAAACATAAAGAGAAAGGCCATAAAAACCTAAGATAACGGCCTTAGTCAAGACACCCGTCTTTGCACTTCTCCGGTCCAAAAGTGCTCATGACCCTCGCCGCATTGCCACGCAGGATAGTAATGGACAAGCTCCTGTTGGACCAGGAACGTGCTGGCACGAGGGTCACCGCTATGCTATAAATAAATTATACTCTTGATTCGCTGAAAAGTGAAAATTAAGAACTTTCCACGAGTAACTTATATTTCGGATCATCAGAAGGGTTTTGGTTGTATCTAAGAAATAAAGTCGTCTTTGAGAAGTTTAGGAGTGTACAATCAATATTCACACACGTTTGCAACACGAGGCTTCACGATGATTCGGATGAAAACCGATTATTTTATAGGCTGCGATGAGTTCAGCACGGGGCTGGCTTCCCAAGTTGACAGTTCAGCTGCTCGATCAAAAGTGCTCGTAAAATAATTGGCGCCTCTGTCGTAGCCTCTGTAGGTAGGCTGCATTGTCTTTAATGGTTTGATAATCACAACGATTCTGATTGGCTAACAAACAAGTACCAACACTACCAACTTCCGGGTTCCGGTCTCGCACCGACCACGCCTTGGCCAAAGATGACTTATTACTAACCTAGCTAACCGCTTGACGTATCAAGATAAAACACACGGTGCTTCGACGCATGCATAGGTGGCGCCACGTCCTTGCGCTCCGACACGGTCATCCTGACGGCGATGCGTGCCTAGCAGCTGCCATAATCAGTAATGAGGAGTGGATGTGTGTTTAAGTTAGGTATTCAGATCACCTAACTTATCATAAATCTACTACAGATAAGTAGGCCTGTGGTATGGCCCTAGAATAGTACCACCCTATCCCTTCCCGAGGGTGTGGTAAGAGGTGACTAATTGATACAGATTCACGGAGGATGGGCAGCAGCGTCTTTTCTGCGTACCGTGCCACACACCGCGATCACCCACCTGGCTACCAAGCAATTGCGCCTTTGTACAGCAGTGAACGTTGCCTGGCTGATGTGATGACGATGAGATGTGTAGATACTTGAACTCCCCTTCCACAGGGCAAAGTTCACAAAAAAAAGGTAGGTACTTGAACTCCCCTTCCACAGGGCAAAGCTCATAAAAATAAAGGGAATACGTAGAGGTCGATGCTGTGTGACACACAGAGGCTCTAAAATGATAAAAGTCAGGTTGATGCTGTGCTCTAGGCGCATATGTCCATATGCGCCGTGGTACACAGGGGCCCTAAAAAAAAAAGGAAAGGTCGATTCTGTGCTCTGGGCGGTCTTGTACGCCGTGGTACACAGGGGAAAAGGAATGACGGTAAAAATGAGAAATAATTTGCAGTCGTCACTACAAGTATCATCAGGAAACCTGACCAAACAACACTGGCTGTAAACAAATCTACACGGAAACGACCAAATCATACGGTCGGCACCATCTTTTTCTTTGTTATAGTTTATGGTTAGTTAGTTTATGGTCAGTTAGTCTATGACGGTTCCGAACCAAGGTATCGTGTCGGCTCCATGCGGACATTGAGTCGTCAGACTAAAGAGTCGGACAACCAGCTGTCGTCAGTCTGTAGCATTGTCAATGGTAGTCGTGTACCTACGCAGTGCCTCTTAACTTGCACTGACACAACAGATAACAAAAGATTTCTCTAATGAAAACTGCTCACCCGATGGAATTCCAGTATTGTGCATCAACCACGCAAAGGTTGACTCTTTTCTCCATCACTGGGGCAGCTTCGCAGGTGCTTCGCTTCAAGCAGCTAGACATGTAGTGGCCCTGCCCCTTGCCGATATGGGTCGTAGATACACAGATCCGTAGTAGCAATCCATCCACAACACATCATATCCAATCTATAGGGGTTAAAATCTGGTAACCTCAATTCATGGGACGATGATGGCGTCCGCGTGGCTAGTATCAGCGTCAGAAAATTCTGATTTCGTTGTTCCAGAAGCACTTTCTATTTTGTGTTGCTCACATCACTATCTGGAACACGTGGGGCGTCCATGTCCTATCCCAATTCTGATTTCGGATCATCAGAAGGGTTTTGGTTGTATCTAAGAAATAAAGTCGTCTTTGAGAAGTTTAGGAGTCTACAATCAATATTCACACACGTTTGCAACACGAGGCTTCACGATGATTCGGATGAAAACCGATTATTTTATAGACTGCGATGAGTTCAGCACGGGGCTGGCTTCCCAAGTTGACAGTTCAGCTGCTCGATCAAAAGTGCTCGTAAAATAATTGGCGCCCCTGTCGTAGCCTCTGTAGGTAGGCTGCATTGTCTTTAATGGTTTGATAATCACAACGATTCTGATTGGCTAACAAACAAGTACCAACACTACCAACTTCCGGGTTCCGGTCTCGCACCGACCACGCCTTGGCCAAAGATGACTTATTACTAACCTAGCTAACCGCTTGACGTATCAAGATAAAACACACGGTGCTTCGACGCATGCATAGGTGGCGCCACGTCCTTGCACTCCGACATATACAATCTGAATATCATCATTATTATTATTCATCATTATCATATCATTAGTCATTATGAATAATCGTGAAAATTTAAAATCTGATCTGGGTTTACCAATTGTGAATTTAAAAAAAAAACTGTTTTAAAATTCCTATTCAAATCAGATCAGTCCACTTGCAAGCTTTTTATGGAAAATTCGAAAGTCTCAAACTTATGTATGTATTCGTAAATGTTTTTAAGGTCCTGTACACCCCAGGGGTGACCAACGGGACCCTATTAAAAAGCCTCCGCTGGCTGTCTGTCTGTCTGTTAGCGGACTGTATTTCATGAACCGTAATAGGTAGAAAGTGGAAGTTTTCATAGAGTGCGTATTACTGTTGCCGTTATAACAACAAATAATCAAAATAAATATTTAAAGGGGGACCCCTATACAAGTAACGAGATTTTAGTTTGTTCTGCCTCTCTGTCAACGGGTTTATATTTCATGAACGGTAATAAGTAGACAGTAGAATATTCACAAAGTGTGTATTTCTATTGCGGTATTAACAACAAATAATTAAAATAAATAATTAAAAGGGGCCCCTATACAAGAAACGAGGTTCTAGTTTGTTCTGCATCTCTGTCAACGGGCTAATATTTCATGAACGGTAATAGGGTAGATAGTTGAATTTTCACAAAGTGTGTATTTCTATTGCCGTTATAACAACAAATAATAAAAATAAAATAAAGGGGCCGACAAGAAGCGTATTTTTTTTCTTGTACAATGGTATGGAACTCGTATTTAGCCATTTTTTTGAATAGTTTTAATTTTTCAATACCTATCCTTAGTTTTAAATTTAACATATTTCTCTTAATTTTCATACTTACCAGCAACAAATTATTACATTCCTAAATGTTTCTAAACAAATAATACTACTGTAAGATAAAGACACGTTTTCTCTGAAAACATGAGCTGTATCCCTATGAATACAATCGCATCAGCCTGAGGGTCTCGGGGGCGATGCGACGTCTTTTTATAATCTGTTTACTCACTGCTCACTTACCAGATAATCTTTTTATACCAAACACCCGCTGATGCGCTCAGGAGCGATTTTAAAAATAACATGTCACTTCCAAAGAGCTAGGGAATTTTGGTACAGATTTTTGTGATTTTATAAATTATAAGTTTGTGTGAGTTTTGCTGCTTCTAACCTGATGGGAAGTGATGCAGTCGATAAGCAACCTCAAATAATGCCTATTCACGCTCACTTTTTCTCAGGATTTACTAGTATTTTTTAGACCTAGATTTTGACGTTTGACTTGGAACTACGTAATAATAGTCGTTTATTTTTATAGTAAGAATCACTACACATGTCAGAACGGAGAAGGTGTATGCGTTAAGGGTAAAAAGTTGTTCGTTCGTTTGTTTTATATATAGTAAAACTAATACCACTAAATAACTATTTTTTACTGTCAAACTTGAAGTTTAAATAATTAGCATAAAAATAATGTTACAATAAGCAAATCACAATGGATTGATATTTACAAGAAATATAACTAGGCCCTTACTGGCCCAAACGACCTCATCACACTTGTAACCAATTATACTCATAATTTTTTTTCAAAAATTTACTTAACCATATTTATATTTTTACCTTTTCACATTCGTAAATTTTAAATTACTTATAGCTAAATGTTTTTTGAAACTTTCTTTTATTTTCAAGTTCCCTAATGCTATCATAATCGCTTTATCTTAATACCTCTTTGGCAGTGTTAATATGCCTGTAAAATTGGGTAAACACAAGAACCCCCAACTTAATTCCTTTCGGAACTCGCGCACAGCATTTAACTAAGTTTAAGTGTACATAAAATTTTATTGACCCATATATGAAATAGTAAGACAATCCCATCGTATCCCAGGCTGGGAGTTTCCCGAGTCATTAGACGCATTTTTATTGCTCAATGACAATAAACATGTCGTAAGCTATCGACTGAAAACATTCATAGGAATCAGTTCTCCCCAGTTTATTCTATTATTACGATTATTTCGTTCGATTGT
This sequence comes from Coleophora flavipennella, assembly GCA_947284805.1. Classification (NCBI taxonomy): domain Eukaryota; kingdom Metazoa; phylum Arthropoda; class Insecta; order Lepidoptera; family Coleophoridae; genus Coleophora; species Coleophora flavipennella. The sequence goes on along the minus strand of OX369285.1, from coordinate 5,926,928 downwards.
AACTTACTCGTACATTATGGTTATTATTTCAGGCAATCATTTTATTTACTGGCAATATCAGCCTCAAAATATATTTTTCTCAAACAGGCTTGGAAATTTGAGCATTATTTTGACTACCTTCTTCGAGATATATCGAAATTGCTGTACTGGCTAAATACACTAATCAACTTTGTATAATACTCAAAGCTTCATTCGAAGATATTTGAAAATCTTGAGATTTTTTTTAATTAACAAAGTTATATGAATAAAAGCAGAATTAAATGCCTGGTTTAACAGTGAAATAAAAAAACTTGCATCAATACAAAAAAAAATAAGTTTATTAAGACGAACAAAACAGTACCTACATACAATATTTAGTTGAGAGTTTAAAGAAAAAAAATCAGATTAGACCTGAGTTTAGTAAGAAAAACAAAAAAAAAGTATCTATGTATAAAATTAATAGTCAGTCGGACCGCCTAAAGCATTTGCTAAGGCTCTACATCTCCTTGGCATGCTCAGTAACAAGTATTTAATAGTGGCCTGGGGTATCATGCTCCACGTTCGCGAAAGATGTAAGAAAAGATCATGTTCTGTTCGTAAGTTCTGAGGAAGCTGTAGGAATGCAATTTTTCCGAGTAAATCCCAGACATGCTCAATAGGATTCATGTCACAGGACTGTGGAGACCAGTCTAAGAGCTTGATATCATGTTCATGGAAAATATTTAAAACAGGTCCTGCAGTGTGCATGCGAGCATTATCTTGCAGAAACAAGAAATTCTCTCCCATTTGAATTCGGTGCGGAATAATAATCGGTTCTACCACCTCGTGACGGTATTTTTCTGCATTGATGTTGCCCCGTATGAAAACGAGGTCAGTTCTTCCGCCAAGACGAATTCCATCCCAGACCATTATTGTGCCCCCCTGATAAAGATTTACTTCCTGAGGACAACGAAGCGGTTCGTGTCATCCAGAAGCTCGCCACACGCGTACTTTCTTTGAATTAGGGTGAAAACTTAATCTGGATTCATCAGAAAACAACACACGAGCCTACTCATCCTCTGGCCACTCTAGGTGAACACGTGCCCATCGTAACCGGAGACCACGATTGCCTCGCTGGAGAGCTACAACCCGCAACGGCCTTACGAGGAGTGCTGACAGCCACCTGGTGTTGAGTTTGCAGCCTTTCAACTAGTTGCCGCGCCGTAGTTTTAGGCTCCCGCCTAACGATATTTCGAATAAAGCGGTCTTGTCTCTCAGTTGTAACACGTGATCTACCTGGATGTCTTTCGGCCGTATTCCCGGTGAGCCGATAAAGTTGCCATAACATTCGAATTACCGACTGGTTGGAGTCGATGGCATCAGCAACTTGACGTTGTGTACTTCCGGCTTCCAGTATGCCCACAGCGCGTAACCTTTCATCTTGAGTTAAATGATGGCGTGGCATTACCGCTTATAAGCCAAACTTTATTTCAAAGAAAATATAAAACAATTTTCAACACAAGAAAATAAAATTCCAGTGAACAAACGAAGAAACTTAATAACAAGGTAAACCTCTGTCGCCAATGTAATCGAAAATAATGTAAAAAACAAGATATATTGTTAGATTTTTTTAAATTGGAACATCATTTAACGAGATTTTATTTAGTTTAAAATTTTATAGGTGACCGGTTTTTTTTTGGAAGAGATTATACAAAAAAGCTAATTTTGATATTTGAGTCGTAGACAAAGTTGACTAGTGTACATGCGAGCAGCGGCCGGCAAAAGTTGTATGAAAATCTATATCTGTCGGGTTTTAGCAGCCAAATAAATTACTATGTAAACTCATATCTGTCGTGTAATTTAAAAATGGAAAGATCTTTTACTCTGAAACATGGCAACATAGTTTTATTTAAATTTTGAATGAAACTTTGGCGCGTGAAAAATTATTGTTCTTCGTTGTTAGTCATTGATTTTGAAAAGTAATGATGGACATTGGACACGTATGTTTGCCTCGGCTTCGCCTCGGCTCACATTTACACGTTCGTCCATCGTCTCTTTTACTGGCCACTACAGTAATGTACTATTTATAAATCAGTGTTCTGTTTTCAAATAAAGTACGAAAAATATCGAGGTGGGTAGCAGTTATTATTTATTGCTTACAATTTTGCTTGCTCGAAAATGTATTGCGCTACATTTTTCCATGGTGCTGGCTCGCGGAGCTCCTAATTTCTAATGGGCCATTTGCCACTTTGTCGATTGCTGGTATAAATCAGAGCAGTGCCGGTGCTGTGTTGGTTCGCAGGAGTTATTGCCCCGTCTTTGGCTGAATGTCACGACATTCTTTTATTTCGCACCGAATTTAGATAAATTCTCTACTGTTTTTCTGTCGTTCCCTGATTATGAACCTTGTTCCTTGGAAACTGGATACATTTTTTGGAGCTTCAAAACAACTTAGTAGCATACTTACTACTGGTTTATCTTATTGGAGTATTTCTCAATGGTTTTTGAACAACACAATAGTTAGACTTTAGTTTTTACTTTACTTGTAAGTATAATAACACCAGCCGAAAGACGCGTCCACAAAGGCCTCCTGTAAGATTTCCACAACGACCGGTTTTGCGCTGCCCGCATCCAGTGGCTTCCCGCAACTTTTACCAGTTTGTCAATCCACCAAGTGGGAGGCTTACGTATGCTACGTCTTCTGGTGCGTAGTCACCACCCGAGAACTTTACTGCTTCAACGGCTATCCGTTCTACGAGCTATGCACCCCGCCGACTGCCACTCTAGATTAGTGATTATGTAAGCTAAAATAATGTGTTTCAGATTTCCTTCACCTAAGGGTTGTCTGGAGTAGATCGCTTCTAAGCGATAAGACCACCTATATCTACAACTTCCTCGATCATTGCATCTGTTTTTTTTATTCGTGTTTTTAATCAATCAATGATGACGATATGATATTTATACAGGGTGTAACAAAATTGGTGTAGTAGCCATTCTCTGGAACCTCTCATCATACTGAATTTTTTTTCACATGAGACCCATTGTCAATTAGCAAAAAAAAAACTCTTCATATAAATCGATCAGCTTATTTTGTGCATTTTCTGTATGCAGCATCGTTTTTTTTACTATAGTTTCCTTACTGAAAATCGTTTAGTTTTACATATGTAAGTAGAAGCTCCAGTTAACAGTTTCTACACCAATTTTGTTATATACTAATATTAGTTGTCACTAACGCCGCATACTGTTGAGATACTCTTTAAATTGTGTGAAACAATTAAAGTTTGATATATTACAGCGGGCTATTACAAAACGTTAAAGAAACGACCTCAATGACCTCAGTGACCCCAGTCACAGCAACCGAGTACAATTTTGTTACATTTTATGGTTTTTGTTAGTTTCCTAAATCTCATGCAGGGAATTGCCTTTGTATTTCATCATCATCATCATATCAGCCACAAATCGTCCACTGCTGGACAAAGGCCTCCCCCAAGGATTTCCACGACGACCGGTCCTGCGCTGCCCGCATCCATCGGCTTCCCGCTTCTTAGAAAAGATGGCCGATGGGGCAGTAAACTTCTCGAGTGGCGACCGCGCACCGGAAAACGTAGCGTAGGCAGGCCTCCCACGCGGTGGACCGATGACCTGGTGAAGGCCTTTGTATTTATTGTAATTTAATCCTAAATCTCATTAAAGTGCTATAAATAGCGTAGTACACAGCATTAATTCAGGAGTGGCCGCTGAGGACGAAAGTTAAAGAAAGTTTTGTATTTATTCACCATCCCATCGCCTGATTGATACGGTCAGGCCTGTAAATGTAACCTGAAGCTGTTCTGTTCAAAATTAAGGACAAAAGCTGTTTTTTTTTATTCACAATTGGTTAGCCCTTGGCATTATCTCACCTGATGGTAAGAAATAACTGATGCAGAAAGCTAGAATAATTAAATGTTAGAGATACTTAATTTTAATTATTAATTAAAATATATTTTGTCTAGAACTACGGTTTTCATTAATAGTAAGAGATCTATTAGATCGCTCACATACAGAACCTTATTTCTTTTATTAAACTACTAGCTTTTTCCCGCGACTTCTCCCGCGTGGACATCGTTTTTATGACTGTCTTTAAAGACCTTAATGACTTAAGTATTGCGACTATAAATTGAAATGTAAGCTATCCTATATTTCAAGTTGATCCGATTTGCATACGGTGTGCAAATCAAATTTAAAATCGGTTCAGTAGTTTAGGAGTCCATCGCGGACAAACAACGTGACACATAATTTTTATATATAAAACTAGCTGTCCCGGCGAACTTCGTACCGCCTTACATTACATTACACTGCCCTGCCCTACCCTACCCTACACTACACTACACTACCCTACCCTACACTACCCTACCCTACCCTACATACACTACACTACACTATCCTACCCTACACTACACTACACTACACTACCCTACCCTACACTACCCTACCCTACCCTACATACACTACACTACACTACACTACCCTACCCTACACTACTCTACACTACCCTACACTACACTACCCTACACTACCCTACCCTACACTACCCTACCCTACCCTATCCTATCTCTCAAGTTGGATCAAACTGCACATGGTGTGCGAATTTTATTATAATCGGTTAAGTGGTTTAGGAGTCCATTGAGGACAAACATTGTGACACGAGATTTATATATATTAAGATAATAAGTTTCGTCAGGGTAGGCGTTCCAGGCATCAAAGGCGGTTGTTTTGCTTCTTTCATATGTAAGTTCCACGAATATCTACGGTTTTCAAGATATTCTAGTTTCGATTTTCAGATTTTATATGAAAAATGTCTTTGCTCGAATTTATCGTCAGTTTGTGAAATAATATCATCATACAATTAAGCTCGTGTACTCGTAACAGTTCCCATACTTATTTTAAAAAAAATATTTTTCACGATTATTAATTTCAAGATTTATCATGTCTTTCCTCTCATCAGACCTGTGCCTCTCTAGAATTATATCAATTTCTTTGATTCACATGTTTATTGAAAATGAAAAACCTAAACACAAAATTGTTGGAGAAAATGTATAAGACTCAATTCACCCCTCTGGTTAATTCCCAGTTTTCATTGAGTTTTTTAAAAATTTGTTTCAACCTTTTTGCCTTTTTATGAAGCTGGCGAAATGGGACCATTTTTCGTGTATTTTACTGGCCTAATTGTATGATGATTTTTTTTTACTGACCTCATAGTCCAGCAAAGATATTTTTCATACAAAATCTGAAAATCAAAACGCGAATATCTTGAAATCCGTGGACTTTCGCGGAACATACATAGGAGTGATTCGAATACTCCTTGATATAAAGCATCCAAAAAAATTTTGACGTGTCTTTGATGGCCACCATGTATATAGTAAATACGAATGATAAAAATTATTTAAATCATAAACGACAAAAATAAATGTTTAAAAACTAAAAACCGACTTCAAAATGACATTCATTCAAAAGTATGAAATAATATTATTATACTTAAATACACTCAACTAAAAATAGCTACCGACCTCAAAAAAAATTAAAGCCCCTAATTTAATTCGTACCTACCTTTGATTTTGTTATTGTTGTTTAATGTTGTGTATTTAAGTATAACAATATAATTTATACTTTTGAGTAAATTTCATTTTGAAGTCGGTTTTTAGTTTTTTTAAACTTTTATTTTTATTTTCTTTATTTTTAGTGATAATGCTATCTATCTAACAACGTTAAACTCAATTACCTACTCACCAATAGGAATTATCAAATCATAATACATGTGTTTCATTAACAGATACAGAGTCCTGTGGCTTCTATCATCATCTCAGCAGCATGAAAGTTAAGGAGTTAAATCGTCCATCATCAGCTCATCTGAATAACCTGAAAGAATACAACTTATCGGTCTATGCATACCTACGTATATATTTAGGTATAATATTGAATTAATTTACCTCCAACTCATAACCGTTAAAGAGTTGTACCTTCCTTCATCAGCTTATCAACATGAGATGATAACAGACGCAAGTATTTTAATAGCTTTAGAAAACATATGAATCACGTAATAAGTGCCTACGTAATAAGTAATTTGAGGGTTGTCCTCGATTTCCCTGGGATCCCATCATCAGATCTTGACTTGGTGACAATGGGAGTAAATTCTTTCGAAAAAAATAATAATTTTGATTTTCGGTCCACAATTGACGGAGAAATCGGTGAACATACATTAAAAAATTATATATATATATATATATATATATATATATATATATATATATATATATATATATATATATATATATATAAACAGTCGAACATAGAACCTCCTCCTTTTTGAAATCGGTTAAAAAACCAGATGAGTTTGGACTATGGAGCCCAAAATTTCAATTCAAATAATTTAATAGGAACTCCGTTCGTCCCGTAACTAATGGTTTATCGTCTGATCGGCTGAAAGCAAAGTTTGAGTCACACATTATATTTTTCATCGAACCATCAAACCCAGCTTCACTTACACGGGATGCTTGAAAAATTCGCGTTGTCTGGTTGTATTTTGGCTCGTACGTCAAAAAATTTTAAGTAACTTTTATATTTTAAACATTTCTAGATTTAGAAAAGTATTTTCAATACAGTTGCTCAAAAAGTGGTCCTTTATATGCCAGTCAAGTGTGCGCAAAATAGATTTTACCGCACACGTGCTTTTACTTTACCACTTTTTTAATTTCTAGCTCGGAGGTACAAGACATTTCTAGCAAACAAAAAATATAATAACCAAAGATACAGACTCTTCTTTAATACTTTTGATAAGAGAATTTGAAAAGTTATTGTTCCTCCGTGAGGTTAGTACATAACGCTAGCTGAATAGATTCTCTTTGGCTTATATCTTTGTTAAGAAAAGAGAATAATGAAGCGCATAGGATATACCAAGGAATATGTAATCTTTTCCAAGGAGGTTTTAAAGTTTACAAAACTTCTGGTGTACTCATTTTGTCAGAGTCGCTTGTTAGGTAAGTACCCGATATTCCTCTGATACTTTCTATTATACTCAGGCCTTTGTTCTAAGGCATGCATTTATTTGTGCCCGATCGGACATTTTGCATCTAAATTATCTGTTCTACGTTCGGATGTAGATACCGCTTGTCTCTTTCTTGAATTTTGGATGCACCCCGTCAGAGTTGGCCGGTGATTTCACGTGAGCTGCATTTGGACCTGCGAACTTCACAGACGATAATGAAACCCGAATTAGGAGTGTCGTGACGTCATTTAGTCAACCTGGGCATTGTAGTATCTGTTAACTTATTTATTTTACATTTTGTGCGGATGTTGCCTGTGTTCTTGTTTATTTATCTGAATCGCAACTACTTTTTTCCCTTTTTACTTTATCTACTATAGAGAAACATCAGTGAAGTTTTTTGATTTTCCCGATACTATATGTCACCCCTAACGTACTTTTAAGACAAACGGAACTAGTGACTCTTAGTTAATTTGCTAAGACTTATTTTATGTAACCAAGTTTTTCCATGACAAAATTAATAATATATAAAATAGAGTCAAATATCAATAGCAAATTAATTAATTAATTAAAATTCCACCTAAGCGTGGCGTAATAGTTAACTCCATTAGCTTCACATAAGGAGATCGCGGGTTCAATTCCCGGCGGAGCCTAACTTCGTAAGACTCAGTTTGGTTGGTGGAAGGGCATTTTTTATGCCCGCCTGGCTAGCTACCACCATCTTATCTAAGTCTTGCAGCCATAAATCAATGTTTACATTGTTATGGGGAATCTTAGTAGTAAGCTCGCTTCAATCTACGGCATCTTGTCACTTACTATCAGGTGAGGTGATGCCAAGGGCTTACCAATTGTGGATAAAATAAATAATTAAATTTATACATTAAGTCAAAACCGGATAGCGGAATTCTAAAAAAAAAATATAAAAAATGTAATCTGACATTAATTAATTGTGTAATAGCATTATTCTATTTTTAATCAACTTTGATTTTGAAACCTGTTTTTATTGTTTTTAATTTTTTTGATATCTGTATTTTGATTATAAGTTGTACTAGCTCGGTAGTAGTTCGGTCAATTATAGCGGCGTTAATAGTAAATAGTTTGGTGGTTATAAAATTTAATTAAGGGCAGTCATCAGTCACTAGCCGGCTGCTGGCGCCAGATAAGGTAGGGTCAGGCTGCAGTGATGAATGGACCCTTAACAGACCTCAAGCACGCCGCCGCTGACAGCTATAACGAAATGTTTGAATAACCCACTACGCTATTAGCACGACGAAGCGAAGGTAGCAAGACATTCACTTGTTTTATATTGCATACTAGGTGTTGCCCGCTGCTTCGCCCCCGTAAATATCGAGAGAAAGTGTTTTTTTTATAGTCTATGTCTATCCAGAAGTTTCATTCCAACTATTGATCATCATCATCATCATGTCAGCTCACATACGTCCCCACCCAGGGGTTCGAGCCTACCCTGAATTAGGATGATCGGTCTACCACGCGGGCCCAGTGCGGGCTGATCGACTTTACACACAACCTGCAAGTTTCTCCGCAGGCGTGTGCAGATTTCCTCACGATGTTTTCCTTCACCGTAAGAGCGTCGGATAAACGTACATAAGAAATCTAAATTCGAAATCACATTGTTAAGTGGCAGGATTCGAACCACGACCTCCCGGACAGGAGGCAGCGGCCCTAGGCTTTACGCCACCGAAGCTCCTCCACTGATCAAACTGACGCCACGATTGATCAAATCGGATGAATAGTTTCACAGGTTACCTCCTATATACAAACTTTACCTCTTTATAATACTAGTATAGCTGGAGTGAGATGACTTATGATAATTGGGCTCTAAAATTTTTTGCTTTCACCCTGAACTCCAATCGACATTCTGAGAATGTATGTAAATGTCTAGAGTGCGCAAAGCGTAAAAGTTACATAATTAAATTTTCATTGTCATAATTTGCACTTATCACTAACTCACTATTGTTACTGACTGACTCTGTTTTCAACGGGTGCCTACAACTACTGGTTTCAAATGTTTTTAAGGTAAAACTGCTTTGCGCACGCTTGACTTGGGGAGTAAGCTAGTGGATGCGTGACGAGAGCGTTACAGAAGTTTGGTCGGGCGAGGCGAACGGAAGTTGAGAGGGATATATAAATTAGAGAACATAGAAAGAGAGATACTATTTATTTTTGTTTACCAACAATATCGGTTGCCAAGGCAACAATATCGGTTGTCAAAACAAACATTTAAGATAAAAAAGATTTGATCATTTTCAGAGGATAATAAAACTCTTTTCGTAAACTGTCTATGCCTCCATATGACAAAAAAGATTTGATTGTATACGTATTTACTTTCATACATACAGATGGAGCTAAAGAAGTTTTACTTCAGTCGTGTGGTCTACAGCACACTCGTATTTATTTAAAAGCTTTTAATTAACTTGCAATGTATGTATGTATGTTTGTTCGGGAGAAAACTTGCAAGTTAAATTTGACCAACTTCTCGATTTCTAAGCTGAAATTATTTATGCATATGTATATCGCGTGACAATGCAATATTAAAAGCTTGTACCTAAAGGTTTTTAGGTTTTTCGAAATTTTTTTAATAGCTTTTATTTAACTTGCAATGTATGTATGTTTGTTCGGGTGAAATCTTGCAAGTTAAATTTGAACCACTTCCCGGTTTCCGATTGAGCTGAAATTTTGCATGCATATGTATATCGCGTGACAATGTAATATCAAAAGTTTTTAGGTTTTTCGAAAATTATTTTTTATTGTTTCATCGAACAATGTTTCAAACCCTGAACATTAGTACAACTACTTCGCATTTAGTCACTAGAATGTAGTTACCTACCTTAAGAAGACACTGTGGCGCCGACATCCTCCGTCTTCGTCACATTATTCATAAGTTCGTTACCGTGGTCTCTCGGACGGACGGACGGACGGTTGGAACTCAAACAACACAGGATTCATGTTATTAATCATTCAGGCTCCTTATCGAGTAGTGGTGATGAGGGTTCTGCTAATTGTGATTATTGGTAACGAGGTGCTGACCGAGATGACCGTTGACCAGTGGTGAGGCAAAGGAATTTAATCAAGCAAATACGATGTTTTGTCAATTTAAGATAACAGTATAAATCTTTAGAACAGATGGCCGTTAGAACCAAAGTAACCGACATAGCTCACAGAATCGCTAAACTGAAGTGGCAGTGGGCAGGGCACAAAGCTCGTAGAACAGATGGCCGTTGAGGCAGTAAAGTTCTCGAGTGGCGCCGCGCACCGGAAGAGGTAGAGTATGTAGGCCTCCCACACGGTGGACCGACGACCTGGTGAGTGCTGCGGGAAACTGGTGGATGCGGGCAGCGTAGGACCAGTCGTCGTGGAAATCCTTGGTCCAGCATTGAACGTCTTTCGACTTATATTATTATGATAATGATGATATGATAAACCCTTATAATTTGGGTCAGTCAAACTCGAACAAACAAGGGAGATTCACTAAAGTAGGGCTGTTCTATGATGACTGCTATGTCATGTTACTATTTTAGTACACTCAGTTTTTTTACAAGTGAAATGCCTTTCAAATCACATACGGGGTACCAAGTCAAAAACCTGGACTGTAATCAAAATGATGAAAAAGTATTACTGAAGTGACGAAAAAAATCGTTTTCCTCCATAGCAACCAAGTAACCAACCACGGCTCCATAGCAATCAACTCAGATACTTTGATATCAGGAGTTTAAGGCTCCATGATCATACCATCTAAACCGCGAGGCTACGGGCCGAGCTCTGCGTAGGCCATAGCACATAGCACGGAGCGCTCCCTGCAAGGCTGGAGAAAAAAAAGGGTTAGGTACGTCAAATGTAGTGTGCCCCGACACAGCCTCACCCGATTTTTTTATTGCATTGTGAAACTTTTATTATTGCATTGTCACACGATATAATAATTTCAAACACACATGCAAAATTTCAGCTTAATCGGAAACCGGGAAATGGGTCAAATTTAACTTACAAGATTTCATTACAGACACTGGGACAGGTGAAACTAAATGAAAGCTTGTAATAAACACAGTTTACAAAAATATTGCTATAGTGTAATGTCATAGTGGTCATCATAGAACGGCCCGATTACAGGTACTTACTGATAAAATTCACAAAGAAGTTGAGATACACAACTACGAGTATGTAGGTAAATTTACTGGCATAAAGTACAGTCTTGCTGAGGTAAGGCGAACTCTCCTCCATAAGCGCGCAACGCCTGCGAGTCTAACAAGAAGCCACTATAATAGCTATCTACTACAGCGCCCGAACTCAATACAAAATTTGCCAAGCAACCTCCTATTCAGCAACACATCTATTGAAATTGAAACACGTATAACAAGCAGTCCATTCACAACACATTTAGACAACATCCTCATTATCAAAATGTGTTTTCAATTGGCTGTTTGTCTGTCACTGAGGTAACTTCGCCGTTCGTTGAAATATTAAAATGTCCATACAAAGGGCCGTTCGCTCGTTACACGAAGCGTTCACCTTCTCACTCCTCATTAAAATTTGTACGACAGCTTCTAAATTCTACTCTTTTCTCCGCACCTCCATTTCAATATACAGGAAAAAGTGGAAGAGCTGTGTACAGAGAGGCGAAGTGGGTGGCAAAAGTTTTGCCCCCCCCACCCAGCCCAGGGGGGCAAAAAGTGTTGCGACGGGCGAACGGGGGTAGCTGTAGCTATGTCGGTGAAAAGTTTTCCGTGTTGCGGGCAGCGGGTGGGAGAAGGAGGGGTAGGGGCGCCTGCGCCCTGAACCTCTACGGAGCCGCCGTGGCAGTCCTGCCCCGGACTCTGGCTTTGACGCACGAAGCTACTCTATTTAATGCTGAAACTGCCATGTTTACGTAATAGATGCTGTTAATTGATGCGCGTGAATATATCGTTTTATTATCTGTTGGATTTTTTTAGGATAATTTTTGAATTCTTAGTTTACCACTTTATCTTGAACTTTCTACGTCTCGATGTCTCTTTGTTTTGAGATATTGTTTTTCAATTTTTTACCCATACTGTAAAGCAAATTTTTGGTTATATCCTGATTAGTATTTCGGGATAATTAAACTAGTTAGGTCACCGAGGTCGCGGGAGGATCGATACGCCTGCCCCGCACCCCGGCACCGGCTACTTAGCGCCGCCTACGACACCGCGACCTCCTCTTTTAGGTGGTGTGTTGAAGACGTTTTAAAAATTTACAGTTCTGCGATCATGACTAAAAGATACATAATCGTTGCACAAACAGAGCTAGAACTAAATTATCACCAGCATCAAATAACTAACCAATTTATTTAAAATAAAAACCCGACTGCATAGAAACATGACCACTCTTTTTTTGGCAGTCGGGTTAAAATGTTTTCTATGTCACTCATGGGATGAAGACAAATCTAATGACACCTCTAACTCAAAATCCAATTAAGTCATGTAGGCTCGCAGACTTAGCCAAAAAACAGACATACATACTTACAACCGGGGGTAACCTCCTTTTTGGCACTCGGGTAAAAAAGCAAGTACATAGTAATTTCAACACTCCAACACTCGCATGTCGACAACAAGATTTTAAGTATCATCTCGAACTTTTCTGTTTTCTTTTCATCTGAAACCTATCTGTTCTTAAGGCCTACTGAAAACATGTGGGTAACAGCTGTTACCTGTTCTTCAGGAGTATGACGCAACGAAGGTTGTAATTTTAAATTATCTGACTGCCACGCTGATAAGCCACGTGACAAGACACGCAAACGTCACCTCGAGCAGCAGAACTCCGCCGCCGCCGACGCTGAACTTGAAAACGACTCGCGCGCAACTTTCCTGCTACGGGATTTGTTGCGAGTTGTTGCTCCGTTTGTTAACAAACTAAATTTGAGTTGCTAAACTAAACTTGGTGGATATTTAAAGGCAACTTTTTCTCGGAGTCAACGGCCGTTTGGACCGTCACCCAGTTTCGGAGTACCTCCCGAGTTATGGCAGTTGTTGGAAACTACTTGGTCCAGCAAGGGCTGCAGTTGGAAGGTCGGGCTAATTTGACCTTGTACGCAATTTCTGTTTGAATAGTTGTTAGTGTTGTTGAATGGCCGAGTTGGTGATAAGTTCAATGTTGTGGTCGGATTTGGTTCTTAATTTTATACTGATCGGCTGTTTTTTTGGTTTACGTTAATAATTTTAATTTAATGAACTTATTGTATGTTCATAGTGGAACTATTATTTTATTTGAAAAATATTAAATTTATTTAATAAAGAACAAATTTAATGGTAAACATTGTACCATCACATTCAAACATATTTTTGATGTGGAACATCTAATGTGGCAGGTCAGACCAGCTGTGGCGTGGCGACGTATAGTCAGGCACTGTGTATTGATGAGTCAGCAAGACAGTAATATGTCATAATTACATAAGTACCTAATTACCTTCCCAGCAGTAGCAAACTAAATTATACTGGGGTATGACTAACTGGCCTTTGTAAATCGCAGGTGATTTAAAACAAGATATTTGCTTCGCATTTGTTTCTCTCTGTTCTCCTATCCCGCCTATAAATCACACTGCCCAGAGGAATAAGGACTGGAATCGCCTTTACAGGCAATACCTCTTTCTCAAAAATGGTGGTCTAACAGGTACACGAGGCGTATACACGTTAACGTTTATATTACCCCATTTCATAAAGTTGTTTTGCGCAGAATATCAAACTGAATTAAACTTAAGCATAAGCATATTGTTTATATTGTGCTATGTTTTCTTTCTTTTCTTGATGTGAAACATCTAATGTGGCAGGTCAGATCGGCTGTTGGCACACGTTAAGTATTGTCTATCGATGCGTAAGTGAGACAGTAACATTTCATTGTGTTGAGTATGAAAGAGCTAGGAAGTATTGTATACTTCATTCAAAGGTTTGGTACAGACTAGATAAACACAGTACATTGTTTTTGATTACGCCATGTTTTTTATCATGCCATATTTATTTCCTTTAATAATAATCCTTTCATGCATATTTATATGTAAAATAGTTTCGATGTTTTACATCTACCAATCGTCTCGCGTCGTCTCAATTTGTATTGCAAATTAAACAGGTAAATTGTGAAATGGCCTACAATTCTCTAACCACAACAAAACCTTAAACTGCCTTAATGAAATAATGCAATGAATTCTAATGTAATAATCTAACTCGTCCAAAGCAATTATTTCGCTCATCTCCGTGCAAAATAAACAAAATCGGGGCAACGCCAGGCCAATACTGATTCTAACGCAGATTGTCTAATTCACAAAACGTTTTGCAAGCTAAAATACATTCGATTTCCAAAATGCCTTATTCACTAAAATTTCTACTGACACACCGAAAAACGTGGTTAATATTTGTCATCTTTGCAATGAGAATTTGCAGTAATTGCAATTTATTCCGATTGGACGTTTTGCGTTTGTATAATTATGGCGTTTTTCCAATCGGACCATTTACACCTGAGCCCAGAACCTGCCCGATGGCGAACGACTCAATTAACTGGATCTCCATCTCGCCGTCAAAGGCTTCAAACAAATTGGCCACGACAAAATAATGCCGGAGATAACGGCTGATTAAGCTCAGGACACACTGAGGAAATTTGTGAGGTGTACAGCGCAATTTTTTATTTTATTTGTTATTTATCCACAATAGGATTATCTCAATTTATGGTATAAGTGACGATGATGCCGAAGATGGAAGCGGGCTTATCAAGATTTCCCAACACAATGTTAACATTGATGTTTGGCGGCAACAAGATGCTGGTAGCTAGCCAGGCGGTTATAGAAAACTCCCTCCCACCAACCAAACCAAGTTTTATAAAGTTAGATTCCGCCAGGCATTGAACCCGCAACCTCCTAGTGTGAACCTAACGGACTAACCATTACGCCACGGAGGCGGTTAAATGCATGGATTTTGTAGATGTGTTAACCGATGCAATTACCAGAAGCGCCATGAAAAATTTAAATTATTCTCTACTTCTAAAATCTACTAGGCTTAATTGTGTAATTTTTTGACAGTAAAAAATAGCGCCTACCTCTACGTCTGAAATCGTTGTCATCAGTAGGCTTTTTTTATTATTCTCAGTTGGTAAGCCCTTGGCATTATCTCACATGATGGTAAGTGACGATGATTCCGAAGATGGAAGCGGGCTTACCAAGATTCCCTAACGCAATGGGGATCTGGCTATCTTATCTTCAAGCTGGAACACATCAATGTTGTTAACACTGATGTTTGGCGACAAGACTTAGATAAGATAGGGGTAGCTAACCAGGTGGACTTTGCGCCTCGTGTGGCCGTGTCTTCCGGCCCAAGCGACCGCCCGCGGGCCGCGCCGTAGCGACGCACCTGACTAACAATATTAATTACCGCCCAATAAGGAAATATTAACCGGCCGCTTAATAAGCCATTCTCAAGATATACCACAATTAAATTGGGAGGGTTCCGCAGTCATTATTTATAAACAATAATATATCAAAGCGATATTTTCAAGATGGCGCCGCAGCCGCAAGCCGCAAGATTCGAGCTATGCATCACGTCCGTAAATAAATTGATGGCAGTTCTGAAAACTGTTCTCTTTCCAAAAGGTGGGTAAATTTAGATAAATTGATGCTCAATATGTTTGCTTGTTACAAATTCGTGAGATTTCAATTCACACAAAACGATGCACTATTGGTATTTATTAAAGGGATGCATAGATACGCCTTTTTGCCGATACGATACCGATACCAATACCGATACACTTATAAAAATATTGGCGATACCGATAAGTTTTTTTTTCTAGATAGTTATTTTTGACGCTCAAGCAGTGTTCACTTGAATGGTACCTCATCCACCAGTTTGATCTGCTATATATTTTTTTTTAAATTGATGCCAAGGGACGCGTTTTCTTTACAATACATACATATTGCCTGGGAATTATCAAATGTCGAAATTTCAAAATTATTCCTTACAATAACTGTAGGGACTTTTGTGTTTTTTTTTAAATTGACATTATTTAGCAATTTTTTTTTATTTTTTACGCAAACTAAATAATTTACATAATTAATTATGTATTTTATTTAGCATGGAAAAAGTCAAAATAAAAGTCGCAAGATTCGAGCTATGCATCACGTCCGTAAATAAATTGATAGCAGTTCTCAACTGTTCTCTTTCCAAAAGGTGGGTAAATTTAGATAAATTGATGCTCAATATGTTTGCTTGTTACAAATTCGTGAGATTTCAATTCACACAAAACGATGCACTATTGGTATTTATTAAAGGGATGCATAGATACGCCTTTTTGCCGATACGATACCGATACCAATACCGATACACTTATAAAAATATTGGCGATACCGATAAGTTTTTTTTTTCTAGATAGTTATTTTTGACGCTCAAGCAGTGTTCACTTGAATGGTCCCTCATCCACCAGTTTGATCTGCTATATATTTTTTTTTAAATTGATGCCAAGGGACGCGTTTTCTTTACAATACATACATATTGCCTGGGAATTATCAAATGTCGAAATTTCAAAATTATTCCTTACAATAACTGTAGGGACTTTTGTGTTTTTTTTTAAATTGACATTATTTAGCAATTTTTTTTTATTTTTTACGCAAACTAAATAATTTACATAATTAATTATGTATTTTATTTAGCATGGAAAAAGTCAAAATAAAAGTCGCAAGATTCGAGCTATGCATCACGTCCGTAAATAAATTGATAGCAGTTCTCAACTGTTCTCTTTCCAAAAGGTGGGTAAATTTAGATAAATTGATGCTCAATATGTTTGCTTGTTACAAATTCGTGAGATTTCAATTCACACCAAAAGATGCACTTTTACCATTTATAATAGGGATGCATCGATACG
The DNA here is from genome assembly GCA_947284805.1 of Coleophora flavipennella. NCBI lineage: Eukaryota > Metazoa > Arthropoda > Insecta > Lepidoptera > Coleophoridae > Coleophora > Coleophora flavipennella. The sequence goes on along the minus strand of OX369285.1, from coordinate 5,910,085 downwards.
CCTTTTTGCTGTGAGATTTAAATTCACACCAAACGATGCACTTTTAGTATTTATAATAGGGATGCATCGATACGCCTTTTTGCCGTGAGATTTCAATTCACACCAAACGATGCACTTTTAGTATTTATAATAGGGATGCATCGATACGCCTTTTTGCCGTGAGATTTCAATTCACACCAAACGATGCACTTTTAGTATTTATAATAGGGATGCATCGATACGCCTTTTTGCCGTGAGATTTCAATTCACACCAAACGATGCACTTTTAGTATTTATAATAGGGATGCATCGATACGCCTTTTTTCCGATACCTCGATACTCTTATAAAAATATCGCGTTACCGGGAGCGATAAATTTTATTTTCTATATTCGATCGACGCTGAAGCTGTTTTCACTTGGATGGTACCTCTTCATGTAAATCCACAAGTTTGATGAGTTATGATTTTTAAAATTGATGCCACGGGACACGTTTTCTTTACAATACATAATATTGCTTGGGAATTATCAAATGTCGAAATTTCAACATTATTCCTTATAGTTACTTTTGTGTTTTTTGAAATTGACATTATTTTGCTTTTTTTTTTAACTGACAAGTTATAAAAATACTCATACGCAAACGAATTAATTTCTTATAAGTAATTGTGTATTTTATTTAGCATGGAAAAAAATAAAAGTCAACAGAGACTACAGTTCACACAACAAAATAGACGACAAAAGAGGCGCGATCACATTACTTTTTTAAAGCGCAAGTTGTAGTTGTAAGTTGTATTGGCAAACCTAGAATATCGCCGAATACTCATACGCAAACTAATAAATTTTAAAAAGTAATTTGGCATTTTATTTAGCATAGAAAAAATCAAAATAAAAGCCAACAGTGACTACAGTTCGTACATTAAAAAAGACGAAACAAGAGGCACAATCACATTACTTTTTTAAGCGCGAGTTGTAGTTGTATCGGCAATAAAAATATCGCCGATGCCGATATACCCAAACCCAAAATATCGCCTAAATATCGGTATCGGTATCGGATGCATCTCTGATTTATAATGCCACAAATAACACAAGCATTATATTGCGCAGTGTGAGATTAACGATGTCCATAATTAAATCAAGGAAAAACGTGACAATTGCAACTTGAAAGTACAAGAGAACACTTACAAAAACAACAAAAAAATAATATTTTCTTTTATTTCGAGAGCGTTCATAACACGGCAAGGTTTGGATTACGAAATATAACAAGAATTCCCTGGTAGCTGGTGGCGCAGAGCAAAACACGACGCCGCCGCTCCGTATTTATGGTTATATGACGGAAAAGTTTCCAAGCGTAGGAGCTAAAGCCATCGATTTTCAAAACTTTTTCATGGAAATAAACCTACTTTCGTTGTGTACGCGCCGGCGCGGCAGTGTGCGTGGAGTCTACACACACAAGCGCAGAATTGGATTGGAGGTCACACGAGGCTCAACATTGATTTTAATGAAAAGTTCTGGAATTATTGTAACTTAATTCAGCTTCAAAACATGGGAATGATTTCTAGATGGTAAGAAATACCAACGCTGTAAGCCTACGCATTCAGTCTGACCTTTAATATTTTGAACTCTAATACGTAGCTAGTTGAAACTTTCCCAGAATAATATGTGCTTTTATGGCGGTTTTTTGTTTGTTTTTACTCTATCGGAAAACAGTGATACTTACTCGTCATCATTATCATCATTACAGCTCATATACGTCCCCACCGAGGGGCTCGAGCCTACCCTGAATCAGGGCGATTAGGCCTTAGTCGACCACGCGGGCCCAGTGCGGGTTGGTCGACTTCACACACAACCTTCGAGTTTCTTCGCAGGCGTGTGCAGGTTTCCTCACGATGTTTTTCCTTCACCGTTAAAGCAATCGGTAAGTATGTACGTAAGTTTTTGAAAAACTCATTGGTACATTGGCCGTCCTGATTTGAACCCGGTACCTCTGGTTAGATGGACCGAGTCGTTACCGGTTGAGACACCGACGCTTTTTATACGACATACTCGTACATGTGTCAAAACTAGTGTGACTATATTTTAAACTTTATAAAAAAACAACTAATAATTAAAATCGCCCAATTGTAAGTCGTGCTTGCGTTGAGGATCCCGAATTGAATAAAAGAAAATATTTTGGTGTTGGAAATTAATATTAGTGTGGCTCGTTGATGTTTTAGTATTCCATACCCAAAGGACGTTGTGGTACGGAATCCTTTGAGTGCAAGTCCGACCCGCACTTGGCCGATTTTTTGATTACGCCTGATATAGTGATGCTGATACACCTCTGCCCAATAAACAGTAGCCGCATATGGAGTAACCAACCATTGCGTTATTTTCGGAACTTGCTTGTCATGACATTTCTCTATTTCTTCTTTATAATTAAAACGTTTAAATCTAAAGTTCTAAGTTTGAAAATGTATATTAACCAAGTATCTCAAAATGTTCCATCAGGCAGTTCCACATCACAGGACCATCGACCGCGTGTATCGAGCGCACACACACAGGCGTGCTACGAGTAATGGGCCCGCAAAGAAACTTTTTAAAACTTTTGCAGCGAGGCAATATGGCTCGTGTTCTCAGCCGTTATGTTTTATTTAGGCAACATTTAGCCATCTCGCTCTGAGCCATGGACAACTTCTTTCGGGTGAGAAGGATGGGTATATTTTGTCAAGGGCTTTCCGTCGAGGGATACCGTCGCTTGCCCGGGATACGGTGTAATTATTTCTATTCTGTCATTTCCGTATATTTTTATGTCATGTCATCATTGTAGCCAAGAGTCCACAAGAAATATAAATTTAATGACAATATACGTACCTGGTTATCATCAATAAAGCTGTTATTTTAGTAAGCTTTCTCTACGTCACTGTGTCATATGTAAATTATCTAGACAAGCCGAGAGTAGACTTACAAAAGTGGGAGTCCTCGCAAAAAGGGATTATTTGTCGGATCTTAAGTTAAGTTGCCTGATTAAGTGGACAAAAAATATAAATGCTCCACAGCTCGGATGTCCGTTTCATACATCGAAAAGATCTACATCCGTACAAATGGCAGCAAAGTTGAGATACCTAACATTTTTGAGAACATTGGCAACAGCTATAGCCAAACTGAGAGTAGACTTGCCAATTCAGTCCACTCAAAAACGGACTATTTGTTGAATTTTGAGTTAGGTTGCCTGATTTTGTGGACAAAAATAACATAAATAGGTACTACACAGCTCCAAAGCCCAATTCATACATCAAAAAGATCTACATCCATAGAAATGGCAGCAAAATTGAAATACCTCACATTCTTGAGAACATTGGCAACAGTTACAGTCAAACTGAGAGTAGACTTGCAAAGGCAGTATGCTCAAAAATTGACTATTTGTTGGATTTTGAGTTAGTTTGGCTGATTATGTGGACAAAAAAAACATAAATAGGTACTCCACAGCTCGGACTCCTAATTCATACATCGAAAAGATCTACATCCGTACAAATGGCAGCAAAGTTCAAGTGCCTAACATTTTCGAGACCCTTGGCAACAGATCATACAATCATGCTTTAACACGGTCGGCGCTTTTTTTTCTTATATTTTTAGTTTTTTTTTGGTGTATACATTTTCGTTTAACAGGTCCTTCGTTCTCCATAGGAGGAAAGATTGCAGTCTCACGGCGGTCGTTTATCAAGATCGCCACCTGATTGGGCTCAGCTGCGTTTTATCGGTGAATTACCCGGCCCATTCAAATTTTAATTTATATTTCGTACGCCATATCCGGAAATTGAGATTCCTTGTGTCTAGTGAACTGTATTACTATTGAAAATGCAGACCAGCTGTCATTTGTATTTGGTTACATCGAGTTGACTAAATTCAGTTTATTCAAAAAAAAATTAAAGCTATCAACTTAAACCGCATTATATAACGCGTGGTATAAGCTTGAGCCGGTAAAAAGAACCTTTATGTCAACGCGATAAAAGGGTTACTTCTGTCATGCGCATTAATAATATTAACTTTTTTATATTTAGGGCTTACCAATTGTGGATTAAAAAAAGGGCAAAGACGGCCTCATCGCTAAGTATAACATATTCATAGAGAAGTGATTGATTAGGTAACATTAAATTCCAATAAACACTATAAATTTTTGGCCCTATTTTGGTCATAAAAGTTAAAATAGCTATACATACATGGCGTAGCGCCGCCGATGTTTTGCTAATACTTGATTGTAGGTACTTAAAACTTGTTACGTCGTCGGTGGCGTAGCAGTGTAGCGTAGTACCACGGGCACTGCATACAAATGGTCGTGAAATGACATTTCTAAAAACAAATGACGGAGCAAACAAAATCACGGCGGAATCCCATACGTTCGAGAACCAAACTGTAACCAATCTGTATCAATATAGGTGACGAGGGGGTGAGGTCGCAATCTAGAGACCGGCAGGGAGTGTTCATACTGTAAAGTGTTAAAACTGTTTTTTGATAATTGGATTTAGGGCAAATTTTGAAACCGTGCTTTACATAATTCAATGTCAAATAGATAGATCGATTAATGCTTTTATTCAATACACAGCAATCAAAAATATACAGTAATATAAAAAAATAAACTAAAAATAAGCTAAAAATTACAATCGGACAGCATATAAATAGGTGCATATTACACTCATTCTGATGGTCATAAAATAGCAACTACATAACATATTGTCAAAGTTTGTGATAAATTTCAAAATAAACATAATCATTAGTTAATAATGTCAAAATAAAATCATAGACATAAAGCAAATCATGTCATTTAGGAAATGTAAAACAATATGAAACCGAGAAGATATACATTAAAATTATTGAACTTGTCATTAATGTTTTTGACGAGAGTAGGCCAGTTCACACGGAAAACACCCTATTATGAGTGTAACGCGAGAGTCAGCCATCGCTCCCCTCGACCATATTAGAGGAAAAGAAACGACCCGGCTCCCTGATTTTTAATAACACCTATAGATATACCACTCCTATTAGCCGTCAAATAACTTTCTACAAAATAGTTTTATTATTTATACAATGTAAAATAAAATAATTATAAATAAAGTTCCATCTGTTCTACGAGCAATGTGCCCCGCGCACTGCCACTTAAGTTTATCAATTCTGAGGGCTATGTTGGTTACTTTGGTTCTCCTACGGATCTCCTTATTTCTGATTCGATCACGGAGAGAAACACTGAGCATAGCACGCTCCATTGCCCTTTGGGTGACCTTAAGCCTTCTTATAAGGCCCATAGTAAGCGACCATGATGGCCGTTGGGGCAGTAAAGTTCTCGAGTGGCGACCAAGCACCGGAAAACGTAGTGTAAACAGGCCTCCCACTCGGTGGACCGATGACCTGGTGAAGGCCTCTGCCACGTCTTCCGGTATGCGGTCGCCACTCGATAACTTTACTACCCCAATGGCCAAGAAGAAGCCGCTTGATGCGGGCAGCGCAGAACCGGTCGTTGTGGAAATCCTTGGGGGAGGCCTATGTTCAGCAGTGGACGTCCTTCGGCTGATATGATGATGATGAAATAATGCTCCACAAAATTGTGTGATTTTTAGTCATCATATCAGCTCATATACGACTCCACCGAGGGGCTTGAATCTACCCTGAATTAAAGCGATCCGGCCTTAGTCGACCACGCGGGCCCAATGCGGGTTGATCGATTTCACACACACCTTCGAGTTTCTTCGCAGGCGTGTCCAGGTTCCCTCACGATGTTTTCTTTTACCGTAAGAGCGTCGGATAAACGTACATACCAGGCCACTCAGAAAGTTTAGCAAAAAAAAAGTTTTATCTATATGGCACTGGCCACTTGTAATTATTTTGAAAATTTTGGTTGTTTAAAAGTAAAAATACCATTGTTCGAATTTCGAATTTCCCTCCACATTTTTTCGAGAGTCCAATTAAATTATTGTGTCTCATTTAAAAATGGATCTGCATCGAGAACATTTTCGTGCGATGATTTTCTACGATTTTAAATGTGGCCTAAAACCTGATGAGTCATTTGATCGACTTCAAATGGCTTTTAGGGATGAAGGACCTTCAAACGCAACTATCTACCGTTGGCATAGCGAGTTCAAGCGCGGTCGCTTTACTTTGGGGGATGAACAAAGGAGTGGTCGTCCTACGACGGCTGTCACGGAAGGAAGTGCGCTGGCAGTAAAAACATTAATTCAAGAAAACAGGTGAATTACATACGAGGAGATTCAACATACACAGCAGATTGGATCGGGAAGCGTTCACAAGATTCTACACCAGCACCTTCGCGTGAGGAGGATAGTTTCGCGCTGGGTGCCGCACAACCTCACCGAAGCTCAGAAGCAGAAGGAAGGAGTCAAGAGAGAAGAAGAAGAAGGAGTCGTGCCGTGATATGATTAAAAAATTTGAAGCAGGCTCGTCTCGGCGCGTTTACGACATTGTAACAGGTGACGAATTCTGGATTTATCAATACGATCCAGAAACAAAGCGTCAGTCGACAGTTTGGCTGTTTCAAAACGAACCAACGCCTACGAAGTGAAGCGATCGAGAAGCGCAGGGAAAATTTTGATCGCTATTTTTTTCACTTTGACGGGATATCTGGTTTCAATTCCCTTACGAGACCAAAGCAGCATCAACGCCGAATGGTATACTACAAAATTTCTGCCAGAAGTTTTGTCTGCAATGAGCAACAAGCGACCGGACACCGGGCTCCGCGCGGTACTGCTTCACCATGACAACGCGCCCGCGCACTCAGCGCTCAAAACGAGGGACTTCCTGGACACCACACCGTTCTGAGTCTTGGGTCACCCTCCTTACAGTCCTGATCTGGCACCGTGTGACTTTTTTTTATTCCCTTAAATAAAAAATCAGCTGAAAGGGATTCAGTTTTCATCGCCGGAAGACGCGCTAGCAGCGTTCGAGAAGGCCGTGGAAGAGGTGTCTGCGGCGGACTGGAAAAAATGTTTCGAAAATTGGTTCAGACGCATGAAACTATGTATAGAGGCTGGTGGATAGTTCTTCGAAAAGATTTAATTAAAATATTTTATCCGTAGAAGTCAGTTTTATAGTTTCTCAAAACTTTCTAAGTGTCCCACGTATGAAATTTGTAGTTTTTTGTAATAGTTATGTAAGCTGTTTTCTGCATTACTTATAGGAAGAGCTTTTACCTTTATTATTATTACCTTCAAATTTTTATCCCTTTGGAAGTTTGAATAATAAAACATTTCCGGCTTCGATCTTAACCTCCATAACGCTTTCCACCGTAATCTTAATGCCCATTTTAAAAGCTCCGGCTTTATCAAACAGGAGTCGGCGGTGCGGTGGGTGCGATACGCTTGTGGCTGCACGGAGTTAGGTGGATCGTGACCTTAAAAACCAGCCAAGTGCGAGTCGGGCTCGCGCACCGAGGGTTCCGTATCACCACACAGTGTATTTGCGTTGTTTATTAAAAAAAATACTCGGATTAGCGTCGGTGGCTCAACCGGTAACGACTCGGTCCATCTAACCAGAAGTACCGGGTTCAAATCTGGACGGCCAATGTACCAATGAGTTTTTCAAAAACTTACGTACATACTTACCGATTGCTTTAACGGTGAAGGAAAACATCGTGAGGAAACCTGCACACGCCTGCGAAGAAACTCGAAGGTTGTGTGTGAAATCGACCAACCTACACTGGGTCCGCGTGGTCGACTAAGGCAGTAGGCTCGAGCCCCTCGGTGGGGACGTATATGAGCTGTAATGATGACTCGGATTGGAAAACAAATTTAACTTTGTAGTTGAAACAATTATTAATACTAACAGTGTGCTTACATTATGCTTAAACTAAGGTTTTGTGTATTGAGCACATTTAGCATTTTACACATTTTGCCTAGAAGGTAATTAAAAAAGAGTAGATTAATGCAAAAAGAGCGAATGAATATAGAAAAGCAAAACTACTAATACTAACAGTGTGCTTACATTACGCTTAAACTAAGGTTTTGTGTATTGAGCACATTTAGCATTTTACACATTTTGCCCAGAAGGTAATTAAAAGATTATATTAATGCAAAAAGAGCAAATGAATAAAGAAAAGCAAAACTGATATATATGGTTGGTGGAAGGACTAAGCCCGCCTGGCTTATACCACTATCTTATTTAAGTTTTGCCGCCAAACATCAATGTTAACAGCATTGATATGCTCCCGCTTGAAGATGAGATACCCAGTTCCCCATTGCGTTGGGGAATCTTGGTAAGCCTGCTTCCTTCTTCGGCGTCATCGCCACCATTAGGTGACATGATGGGAAATATTTACGAATTGTGAAAAAAAAACTGAAATATGTTAATTAATAGTACTTACGTTATTGCTGAGGGACGAAAGAAAGCAATTTTGAGATTGAGTAGGAATTTAATACAAGACCTAGAATTTCCATTTCCGCTTAGGCATTATATAGGGTATAACAAAATTGTTATAGGCCCTGTTAACTGGGGGTTCTACTCGTCATACTGAACAACTTTCTCCAAGAAACCCATAGTCAATTCTCAAAAAAAACAGCTGATCGATTTGTATGAAGAGAAATTTTTTTTTTACGTTTTTAGCAAAGTTGTAGAACAAAAGATGTTCAGTATGTTGAGTAGAAGCCCAAGTTAACGGGACCTATACCAATTTTTTTACCCCGTGTATAGTCAACATTAGACATCTTCCTTTTAAATGATGAAAGATAGTATTTGCTACATCTTCCACAATTTTTTAATTCCAAACTCACATCAACATGGAATAAAATCTTTTCGGCTTTGTGCCCTTCATGCATACCTAGATCCACCCCTGTCCAGTGAGCCAGTGTAAGTCGTAAATTACCGGGCATTGTTTTATGCGCACTCATTACATAGATTGTTCTAGAGGGCGGGAATATTAACGTTGTTATGGATTTCCAAAGAATACCCTCGGAAAGAATCGCCTTTATGAATTATGCTAGACGCCCTGATTGTTTTAAAAATTAATGTTTTATTCACGAGCCTGCTAGACAGTGGTTTGATTTCATTCATTTAGTTGTTTCTACGGTTTGCGAAAAGTTCTTTGTCTATGCTAATAATAAAATTAAAAAAATTTATACGTTATAAAAAAAGTTCAATAAGTATCTACAGTAGTATTATTATAAAGAAAGTTACTAGATATGTATGTACGAGTAAGTTGGGATGTAAACCAAAACTACACATAATATGATTTATAAGATTCTTTCACCAATATGTAAAATGGACCTTAAGGATCAACATAGACTAAAATTAGAGGATTCCGTACCACAACACGTCTCCACACAACTATGACAGTGATACCTATTCACATTACAAACAAAAAAAATCAACGCAAGCGACAGAAAAATTAAGTTTTTAAATTCTGCTCAAATTCTTTAGTGCGAGTACGACTCACACTTGGCCAGTTTTACGATAAAACAATAACAAAAAAGCCTTTGCAAATCTCACCGTGCACACTTGATATCCACGCGGACAAAGCCACGGACAACTGCTCGTTTAACGTAAATCCACAATTAAATACAAAACCTAACAAGGTGTCTACGTAGCTAAAAATTAAAACCAACTTGAATGATTGAAGTTCGTAAAATAAAGTATGTATTTTGTTAATTACATTTTAATTTTTTTATGTGTATATTTTTGTCTAAATTATGTTCATGTTGTGTGCTCATGCAATTAAGATTCAATGCAGTTTATTTTTTCTGTCACGATATTTTATAACTTTTTTGGTTCTTATTGTTTAAGTACCTAAATTACTAACTGAGTACTAACTGAGTAAGTAAATTACTAACTGAGTACCTTATTACTAAGCCTCCGCTGTCTGTCCGTATGTCTGTCAGCGGGCTGTATTTCATAAACTGTATAAGGTAGACATTTGTATTTTTCACAGAATGTGTAGTTATTTTTATTGCTACTAAAAATAATTAAAATTTAAAAAATAAAAAACTAAGCTGGGTTCTCGTACAAAAACTATGTTTTATAGGTTTTTTGATTTAGCTCTATCGTTAAAACAGTAATACGTATGCCTACGCTACTTTTTCCGGTGCGCGGCCGCTACTGGAGAACTTTACTAGGAGAGTTTTTTATTAATTTATTATTAATCATTATTTAATCAGACAGTTTAGTCCATTTTGTTAGTAAGTTGCTTTTATAATAAAGTTAGTAAAATACAAAAAAAAAAAACAATTACGATAAAACCATTTTTACACTTCACACATTTTTAACCGCAGTAAGCATGTGGTCCCTGCCTAACTAGTACATGCATGAAGTGTGAAAATAGCTTTTTTTGACTTACCGTTAAAGCGATAATACATAGAAGCGTTGAGTTTGGTGAATTATAAGGCACATTGTAGAGTAAAACAACGGTCAATAAAAACCGGTCAAGAGTGAGTCGGGGTCGCACTAACGATCCCGAACTGAATAAGACAAAAAACATTTTTCACTTCTCATGCTTTAAAAGTACGCCAATATAGCCCTACGATGCGGGACCAAAGTGACCACTTTAGTCTCTAGGGAGTGAAAAGTAATCAGTTTTTTAATTTCCTTCATGTGACATAGACAAACTCAAACAGCCAGTAAATATACTATTATCTGTGGAGTGTGGACCATCTTTATTGCGAAAATGTTGAGAGTTTTAGTTCCATGGTTTTCCCGCACAGAAGTTGTCGCCATGTGTTTTAAAATCTTTTGTGATTTTTATTTTTATTGTAATATTTATTAAATGTTTTTTTACTAAATTGACTATTTTTCTCGCACTCGAAAAGTACAGTTTACACATCGAGACTAAAAGCCAACTTAATATACCCTCTGGTATGTTATGGCTTCGTTTAGTCCCTCGATATAAAATATACTATTGTACTGTCTCTCTAGTTCATGTCTCTTATATTTAAATGTCTTTGTGATAATATAACACTTTAAACTTTCACGATTATTCATACTGACAAATTGAAAACGGGGCTTGACGTGATTTTATATAATCGATGTTGTTTTTACCTCAACGTTTCGACTATGCTTCGATAGACGTGGTCGCGAGTAAGTAGTAGTATATAAAATCACGCCAAGCCCCGTTTTCAATTTGTCAGTCTTTGTGATGATTTTAGGAACCCTCGGTGTGCGAATACTCGCATTTGTCCGGTTGATTATATTAAAATGCACTCGCTACGCCTGCCGGTGCCGGTGGCTGTGCGGACGCTGCACGCTGGCGGCAGCGTGGGCGTCAATCGCCACTTCCGGCGGTGCGTTTGGTCGCTTCCGCTTCCCACGCTCCGCCTCCTTGCAGGATATTCCATTTTAATACACCACACACCGACATGACTGCCATGAAATCGTATATTACTGGATAGGAATGCTGTGTCTACCTATTGTTTCTTAAATTGCATTCTACCACGAATATTCCATCAATGTTAAGTTACGGAGAATCAATCCTTTCATATTTTGCCTCTGCTGTGATATAAAAATATGATAGAAATAATTTTTATCACGCTTTTATTAGCTTCAACCTTGATTTCAATGTATGTATGTATTTTTGTAACCGACTCCTTTGCACTCGATTTTGACCCACTTTAAACGGACAGATTTAATTCAAACTTTGTACATTTATCAAGAGTCAGTGACAATACAATAATTTCATGAGTTTATATAATTATCCTGATCAGGATCACCAGGATTAAATGCACATCAAACTATAAATTGAAAAATAAATATAGTTAAAAAAAACTAAAAAACTCGCTTTTAAAGCACATTAAACTAACAAGTGAAAAATAATTCTAACATAAGCTGAAAACAATATTGAACAAAAATTTTATTATTATTGTAAAATAATTTTCGAAAAACCTAAAACTTTTAGGTACAGCTTTTAATATTGCATTGTCATACATATGCATGCAAAATTTCAGCTCAATCGGAAACCGGGAAGTGAGTCAAATTCAACTTGCAAGATTCCACCCGAACAAACATACATACATTGTAAGTTAAAACAAAGCTTGTAAAAAGCGTGGGTTGCTCGATATACGAAAAATATGGCACAAAGCGCCCCACGCTTTTTTTACAACAAAACTAGTATTTTTCGTTCATTATTGTTTTCAGCTTATATTAAGATTATTTTTCACTTTTTAGTTTGATGGGCTTTAAAAGCGTGTTTTTTTTTTGTTTTTTTTTAAACTTTATTTATTTTAACATTTTTAGTTTGATGTGCATTTAATCCTGGCGATTCTTATCAGGGTAATGAGATACTCGTAAACTTATGAAATTATTGTATTGTCACTGATTTTTGATAAATGTACAAAGTTTGAATTAAATCTGTCCATTTAAAGTGGGTCAAAACTGAGTGCAAAGGAAGCGGGTACAAACATACATAGTGTAGTGGTAGTGTAGTGGAAGTGTAGTAGTAGTGGAAGTGGTACTGGTAATGTAGTGGTAGTGTCGTGGTAGTGTAGTGGTAGTGGAAGTGGTATGGTACTGGTAATGTAGTGGTAGTGTCGTGGTAGTGTAGTGGTAGTGGAAGTGGTATGGTACTGGTAATGTAGTGGTAGTGTCGTGGTAGTGTAGTGGTAGTGGAAGTGGTACTGGTAATGTAGTGGTAGTGTCGTGGTAGTGTAGTGGTAGTGGAAGTGGTATGGTACTGGTAATGTAGTGGTAGTGTAGTGGTAGTGGAAGTGGTATGGTACTGGTAATGTAGTGGTAGTGTCGTGGTAGTGTAGTGGTAGTGGAAGTGGTACTGGTAATGTAGTGGTAGTGTCGTGGTAGTGTAGTGGTAGTGGAAGTGGTATGGTACTGGTAATGTAGTGGTAGTGTCGTGGTAGTGTAGTGGTAGTGGAAGTGGTATGGTACTGGTAATGTAGTGGTAGTGTCGTGGTAGTGTAGTGGTAGTGGAAGTGGTACTGGTAATGTAGTGGTAGTGTCGTGGTAGTGTAGTGGTAGTGGAAGTGGTATGGTACTGGTATTGTAGTGGTAGTGTCGTGGTAGTGTAGTGGTAGTGGAAGTGGTACTGGTAATGTAGTGGTAGTGTCGTGGTAGTGTAGTGGTAGTGGAAGTGGTACTGGTAATGTAGTGGTAGTGTCGTGGTAGTGGAAGTGGTACTGGTAATGTAGTGGTAGTGTCGTGGTAGTGTAGTGGTAGTGGAAGTGGTATGGTACTGGTAATGTAGTGGTAGTGTCGTGGTAGTGTAGTGGTAGTGGAAGTGGTACTGGTAATGTAGTGGTAGTGTCGTGGTAGTGTAGTGGTAGTGGAAGTGGTACTGGTAATGTAGTGGTAGTGTAGTGGTAGTGGAAGTGGTACTGGTAATGTAGTGGTAGTGTCGTGGTAGTGTAGTGGTAGTGGAAGTGGTACTGGTAATGTAGTGGTAGTGTCGTGGTAGTGTAGTGGTAGTGGAAGTGGTATGGTACTGGTAATGTAGTGGTAGTGTCGTGGTAGTGTAGTGGTAGTGGAAGTGGTACTGGTAATGTAGTGGTAGTGTCGTGGTAGTGTAGTGGTAGTGGAAGTGGTATGGTACTGGTAATGTAGTGGTAGTGTAGTGGTAGTGGAAGTGGTACTGGTAATGTAGTGGTAGTGTCGTGGTAGTGTAGTGGTAGTGGAAGTGGTATGGTACTGGTAATGTAGTGGTAGTGTCGTGGTAGTGTAGTGGTAGTGGAAGTGGTACTGGTAATGTAGTGGTAGTGTCGTGGTAGTGTAGTGGTAGTGGAAGTGGTATGGTACTGGTAATGTAGTGGTAGTGTCGTGGTAGTGTAGTGGTAGTGGAAGTGGTACTGGTAATGTAGTGGTAGTGTCGTGGTAGTGTAGTGGTAGTGGAAGTGGTACTGGTAATGTAGTGGTAGTGTCGTGGTAGTGTAGTGGTAGTGGAAGTGGTACTGGTAATGTAGTGGTAGTGTCGTGGTAGTGTAGTGGTAGTGGAAGTGGTATGGTACTGGTAATGTAGTGGTAGTGTCGTGGTAGTGTAGTGGTAGTGGAAGTGGTACTGGTAATGTAGTGGTAGTGTCGTGGTAGTGTAGTGGTAGTGGAAGTGGTACTGGTAATGTAGTGGTAGTGTCGTGGTAGTGTAGTGGTAGTGGAAGTGGTACTGGTAATGTAGTGGTAGTGTCGTGGTAGTGTAGTGGTAGTGGAAGTGGTATGGTACTGGTAATGTAGTGGTAGTGTCGTGGTAGTGGAAGTGGTACTGGTAATGTAGTGGTAGTGTCGTGGTAGTGTAGTGGTAGTGGAAGTGGTACTGGTAATGTAGTGGTAGTGTCGTGGTAGTGTAGTGGTAGTGGAAGTGGTACTGGTAATGTAGTGGTAGTGTCGTGGTAGTGTAGTGGTAGTGGAAGTGGTACTGGTAATGTAGTGGTAGTGTCGTGGTAGTGTAGTGGTAGTGGAAGTGGTACTGGTAATGTAGTGGTAGTGTCGTGGTAGTGTAGTGGTAGTGGAAGTGGTATGGTACTGGTAATGTAGTGGTAGTGTCGTGGTAGTGTAGTGGTAGTGGAAGTGGTACTGGTAATGTAGTGGTAGTGTCGTGGTAGTGTAGTGGTAGTGTAGTGGTAGTGGAAGTGGTACTGGTAATGTAGTGGTAGTGTCGTGGTAGTGTAGTGGTAGTGGAAGTGGTACTGGTAATGTAGTGGTAGTGTCGTGGTAGTGTAGTGGTAGTGAAAGTGGTACTGGTAATGTAGTGGTAGTGTCGTGGTAGTGTAGTGGTAGCGTTGTGGTAGTGGTAGTGTAATGGTAGTGTTGTGGTAGTTAGCCTATACTATTTATACGTAAGTAAGAGGTACTGTTGAAATACATGCTTTTGGTCGCATGCACGCATGGATGTGTGTCTTGGTATGTGTGTGTGTGTGTTGTGTGTGTGTGTGTGTGTGTTGTGTGTGCATGTGTGCGTGTGTTGTGTGTGCATGTGTGCGTCTCTGTGTGTCTGTGTAAAAGTTAGTTTTGTGTTGATGAGTAGTACTCATCGTCACTATAATATAAAAAATAATATGTTTGTTTGTTTATTACCTTTTCACGCTTCATCACCTCAACCAATTTTGATGAAATTTGGTATGCAGATAGCCTGTGTCACTGGGAAGAACTTAGGCTATTTTTTTATCCCGAGAAAATAGCATAGTCCAATGCATATCCTGACATAGTTCCCGAGGGATCTGGGGAAAACTTATTTCCACGTTCACGCACGTCGCAACGGAGCAACGGATTGAAGTGATTTTTGTTATAGAATTGGTTGAGGGGGTGGGAATTGACAAAGACTGCTAATCAGAATAGCCTGATACAGTTTCTGAGGGATCTGGAGAAAACTCTTGACCACGTACACTTATCTATCGAGCCGCATGCGGCTCGCGCACCACTCACCCTCAAAGAAAGTCATAAAAGCATTGTCCACACGAGCGAAGCGGGCAAAAACTGGTATATAAAAAAAAAATGTTGTTGTGGGCTTATCAATTGTGGATAAAAAAAAGATAAGTTATTTTTTTTACGTGCGTAGTGTTATACATAATTATCCTTAAACCTACAGGGTCTTACTACATACATAGTTTGAAGATAATTCTTTTTAAGTTTTTTTATTTTTCATTTTCTAAATATGAAGTTATTTTACTTTCTTAATAACCTGAGTAAAATTTTCTGCGGCTTCTATTTATTAAAATTGAAGAACGTTCCTATGGTCTTGTTACCTTTGGATAAGAAACAAGTATCCATAGTAACATATCACTGGGTATTGCTGTATGTTGTTTTGCGCTTCTGATTATTTAATAACTCGCGTTGCCTCAGTTTTAGAACGCAGCGAGATCCACGTTAAGTTAGGCACGGCCTGTTAGTGTTTAGTTAACGTATTAGTGGTTTAGTTGTATGTACATAATTTGTACCTGACTACGAAAAAGGAAGGAAATATTTTTGGCAGTCGATGTGTGTATGTCTCTATGTCTGTTCATCTGTTCCCTTGTATTTCCTAAACCACTTAACCGATCATGACAAATCTGGTATCTTTGGATTCGTGCCATCATTCCGCGTGTTATAGGATATATAGCAAAAACTAACATGGTAAAATTATACAAACCAAAAAAAATATGCTAATGTTTTTTATTTCTCAGCAAATTGTCTCACAATATAAGACGTGTTGGAACGTACGAATTTGGAACCATGTATTTTTATGTTAATTTGATTTAATTTGGCTTTTTAACATAAAACCTCTTTTCAAATAAATCTTTGTACAAAAAAGGTTTTAGGTTTTTCGAAAATTATTCCTTACAAAACCTATAACATAGCTAACCAAAATTACTAGTACCTGTATTACTAGCTAAGTTTGTAGCTCTAAAATCCAGTGCCAAGCCGCCGTACTTTTGCAGCTATTATAAAATGACAATAGTTTCATAAAGTTAATCACGGTATCTGAGCGGATCCGCGGCACTGCGGCATCGTCACGTGCAGAAATACACGACTGTGCATGCTGCAGGTGGAACTCCGGTTTAGGTCATCGAATTTGATACTATGTATTACGTTGAGGTACATCATAAAGACGTTAAGACGACGCTCTTACGGTGAAGAAAAATATCGTTAGGAAATCTGCACACGCCTGCGAATAAACTCGAAGGTTGTGTGTGAAGTCTACCAATCCGCACTGGGCCCGCGTGGTCGACTAAAGCCCGATCGCTTTATCAGGGTAGGCGTGAGTCCCTCGGTGGGGACATGTATGAGCTGATATGATGATGATGATGACATCGTAAAGACTTCCACTACTGGACAAAGGCTCCCCCAGGGATTTTCACAACGACTGTTCCTGCGCTGTTCGCATTCAGCGGCTTCCCGCGACCTTCACTAGATCGCGGTACACCGAGTGGGCGGTCTTCCTACGGTCCGTTTTGCGGCGTGCGGTCTCACTCGAGAACTTTACTGCCCCAACGGCGATCTGTTCTACGTTTAGCAATAGCTCAGTTCTAAGTTTAGCAATTGTGAAAGCTATATCGGTTACTTTAGTTCTCCTATGAATCTCCTCGTTTCTGAGACAATCACGCAGGGAAACTCCTATAGCCTTAAAGTACATACATTAAGGTACATACTTTTAAAAAAATTGCGTCCTCACTGTTGCGGATAGTGGATCTTTTTCAATGCTCCACTTAGCCTTACTACCTTGACACAACCTTAAGTTATGGCGAAAGTTTCGTTGGCGGGAGAGATATCCTACACATCGCTTCAATTTTCACAGTGACTTGAGATGTTGGCAGTAAGGACCAACCTCTCTGCGACATGGAACGTGTCTCCGAAGGTGTGACGAAGAAATGCTGAACATCATAATTATTTGCCGATTTATTTTTTTTCTCTTCAGAATCCTTGAAATTGTTTTTACTTCGGATAAGCACCAGGACTTTACTCCACATAGCAGGTGTCATCATATCAGCTCATATACGTCCCCACCGAGGGGCGAGTTTCTTCGCAGGCGTGTGCAGGTTTCCTCACGATGTTTTCCTTCACCATAAAAGCGTCGGATAAACGTACATATGAAATCTAGATTCAAAATCACATTGGTACGTGGCGGGAGTCGAATCACGACCTCCCGGACAGGAGGCGGCGGCACTAGCCGTTACGCTACCGACGCTCCGATCGATAGCAGGTATAGTCCACCAAAGTCGCGAGCTAAACTTTATGATGTTAACGAAGTCGCGAGCCGAGAATATTTTACTTTTTCACCCGACTGTCCAATAAGAAGGATAAGAAGGATTTGGCGCATTTTTTTTTGTTTGATTAAGTTGTGTACACGTCTGCCATCTCAGTCAAAACTTTCTTCTTTCCCGGGTCTGCTGGAAGAAATTTCTTTTGAAATAAGCTGTACCTTTTGTATCACCTTAATGTTTAAAATCTGTATTTTATGTATCCTGTGTACAATAAACTATTAAATAAATAAATAAGGATAATGTTTTTCGGGTATATGTATGATGTATGTAATGATTATGTATGTCTGTTTCTTTGGCAGAATCTGTAGCTTAAACGGCTTGACACCTCGCACTTCGAGGTGTCGTTAAATTAGTCTCGATACCAAAAGTGACATAGGATACATTTAAACCAGACTTCCCAAAAAACTGAGGGTAATATTTTTATGCACCCAGATTTTTTTTTTAAATTGGTAAGGTTATTCATACGTGACTTTAAAATGTCCCGCGAGTCGGATCAAAAATCAGAGTGAGCCACTTCCAGTTTTGATATTTTAGGAAGACATGATCTTCAGGGGTGACTTCAAATATACTTGCAAAATAAGTTTCGTATCTCAATAATACTAAAGACAAATGACGATATATTTATCGCAATTAATATTAAAGAAAAATGTGTCGTATCTCCTCACCTTAAAAGGACTAACAACTCTCACGATTTATAATGTCCCCGAAGCAACGCCACGACACGCGAACGGCAGCAGCACCGTAAATACAAGTACGAGGTAATTAATATCGTCGCCAGTGTGCGGCGGCCCTTAATTTTTGGTTCTCGTGAGCAGGGCTCACGTAAACTATCATTTGTGGGAATGGTTCTTATAGATTTTTTAACACGCTTCTGTAAGTTTCTCTTGTATGACAAAACTCTAGTAATAAGACGGTTCTAACCAGCTTCTAATAATCTTAATAATCGTATAACTGAAACTTTGCTGTAGTTCCGATGAAAATACAATAATTGGGCTAATCTGATGATGGCGGCTAGGCACTGGAACTTGGAAACGAGGCAACGTGTTCTAATAGCGGTGTTTGTTTGAACTTGTTGGAATCGCCTTGTGAATCTTGTGATGTACTTTAGCCCATAAGTGGTTTTCAAGCGTGTTTTTTTTTTAGTTTTTCTGTTCAGGCAATTTTGATTGTGCACTTGGAAACACTTCACGTGTCGACTTGGTATAGCAGTATTTTAGGATTCCGCACGCCTAAGGGTGACCAGCGGGACTCAATTACTAAGCCTCCGCATCCCTTCTGTCCGTCCGTCCATCCGTCTGTATCAGCAGCATGTATTTCATGACCTGTAATAGGAAGACTGTTGAAATCCAGTCAGTGTTAACAACATCAATGAAATAAGTATTACTTTGACACTTTTGCTGTTGACTATAGCTGCAGGCTAAGTGTAAGTCGATAACTATCTGATATGTCATCATATCATATCAGCTCATGTATATCCCCACCGAGGGGTACAAGTCTACCCTGAATTAGGGCAATCGAGCCTTAGTCGACAGACCCAGTGCGGGTTGGTCGATTTCACACACAACCTTCGAGTTTCTTCGCAGGCGTGTGCAGGTTTCCTCACAATGTTTTCCTTCACCGTTAAAGCAATCGGTAAGTATGTACGTAAGTTTTTGAAAAACTCATTGGTACATTGGCCGTCCAGATTTGAACCCGGTACCTCTGGTTAGATGGACCGAGTCGTTACCGGTTGAGCCACCGACGCTACAAATTTTAACGTACATATAAATTTTAAATTCGAAAACACATTGGTACGTGGCAGGATTCGAACCACGACCACCACTTGATAGAGGCCCTAGCCGTTAGGTACGTCTCCAACGCTCCTAAAAGTTTTTTTATCTTATTTGTATGGGACGTAAAATTTTATTCATACGTCGCCGCACGCAGCGTAGTGACTCTCTTTTTGTAGTAGGTACTATCAAAAAATTTAGTCTTTTGTAAAATCATAACAATTTTATTTATTTCATTTATTTATTTCACAATTTATTGCACACAGAAATAGGGACAAACAAACATTAAACTAGATAAGAACATCTTATCTTATCTTATCTTTGTAAGTGGGGGCTGCAGTTACAGCGACACTTCGACCCAATGGGATCTTTTGTGTCTACCCCTATAACCTTTGCACCCCAACCTAATCGAAGATGTGCTGCATTAATGCAGCAATTCCGCTGATTGGAAGGTGCTTGTAGTCCTCCGGTTTTGGGTAGCCATCACCTAGGAGGTACATACGCTTGCTAGCCAGGACATCGCAGTGACACAGTAAGTGTTCCATTGATTCTATATCTTCACCACAGGCCCTGCAGGTCGGGTCGTGCGTCAGGCCGATTTTTTGCAGGTGTGCGTTTGTGGCAAAGTGGCCCGTCAACGCTCCTGTTATCGCCCTGACTCGCGTCCTGCTGTTATTCCAAATGTACTTGGTTGCCCCTGTGGTGACCTCACCGATGAAGAGCTTAGAGTGTTTATGTCCATCTCTGGATAGCCATGTCAATCTGTGTCTTCCCTCGGCCTGTTCCTTTAATGCCCTTATAATAGTGCTCCTTGGTAGCCCTATCCTCGGTTCTGGACCACACATTGTTGTTTGTGATCCCATTCTAGCCAGTTTGTCTGCTTCTTCATTGCCTTCCACTCCTACGTGTCCAGGGACCCAGACCAGTTGCAGTTTGTTGTGTCGGCCCACCTTATTGAGGACCTTTACACAATTTAGCACTAGCCCGGAGTCAACCTTGAAGGAGTCAAGAGCTTTAAGAACAGCTTGGCTATCGCTGAGAATATAGATGGTTTTGTCTTTGACTTCCTTGTCTATAATCTCATGTGCACATGCAATGATAGCATAAGTCTCCGCCTGGAAGACTGTTGCATATTGCCCTAGACTAATACTCGCTGAGTAATCCTTAGCATAAACGCCTGCACCAGCACCAGACTCCATTTTCGATCCGTCTGTATACCATGTAAGAGTGTTTGGTCCTTGTTGTTTAAGTCCGTTACTCCATTCTTCCCTCGTAGGAACATAGATTTTATATTCTTTTTTGAATATGTGCACAGTCTGTATTTTGTCACATCCCATGCGCATAAGCCTTTCCATACCTGTGTCTAGTTGTAGATTGGTATGTCTGGTTTTGGGCATGTCAAAATTCCACATGCCATTTAACGATAACCTGTGTAGGGCCTTGGCCGCCTCTGTCTGAATGTGTATTTGAAGCGGCTTTAGATTTAGCAGCATTTCCATAGATGCAGTAGGTGTTGTACGAAATGCTCCGGTAATTGCCAGGCAGGCCAACCGTTGAAGTTTTGTCAGTGTTTGCCCGCACGTGCCTAACTCCGTTCTAGGCCACCACACAATGCTGCCATAAGTAATAATGGGTCTTACTATCATTGTGTATAGCCAATAAATGACTCTGGGTTTCAGGCCCCAGGTCTTTCCGTACGCAGATCTTAGCATACCAAAGATTTTTGTGGCCTTGACCATGATCCTTTCTGTGTGCAGACTCCACGTTAGTTCTTTATCCAAGGTCATGCCTAGATATTTGACGCTCGTGGACCAGTTTAGTTCTGTACCATACAGTTTGAGAGTTTGTAAACCTTGTAGGTTTCTTTTCATTGTGAATGGTACAACCGTTGTCTTGCTAGGGTTAATCGACAGGTGATTTTTACCACACCACCTTTCAACTTTTTGCAAGGCCTTTTGCATTATTTGCGATACTATGTTCGGAAATTTGCCGCTGATTAGTATAGCTAGATCATCAGCATAACCAATCGTGTAAAGAGGTCCGGTGTTCAGCTCCTGTAGGAGCGAGTTGACCACTAGGCTCCAAAGTGTTGGTGACAGAACACCACCTTGTGGGCATCCTTTTGTAGTGGTGGCAGTAACCTCGTCCCCCATTAGTGAAGATGTTATAATTCTCTTCCTAAGCATGATATCTATCCATTTGCATAACGTTTGGTCTATGCCATGGGAGATAGCTGCATTCTTGATTGCCTCAAAAGTAGTGCGATCAAAGGCTCCTTCTATGTCAAGGAAGGCAGCAGCACATACTTCCTGGTTCTCCAACGCTCTTTCAGCACGTGATACTACAAGGTGAAGTGCTGTTTCAGTCGACTTGCCAGACTGATATGCACATTGTAGTCCATGAAGTGGTTTTTTCCGCAAAGGACCCTCCTTTATATGTTTGTCGACCAGCTTTTCCAAAGCCTTTAGCAGGAATGACGAAAGGCTTATGGGTCTGTAAGACCTCGGTTCATCATATCTGTCTCTTCCTGGCTTTGGCAAGTAGACAACCTTCACACGTCTCCAGATTTTAGGAATATATCCGAAGGCGATACACGCTTTGTATAGCCTGCATAATGGCTTAAGTAGCGCCTTTGATCCTTTTTGTAGTAGGATGGGGTAGATCCCATCTGGTCCTGGCGATTTCAATGGTTGAAAGCTACCTATAGACCATAGTAGCTTTTGCTCATTTACTACCTTCTTAGCTACGTCCCAGTCTTTTTTCCTCGTTTGAGTATTCAGCTCATTCCGAGTTACTGGGTCATCCTTTTCGCTATCTGTTATTTCACAGCCCGGGAAGTGGGTTTTAAACATCACTTCCAATGTTTCCTTCCCAGATTCAGTTAGTTTTCCCTCTTCGGTTCTAATAGATTTTAGCTGATCTGATTTTGTAACAGAGAGCGCCTTTGAGAGTCTCATTCCTTCAGGAATATTGTCAATACTTTGACAGTGTTCTCTCCACTTTTTCCTTTTTCTCTTACGAATTTCTAGGTTAAATTTAGTAAGAGCTCTTGAGTACTCAGTGAAGTCATTTTTCTTCTTGGCTTCATTGAATGCCCGTCTTGTGTCTCTCCTCATTTTTTCAAGATCAGAGCTCCACCACAAATCCTTTTTGACCGTGACAGCTTTTTCAGGACAGTTTTTAATCCAGGCAGTTCGTATCGCGTTAACAATCCTATCCGCCTCGATCTCTATGTCAAGTACAGAGTTTAGTTTACCTCGCACTTCACCTAATTCATCCTTTAGATCCGTCACGTAAGATTCCCATTCAGTGTTCCGTGGGTTTCTCCTTCGTACAGTCTGTATCTGGTTATCAGTTCTGTACCTGAAGCATATGTACCTATGATCAGCACCACTAATTTCGTTAGATACATGCCAATTAATTATGTCCTTACTTGCCCTGTTTGAGGCAACCGTGATGTCAATGACCTCGGCCCTTCTAGAATTGACGAACGTTGGTTCATTGCCTCTATTTAGAATTTGTAGCGGAGAACTTACTATGTATTCTAATAGGTCCTCCCCCCTTTTATTGATATCTGTGCTTCCCCAGACCGTGTGATGTGAATTAGCATCACATCCTATAATAAGATCAAAATGATTCTTACCGCAGTGCTCGACTAGCTTCCTCACAGCAGGTGAAGGTGGCTCCGTCTCCTCATAGGGCATGTAGGCAGAGGCCATGATGATCTCACTCCTGCCCCCTTTAAGGATCCTAACTGTTGTAAGATCCCTGGAACAGAATTCGTATAAGGGCATTGCATCTACGCCATTTCTGACATAGATGCAAGTCCTCATATCATTAGCAAGACAGTTGTAGACTATGGATCCACCCGCCCTACCCAAACCCGATACTAGTCCCTTTCTAATGTAAGGTTCCTGTATGAGGGCAATATCAAATTTATTACTTTGCAGCTGTCTGATAAGAACATACAAAAGGTACAGCTTATTTCTATTAGAAATTTCTTCCAGCAGACCTAGGAAAGAGAAATTACAAAAGAATGGCAGAAGACGTGTACATTAACAAAGACAACATATTCCTAAGTTTTATTTACATTCCAAAGAAAAAGCACTTTTTGAATTTCTCTTTTTTGTTACATTTTAAAACGGACTTCAAAAAGGAGGAGGTTCTATGTTCGACTGTATGTTTTTTAGGGTTTCGTACCTCTTACTAAGACTTCGCTGTCCATCCGTCTGTCTGTCCGTCTGTCAGCAGGCTATATTTCATGAACCGTGATAGTTAGACAGTTGAAATTTTCACAGATGATGTATTTCTGTTGCCGCTATAACAACAAATACTAAAAAGTAGAAAATTAAAAAAAATAAGGGGGGACTCCGTATAAAAAAACGTGTTTTTTTTAAACGTGAAGAAACTAGCGCCATCTTGTATGATGGTACGGAACCCTTTGTGCTAGCGCCATCTAGTATGATGGCACGGAACCCTTTGTGTGCGGTTCTGACTCGCACTTGGCCGGTTTTTTTATATATGTCCACCGATTTCTTCTTCAAATGTGGACTGATTTTCAAAAAAAATTTATTTATTCAAAGAGTATATTCCGAGGAAGTCCCATTGTCACCAAGTCAAGATCTGATGTTGGGATCCCAGGGAAATCGAGGGCAACCCTCAATTTTTTTAGGCAGGTAAAACGGTTTTCATGTATTTTCTAGAGGTGTTCAAGTATTTGCGTCTGGTAGTCACCATCTCATTTTGATGAGCTGATGATGTAAGGTTTGGTAAACTCCTTAACGTTAGGAGTTGGAGGATAATTCTTTCAATATTATTCGTAGATACGTATGTACGTATAGATTGATACCTAGTAGTATTCTTTTATGTTACTCAGGTGAGCTGATGATGGGAGGTTTGACTCCTTAACTTTCATGCTGCTGAGAAGAAGCCACACCACTCTGTATGAGTTTATGAAATACATGCATTATGATTTGATGTTCCCTATAGGCGAGTAGGTGATTGATGGGTTTACCGTTGTTAGATAGAGAGCATTATCACTAAAACAAAGTTAAAAAAACTAAAACCGACTTCAAAAAGGAGGTCGCGGGTTCGATTCCCAGCGGGGTCAACTTTGTAAGACTCGGTTTGGTTGGTAGTAGGGCATTTTCATAGCCCGCCTGGCTAGTTACCACCATCTTATCTATGTCTTGCCGCAAAACATCAGTGTTAACAGCATTGATGTGTTCCGGCTTGAAGATAAGATAGCCAGATCCCCATTGCGTTGGGGAATCTTGGTAAGCCCGCTTCCATCTTCGGCATCATCGTCACTTACCATCAGGTGAGATGATGTCAAGGGTTTACCAGTTGAGGAAATAAAAAAAAGCAATTTACTCAAAAGTATGAAATAGTAACGAAATCGAAGGTGGGTACCAGACATATGTTATATATAATATTATATCCCACCAAAAACATTCTGTAAAAAACTAGCCAAGTCTCGATGGAGCTGATTGTTTAACTCTAAAAAGTAATGATATCTAGACAAAGTCGTGCCAAGTCTAAGGTTCCTTACTGCGATTTCTTTATTATTACAGTAAATGTTGTGTGACTTGGCCGTTGAAGGGTACACAAGGGTACAAAACCAGGTGCTCCATGATAC
The DNA here is from genome assembly GCA_947284805.1 of Coleophora flavipennella. Lineage (NCBI taxonomy): Eukaryota > Metazoa > Arthropoda > Insecta > Lepidoptera > Coleophoridae > Coleophora > Coleophora flavipennella. Next base: position 5,885,063 of record OX369285.1, on the reverse strand, counting down.
CATTGCACCAATCTGTCGCCAGAACCGCTACCCATTGACGATGGAAACAAGCAGACTGTCACTGACACTGGACCATCGATCTAACACAAAATAGACGTATAGACGGACTTCTATCAATGATTAAAAGTCCGTCTGTACTGGAAATATTTTTTATACTGTTTGTTTCAGGCTTGTTTTAGCTTACTGGATGACGAAAATTTCTGGGTTCTGGTCTTATCCAGAGGTTCTCAAATAGGGGCCTAAAAATGCAGCGAGATGGTTCCAGTAAAGGATGGTACGGCAGTGTTTGCTTCGCGCTTGACTTGGCGGGGGCACTGCCGACAATTTTTGTGAAATCGGTGCCAGCAAAGAAAAAGTGAAAAAATATGGGGGCTGTCCGTACAAAAAACGTGTTTTTTTAAATATAAATTAATCAACGCCATCTATTATGATGGTACGGAACCCTATGTGCGCGGTTCTGAGTCGCACTTGGCCGGTTTTTTTTTGGTTTATTTTCTTAACATCGCAACGGAGCAACGGATTGTTGTAATTTTTGTACAGAGATGGTTGAGGGAGTCACAAATTACTTTGACTTCTAATTAGTATAGCCCGAGATAGCTCCCTGAATCTGAGGAAAACTTATTTCCAGCCTCGTGCACGTCCGCGTGATTACAGAGCGACGGATTGACGTGATTTTTTGCATAGAAATAGTTGTGGGCGTGGGAAGTAACGTAGGAATAGCCCGATACAATTCTCAAGGGATCTGGAGTAAACTCCTACCTACGCTTGCGAGCCGCTTGCGGCTTACGCACCATTAACCCTCAAAGACAGTCATAAAAACGATTCCCATGCGAGTTAAGCCTCGAGCAAAAGCTAGTAGAGCTATAACTCTCACAAGACAACTATGCACAAATTAGAATAATGTTACCTGCCCAGAAGGAAATATCGCGACATTTAGTATCAGTATCTAATATCACGTGCGTTGTATAACGGTCGTTCATTAGGCCGTGTTGACAGCGTGCGTGCGCGCCGCCCGCGCCTGGCACCGCTATCGCGCACCATCGATGACTAATAAACCCGGTACAACACTGTTAGATGCCTAAAACACCTCAAAACAACTCACAACCAACACAGTAAGGCAAAACTAAACCGCAGAGGTAACTTTGCACGCTTTATTACTAGAAGTTATCGACAAACTTTTGTTTGCGGTAGATGCACCTTTTCTTACAATACATTAAAAGCAATTTTTGCTTGTTTTTTAACCTTGATAAATTTTATAAAGGTTATAATCGAGACCACTTTTACTAGACACTTATTCGGAAGTTAGTTCCGAATTGAGCGATTCGTGTCAGAATTATATACTGTATCGACGCACGATTCATTTGTGCGTGGCAAGTTGTATTTCTTTATTTCTGTTAGTAGAGATACAAATGTAGGGGTTGATTCTATTTTCGAAAATAAATTGTAATATGACACGCCAAACTATTGTGGTGTTTCGGGTATAAGAACTGTATTGATCATAAACGTAAGCAATGAATCATCCTTGTAAAACAACGACAGCGTACATCTATATACATATAAGAAGGAAGAGTTTCTTAATATTGACATTACCCTTGTATGAAAATTCAAAATCCTTTCATCTCATCTCTAACTGCTTTCAAAACTTTTCCGTTTGGTAATTTATATGACAATTTCATATCTACTGGAAAACTGTAAATATTTTTCTGTTTTTTCTAGTAAACTGTAATCCTTGTCAAGACCTTCCGGGAATAGTCGAAAACCTTTGGGATTTGAATTCTTATTTTGTAAGGAAACTTCCAAGTTTATCTCTGGCCCGGCCGAGCACCTCTAGATTACTCATTTCGAAATAGCCCGAGGCAATTAAAAAGGAAGGGGTAGTGCTATCATTAACCGGGAGCGCTGGCGTCTTAACAAGAATATAATGCAATTTTAAAATAATCCCCGCAAAAAAGAAATTAATGCAGGCACCTCGCTGGATTCTCTTTTTATCTCCTTAATTGGTTTTCACATCTTCCAGTGTAAAAAATATCGTGTTCTTTGTAATCTCGGGCGATGTTTTAATAAATATAACGAAGTGAGTCTCGCTGGGCTCGGCTGGGGGAGTAAAAAATATTGCAGCCCTTAAATAAACCTTCGCACTTGAAAGATCAGCGCGGCCACTGGCGCGTTAAAGATTTATTGAGAAATAATTAAAAGCGGAAGCTACTAAAAAGTAATTAAAGTAAATATAAGTAGTTACGCATTACGAAACCTGCAACTTTACCAAAGTGGGTACCTACATATTTCAAATGTCCATTTACTCTTACAATAATTTTCAAAGAACTTTGAATTTGCATTTGGTCCATTGATCTTGTACATAAGGGATAAAAACAAGAAATTAATTTATTATTTCTTGGAATACACGTAAAAGGTATCCATAAAATATTTAGGCAATAACTACATACACAAATGGGCCATCAATAAATAATAGTACTTGGTAGGTATAGCTATCCACAAAAAACTTGCTTCATATGCCCGAGCGGCTGCACTCGCTTGGCCATCCCTCTTCGCGGGCTTCTTAGTCGTTTTTATGGTCCAACTTTGAGTCTTTTAGGCCATTTTTTGCGAAATGTGGCATAGTTTTTCTTTGTTGTCAATCCTAACTGCGTTTCAATTGCTATTCTATCTTCTATTCAAAATGCTTAGGGTTAGTCTTACGTCCATTTTATGCTAATGCATTTGTCTGTTTCCCATTCAAAATTTTTGTGAGTATTGTTGCTGAAATCAATTATTGTTAATAAAACTTATAATGGTCACATCAAATAGCATTAGTGTTTTGTAGTGCAAAATACCCTAGTAAAATATGTCATTACATATTTCAATTTTACAGTCCAACACTAACAAAATCACGCACTTACAACCATCCACTACAAAATGGGGTAATGTAATCTACTCATAAAGCCAGTTAAAATCCTTCTCCAGTACTGTTGTGTCATCAACGCGGGTAGTCGAAATTTTAATCACCGCCCCCCTCTGCCCCGCGTCTCGCCTCAGGCCGGGGGGTGACGGACGCTCCTTACACGATATTCCCATTACTTAGTCCAGGGTGATAATAAAATTTAATATAATGCCACGAGGAAACGGATGCGGCCACAATGGTGGACGGACGAGGTTTTAACATAAGGTTTTAATGGTACTCAAGTTGTTTGCGAAAAATTTACTTTTTACCCAACTGCCCAAAAAGGAGGGTCATGTTTTCGGGTGTATGTATGTATATCTGTTTCTTTGCTTGAGCCTAAACGGCTTGATTGATTTTGGAGTGCGAGATGTCGTTAGATTCATCTTGACCCCCTGATAGGCAGTCGAGTTTTTTTTTATTAAAGTGGTTAGTTAAGGCAAAAGTGAGTCACGTTAAATAATGCTGGCAAAAATAGATACCTAAACCTAATAGTAAAACTAGATTATTTTGAGTGTATACTTTATTTTTACTTGCCATCTTACAAGTGCCGAATGATGATGTCAGATCTACTTTATGATATACTCGCGAGTGTCAAAACCCGGCAGGGTAGTTTGGAAGGCTTAACTTGGATAGAAATTGTTATTAATTTAATTATTATTCACAAGTTAATATAAGATGACAAAGATGAAATAAAGGAAATAATTAATAATATCAACAATTTCATTAAAGTTTGGAGTTTTGCAAAGAAAATTGTGTGCTCGCTAATATAGATAGACCGTTAATATAAGAAAATTTTCTAACAGCTGCAACTGGTAACTCTACATACATTTTTTCATTAAAGTTTGGAGTTTTGCAAAGAAAATGGTGTGCTCGCGAATGTAGATAGACAGTTAATTAAAGAAAATTTTCCAACAGCTGCAACTGCTAACTCTACATGCATTTTTAATACAAATAATTTTTTGATCCCTTGATCATATTTAAGCTCCTCGGTAACATTTAACCTTATTATTTTTAGCTGTCATTTTTGTTATAAAAAAATTATCGAGATTTTATTACATGATTAAAATTTATTTCCATTTTGCCCGTCCATAAATCAGCTAGCTATCAAAACGTCAATTTTAACCCACAAAATTCTTCGGAAAGCAATAAAATTTACGTACCTCCATTTTCTGACTGCTGGCACGAGAAAGAGCCGCAGGCAGTCGAAGGGTTAGGTATATCTTTTGTACGTCCATCTCTAAGAATAAAGGGGTCGAAAATACCGGGGTAAATTGAGAAATGGACCGGTTAACATCGTTACAACTCCCTGCCACTACTGGCTTGGAGTGGGTCGAATGAAAAATGTTTTGTTTTTGTGCTTCAACTATTATGAAATTTATGTTGGATTGGGATTTTTACTTTCGAAAGACCCAACGTAGCAAGGGTATAAAAACACTATTGTCTTGATTTTTTTTCTTACTTTAACCAAAATGTCTTTTAAATAACTTCTTCTTCATCTTATTAGCTCATTTACGTCCCCACCGAGGGGCTCAAGCGTACCCTGAATTAGGGCGATCGGGCCTTAGTCGAACACGCGGGCCCAGTGCGGGTTGGTCGACTTCACACACAACCTTCGAGTTTCTTCGCAGGCGTGTGCAGGTTTCCTCACGATGTTTTCCTTCACCGTAAGAACGTTGGATAAACGTACATATGAAATCGAAATTTGAAAACACATTGGTACGTGGCAGGATTCGAACCACGGCCTCAGGTAGCGGCCGTGACCGTTACGCCACCGACGCTCTAATTAAATAACTAGTATTAACAAAATAATAAAACATATTTGCCAAAGACGTCTTTCCGTCCATTAGTCCAGTGTTCCGCAAACTGTGTTCCGCGGCACACTGGTGTAGATAGATAGATAGATAGATAAAACATTTATTCAAAGCTACATTAATTACAATTAATACACTAAAATAAAATAAAAAAAATTCTTATATCTAAGCTTAAATGTGTAAAGAGGGTAGATATACATAAGATTGTGCCGTAACTTTGAAATGGCTCCGACTCAGCATATGCATGTGTACCGTAATCATTAGTTGGTGCGCCGCGGATAAAGTTTTTCTTAGAACATTCTGTCCTTCTCTGCCTCCCCCCCCCCCTACAAGCTAAACCGCTATTTCAAGACATCTGATAAAAAAATTAAATAGTAGGACATATAATCAATTTAAAAGAAGAACTATTACGGCTAAGTAGGCTTTCCTCAAATTCAAAACAATTTATTTCAAATAGGTGTTTGCACACACTTTTAAATAGTCAAAACAAAAACAATAATTGTTTACAAATAATGTCATGATTCAGATTACAGTCTCAGGTAATGGTATTTGTTATAGAATCAACATATATATCTTTGTCATTTACATAATCTATTATTTTATCCTAGTTTAGGAGTAACAGTCGACCAACTTAAGATGTACAGTATTTCCATACAAAATGTTCTATTACCAACTGTAAATATATTTTTTCTGTTTAAAATAAACATTATTTTTTTAAAAATACTTCGGAACCCTATTTTGTGCGAGTCCGACTCGCACTTAGCCGGTTTTTATATATTTGTTTCTACTGCCTGTGACCACGTAACTGCCTTGTAGCGCGTAGCCTACTAACATCCTACAAATGATAACGCGTATCAGCATTTTGTATTTAATGCATTATTTTTTGGCCAGTAAATCTCTTATTCATAATATAATTAAAATATTTTAAGAAAGCTACTTCCTAAGATCTGCAAGTAAATTAAATCGCTGACGCTGAAGCCGGTGCCGGAGGTGGCTGAAGTGTTGCAGTTTTAAAAACTTGCGCCGGCTTGCAGTAAACTCATTAACCCGAAGTGCAGAGCTTATTACACCAGCGCTGACTTGCTTTTTACTCATGGATGTAGAGATATATGAAATAGCAAGATTCATCTGGGCATGTTCGAACGTTTAAGAAAGTTTCAAATTTTTATTCTGACTGCCTTATTAACGTTATGACTGCATCAAAAAAAATGTATCCTCTTCAAAAAACCTTACTTTGTTTTCTTTCACGTTTTCTATTTTAATAAATAATTAGATCTACATAATTAGTACATAAATGACGCGGAAAATTTATGACGTCACGCCTTGATATGTCGATCATTTTTGTCGTCATTGACAAATGAAAAAGACTAGCAGTCAACTACTCTATTCTACTTCTTCCTCTTCTCTTTTAGATTCTGGGACACCTTGAGGTGCATATCTACGGCTGCAGCCAGGACATTTCGGTCACCGCCACAAAGATCTTACTAAAGGGTTAACGTTGTGACGCAGTCAATGACTTATATATTACTGGCGTAAGGACCCGGCCAACACGCGCGACTAATGGGCCCAGCGAATTGGTGCGAAAATCGAAAGTTTCGCACACTCGCGACTCAGTCGTCTGCGGGACATTGTTCAGTGCGGTGGAAAAATATTCCATATAAAAATGCCTTATTGTGTTGTAAGAGGCCGTAAATATCATAAAAGAAAGGCTAAAAAGAAACATGGGATGTCGTATCATCGATAAGTAACCTTACATTGTATTTTTTCTTGTAAACAAATTAAAAAAACGAATTTTTAAAGCGACAATTCTATCAAGGTTCTTTTAACTCTGCACGTCAGTCAACTCTCGCCCACGCTAGTTCGTAGGAGTTATGTCAGATGGCGCTACTTTTTGCATGTATGAAAAAAATCTGACTTAAATATGGAGACGGGCGGATCCTTCTGTTCAAATCTGTGGACGCAATAAATCTTTTTGTTTTTTATTTTCAATCTGTTTTTAAGTTTCCGTACCTTATTAGTAAAACTCCGCTGTCCGTACGTCTGACTGTCTGTCCGTCTGTCAGGCTGTAGGCTGTATTACATGAACCGTGATATCTAGTCAGTGAACATTTTCACAGATGATGTATTTTTATTGCCGCTACAACAAATACTAAAAATTATAAAAAGTGAGTCTCCATACAATAAAACTTTTTAATTTTTTAAACGTGAAGAAACTAGCGCCATCTAGTATGATGGTACGGAACCCTTTGTGCGCATTTCTGACTCGCACTTTACCGGTTTTTGTATAATCATTTTTATCTATTTTTACTTTTTGTTATTTTGTTTGCTTTTCAAATTGAATCTGTCATTCAATTCCGACTCCGATCATCAACACTGTCTATTTTCATTTTTTACCATTTTTTCTTTTCATTGTTTTTTTTTATTATTTTTTTATTTACAATTGGTAAACCCTATGTACATTCAGTTTGGTGGATTTCACTATTTCACTTAATTTGCCCTTCCCTCCAATAAACCTGCTATCCATCTCGTGCGTGCGACGGCGCAGACGGAGGGTGCGTCGCAACGTAATACGGTTAACAACCGTTTAGTGAGATCTTTCAGGTTGCTTTGGGTCGACATTGCTTTCGTTTACCGCCAGCGGTGACCATATTCTTAAGAAGCAATGAGGTAAATACAATTAAAATCATTACACGACACGCTCTTGCTCATGTCGCGACACGAGCTCAGACTGAGACAAATGTAATAAAGTAATGGCGTTAAGAGGGTATAAACAAAATCGTTTCCCGTACAAACTTAAATTACTGCTTCTTGATTATTGATAGACCTATTCTAATGAAACTTTATACATATTAACAAGTCACGAAATTGTAGTTTTTGGATATTTTAAAAAATAGTGTTGTCATCAATAATAGTGATTTAAAGTTTTCATAGTAATCTTAAAATTGGCTTATTTTAAAATAAATAAATATAGAAACCATTAACTAGAATTTCATGACTTGTTTATGTGTTTATAGTTACATTAGAATCGGCCAATCTATTTTCAAAACGTAGTTATTTTAATTTTGTTTGGGAAACGGTTTTTTTTTGTATGGTAATACGCTCTTAAGGTATAGTTGTAATAAATTTACCTACCATTATCTAGTATATGTATTAGAGCAAAATTAAAGCGAGGTTATGTTTTAAGATTGTAAAATGAAACATCTGCTGCAGCAATGTGTCTCATTTGTTTTCACTTCAAGCTTCAATAATTAGTTTTTCTCAGCTTTCATCAGCGGTGACTCTATTTCGGTGTTTACAGGAATCAGGAGTGAGGTAAATACCGGAAAAGAAAACGCAATAACAAGCTTGTGAGGCAAAGATTAAACATAGGGGAGTAAGTACACTTGAACTATAGTGTCATGTATGTTCGACAGCGAGAGCTAAAAGCGATAAACTATATTATTTTTGAGGAAATATAAATACAACGCGTAGGGTTATTACTCCTGATGAATAAAACACATTCCAATTTTTAAGGTTCTGTAATCCCTATACGATTAACCCGTCCGTTCGTCCCTTACAAAAAATCTTAACGTCATCATTTTTAACAACATCTAGGTATTTTATATGAATATTGGAACAAAAATATTTTAAATATAAATCTTTTTTTTTAATTATCAAAACATAATAGTTTTTATTTTTATTACCTTCTATACACGTGAAGGGGAAACATATATTCCATGGTAAATCATTTTCGTGTGAATCCTTTCGTAGGGATATCATCTAATACCTAGATCTTTTAAAATGAAGTAGAGCGCCCGAAAAAAGTGAAAAACTAAAGATTTCTCTATACTTATAGAATATATTCATCCCCTCCCCCCCTGGTTTCCAGAATTGACATAGAATCATAATAGGAACACTCAATAAAAAATATTTCGCCTAACATATGATAAACGTTTTTCAAGTTATGAATAAATGACTGCAGAACCTAACACTCTTACGTGGTCCGATCACGCACTTGGCTATTTTTACGAGTAGCTTACCTTTCAGTTCCTCTGTTCACATACGTACAAATTCACCATACATAATGTCACCTTATGTCTTCATTCGTACAGCTCTGTATTACATCAGTACTCCTATTTCACTTTTAAAAAACAAAAAAATCACCTGTTTTACGCTAGTAACCATTAGCCGCCCGCTTTACTCGCTGCCAGTGAAACAGGAGCCTAACACTTATACAACGGACAATAAGAGATCCAAGATAGTGGGCGAGTTTGATTTGTGAGCTCGTGGCCGGTCAACGAACTATATGTAATAAATTTGTTGAAGCATCATAAACAATAGAATCTAGTATCGAGGGTATTGTTTTATCTTAAAATGAGTCCATTGTATAATTCAGTATTAGAGTAAGATATTGGAAAGCTTTGTGTAGACGTGGTATACGCATTTACAGACTAGATAACAGTGAAAATCTATGATTCTATTCTATAAGCACAGAGAAATCTTTAATTTTTCTTTTTTGTTCAGACTATTTCGTGCTTAAATGAGATAAATAGAAATTAATTTTCCACACTTCCATACTAGTTGAGAGGAGGGAAAAACTAATCAATTTTTCCCTACCAGTTTAGTTTCTACCGCTTCCGTGGCGTAATGGTTAAGTCCACTAGCTTAAAATCAGAAGGTATGCATAAAATAACTGATTATTTATATGTTTTTTTTTTGTTATTGTAAATATGTAGCTCGTAGACGACTGTGAGCACCTAGACAAACCATTCAGGTTTAATGGTGCTAGATGATTAATTGTTTTGTATTTTGTTTTGGAATTCGTAAATAAAAAAAGGTCGCAGGATCGATTCCTGGCAGGGTCTAACTTTGTATGATGACTTCATTTGGTTGGTGGAATTCATAAGCCCGCCTGGCTAGCTACCACCTCTAATCTAAGTCCTGCCGCCAAACATAAACGTTAACAGCATTAATGTTTTTCGGCTTGAGGATAAGATAGCCAGTTCCCTGTTGCGTTGGGGAATCTTGTTAAGCCCGCTTCCATCTTCGGCATCATCAGGTACCATCAGGTGAGATAATGTCAAAGGCTCACCAATTTTATTGTGAATTTAAAAAAAAAAAAAAGATGGTCTAGTATGGATAGGAGGAACAGGCGTTATTCTTAGCAATATTATTACACTAAGAGCAATGCTCAAGTGCTCTCCGTCACGTCATTTTCTTCAGCATTCCTTTGCATATAGGTTGTTTCATTAATACAAATATGCGCACATAAAGGGTGTGTAATAAATCACTCGCGTTCGCGCATCGCGTAATTAACCGTATGACTCGGGATTTTCCTGCTACATTCCTCTTTGCTCCTGTCACGAGGGATGTTTGGCGGCACATCTTGGATGCATGTCTGTTAAGAACTTGTGTTATACGTGTACGACTACTTCATAAATACATAATGTACAAGCTGATGCCCGCGGTTTTGCCCCCGTGGATGTTGAGGGTGCGCGCTATATATAAACCTTATCCTGAAAATTACGAACAGAACAAAAAAAATCTGCTAAAAAGTTTTTTGTTTATTTATTTGTGGACTCTTTACTGTACACAAGATTTTACAGTTACAGGTACAAAATAGAAATAACATGTACAAAAGCGGACTTATCCCAAACAGGGATCTCTTCCAGGCTGGCCCTTTAATTACTGAAAGAACTAATATAACGAGCAAAGAAATAAAGTTAGTACACTATTTAAAAGAAGAGAAAAAAAAAATAAACATAGTTAGATACTCAGACACACAATAAAATTTATTAAATTATATTTATTATACATACATACTATTAAAATCAAATATAGTAAATAAATATCTACAAGCTATACATCCTGACTTCTGGTTCAAATTTAGATAGCCCTGTATTTCTTTAATTGTGTCCCACTAGGAGTTGCAGTATCTGTGAAGAGGACCAGTACAAAACAATATAATAATAATTTAGTTATTGTCCGACTCTAAAAATCCCGAAACTAAATTCAAAAATCACATTACATAAACAATATAATACTATATTTTGTATCGAGGGATTAAACGAAGCCATAACCGGAGTACGTTAGTACTAATATATATACTTTGACTAGAACGTGCGAGGGAGTCAATGATATATTAAGTTGGCTTTTAGTCTCGAGGTGCAAACTGTACTTTTCACTTTGAATGCGAAAAAATAGTCAATTTAGTACAAAACTATTTAATAAATATTAGTTGATTAAATAAAAATCACAAAAGATTTTTAAACACATGCCGCCACCCACTTTGCGGAAAAACCATGGAACTAAAACATTCAACATTTTCGCAATGAAGATGGTCCACACTCCACAGATAATAGTATATATACTGGCTGATTGAATTTGTCTATGTCACATGAAGGAAATTAAAAAACTAATTACTTTTCACTCCCTAGAGACTAAAGTGGTCACTTTTAGGGCTGTTATTGGCGTACTTTTAGAGCATGAGAAGTGAAAATAATATAAAAAGATCACATTAATTCCATAATAAATTAGGTAAAACAAAACAAGTGAAAAACAAACTGAATGTTAAATGAACCAAATTATGACCTGACATGTTTTATTATGAATTTGTGACGTGAAATAAATAAAACTAAACTAAAAAAAATCCTTCCGCGACATGACTAAATCTTCAGTTGTAGAAGCAAAAGGCCAAAATCTATACATATAATAAAACTGTAACGGTGCCGTGTCTGTACATGAATTATTTTTGAAAAGTAATAACTGTGGTGGACATAAGTAACGATAAAGAGGTCAAAACAACAACTTTTGGAATTTTTGTCTGTCTGTCTGTCACAACCAATCCATAACGATCCTATAACGGGTCCATATTTTCCTTTTGAGGTACGGAACCCTATAAAGCATTTTTTTAATATTTTTTTTATTAAAGCCAAACGCTGTTTAAATAAAATAATTAAATAAATATATTATTATTTTAGCTTATTTTATGCTCATGTAGTCTGCTTGTAGAGCATGGAAGAGAACACTCACTTTGGACATCAAAAACTTGCAATAGGTACATAGCGAACACGCCACGTGTTGTGTTCAGTAGATGAAGTGCTGGGTATGGCGTGGCCATAGTATTACAATATAGCGGCTTACAGTAGCGCAACGAATGTACTTACGCAGAGCAACGGAAGGGTACTTGCGGGGCAGCGGGCGGCGGGGCACAGCCTGGCAGACTCCGCGAGTTTGCCAGGCTGGCTACAGGCTAGTACTGCTAGTACCTACGTGTCGGCATCGTGCAACTTCAAGGTCGTTGCGCTACTGTAAGCCATATCGTAATACTGTGCTATGGCCACTTAGTCAGCTTGTTGCCGTACACTCTTTGATATCCCTCAATATTCATTACTTTTGGAACATCATTTCATTAGTTCATTGTTCGTCCGCATGCCACAGGTACTCTCAAAGTAGCGAAATTCCTATTCAAAATGCTAAATACCCCTCTATTGTCATATCATACTACATTGTACATTTTCCAGTATCAAGACCATCAAGTCTGCAGTCTCAGGAGCTAATAAACTCGGCTAGTGCATGAATAAAATTATAATGAATTTCGTCGGTGCATTATCGCCGCGCTGATCAGATGTGGCGTCGTGCACTACGTCTTATACATGCTGATGCAGCAGCGAGTAATGTGTCTGCGTATATCTTATAACTTGCTTTCTCTGTTAGCGCAGGTACGATTCTATTTAAACACGTTTTTTGTTTACGATCTTGTAGTTTTTGTAACATAATTTCTTCATTTTGGTATGTTGAATTTTTTAATTAGTATAAGAATTGTAAGTTGAAAATTTGTGATTTGTTTACAGTAAGTTCTACTATTCGCTGAATTGGCTACACCTTTGATAAATGCCGCTCGCCGCTGCCGGATCGCGTCAAACAGTTGAGTCGAAGGGGCCGCTCTGAGTTTAATCGCGGCGCCACCGAGTTGCACGGGGTCGGGCGTATCTTGTTCAGTCTTCATTTTTAATGTAGGCGACAATTCTGAAGATACTTCGACCAGCAGTGAAAGTGATTAAAATTAATACTAAATTCTAAATAAAAAATACCCATTTTTTTGTAAATTTATTTTATTCTCAACACATTTCCAGAACTTCGTTCGCGTATACTGCAGCTAATTCCCCGAACATACTATAAATTCTATACAAGTGACCACTGGTTTCCCTTTAATACGCCACAAAGTATTTATTTATTTACTCTTCGGAAGCTTTACAGCTGAACTAAAATGTAGATAATAACATAGCTAACAAAATGCCAATAAAAATCTTCACCTTTAAAAACTAAACACAGTAGTTGTAACAAACACAGTTTTCATGAAAACTTTTACAAGTTTTAATTTATAAACGGTCACTGTCTCTAATGGAACCTGTCGCAAAGCAATCCCGTCCATATTCTGCGGATTAGATCAAACCCGTGAGTGACTTTCGTATGATAAATCGTCTCGAACCCAATCAAGTAACGGATCACCGGATCACCGGATCACCTAAATCCTCTGTACGACGTCGCCGAACCGTCGCAGCATCTCTAATAGCTTCGAAGAAAAGCAAACACCTACAGGCCCTGGCTAATCGCTTAATCAAAATTTATTCCGCACTTTGATTTTAAATTTGGGACGCAACATTTATTACTTCCCCCGGCAACCCTTCGCGGCGCTTCATTATCGTGGATTAAGCTGCGGAATATTTTATCGATCGCATCGACGCCGCCAGTATTCATTTTCAATTAAGCGCCAAGTATTTTATTAAGTTTGAGAGCGGAATTGATGAGTTTCGCGAACTAATATTTACAATGGGTGGCGTGCGTGTCTGCCGCCTTTCAAGTATCAACTCACAGCTACCTCGTACACTCTACGCGTCAGGTAACTGCGGTCTGACACAAGGATTACTCACATCTTGATAAGCCAATCGTAAAATTATAAACTTAAATTAATATTTCTCGAAATCGATATTCAATTTAAACGTCGAGGTCGGGTCGGAATAGCTCTCGCAGATAAATTAGATGTTCTTTCACAAAGCATTGTTCGTACTGTGAATGCGGAGGTGACTTCAATTTCCTGGCAGCGACGCGCCCCGGCATCGAACGCGGAACTTTTGAAGGCTCTACCTCGTCATGGAATCCGATGCATCTAGCGCTGTGCGCTTACACGCCCGTAAGCAAATAGGCTATCGCTTTGTGATACAGTGCACACGCGTTTAATACTCTTCAAATGAGCAGTTGAAAATCGTCTGACTTTCAAATGGTTCAAACAGTCCGATGTTTGCGCAATAGTAGTTTAAGCAACTGTTATGTAATGACAGGTCTTAAAACATGAGCGTGTTTTAAGACCTAATTGCAACAGTTTTATACATTAATTTGTCTACATACATATTATCAGTACTCTAACATGGATTCAGAAGTTGAGGGAAATGACCTGCATTGCTACTAGTGTTACCTGTAAAATATCTATAGACTATAAATATTAATATAATGCAATAAATAATAAATTTGAACAAAAACAGAAACAAATTATTTATTGTAATAGTTGTAATTGACATTTACATTGGACCATGGTATATATTTTAATGGTCCTGGTTGTATTGTAGTGGGAGGGTTTTGGTTAAGACCCACTTGAGTTTTGACAGCAGTTCCAAATTTAAACTCATAACGTTACAAAAATCGACACTGTAATAACATTAAGTTACAGATTTTACCTACTAACACAGACAAGAGAGTTCTCATAGTAAAATTGGTTGTCATACATAATTCTGGTCATTGCCCACTGATTTTGAACGCATTTTAGAGGACTTATGATATGTGTGTAGATAAAAATCCTAACAGTCTTGCTATCCATTCAATAAGTTTTATAACCTATTCTAAGAGATCGAGAAAAAGACGAGTAGTATATTTAATAAATAAAAAATAAAAATAATAAAAAAAAAAAACCTTTATTTGACCATACTTCATTTCATCTTATCTACTATTATTAATATTATTATAACTCTTATTAGTTGCTATATGTACTATTTTACTTTACTATTACTAAATTAGGTTAAGTGGGTCCCCAGATTGGGTAAAGGCCTCCTCCAATGATGCCCACTTCTCCCTATCCTGTGCTATTTCCCACCACTTTGGGCCAGCGATATATATTTAGCCACAAACAATTAATTAAACCGCCTCTATAGCGTAATAGTTACCTAGTCCATTAGCTTCATATCAGGAGGTCTCGGATTCAATTTCCAGCGGAGTCTACCTTTGTTAAACTCTGTTTAGTTAGTGGAATGGCATTTTCTAAGCCCGCTTGGCTAGCTGCTACCATCTTATCTAAGTCTTGCCGCCAAACATCAATGTTAATAGCATTGATGTGTTTCGGTTTGAAAATAAGATAGCCAGTTCCCCATTTTGTAGGGGAATCTTGATAAGCCCGCCACCATCTTCGGCATTATCGTCACGTTACCATTAGGTAAGACATTGCCAAGCGCTATTGTAGATAAAAATATTGATAACTAGCTGTTTCTCGCGGCTTCACCCGCGTGGACAACGTTTCTATGACTTTTCGAGGGTCGAGCGTGAAAAAAAGTAGCCTATGTGTTAATCCAGGTCTTAATCTGTCTACTTACCAAATTTCATCCAGATTCGTTCAGTAGTTTTTTGCGTGAAGAAGTACACATACACACTCACAAACTTTCGCCTTTATAATATCACAGTGTAATTACAGTATTTTCTTGGTAGGTTTTTTGTTTCAGAAATCTTATTAACATAATATTGTTGATTTTTTTGTTTTTCTGAAGCGAATGAACTAATAAATATTAATACAACATTATCACACATTGAATCAATCATACTCAGTTACACAACAAATTACTACCTCAACAAATCTAGGGTTCAAACAGGTAGGTACCTCTACATTCTAATATAGGGCACAGGAATGTCGCAATACGGTGTGTGTGTGTTTGTGTGTGTGTGTGTGTGTGTGTGTGTGTGTGTGTGTGTGTGTGTGTGTGTGTGTGTGTGGAGACCAAGACCCTTGATGACGTCGCGCGGTTGAATGTGATTAACGCAGATACGCCTACCAGCTGTTATAACACCGTATTTTTTTTTTCGAAGCTTGTAGAACGATTACAAATCACATGCAATTATATAAAAATAGTAATTTCCGTAGCAAGTGGGTTTAAATAAAATAATAATATAGTACTTTTATTCGTCTTTTAATACTAACCGCGCGATAATATGCCCGCTCGTCTACCCTGCCCCAGCGTGTCGCGCGCGAGGCACCTACGCTCGCTTTGCGAGTGGTTGCATGCAACACAGCATCTAATGCAATTTCCGCCGCAGGTGCACCCCGCACCCGGTAATGTTTTCGCGTCATTGCACCCTCTAGTTATATTAAAGCTTTTGCTTTTGTCTTAGAGAGCTAATAGAGATGATGATATAATTATTTGATCAGATATGTTTTAGTTTTAAGGCCTTTTTCTAAAACGGACTGATACTTGATGATGCAAAACGTAAGTTTTAATAGTTTATTATTTATTATATAACCCAATATTACTTATAATTTAAGCCATGCAGAACTGAGATCTAAATTAATCGGTGAATTTTTACCTGGCTAGGTAATTAATTAAATTTCTTCAATGGGTTTTCAAAAGTAACATTACACAATACACCAAAACCATATTGCCATTTAATTCTACGATTCAAAGGATTTAAAAAAAATACTTTACTTATCTATGAAACTGACTGACTAAAAGATAAAGCATTGCCTAAACTTGTCAACGAAAAAAGAAAAAGAAGGGAAAGAAAGAAGTATGAAATTTTGCACAAGAGTTCCTCATAAAACGTAGGTGAGCACTAAGTAAAGATTTTTAAAAACTTATCACTTAAACTTAGATCATCATCGTCATATCAGCTCATATTCGTCCCTACCGAGGGGCTCGAACCTACCCTAAATTAGGGCGTTATCCTTAATCGACCACGTGGGCCCAGTGCGGGTTGGTCGACTTCACACAACACGCGAGTTTCTACGCAGGCGTGTGCAGGTTTCCTCACGGTGTTTTCCTTCACCGTAAGAGCGTCGGACTTAGATGAGTAATAAAAATTAAATGTTCCTTTGTACGAAATAGCAGATAAGATATCGAGTTCCCCATAGCGTTGGAGAATCTTGGTAAACTAGCTTCTATTTTCGGCATCATCGTCACTTACCATCAGGTTAGAAGATGCCAAGGGCTTACTAATTCATCACCATCATCATATCAGCCGAAAATCATCCACTGCTAGACAAAGGCCTCCCCAAGGATTTCCACGACAACCGGTTCCGCGCTGCCCGCATCCAGCGGCTTCCCGCGACTTCACCAGGTCATCGGTCTACCGAGTGGGAGGCCTGCCTACGCTACGCTTTCCGGTGCGCGGTCACCACTCGAGAACTTTACTGCCCCAACGGCCAACTATATCTGTAGTTTGTTTCAATATGAAACTCGCTTACCTTTTATCTCGACTCTGATTGTTTAGAACAACGTCTTCGCTCGTCCTTGCTGGTGACGTCACAAGTCACCACGCTTGACACATCCGACTGGCTTATTTCCGGACATGTAAAACTGTTCCAGCCCGTCTCATGTGAATTGGAACACTACTTCACCCATTCTGGCTATAGGCGGTGTGTACACAGAATTATAATATAAGGGTATGAAAAAACCGACCAAGTGCGAGTCGGACTCGCTCACCGAGGGTTCCGTACCACCACATCTCTGGATAAGGAACCTTAAAAATAATAAATCGAAAACTTTTCATCATAAAAGTAATTGAAAATCTGTGTAAGCTTGTGCTAATGAAGCCCTTTCATACGATTCCTCACGTGACAGGGTTCACTCAATTCAAAATTTGGACCGCCATTCCTTGCATAATTTATTACGTACATGTAATTAGGACTATATTTTTTTATGTCTTTATTACAAATGTATAGTTATCAGATTTTTCCCTACACTTGTAGTGTAAGATAGTATTACTTACCAAATTTCATAGTTCTAGGTCAATGGAAAATATCCTATACATTGAAATATACGTTTTTTGAGGCACAAACGACTGTATCTTTTTGTTACGTTAACTGTGAATTTTTATTTTTTCACAGCTTCAAGGGACTGTAGACCGGATATGATTTTATATACACCTCGATACCTCTACGCGTTACCGAGTGAAAGGGTCATGACGGGCAGACGGACAACAAAGTGATCCTATAAGGGTTCCCTTTTTCATTTTGACGTACGGAACCCTAAAAATACCTATGACCTTTTTGATGGTTACATTACCTATGTTAATTGTAAAGTTTTCGTTATTTCCGAACAATGATTTTTATAAACGTTTCATCGTTTATTTTGTTATCCGTCCGTATTTTTTGACTGAATATTCTGATAAAATGGAGACAAACAATAGAATTACTATACAGGGTGTTACGTATAGGTGCAATGATACTTTAAAGTACTCATCACACTGAACAACTTTTGTTCTACAACTTTACTGAAATCTCGAAAAAGTTTTAGGGATTTTCATACAAAACCGTCCAATCAGCTGACCAATTTGTATAAAAATTTCAAAAAAATCTAGATTTCAGCAGATTTGTAGAAAAAAAAATTCAGCTTGATAACTATAAGCCCACTTTAAAGTAAAATTAAAGAAAGAAGAAAGAAAGAAATGAAGTTTAAAGAAGAAAGAAAGAAAATGTAAAGTATCAATGCACCTTTATGTTAAATCCTGTATAAACGGTTACTCCTTTTCGGTAATTTAATATTTGGAAGTAAAATCTTAAAAATTTTCTTGATAACAACACTAACCTCTTTATAAAACTTCCAAAGCATGTTGACCCTTTTTACAATGTAATAAGAAAGAAAGGAATGAAGTTTAAACAAGAAGAAGAAAAAGAAAATGTAAAGTATCAATGCACATTTATATTACATCCTGTATAAACGGTTACTCCTGTTCGGAAAATTAATATTCCGAAATTAAATCTTTAAAATTTTCTTGATAACAACACTAAACTGTTTATGAAACTTTCAAAGCATGGTGACCCTTTTTACAATGTAACAAGAAAGAAAGAAATGAAGTTTAAAGAAGAAAAAAGAAAAAGAAAATGTAAAGTATCAATGCAACTTTATGTTACATCCTGTATAAACGGTTACTCCTTTTCGGTAATTTAATATTTGGAAGTAAAATCTTAAAAATTTTCTTGATAACAACACTAACCTCTTTATAAAACTTCCAAAGCATGTTGACCCTTTTTACAATGTAATAAGAAAGAAAGGAATGAAGTTTAAACAAGAAGAAGAAAAAGAAAATGTAAAGTATCAATGCACATTTATATTACATCCTGTATAAACGGTTACTCCTGTTCGGAAAATTAATATTCCGAAATTAAATCTTTAAAATTTTCTTGATAACAACACTAAACTGTTTATGAAACTTTCAAAGCATGGTGACCCTTTTTACAATGTAACAAGAAAGAAAGAAATGAAGTTTAAAGAAGAAAAAAGAAAAAGAAAATGTAAAGTATCAATGCAACTTTATGTTACATCCTGTATAAACGGTTACTCCTGTTCGGAAAATAATATTCGGAAATTAAATCTTTACAATTTTCTTGATTACAACACTAAACAGTACTAATATATATACTTTGACTAAACTCTTTATGAAACTTTCAAAGCATGGTGACCCTTTTTACACAACCCTTGATCTTGCATCTACTACTGTAAGCATATCTTATCCATGCTGTAAGTAGTAATGTTACCGTGCGCAGCGCAAAAGTTAAAAGGCATGTTTCACCGGCATTCACTTGGGTACCTACTGGCAGTCTGTGAGGGCTGATATCCTATTAGTCTGACTCTCGTTTAAGATATTATGTCTACGTACTCGTAGACGGCTTCTAACTTTTCGATATACTAACTTGTTAAATCAATAACATGTTTTTGACCCTATCTATACAATCTACATACTGCAAGTAGTAATGTTACCGTGCGCAGCGCAAAAGTTAAAAGGCATGTTTCACCGGCATTCACCTGGGTACCTACTGGCAGTCTGTGAAGGCTGATATCATATTAATCTGACTCTCGTTTAAGATTATGTCTACGTACTCGTAGTAGGCTTGTAATTTTCGATTCACTAACTTGTTAAATCAATAACATGTTTGTAGCGAGGAGGTCTAGTGATGTGTTTTATACAAGTCAGATTAGGTACCTATCACGTTTCAACACTGTAGGCATAGAGGAGTTTAATATCAAACGTACTAAATTTTATCTGAAAAAGATATTTTGTTTAAAAAATAAGGGTTTTTATAATTTCGTCATTACCACAAAAATGTCGCATCTTTGTTTACGAGTATGTAATAATGTCAATTAGTATTAGTCTTAGTCATATGACCAGTGTATGTTGCCAGTGATGACATATTACGGAACTGAGACATGGTTGCTTACTATGGGCCTCATAAGAAGGCTCAAGGTCACCCAAAGGGCGATGGAGATTCCCTACGCGATCGAATCAGAAATGTGGAGATCCGTAGGAGAACCAAGATAACTGACATTGCTATACTTAAGTGGCAATGGGCGGGGCACATAGCTTGTAGAACAAACGGCCGTTGGAGCAGTAAATTTCTCAAGTGTTGTCCACGCAACGGAAGACTTAGGATGGGCAGGCCTCCCACTTGGTAAACCGATGACCTGGTGAAGGTCACAGGAAGCCGCTGGATGTGGGCAGCGCAAGAGGGGTCGTTGTGGAAATCCTTAGGGAAGGCTTTTATCCAGCAGTAAACGTATTTCGACTGATACGATGATCTAGTCTTTTAATGTATTGAATACTACAATATACTCTATTACACATAGAGAGCGACATTTTATAAATTATACATCCTGACGAGTACGTAAAGCCCACAGAGAAGAGCTTAGCTGCTTCACTCATTGTCGGCTTGCCTTCGAAACGAAAACTTTTCAAAACAGCCGTCCGAGCCTTTATTAAAACCGCATATTGCATAAGGCTCTACGCAGACGACCGATTTGTATAGACTCTAAAACGCACACTAGTTTTATCGTACCATTACCTGATCATCTATGAAAAATGAATCCCTATTTCCCTTGGTCACGGCATCACGCGTGAACGGCTGGACCGATTTCGCTAATTCTTTTTTTGTAGAGTTCGTTATTGTCAGGAGAAGGTTCTTATGTAGGGTACGGTAGGGTAGGGTAGGGTAAGGGTAGGGTAGGGTAGTGTAGTTTAGTGTAGTGTAGTATAGGGTAGGGTAGGGTAGGGTAAGGGTAGGGTAGGGTAGTGCAGTTTAGTGTAGTGTAGTGTAGGGTAGTGTAGTGTAGTGTAGGGTAGGGTAGTGTAGTGTAGGGTAGTGTAGTATAGGGTAGGGTAGTGTTGTATTGGTAGTGGAGCTAGTGGAGCTAGTGGAGGTAGTGGAGGTAGTGGAGCGTTGGTGGCGTAACGGCTAGATCCGCCGCCTCCTGTCCGGGAGGTCGTGGTTCGGATCCCGCCACGTACCAATGTGATTTCGAATTTAGATTTCATATGTACGTTTATCCGACGCTCTTACAGTGAAGGAAAACATTGTGGGGAAACCTGCACGCGCCTGCGGAGAAACTCGCAAGTTGTGTGTGAAGTCGACCAACCCGCACTGGGCCCGCGGGGTCGACTAAGGCCCGATCGCCCTAATTCAGGGTAGGCTCGAGCCCCTCGGTGGGGATGTATATGAGCTGATATCATCAGTGTTGTGTAGGGGTAGGGTAGGGTAGGGAGGGTAGGGTAGGGTAGGGTAGTGTAGTGTAGTGTAGTGTAGTATAGTGTAGGGTAGTGTAGTGTAGTGTAGTGTAGGGTAGGGTAGGGTAGGGAAGGGTAGGGTAGTGTAGTGTAGTGTAGTGTAGTGTAGGGTGGTGTAGGCTAGGGTAGGGTAGGGTAGTGTAGTGTAAGGTGGTACGAAGTTCACCGGGAATACTAGTCTATTACATAAAAATGAACCTATTTCTTCTGGTAATCGCATCACGCGTGAACGGCTGGACCGATTTCGCTAATTCTTTTTCGTCGAGTTCGCCATTTTCAGGAGAATCTTCTTAAGTAGGGTAGGGTAGGGAAGTGTAGGGTAGTGTAGTGTAGTGTAGTGTAGTGTAGGGTAGTATATGGTAGTGTAGTGTAGGGTAGTGTAGTGTAGGTCGGGGTAGGGTAGGGTAGTGTAGTGTATTGTAGGGTAGGGTAGTGTAGTGTATTGTAAGGTGGCATGAAGTTCGCCGGGACAGCTAGTTACCAATAATTAAGTTTCACCGATTTTGGTTTAGTGCGAGTATACAGCTGTCATTGTTTTGTCACGTGATTGTAGTTTAAGGCGACTTGTATACTTTGTGCATACAGCATCGTCGATCAAAACGAACTCGTTGATAAGCGCGTTCGATTTAGTAATAGACGACAGTTTTTTTCCAACGGTGGCGCAACGGCTTGGGCCGCTGCCTCCTGTCCGGGAGATCTTGGTTTGAATCCTACCACGTACCAATGTGTTTTCGGATTTCGATTTCATATGTACGTTTATCCGATGCTCTTACTGTAAAGGAAAACATCGCAAGGAAACCTACACACGCCTGTGAAGAAGTTGAAAGGTTGTGTGTGAAGTCGACCAACCGCACTGGGCCCGCGTGGTCGACTAATTCGCCCTAATTCAGGGTAGGCTCGAGTCCCTCGGTGGGGACGTATATGAGCTCATAAAGACTAGGAAACTCTACTTTTCGCGTGGTCCCACACGCAGTTGGCTACTTTTTTGCCATATCAAGTCGTTTATTTCTCTTTTATCGACTTCTAAATGTCGCAGATTGTCTATGTTCTGCCTTTTTGTTGGCAATAAGTAAGGCGGCCGCCTCAGCAAAATTCAATATTCACAACGAGTCGGAAAGTTTTATTATTGCGGCGTAAATATAATGAGTGCAGGTGAAGCAGCCCTGTCTGCCGGGATTTATGGCAGCCTTTTACTCCGACTGGAGCTTGCCGTATTGGGCTGCGGCAAGACAGGTGGGATTAACTTATGCAACTTCAATTAGTTGGTGCTAAAATGGAGTATAACTTCTGTAAAAATAATAAAGCTTAACTATACATCCAAGTTTAACAGCGTAAACAGGTTATCTCTGTACGAATGTGTATTTTCGGCCCCCATTGAAAAGAAGATAATCTGATTCGACAAGTGTCACAAAAGTGCTGTACTGTGCTTGGCGGTACTTTGTGGGTTTCCTATTGCCGTATCATTGTTTCAACTAGTTGGTGCTAAAATCGAGTGTACCTTCTTTTAAAAAAAATAAAGCTGGACTTTACATCCAAGTTAAAAGGCGTAAACAGATAATCTCTGTCAGAATGTGTCTTTTCCGCCCCAATTGAAAAAAGTTGGTCTGATTCAACAAGTATCATAAAAATGCTGTGCTGTGCTTGCTGGTACTTTGTTTGTCTACTTTCCTGTTTGTTTCAATTAGCTAGTGCTAAAATGGTGTATATCTTCTGTTAAAATAATTAAGCTTGACTATGCATCCAAGTTCAAAGGCGTAAACAGGTAATCTCTGTCTGAATGTGTCCTTTCGGCCGCAATTGAAAATAAGTTCATCTGATTCGACAAGTGACACAAAAGTGCTGTGCTGTGTTTAGTAGTAGTTCGTGGGTTTACTTTCCTATTGCCGTATCATTTTTTGTCTTCTACGATAACTGTTTTCTGTCTAGAGTCCCTATCAAAAATCGTCCATACAAATGAACTATTATTAGAGATTTCTTAGAAATAATAGTACCTTATTTATTTGTTTACCTAACTTTATGTATTTTGAGCACAAAAGAAAACTCTAGTAAGTGTATGATATATTATTAGAAAAAAAATATTGAGATATTAAGTTTTTTATAGTAATTTTAAAAAGCGCTTTAATTCCCTTAAATGAAATATTTCAAAAATTAAAACTGCAGTAAACTACAACTTCGTGTTTTACGAAATAAGTACAAAGCATCATTACAACGAACCAAATGATTTTTAAAAATTCTAAAAGCTTTTGAATACTTTTATTTGAAAAGAGATTTTATGATTAAAAAAGCCAAATACTTATAATATCAGCCGAAAGACTTCCACTGCTGGACAAAGGTCTCCCCTAAGGATTTCCTCGACAACCGATCCAGCGCTGCCCGCGTCCAGCAGCTTCCCGCGATCCTGACTAGGTCGTCGGTCCACCGCGTGGAAGACCTTCCTACGCTACGTCTTCCGGTGCGCAGTCGCTACTCGAGAACTTTACTACCCCAACGGTCTCTGTTCTACAAGCTATGTGCCCTCCCACTGCCACTTCAGTTTAGCGATTTTGTGAGCTATGTCAGGTTACTTAGGTTCTCCTGCGGATCTCCTCATTTCTGATTCGATCACGTAGGGATAGATCGAGCGTAGCTCGCTCTATTGCCTTTTGGGTGACTTTGAGCCTTCGTAAGCGACTCTGTCTCACACTGGTCAAAAACCTTAGTCTTGAGACACTGCAGTATTTGGGACATGAATATATTGCGAAGCTTCCCGAATTGCCCAGCCGAGTTGGATTCGTCGATTAATCTCTTTCTTGAAGTTGGACCTAGCTAGCTGGACTGAGTGTCCCAGGTATACATATCTTCGATCAGTGAGTGTTGCCAGTGATGACATACGGAACTGAGACATGGTCGCTTATTATGGGCCTCATAAGAAGGCTAAAGGTCACTCAAAGGGCAATAGAGCGAGCTACGCTCGATCTATCCCTACGCGATCGAAACGCGATGTTCACTCCATGTTTAGTTTTTTGACAAGTTGAATTTTTTTCGTGACCAAAGATGTTAAATATGGTAAGTAATGTGAAACCTTATTTTCTACTATTTCAACGAATTTATTAAATGACAATTTGTTACTTTAGGTTATGCTGCTATAAACGAAATAGCAAATTTTTAGATTACCTAGTTCATTATATCAGCCGAAGGACGTCCACTGCTGGACAAAGGCCTCCCCCAAGGATCTCCACGACGACCAGTTCTGGGCTGCCCGCATCCAGCGGCTTCCCGCGACCTTCACCAGGTCATCGGTCCACCTAGTGGGAGGCCTGCCTACGCTACGTTTTTCGTTGCGGGTTCGCCACTCAAGAACTTTACTGCCCCAACGGCCATCTGTTCTACGAGCTATGTGCCCCGCCCACTACCACTTAAGTTTAGCAATTGTGAGCATTATGTCGGTTACTTTGGTTCTCCTATGGACCTCCTCGTTTCTGATTCGATCACGCAGAGAAACTCCGAGCATAGCACGCTCCATTGCCTAGTAAATTGCATTGTCCATTGCCAGATTACCTAGTAAATCTCCTGTATCAGGAAGTGATCAGATTAATTACATAATGTAAGAATGTCTCGAAACAAATAAACTTGATAAAAACTAAACAAAGTCATAACTTTCATGAAAATCTTTCAAAAATTTGAAGGTCGCGTCTTGACTCATGACCAACGTTTGATATTCTTTCGATCGTAAAAATCTTCCCACCAAGAAGACTTTATATACTGTCATGCCGTTGTATTATAAATCTTTTATTTAAATTCCAATGCTCGTATACTTGCGATGAATTTAGAGCAACTCCCAGGAGTACCAATGAGCTGAAATTTGGTATGAAGCCGTATTTCCGGTGACAATAAATTATTTTGGTATTTTGAAGTTGATTTGATGATAAACTACGAAACTGAAATCAAGGTCCCAGGATCGTCTATTGTTTTTAATCAAATCATAGGAAATACTGAAGTCTGGCCAGTGAAACATGATAATGAAAAGCCGCGGCAAATTTGTAAGCGTTGGTTACCCAAAAAATAGTCGGAAGAATTGATTTTGATACTCGTAATTTTTATATTTGAACATTAAGAACAGTATATTCAGGTCAATCAATTAAAAATTAAAACGAAAATTAAGAAGGTGTAAATTAAATTAATAATTATTAATAATTTTTTAAGGGCTTGGCTGTCTATATTTTAATTAGTTATAATTAAATATATTTAGTTACAGAAGCTATTTTATTAGGTCATAGCTAAACCTCAAACGTCACTAATAACACTATCAGTTATACGAACATTAAGAGTAAAACTCTCTAGTTCTTCTTCACGTATCGTGTCCTTTTATGTTATCTTCATGCGGTTTTTTGTCTGGAGTGCTCCAAACATAATTGGTAATTTTTACTTCTTTTTTAATTCGAGTACACTTACATCTGCAATAAAATAGAAAACAAATACAATTATTGAGTAAACTTGAGATATCAACTTGATCTAATTTTAATTACACGTCGTTGATGATATTTCTTTGAATATATCGAAGAAGCTTCTTTATCCCTTCTAGCAAAAGGCCATTGAATGTAATCAGGAAAAGCGCACTCCGCTTACAATCAAATAGTACCGTTGTTTTTATACAAAACCTATTATAACTGGCTACTGATCTAGTTTGTTTTCTATGCATATAAATTTATTACACGATTCCATTTTTTTTCTTTTTTTTTTGCAAACAAACTAGAAACCTTCAC
Organism: Coleophora flavipennella; assembly: GCA_947284805.1. Classification (NCBI taxonomy): domain Eukaryota; kingdom Metazoa; phylum Arthropoda; class Insecta; order Lepidoptera; family Coleophoridae; genus Coleophora; species Coleophora flavipennella. The sequence goes on along the minus strand of OX369285.1, from coordinate 5,858,781 downwards.
GCTGGAGAAGTGGTCCTTTTGGTACCTAAAGGCACTAAAGGGCTGGAAAGTAAACTTTACGACAGCAACACTAAACTTTCTCGATAATTTTCTTTATTACATTGTCATTTGGCACACTGAACATAAAAACTCTTCAAATAAAAGTTTTTACCTAAAAGTTTTTAGGTTTTTCGAAATGAGCTTATTAGGTCATTGCAACAACAAAAAATCGCTTAAAAAAGCGTCTACCAAGCAAAGCGAAGAATATTTAAACCAGATCATCATTACAGCTCATATACGTCCCCACCGAGGGGCTCGAGCCTACCCTGAATCAGGGCGATCAGGCCTTAGTCGACCACGCGGGCCCAGTGCGGGTTGGTCGACTTCACACACAACCTTCGAGTTTCTTCGCAGGCGTGTGCAGGTTTCCTCACGATGTTTTCCTTCACCGTTAAAGCAATCGGTAAGTATGTACGTAAGTTTTTGAAAAACTCATTGGTACATTGGCCGTCCAGATTTGAACTCGGTACCTCTGGTTAGATGGACCGAGTCGTTACCGGTTGAGCCACCGACGCTTTTTAAACCAGATCGCAGGACTATAAATCATAAAGGGCGCAAGATTCGCATATTTCATAGTTAATTCTTTCGTATTCTGCCCATGCCTCATGGAGCGTCACGGTCCATGGTATGCACCTGTATTCCGAAGCTTTTAACATAATGGCGGATTAATTTAAGACGACTATAAAATATAAAATACTTAAAAAATAAATTGTACAGCATTGTACGCTCTAGAAACATTCTCGCGTACCCATTACCGTCCAACATAGGGAAATCAATATACAACCGGTGAAAAGCGAGTCGAACTCGTGTACCAAGGATTCCGTACTACCACATCTCCTCACTAGTATAACAATTATACCTATTCATTACTAACAAAAAAACATCAGCGCGAGCGTCAGAATTTTTTTATTTTATTTAATCTGGACTCCCTAGTAACTAGTGCCTAGTTCGAGTATGACTCACACTTGGTCAGTTTTGGTTTTTTTTAGGATATTTAGTATTAGCATTATAATCATACCAAGTTTGATGCTTGTATGTATTACCATTTTTACGATAGAGCAAAAAGAATGTAAGTTTGTAATCGTAAAAAAATATTTTATATGATATACCTAACTACAAATTTTTAGTCTTTTGGACTTGTTCCTTTACTTGTGCTGTTAGGCCTTGCTTCATGCTTTTATATGGATTTTGATAGAAAATCAAAATATGTGATATAAATGGCCGTAAATTCAGTTTCACCACGCGGTCATTTTTCTGTTCATTGTTTCTCGGATTCTCATGGCGCCGTGTATTGTTTACATGTGGTAAATATTTATTTGTAAAGTAAATAGTGTATTTCAAAGAAAAGAAGTGAATTAAATGAAAACATAAGAAAGTGTACTAAGCCATAATTAGTGTAAAATATAGTGAGTTCCAATGTTTAGTAAGTATTAGTTTCAAAAAAAATGTAACAGTGTAGGAGATATTGTTGGATGTTCAAAGACTAAATCGTCGGTGGCTCAACCGGTAACGACTCGGTCCATCTAACCAGAGGTACCGGGTTCAAATCTGGACGGCCAATGTACCAATGAGTTTTTCAAAAAAACTTACGTACATAATTACCGATTGCTTTAACGGTGAAGGAAGAACATCGTGAGGAAACCTGCACACGCCTGCGAAGAAACTCGAAGGTTGTGTGTGAAGTCTACCAACCCGCACTGGGCCCGCGTGGTCGACTAAAGGCCTAATCGCCCTGATTCAGGGTAGGCTCGAGCCCCTCGGTGGGGACGTATATGAGCTGTAATGATGGTTCAAAGAAAACCAGAATAAATAAACATCAGGTAAGCGTTTATTTTCGATCAAATTACATCGATTGGTTAGGAAATTTAAGACGAACGCAATGATATGTATAACATTATGTTAACTTAAATAAATATTCTGGGACAAATCACACATGGTCATCTGGCCCCAAAGTAGGATTCCCTGTGTTATGCGAACCAGAGTCTGATATACATACTTATGTACGTTTAAATACATACATATATAGATAACACCCAGACACAGAGCAAATAAATCTGCTCATCACACAAATGTTTGCCCTGGGTGGGGATCGAACCCACAACTCTCGGATCAGTAGTCAAGAGCACTAACCACTGAGCCACAGAGTCAGTCAAAACAAAATTGACTTTTTTACGTGCGTCGTGAAATACTATTGATCCCATCAAATTCTGAACATTATTTTTTTGTGAACTTATTTATTTATCACCAATAAATCTAAATTACCTAGACCCTATCAAAAAACAAAACTCATTTCTAGAATCTCAGGCGCGCCAGGACTTTTTTACGTGCGTCGTGAAAGCGTTCCAGAGGTTATAATGGCTAAATCGTTTTATGGGTGTTACTAAAATTTCAAACAAAAAAAAAGAAACTTGATATTTTACATGACTATAGATGGTATTTATTTCAACTTGACCTCCACGCGTTCCTAAGAAAAAGGTTCTTGGCAGGTAGACAGACAGACAGTCGGACGGACAACAAAATTATATTATAAAGGTTTTTTTAAGGTTTAAAATCCTTAAAACACGCTACCTAGTAACAAAGATAAACACGCAAAGAAAAAAGGTGTATTAGATTTGACGAAAAATTTACTTGATTAATCTTAGTTAGTATGGAAGGTGTCCTATTCCGTTTTTTTCTGGAATAATGCCAGTTTTGTTTGACTCTCTTAACGAAAGACTATTAATCCCCATCAAATTCTGAACATTATTTTTGATGTGTAACATCTTTGCTCTCGCTTTCCTGCAATTTGTTGGAGTGATTTCGTGAAATGGGACGGAAATGTGTAACATGGGACGGAAATGTGTAACAGGACGTCGCGAAAGCGCGCGCTATTCGATCTGACCAAGTGCGGGTCGGACTCGCGCACAGCAATTTGTGGGAGTGATTTCGTGAAATGGGACGGAAATGTGTAACAGGAAATGCGAACGTTTTTTTAATTCTCGAAAACTAAGGTTGTCATAGCCATGCTGCCTAGTGTGATGGCAAAGGCAAAGATGACATACTACTATTCGAAGGGTCGGCCCGTGATTGTACGACCCGATAATAAATAATTTCATAAGTATTTTGTCACATGTTACACATCATATGCGAGTACTGTAGGTCTCGTTTTTTTTGTCATATCCCTTTGGTCCAAACTTATTTCATGTTTTATAAGCCATGTACCTACGTCAAAGTATATATATTAGTACTAACATACAGTATGGACACTCCCTGCCGCTCTCTAGATTCCGACCTCACTCCTTCGTCACCCAGATTGATGCAGATTAGTTAGTGTTTGGTTCTCGAACGTATAGGATTTCGCCGTGATTTTGTTACGAAATTTGTTTTTAGAAATGTCATTTCACGACCGTTGTATGCAGTGTCAAGGGTGTGCCTACGTTGTACGGTGTGTATGTGATAGAATTTAACCATTTTCAATTAATAATGTTCTAGATGTACCTAATTGGTAAATTTAATTTATACTAGCTTTTTCCCGCGGTTTCGCTCGCGTGGACATCGTTTTTACTATTGTCTTTGAGGGTAAGTGGTGTGCGTAGGGAGGAGTTTACTCCAGATCCCTCGGGAACTATATTTGGCTATTCTGATTAGCAGTTTATGTCCCTTCCCACCCCCTCAACTATTTCTATGCAAAAAAAATCACGTCAATCCGTTGCTATGTTTTCCCTAGGTCCCTCGAGAACTGTCTCAGGCAATGCTAATTACTAGTCTTTGTCATTTCCCACCCCCTCAACCATCTCTGAGCAAAAAATCACAGCAAACTGTTGCTCCATGGCGATGGTAAAAAATCAACCAAAACAAGTCTTTTTTTAGTTCCCTCAGGAACTGCATCCGACTATGCTATTTTTACGGGATAAAAAGAAGCCTATGTCCTTCCCCGTGACACAGGCTACCTCCTTGTCAAATTTAATCATGATTGGTTGAGGTTTTGAAGCTTGAAAAGCTAACAAACAAATGAACACATTTTCACATTCATAATATTAGTAAGGATAAGGATTAAACGGCTGGCTATATTCTAATGATGAAGTATTGTTAGGCATTATTTTTAAATTTTTCTTCTTCTCCTTGAATGGTGCAGTGTAGAGAATTGATTAATGTTTGTGTAGGTGCGTCATAAATCTATTGTTTTGGCGAATCTCGGCTGCTCCCCTGGCAGCCATATATTGCAATATCGCGGCTGCGGCCGCCTCCTTGGAGACTGGCTACAAGTTTGATTCCGTTGCTTGGTACTGAGCGTCTGATATCATGCCGGTATCCGTACATGTGTACGTAGAATGTGGTATTCATATTGAAGCTAAATATGCATAGAGTGTTAGAGAATTTGAGTTTAAATACTAGCTACTGTAGCTCATTAATTTAACTACAATACATAAAAAATCTTAGTACAAACTGTAGGGCAGATAATACAAAATCTAGTTTTTAAAACAATAAGGGAAGTTGAAATCAATACTGAAATACGTAGTTATGAAAAGCTTATTTAAGATAAAAGCCATCATCATATCAGCTCATATAAGTCCCCACCGAGGGGCTCGAGCCTACCCTAAATTAGGGCGATTGAGCCTTAGTCGATCACGTAGGCCCAATGCGGGTTGGTCGACTATAGGCATAAGCAGGTTTCCTCACGATGTTTTTTTTCACCGTAAAAGCGTCGGATAAATTTACATATGAAGTCGAAATTCGCATACATTGGTACGTGACAGGATTCGAACCAAGACCTCCCGGACAGGATGCAATAGCCCTAGCCGTTACGCCACCGACGCTCCAAAAGCAAAGGTAAAAGTAATTAAATCCAATATGTAGATACCAACTGGGTTCTGTAGGACCATTCAAGTGTCCCGTCGCACACTTGAAACTATACCAAATTATCCTTCAAAGTATTTTAGCCCTAATCAAAAGCCATACAATACGAATTCGTCCAATTTGCACAATTTTCGTGTAATATCCATCCATCCCATGTAAATGAAGGCTGTCACAATAGAGGCTCAAGTTCTGTCGCCTTTTGATTCCAGAATTCGCACCCCCGTTACACGCTCACTAATTTTCTTGTTCGGACACAATTTTGGCGGTCCCTCGTAATAATTTGTGGAAAACTATTATCTATTATTATATTCTGTAGTCTCTAGACTCGGGCCGGTCCTCTCGAGCCAATAATTAATTTCGCTAAACCGGAACGATTGAAGCGTAAAGATTCCGTGTGGGCTGACTCTGCTGAGTTTTGCGGATGATAATTAATTTCAGATGCTAGTAAGTTTCAGTTTATTAAGTTTTAAAAACAGAGCATCGGTAGCGTAACAGCTAGGGCCGCTACCTTCTAACCGGAAGGGCGTGGTTCTAGTCCTGCCATGTAGCAATGCGTTTTCGAATTTCGGTCTCTTACGGTGAAGTTCGTAAGGAAACCTGCACACGCCTGCTCAGAAACTCGAAGGTTGTGTGTGAGTTTGATCAACCTGCACTGGGCTCGCATGGTTAACAAAGGCCCAATCGTCTTAATTCAGGGTAGGTTCGTACCCTCGGTGGGATCGGATATAATAAGTTTTAAAAACAGAACTATTTATTATTTTACTTTGTCATTTCTAATGTAATTAAAGTAAATTAAACTGGTTGTCATCCATACATTGCAAGGAAATATTTATTAAAATCCATACTTAAAGCACATTTAAGGTGGTTTTTAAGACATTTTAGTGCCTACTTCCAACAGGAAACGGGCAATTTTCGTCTATATTGGCTGCGCTCACAAAGCCTTACCTGCGCGGTCGCATGCAATAAGATACATCGCATCGGCGAAGTTTCCAGAACAAAGCCGCAGCGCGTACTACCCTTGTATAAGTACCTCTTCGTGCATTGTCGAATTCACTTAGGATAGCGACGACATACGGCTGGGAGGTGCGAGAATTATGTGGTTCAACTGCAATTATGAACACCTTGACAGCATCGATTAGTGTCTCACTGTTCCGCTGCGTTCGGTTTAGGCATTTTGATAATTGTGGGTCGTAGTGTCCGTAGATACCCTCGAAAAGTTATTAAAATTTAAAAAATATATTTAAAAGATATCGGTCCACCGAGTGGGAGGCCTGCCTACACTACGTTTCCCGGTGCGTGGTCGCCACTCGCCAGGTCGCGGGAAGCCGCTGGATGCGGGCAGCATAGAACCGGTCGTCGTGGAGATCCTCGGGGGAGGCCTATATCCAGCAGTGGACGTCATTCGGCTGATATGATGATTTAAAAGATACATTTAAAATAAAAATTTAATATAATAATATTAAAATAAAATAACGATGTGATGAATGACCCTGCAAACAACCTAATTTTCAATATTTTTTATGTTTACAATATGAGCGAACACATACTTACAAATTGTACTTTTTTAAAATATAAAGTAAAGTAAAGTTTTCTCATGCAAGTGACTGGTGTCTTTATGGGAAAAAATATATTTAAACCTAAAAGTCCTGTAACGTCTTATTATCAAAATTTTGCGTCAAATGCTATGTAGTGTAATCATTTATTGTGATAAATATAGTCAAAATACAATTCTCTTACAGATTTGCTAGGTAATTATTATTTTATTGTACACTAGCAGCTCTACGAGTTGTTGCGTGTGTATTACTGCACTTGTGTTTATTCATTTTTAAAATGTTTGTCATGTTTATTTTTAAAACAGTTCAGTGTTGGGGCACTTATCACTGTTTCCATTAACCTTTCCTCTTAAATTTAATTTAAAGTACATATATTTTAGAACATTTTATATGTGTGTTGTCACTGAAATTATCGAAACCTTTCCTCTTTCATTCTTTAATTTAAAGTACATACATTTTAGAATATTTTATATATGTATGTTGCCAGTGATAACATACCGAACTGAGACATGTCGCTTAACTCCTAAGAAGGCCTCATAAGAAGGCTCAAGGTCTCTCAAACGGCGGTGTAGTGAACTATGCCCGGAGTTTCCCTGTGCGATCGAAATGAGTAGATCGATTGGAGAACCAAGGTAACCGACATAGCTCGTAGAACAGATAGCCGTTGGGACAGTAAAGTTACCGAGTGGTGACCGCGTAATGGAAGACGTAGTGTGCAGGTCGCGGGAGGCCACTGGATGCTAACAGCGCAGGATCGGTCGTTGTGAAAATCCTCTGCGGAGGCTTTTGTCCAGCTATGGAAGTCGGTCAGTTAATATGATGATGATAATAATTGTAAAAAGCATCGGTGGCTCAACTGGTAAAGACTCGGCCCTTCTAACCATAGGTACCGGGTTCAAATCTTGAGTTTTTCAAAAACTTACGTACATACTTACCGATTAACCAGAGGTACCGGGTTCAAATCTAGACGGCCAATGTACCAATGAGTTTTTCAAAACTTACGTACATATTTACCGATTGCTTTAACGGTGAAGGAAAACATCGTGAGGAAACCTGCACACGCTTGCGAAAAAACTCGAAGGTTGTGCGTGAAGTCGACCAACCCGCACAGGGCCTGCGTGGTCGACTAAGGCCTGATCGCCCTAATTCAGGGTAGGTTTGAGCCCCTCTGAGCTGAGCTGCTGCTAATAATTGTACAAGAATGCTGGGAAACAGCTACATACGCTGGGCCGAAGATCGTTTGCAGGCACTTTATATCGAAAGTGGATAAATGCCTATGATGACTACTTAAACAAGTTTCCTAGTTTGCTAGTCAGCCTTGCGCCCAGTGTGTGGGTTACATGCAGTATTATTGGCTCGCGGGTAGCCTCTGCATTCACACCTGGGGCCGGACTTGCTAAGACTTCGCAACTTTGACGGCGCCGGCGCTGCCACGCTCGAATTACCGACGACTTAACATCTCAAAATAGTAGCAAAACAGACATCATATACATGGTGTAACAACATTGGTGTAGGTTTAGTTAACTGGAGCGTCTATACACCTCATACTGAACAACTTTGCTGAAATCTAAAAAAAAAAAATAGTCTTATTGTTAGTACAAATTGACCAGCTGATCGACCAATTTTGTTCATATTTGTATGGACGGGCCAAAAGAATTGTCTATGGGTTCCTTGGGGAAAGTTGTTCAGTATTTATGAGTAGAACCCCCAGTTAACGGGTCCTGCACCAATTTTTTTACACCACGTATACAGGGTTTAACATAAAGGTGTGACGATACATTATACTCCACAACTTGCTAAAGTCGCGATTTTTTTCCATACGAATTATTCAGGTCGAACCGATTTTGACTTAAAGCGTCACGTTGTTGAGATATTTTGGGAAATACTCGCAGGGAGAAAAGTTAATTATGTAACCAAAGATTTTTTTCTTATGTGTGCACAGAATAAAAGACGGTTTTTCTTCTTGTCTGTTGATTTAACAGTCTTTAAATGAAAATATCTAAGTGACCTGACGCTTTGGGCCAAAATCTCCTTATGTATTTTTTGGTTTGTATACTTGCTATGTCAAAAATACATTGTGTAACTATATTGGTATAAAATCCGTTAACTGGGACTTCTACTGAACATTTCTAAGAGAGCAAATAGTCAATTCGCAAAAAAGAATTGATTTCATTATTCTGCTTATCGATTTGTATCATCATCATATCACCTGAAAGTTGTTCACTGTTGATTTTCATGAGACGATTTTCTTACAATCGTCTTTTGTCCAACAGTGGACAACTTTCAGGTGATGTGCTGATATACATCGATTAGCTGATTGACCTGTTTCGTGAATTTTTGTATGGAGTGTCAAGTTTTTTTTTGGGAATAGACTATGTTGTTCAGTATAATAAGTAAGTAAAAGTCCCAGTTGATAGCTCTAAATACACGAATTCAGTTACACCCTTTATAAGTTTGATCGTATATGGAAGGTTTCGAAAAATCTATATTTGTAATGTAGTCACTACGCCAGTCTTCATGCAAAAATGTTTCAACCCTTTAACAGATTACTAATCTAGTTATTACTTTCTTGCCAATCACTTCATTTAGCCTCTGTCTATTTCTCTTACAAACTTAAAGATAACCTGGTTAAAAACGGATTTTCACAAGCAACGTGGCATTGAGGAAGTTTGATCGTATGCGGAAGGTTTCGAAAAATCTATATTTGTAATGTAGTCACTACGCCAGTCTTCATGCAAAAATGTTTCAACCCCTTAACAGATTACTAATCTAGTTATTACTTTCTTGCCAATCACTTCATTTAGCCTCTGTCTATTTCTCTTACAAACTTAAAGATAACCTGGTTAAAAACGGATTTTCACAAGCAACGTGGCATTGAGGAAGTTTGATCGTATGCGGAAGGTTTAGAAAAAATCTATATTTGTAATGTAGTCACTACGCCAGTCTTCATGCAAATATGTTTCAACCCCTTTACAGATTACTAATCTAGTTAATACTTTATTGCCATTCCCTTGATTTAGCCCCTGTCTTTTTCTCTTAATAACTAAAAGATATTTTGGTTAAAAACGGATTTTCACAAGCAACGTTAATGTAGGCATTGAGGAAGTTTGATCGTATGCGGAAGGTTAAAAAAAAATCTATATTTGTAATGTAGTCACTACGCCAGTCTTCATGCAAATATGTTTCAACCCCTTTACAGATTACTAATCTAGTTAATACTTTATTGCCATTCCCTTGATTTAGCCCCTGTCTTTTTCTCTTAATAACTAAAAGATATTTTGGTTAAAAACGGATTTTCACAAGCAACGTTAATGTAGGCATTGAGGAAGTTTGATCGTATGCGGAAGGTTAAAAAAAAATCTATATTTGTAATGTAGTCACTACGCCAGTCTTCATGCAAAAATGTTTCAACCCCTTTTCAGATTACTAATCTAGTTAATACTTTATTGCCAATCCCTTGATTAAGCCCCTGTCTATTTCTCTTAAAAACTAAAAGGTATTCTGGTTAAAAACGGATTTTCACAAGCAACGTCAATGTAAGCATTGAGGAAGCTACTCTCGCATTTTCACCTCAGGCTGGACTTGCTAAGACTTCGCAACTTTGACGGCGCTCCGTTGCGGCTGCGGGCTGCAGCTCGAATTACGAACAACGACGACCAAAACCACAATAGACAGGTGCACCTACTTATATTAGTTCTATGTAGAACACAAGAAATTTAACATCAGAGTTGTAGGTGCAACTGATAATGTTTTTTCAGGGCTCCGCAACTGAAACCCTTTTAAGATCATTCTGTCTGACCGTTTGTCATAGTCGAAAACAGCTTAGATAAAGATATCGTAGATAACAGTTTACGGTGTCGTCATCCGTCTGATCCCTTAACTATTTGTCCTTAAAAATTTGACTGTGGAACCCTCCACTATGCGTGGTCCGACACGCACTTGGCAGTTTTTCATATCTCTGTATTATTTTTTTAAACCAAGGTTTTCCGTGTACTTTTCAAAAAACAACAAGGCGTGTCTGTGGAAATTGATGATTAGGAACTGAGAAATTATTAATGTCTACAATACTCGTGTCATTAAACCGCTTTAAACCATTTTTTATAGATTTGACCTTGCAATATTTTTTCTTTAAAATTCAAAGTACTTGCATAGGTTACCCTCTTTCTGATAGTCATATATGTTAAATTTTATGAAAATTTTGTTATCGAACCTAATCATATCGTCAAAATAAATTCAATGATTTATCAATATTAATACCTAAAAGCAATTTCTCACGACAAGTTATAAATGAACATGTAGTTATGTACAATAATTTTCATAACCTAAAAGCCTTTAGGCACAAGCTTTATACAATCAAAGTACTCGTCAATACGAATCAAACGAGCCCAAACTCGATGAGATTGTGTCGTTTTATTGCGAAGTTCCTATGGCCACCTTCCAGCTCCGTCATCAGATCAGCACAATGTCATCATAATGTTGCATAGCCACGCGATTTACACATTTATGCTAAGTTTCAGCTCAATCGGTAACCGGGAAGTGGATCAAATTTAATTTGCAAGATTTGATGACAAACATCGAGATAGGTAAAACTAAAAATAGAAGCTTGTACAAATTATTGAATTTATCATTGACAAGAGTAGGCCAGTTCGCACACTTCTACTTACATGTGTATTAATTAACAACTTCTAAACGATGTGAAACTTTGAAACTCATGTTAACCATCACTGAAAATAAACACGAACTTCTCCCATTAAATTTATCTTTCCCTTAGTTTTTACATTTGGTAATTAACTACTGAACCATGCCGGCACGAGTCACGTTCCACCGTAAATACACCAAGAAATCGGGAACATCCCATAAATTCCTCTCGTAAAAGGCTCTGCGATTATGTGAGGGGGTGGTATTAGCGAAGTTTGTCCGATAGGGGGGTTCCTCCCCCCCCCTCCCCCTTCTAATACATTTTTCGTTGATGTAACACGATTTCTCGGCGCTGGGTTACGTGATGGATTAAGAGGCGACTTGCTCGACTCGCCGCGGATTAAGACGGTCCCTCTGTTGGGGGCATAGCTGGTTAATATACAATGTTTCCCTGTCGATAGACTTAGAGTAAAGCACAGGATCTATGAAATTTCCTCCACCGCCTACAACATTATATTGGTGTTGATTTTGGGCTGTTTAAATGTCTCATTTCAGTTTCTATGTAATGATTATCAGCCTACATTTATTCATGTACGAATTACATACGGTCAAAATATGGAAGTAATTAAAAAAAAACATGTTTCACAGCATATAAAACATATATATATATTTTTTATTCACAATTGGTAAACCCTTGACAACATCTCACCTGGTGGTAAGTGACGATGTTGTCGAAGATGGAAGCGGGCTTACTAAGAGTCTCCAACGCTAAGGGGAACTAGCTATCTTATCGTCAAGCCGGAACACATCTATGCTGGTAAACATTAATGCTTTACTAACATAAGATGGTGGTAGCTAGCCAGGTGGGCTTAGAAAATGCCCTTCCACCATCCAAATCAAGTCATACAAAGTTAGACTCCGCCGGGAATCGAACCCGCGACCTCCTGATGTTAAGCTAATGGATTTAACCATTACGCCACGGAGGCGGTTGGTGTTGACTTGGGTTGTATTAATGTCCTATTTCAGTTTCTATGCAATGAATATCATCGTACATTTTTTTGTATGTATATGAATAATACTGTTAATAATAATATTCATGTACGAATTCACATCACATCACATGAGTTCATATATATGTCCCTACCGAGGGGCTCGAGCCTACCCTGAATTAGGGCGATCAGGCCTTAGTCGACCCTTCGGGCCCAGTGCAGGTTGGTCAACTTCACACACAACCTTCGTGTTTCTTCGTAGGCGTGTGCAGGTTTCCTCACGATGTTTTCCTTCATCGTACATAATATTAAACGTATATATGAGAACGAAATTCGAAAACGCAGGACTAGAACCACGACTTCCCGGATAGGAGGAAGCGGCCCTTGCCGTTGCGCCACCGACTCTCAAACTACACTACGAATTACACATGTTCAAAATAATAAAAAAACATGTTTCACGGCAAATAAAATAAAACTTAAATGAAAATGTATGTGGACCTAGCATAAAACAGCAAATTATTTTTATTATTATTAGCAGAATTATTCGGCAACAACCCAAAAATCAGAACACGCACCTAGGAGAAAGCACTTTGTTGAGATTGCCTCCGCACTTTTCCTATTTTCCTGCAGGAAGCCCTGACAATAATCATAAATACATTACGGGCGATTGGAGATACGACCCGGCCCGTAAACAACGCTCTCCGCTTGTTCCTCTGCGCGTACCTCTTTATTGCCTATCTAACTTTGACGGATTTTAATAAAACCCCACCCAACTAAAGGGTTACGCCTGGCGGAGGCCACCTTTGGTTTGGTAGATACGAAGACGTATCAATAATTTGATAATTATGTTTATTCCAATATTAATAAGGCACAAACTTATTAAATATATTGGAGCGATATGCGCACAGTTTGGTGGTTCAACGAAAGAGAGAAAACAATACTAATGTTATGCTATAGTTAAATTTAAAATGACATAATTTATGTTGTTGCCAACAACGCCATGAAGAATATTTTTTTTCTTAAATCTGAAACTGAAATAAATGAAGAGCGCTGAAGTAAACACTTGTCTATCTATAAATAGATGAATTCGATACATTTGCATCATCATCATCATTACAGCTCATATACGTCCCCACCGAGGGGCTCGAGCCTACCCTGAATCAGGGCGATTAGGCCTTAGTCGACCACGCGGGCCCAGTGCGGGTTGGTCGACTTCACACACAACCTTCGAGTTTCTTCGCAGGCGTGTGCAGGTTTCCTCACGATGTTTTCCTTCACCGTTAAAGCAATCGGTAAGTATGTACGTAAGTTTTTGAAAAACTCATTAGTACATTGGCCGTCCAGATTTGAACCCGGTACCTCTGGTTAGATGGACCGAGTCGTTACCGGTTGAGCCACCGACGCTTTTTTACGCTTTAACATTTGCATATCATTATTAATTTCACGAGTGATCCTAATTACCAAAATTTTCCTTACCGTTCGATGCTAAGAGTAGCGGCTCCCCAAACGTATAAATACTGAATAAGCAACAAACTGTATTACTCCGTACCCTTTTCACTTGGCGAATTAGTAAAAAGCAGCTGGGGAGTGAAAATTTTAACTTAAATGCGCCGTAAGGTAGGTAGCTGAGTGCGTTTGACAGAACCGAGTGATTACATCGCAATCCCTTCCTTCCTTCCTTTTGTTTGTTTTGATTCGGCTTAATTTGATTCGTGACATTTTTCACTTATGTTTTGATATGTGTACCTGTTATATTAGAAAATTAAATGATTCTATTTTATTTAGAAATGTTTTTGTATCTTTGTTATTTGTATGAGCTACTCTACCATACTACGTGGTATTAAGCCGTCTAAATCTTTAGAATGGGTCTATATTTTTCAGCAACGAAAGGAAAACATGGAAAATATGCTTTGAATATTTAGTACCACAGTTTCTCTCTTGTCTCTTCGTTTTTTAGGGTTCCGTACAGCCAACCGACGGGATCCTATTACTAACCCTTCGCTGCTCATCCGTCTGTCTGTCTGTCAGCGGGCTGCAGTTGCAGTTCATGAACCGTAATAGGTAGCCTTTGCCTATTTCAATTTTTCACTTTTTCTAGTTTTTAATGTTTGTTTCTACATACAAGAAATAAAAAAAAGTAGAAAAAGTTTAAAATTTAGGGTGTTCCCCATACAAAAAACGTGTTTTATATGTATTTTAAAGGTTATTTTTATTTAACTCTATCGTAATAACGGTAATATATACAAACGTGAAACTTGGTTTGATTATATCACTAATTCAGAAGTAAAACAACAAATAATAAAAACCACCCAAGTGTGAATCGTAAGCGCGCTAAGTAGTCCGATCTGTACGAAAAAAAAGACATTTTCTGTCGCTCGCGTTGATGTCATAGTTATTTAAAGAGGTGTGATGGTACTGAACACTTGTAACGCAAGTCCAACTTGCACTTGGCCGGCTTTTCTCCTTACACTTATCACTCTCAATAAAACCACTTATCCAAACGAGCATTAGACAGCAATAAACTTTTTGCGTGTTTTGTGTAATGCCTAAATGCCCCAGTGGCACAACATACGTTTTCCAGACAAAATTATCGCGCATAATTAAAAATGCCAACATCGCCGAGCCGAGCTGTCTAATTAGCAAAAAGTTAACGAGCAAACGTACTCGTACGCTTGACAGTGACAGCCCGCGCGAATGGCAAGATGAAATAAGGATGAAACACGTTTAATTTACATACTAGGGCTGTTGTGACGAGCGTGGGTAAAGCCATGCAGGTGAGTCGAAGGGCAACTAAATGGTTGGTATGCGAGTAAATTTTGTTCACATGTATATAGAACAGTTCTGTCATACAATACAAATTTACACAAGACTGCATTGATAAACTGCGATTATAGCTATCTGCAACACGAATCCAAACTTTGACCTCACCGAAGCCCATCAACTGCCGTCGTTAAGGTCACTCCACACTTACGACCGACCATCGATCTGTCAAATTAGATGACGTAGCGGAGTGCACTCTCAGGTGCCGAAGACACAGCTAACAAAGCCAATCAGGGCCGTCTGCCCTAACGGATAATCTATCATAATGACATCGATTTCCCATCTGCCTTATTGCTGGCGACGTTACGTGACTGACACGTCAAGAGCTGAATCTTACTGCCCTCCGTCTCGGCAGGGTGTCATAATGATAGAGTTTAGGTTGTTGAAGTTAGAAAGCTGTAGATTGATATAGATTTAAGTAATACATTTGCTGTCTTTACAAGACGTAGGAATGTACTATTTCTTGTTTAGTTTTTGTTTAAACTCAATAATCCTAACTATTGTCGATACTGCGCTATTCTTTTTTACAAATCCGTCAGCTGATTTAATTTGTAAGTAATTTTTACAAGAACATGTTTTATTTTAAAACTAAGTGAAAATTAAGCAATTTTATTACCTCACTTAAAGAGAGTTAACTCTGTTGTACAAAATATTGTACTGAAATACTACGATCAAAGTCCCAAATTATTAATTTTTATTATACCTATAGATATTTACTCATCTCTTATTAGAACCGTACACTAGAAACCCATTTCCCATGCCCTTGTGACGTCACTGCCATGTCTGACACACGCGGAGCCCCGCTGTGTGCTAATGAGATGCTCCGCGACCGCTCATAATGTCACATAAACGATAACATTGTGAAAATTAGCGTCACATGTCTTCTAGCAGTGTGGAGGGTGCCTTAAATTATTGCAGAGCTTATGTTACCTGACTATTTATTTGAAAATACTGTAGTTTTTCCGGTAGATAATAAATATTCTGTATTTTAGAGTTATGAAAATCTGAATACAAGTTAAACTGAAGATTGAGAAGTTACCTATGTCAATGACCCTTCAACAGTAATCTCAAAGGCCTTCTACGCTAATATAATGCCAACATGCAGAATCGTGAGGATCACCCCAAGTAATTTACATGGTGCATATCCCGCGAGGGTGTGAGGGTGTGGGTAGCGTTGAGGGGTGCGGGGGTGGTCCTGGGCTCTAATGAAGCGGCCGCAGTGCCGACGACGTCGAGAGCCGTAATGGTTTCCTCCCGAGGCCTTTGTTGAGCCAACTTTGAAACTCTTAAAGCCACAATAGAGCTACTGGATGGGACTCGGATGTGGGACTGAAAAAGCTTGGAATCACTCATCTTCCTAGCCAGGTCGAAGAATCAGTGAAAATGTCTAGCTAAAAACTCCTAGCTAAAAGTTGCCTGTCCTAGCTGAAAAAAATTCTGAGATGTAATGTTTTCTTTGCGTTGTACAATAAAGTGTATTCAATCAAAAAAATCTATTAATCTACTTTTAGATTACATGGTGAGGAGAAAAACGCGTACTTGAAAGTATTCAACAGAAATATATAGATAACTAGCTGTCCAGGCGAACTTTATACCACTTTACACTACACTACACTACCCTACACTACCCTACCCTACCCGACACTACACTACACTACCCTACCCTACCCTACCCTACCCTACACTACACTACACTACACTACACTACACTACCCTACCCTACACTACCCAACACTACACTACCCTACTCTACCCTACCCTACATAAGAATGTTCTCCTGACAATAACGAACTCAACAAAAAAGAATTAGCAAAATAGTTTCAACCGTTCACGCGTGATGCGATGACCAGAAGAAATAGGGGTTCATTTTTATACTTATAATATATAGATATAGATGGCACCATTTTAACCCGACTGCCCAAAAGGAAGGGTAATGTTTTTCAAGTGAATGTAAGACGTAAGTATGTTTCTTTTGTTGAGCCTGTAGCCTATAATTGAAAACGCTAAACACGTTAAAAAACCGACTTCCATCGCAACAAATTATTACATTTTTGCATTATTATTTTTGGTTTTTGTTAATTTTCTACTAAAGTACTATACCGATTTTGATAAAATTTATATGGGACCATACGGAAAGCACTAGCTTTCAAATAAAAAAAGAATCATAAAAATCGGTTCACCCAGTCAAAAGTTCTGAGGTAACAAACATAAAAAAAAAAACATACAGACGAATTGAGAACCTCCTCCTTTATGGAAGTCGCTTGAAAAAGCTTGATGGATTTTGGAGTGCGAGGTCTCTTTAGATTCGTTTTGATCCCGTGAGTGACTTAAGAGTTAGGATAAATATTTACCCGATTGCCCAAAAATGAGGGGTATTTTTTTATGTCGTCGGGTTTTTAATTTTTATTTAAATTGGTAAGTTTATAAAGATATCGTCACTGGTTTTGCTATGAAGCTATTTCAGATTTTTTATAGATTTTTCCAACTAATTGCCGTATCAGTCAGGAATACATCAAGGTAGCACTTGTTTCACTGTCACTTCCACGTTTCTTATTCCACGCTGCGACATTTATTTATCTCCTCCGCATAAGTAAATACTAAAGCATTCCTATAAGTAGTTTCTTAGACTTCTTCACTTCAGCTCTCATTTAAACGCGTGCAAAGATACGTTCCTTGATTACACAGTCAGTTTGCACAACTCTTAATTAAGGATAGGCGCGGCGTCTGCGCACCTCAAAAGAAAATTTGTATTTTTTAATTTGTCAGTCAATATTTGGGTTTATTAGATGGTGAGCAGACTTATTAGTAAGCTTTTGGGATGGGTGTGTGTTGTTTTTCACCCTAAGTTATTAATGGAAATATTAAGAATATAAATATTTCTTCCACTCTTCAATTCGTATTTTTAGGGTTCCGTACCTCAAAAGGAAAAAACGGAACCCTTATAGGATCACTTTGTTGTCCTTTCGTCCGTCTGTCTGTCAAGACCCTTTATCTCGGGAATGCGTGGAGGTATCGAGTTGAAATTAAAACTATAATAGGGATGACGACAATAAATTATGAACTCTTGATCACTAAATTGCTCTCCTACTTCAAATTCGGTAAACCTTACTCGTTTTGTTTTCCATCAAGTCTTCGATTTTTAATTCACCAAACTCACAAAATGAGTACAAAAATGACGCACTAAACTATGACGTCAAGCCTAGGTATTTCAAACATTTTTAGAATAAAATGTCGTTTTTGACAGATGATAAAAAGTAACTCAGATGACTAGCATTTGTCATCCCTATTGTACGTCAGTCACAGGCCCTTGAAGCTGTGAAAAAATCAAACTTCTTAGTTAACGTAAAAACAAGATGCCGCAAAATTTGTACATTTGGACACTCTATAGGGAATCAAAATTCATAGGGTATTTTTCTTGAACCTAAAACCATAAAATTTGGCAAGTGATACCGTCTTATACTACAAATATAGAGAAAAATCTGAAAACTATACATTTTTTATTTAATCATTAGAAACATATAGGTCTTTATTTAAAGTACGTAATCAATTATGCAAGGAACGGCCTGCGGTCCAAATTTTGAAGTGAGTTAACCGTGTCTTGTGGGGTATTTATTGAAAGGTCTTCATTGGCACAAGTTTAAACAGATTTTTAATTATTTCTCTGATGTATAGTTTTCGATTTGTTATTTTTAAAGTTCCTTACCCAGAGATATGGTGATATGGAACCCTCGGTGAGCGAGTCCGACTCGCACTTGGCCGGTTTTTTTGCCGTACTAGTAGTAAAATAAATGACAGCGTCCCATTGACAGTGTTCATAGTCATATAATGATAACCGTAAACATGTAATTTATTCTATACTAGAGGTTTTTTTTAATAAACTTAAACCTTCGTGATTTTTTTTTGCAACAAAATCAGTGATTACGATTTTATGTAGATCACTACATGTTATAAAACACGCTTCCCCATCCGCGTCTGTCTGTCTGTCTGAACGCGATGAACTAAAAAAAACCGAACGGGTTTTCATACAGTTTTCTTCATCATCCTATCAGCCGCAAATCGTCCACTGCTGGAAAAAGTGATGCATCACTTCATCTATTGGTGAAAACTATCTGTATTGGTGAAGATCGCGGGAAGCCGATGGATGCGGGCAGCGCAGGACCGGTCGTCGTGGAAATCCTTGGGATTGGTCGCTGGACAAAGGCCTCAGTCCAGCAGTGGACGATTTTCGGCTGATATGATGATGATGACGATGAAAACTGTATGAAAATCCGTTCGGTTTTTTTTTGAGTTCATCGCGTTCAGACAAAAAGACAGACGAGGATGGGGAAGCGTATTTTATAACATGTAGTGATCTATATATTATCGTAATCACTGATTTTGTTGCAAAAAAATTGCATTGCTCTCGCTAGCAGGAACGACGACGCCCAGAAGCATCGCCTGCCACTTCAAACATAAACCGGATGCATTATTTCCATAAACTCATAGGAAACTTGCTGAATATAATTACAGGCGCGTCACCTGTGAACGAAGCGTCTATTCCGCATGCAAATCAACCGCTTCGCGAATTTTCCGCACCTTATTATAAGAGTGCGAAAGTATTCCTATTCCTACAACCGGGAGCGGTGCCTCAGATAACCATCATCTGATAAATGTGCCCTCCCAATTTCCGCGTTCGTACGCGTTCGAATAATATTTAGGGGGAAAATATTGGGCATAACTAATTTATTTGCTCCTACTCGGAGCTAAAATGGAGGTGTGTTCACAATATATTTTAATAACGCACTCTAGGGAGATTCGTGTTCTGTGATACGGATAACGAAGTTGGAATTACGCATTTTTACTTTTCCGCCGATGGCTGTTGTAATTTAGAAAGGAAATTTTAATGTCATAAATTTGAATCACATACTTAGAGGCATTTTTAGGGTTCAGTACCTCAAAAGGAAAAAAGGAACCCTCATAGGATTACTTCGTTGTCCGTCTGTTTGTCGGTCTGTCTCTAAAGACATATTTTTTTCAGGAAAGCGTGGAGGTATCAAATTGTTTAATACTGTAAAATGTGAAAATGTGTTTGTTTGTTACCTTTTCACGCTTCAGCACCTCAATCAATCTTGATGAAATTTGTCATGCAGGTAGCCTGTGTCATTGGGAAGGACATAGGCTACTTTTATCTCGTGAAAATAGCATAGTCAGCGTCGCAACGGAGAACGGATTGAAGTGTTTTTTTTTTGTATAGAATTGGTTGGGGGAGGAGGGGGGAGTGACATAGACTGCTAGTTAGAATATCCAATGTAGTTCCTGAGGGATCTGGAGAAAACCCATGTCCATGCCACCACTCACCCTCAAAGACTCATTAAAACGATGTACACACCGGCGAAGCCGTGGACAAAAGGTAGTATAATATAATACGTAGGTCTACGGTTTCTTGAAACAGTAAAAAAATTAAGGTTCTAAGTCAAAACAATTTAAAGATACCGTCATTTATGTTACATTTTTTGACATTTTCAAGTAAATCAAAATCTTGTCTACTCGTTGATCTAGCTAGAATCATGAAATTAGGTAAGAAGCAGTCTTACAGCATAAATAATGGAAAAAAACTAAAATTTAAAAATTGAAGATATAATTATTTCTTCGACGATTACAATCTTACATTTTGCAGTTGGTGTTAGTACTTCGACAAGACTGTTTTTCAGTTGAATTCAAATTATTATGGATTGTAATTATAGGTTGGAAAATGGAGGCTTACTTGGGTAATGGCAGGTGAGGAACCGGCGTCCCTTCGTATTTCTGATTCACCAATTGTTCTGTTGAAAGATCTTCTTAGTTTTGGAAAATATTCACTGAAGACACTTTTCATGAATTCTTGTGGCCGGCCGGCACGTATTTATATTTATTTTATTTTAAAAATAGCAGACGATTACTTTCTTGATTTCTCTCGTTGATCGAAGCGGTAGTAGAGGGCGTTGTGTGTCGGATTGAATGTCATTGGTTGGGAAAAGGAAGCGGACTGTGATTGGCTATTGGAATATGTTAGAAAATTGGAATTTCATTTTTTATGCTTTAACATTTCTCCCCCCTGCTGGCAAAACTGAGCCAGAACAAAACAAAATTTTGAAAAATATGTTCATTTTTGCCATTGCAAGTGTTACTTTACTATAGTGAATAAATAACTGTTATATGATATTGATTTGAATAAATTTAAAAGCTTAACTAAACATATAATATAAAATAGATTTACAGCAGATAACGTGCAATATTTACTAGTTACATCCATTTGGAATAGGGCACAGTTTTACAAGTGGTCGTTTCAAAATGCCTAGAGCTGTTCGGATAGTAGCAGAACGTGGTATTCCATCACGTCCAGGAAACAATTCGATGATTCGACCAAAGCGCCATTGTAATGGATGAGTTGATTCGTCTTTGATTATGACAAGCTGATCAACGGCAACCGCTTGGGGAGATTTTGTCCACTTCATACGTTGTGACAATGTTGTCAAGTATTCGTGACGCCATCGGGACCAGAAGTGTTGATGCATCCGCTGCAGAAGCTGCCAGCGTGTGAGTCTGCTCATTGAAATGTCAGTATAATCTGGTGATGGTACTGTTGTAAGTGGGGCCAATGTCAAGAAGTGACCGGGAGTTAATACGGATAGATCATTTGGATCACTGCTGAGTGGAGTTTAAAAGTAATTCCACCTGGGTGAGAAGAGTAAGGAGTTCTTCGTATGTTAATGTTTGAATGCCTATGACTCGATATAGATGTGTTTTGACAGACTTGACGCCGGCCTCCTATAGACCACCGAAATGGGGGGCACCAGGAGGATTAAATTTGAACTCAATACGCTCCGCTTCACAAGCTGAACGCATAAGATCTGTTAGAAGGGTCTGAGCTCCTTTGAAATTGGTACCGCAGTCACAATGTATCGTGTTGCATCTACCGCGGCGGGCAATAAACCGACGCAGTGCGGCTAAAAATGCGTCTGATGATAGGTCGGATGCCAGCTCCAAATGAAGGGCCTTTGTGGCGAAGCATACAAAGAGACATAGGTATGCCTTCATGGTTCTAGCACCGCGATATCTCTGAAATGTGATGTTGAATGGCCCTGCATAGTCGCACCCTACTGATTGGAATGGTTTGATTTGAGTTATGCGTGCTTTAGGCAAGTCTGCCATTTTAGGTTGAAGAACAGCTGGTTTAATGCGGAAACAGCGATAGCAATTTGATATGATTTGTTTGATGACTCGTCTAGGAGACAAGATCCAGAAGTTTTGAAGAAGAAAATATTGCAAGGCCTGTAGACCTGGATGGAAATTCTCATTATGGACGCATTGAATAATGAGTTGAGTTAATCGATGCTTATGGGGCATTAAAGCAGGGTGTTTTGCTTGAAATTCTAAATCTGATCGTGCAAGCCTTCCCCCCACGCGAAAAACTCCTTGTTCATCCATAAAAGCATTGAGCTTTCTCATTGGTTTTGATAACATACGTCCTGATTTTATATTTTTGATATCATCACTGAACTGTGATTGTTGAATATGTTTGACCATTATCATTAAGGCATCATATAGTTCTTGTTCAGTGAAGTGACCTTTACGTCTTTTATTGCGCAGAGCATCGGCAAAACGTCTGCAGTATGCCACAATGCGTTGAATCTTGCGTAACGATGAATATTTGTTGATAAGCTGCTCTAGGGGTTCGGGGTTGATGATGGTTGTTGTCAGGATTGTGCGTCGTTCGCAAGCAATTTTTGCGTCATTTTCTTCTGATGTGTTCGGATTTGAGATAGGTCCCTCTGGCCATTGATCTGATTCTTGGGATAGCCAGTCAGGGCCTGTCCACCAGAGCTCATGATTGATGAGATCATCTGGATTTATTCCCCTGCTAGCACAATCGGCTGGGTTTTGTTTTCCTGGTACATGTTTCCAGATAGCATTTGGCATTTTACGTTGAATGTTTGATATACGATTGCCCACAAAGGCTTTGAAACTGGTTGAATTTGATTTGATCCAAGCTAAAAAGATCATTGAGTCTGACCAGGCATGTATGCTGTCAATCTTGATGACGCTTGAGTATATGTTTATGATGTGATTCATGATGTCTGCAAGCAATGATGCTCCACATAGCTCAAGCCTTGGAAGAGTTCTACGTTTTGTTGGGGCAACGCGTGATTTAGCACTGATGAGTGTTACGTGATGTTGATTTTGATCATTAGTAGAACGAAGGTAGACGGCACCTGCATACCCGGCTTCACTAGCATCACAGAAACCGTGAAGCTGGTAACTCACAGAATCATTACGCGTAATACGTCTTGGTATGTGTAGATGTGCAAGGTTAGGTAGCTCATGCATGTACTTTATCCATATATCTTTGATATCTTTGGGCACGGGTTGGTCCCATGAAGTACCCAGAAGCCATAAGCGTTGTATGAGATGCTTTGCTTGAAATGTTAAAGGTGTTAGTAGACCAATCGGGTCATAGACACGTGCCAGCTCAGAAAGCATTGAGCGCTTAGTACACTCTCGTGTTATTTGATTAACTTGGTAATTGAAAATGTCTGAATTCCAAGCTAAGCCGAGGACCTTTACAAAGTTGCTGTCGCTGTCGAATGTTACATCTGGGTTTGCTATGTGCTGTTCAGGTATGTCACGTAGTACAGCTACATGGTTGCTGGACCACTTCCTGAGCTCAAAGCTTGCTGATTTCATGATATCAATAAGCTGTTGTTTGATAGTAAGAGCTTGATCTATGTCTATAGCACCTGTTACGACGTCGTCTACGTAGAGATCGTTGAGTAGAACTTTTGCTGCTATTGGGAAGGTATGCTGCTCATCCTGCGCTAATTGATGCATGGTACGTATAGCTAGAAACGGCGCCGACGATACGCCAAAAGTTACCCGGTTGAGACGATATTCCTTGATTGGTTGATCAGGGAAACTTCTAAAAACTATACGTTGATAATCTCTATGATCTTTGGTTATGATAATACGTCTGTACATCTGTCGCACATCAGCAGTGAATACAATGGGATGAAGCCTGAAGCGTAGAAGAATGTCACTGATGTTTGTTTGAAGCTTAGGACCTGTAAGCAATGTGTCATTTAGGGAGACGCCATTTTTGTCCTTGGTAGACGCGTCATACACGACTCGAAGCGGACGGTCAGGTTTCACCACAGCATGATGTGGGACATAGTAAGCCGTTGGCGATTGACATTCATCAGGTGGTACGATATCCATCTGTCCTGTTGATATATATTCCATAATATGTTCCCGATATTCTTGATGAAGCTTTGAATTTTGAATTAAACGCTTTTTGAGTTGATAAAAACGACGAATCGCGATGTTATGTGAGCAGTGAAATGTTGGTTCTTGATCATCACGGAACGGCAGATGTACAATGTATCGACCGTCAGCGTCGCGTTGATGTGTTGTTTGATAGATCTCTTCACAACGAATGTCTTCCGCAGAGAGAGACGGTATGTTTGGTTGTGATATGTTTTCCAACTCCCAAAATTTTTGAACTGCAACGTCTAAGTTTGTATCTATTGATACGTGATTAATTAAAACGGGAGTGGCGCAATTTACTTGATTTGATGCTGTTTTACCCATAAGAACATAGCCAAAAATAGTGTTAATGGCTGTTGGAGTTTGAACTCCGCCATCGATTTTACCTGGAATTAATATTTGTGGAAAAATTTCACCACCAATTAAGATGTCAATGGGACGTTGTTTATGATATTGCTCATCGGCGAGCTTGATGTTGGATAAATGCTTGAAATGATCCACATTGATAGCATGAGTAGGCATATCACCGCATATCTTGTTAAGCGTTAGAGCTTCAGTCGAAAAGGTAGGGTCTGTTTTACCCAGAGGGCGGATTTCCAAAAATACTTTGCTATTTGATTGCGTCGTAGTATCACCTATTCCTGACATTGGTGTGTTAGATTTGTAACGAGTCAAGCCAAGGCGATTAACGCATGTGTTTGATATAATGTGACTCTGACTGCCAGGATCCAAAAGAATTCTGACCTTTTGATAAGAACCCTGACCATCCTTGACTTCATTTTCCGCTGTAGCCAACATCACAAAGACAGAATTTGATTCACTGCTAGAAGTACTGGACAGAGATGTGACAGGAGTGATTACATTCTCTTCTGAAGTAGAGGTGGTTAACAATGATAGTTGATTTCTGTGTAATTGTTGATTGATGGACTGTTGATTTGTTTGCTGATTTTGATTAGAACCTTTGGAGGCGAAATGTAATAGACTGTTATGACGACGATTGCATGTTTTGCATGAGTGATCAGATATACATTTATTGGTTGAATGATTGGAGCGTAAACAATTAAGACATAATTTTTGTTGTCTTGCTAAATTAGAACGCTCTTGAGGAGTCTTAGACAAGAAGGCAGGACAACAGAATATTGCATGATTATCTTTGCACAGTATACAATTGATTGCTGTATTTGCCAACACCATTGTAGGAGTGGGCTTTGATTGATGATACCGAACTTGATGTTGTTGATTTACGGTAGTCTTGTTATTTGCTTGGTTGAATGAAGTCACATTGATCATATTTGATAATGATGAACGTTCTAAGGCACTACACCGTTCTTGAAGAAAAGATTGTAAGTCTTTAAAATGGGGAAAATCACTACCATTGCATGATAGCTCAAAAGCTTCACGAGACTGTTTGTCTACTTTTGTTAGTAGAGAATGGAACAGTATGAAATCCCAATTTTTTGCTGGTAACCCTTATGAGTTCAGCATAGAATGGTTCTCATTGAATGTATCCAATAAATGACGCAATTGTAGTGCAGAACCTGAGGTCATAGGCTTAAGATTGGTCATTTGTTCCCAGCATATAAATGCAAGGTAACGCTTGTTATCATATCTGTTGACTAAAGCTTGATAAGCACCAGCGTAGTTAGCCTCTGAAATGGGGAAGGCACGAATTATGTTCACTGGTTCACCAGTAAGTGATGCTGATAAGTATTGGAACTTCTCTACTTTTGATAAGTCTGTTCGACAATTAACCAAAGTATTGAATAAATCAATATATCCAGGGAAATCTTTAAACTGTCCCGAAAAGGTGGGTAGTTTAATTGGAGGCAATTTGGATTTTGACTCCTTCTGAAGTGGTTGTGGTGTTAAAGTTTTTGTATCAGATGGGCATAGTTCCCGTTGGATTTCTAATACTTCCGAATAAATCTCATCTGCTTGTTCTTGATGTATTGATTCTAACTCGATTTTGGTTGAGTCTACCTTCGCTTTCTTCATTTCGGTGATTAGTGCTATATGTGAATCTGTGAAGGTATTCAAAGTTGAATCCAAACGCGAACACCACGTCTCAAGCCGAGGTAACAATGTAGAATCTGTTTTGCATTGACGAGCACATTTGAGTGCATCTGACAACCTTTTGAACGCTACATTACGTCTTGATTCATGTTGAGCTATTCTAGCCTCAGCCATGTTGATAACTGATCAAAGGAATTTATTTTTGAATATTTAAAATTGTTTGGACAAATCACTATGAAAAAAGTACTAATTGTTACAAAGTTTTATGATATGGCTACACTGATTAATAAAAGCCTGGCTCAAAACGGCTCAATACCCAGAGCTGTTAAAAAACAGCTGGAGTTGCTGCGTGTTATATTACTCTTTGGTTGGGCTCATTGACCTGTACTACAAATATAGGTCAACAGCTGTTATGATAACTCAAAAATTGTATGCTAAGTATGAAATGTTTCGAAGGACCCTGATTGATATTTTTAATACCTAAGTGTGTTGATGTACCTAGGTACTTTGCAAATAATTTTAGATGTGATGAATTTACCTCGTATGTTAGGTAAATAAAAATATGTTTTTACTGTTTGAAGGTAGATAAATAACTACATATGGTATGGTGATAATGAAAATAAGTTAAGTACCTGGTTGTTTATGATATTGCAATGCAATGAATTTGAATTTGTTTGATACGACAACTATATAGTTTTGTTTGTTAATGTAGTTCATACAAAATTATGTTATTCCTAAATGTTACGGAATGACCACTTGATCAACTTGACACATGAGACACTTGCACTATGATAATTATTTGATTTGATTTTGATGAAAATGCCGACCACTGACCGAACGCAGCTTGGTAGTTTGTTTGGTAAAAACACAAAAAATTTAAGTAGGTAGGTTATGAAAAATGGATGAAACTGCAATCGCACTCGGTTTACTAAAATACTTTGATATAGAATAGAAGTTATGATGATATGCTTAAATGTGATGACAGATTTACTATAGGTGTTAATAGTATTTTGATAAAAGAATGTAGATTTGCTTAATTACTTTTTGTTGTTTGCTTGCAATGGCGAAATGAAATATGTAGATCGTGTTTTTTCACAAGACAGTAAATTAACCCAAAATTTTATAAAATCGGCTCGATGGATCATGAAATGTTAGTACTTCGACAAGACTGTTTTTCAGCTGAATTCAAATTATTATGGATTGTAATTATAGGTTGGAGAATGGAGGCTTACTTGGGTAATGGCAGGTGAGGAACCGGCGTCCCTTCGTATTTCTGATTCACCAATTGTTCTGTTGAAAGATCTTCTTAGTTTTGGAAAATATTCACTGAAGACACTTTTCATGAATTCTTGTGGCCGGCCGGCACGTATTTATATTTATTTTATTTTAAAAATAGCAGACGATTACTTTCTTGATTTCTCTCGTTGATCGAAGCGGTAGTAGAGGGCGTTGTGTGTCGGATTGAATGTCATTGGTTGGGAAAAGGATGCGGACTGTGATTGGCTATTGGAATATGTTAGGAAATTTGAATTTCATTTTTTATGCTTTAACAGTTGGGGAATTGACCGTGACATAAATCGATGTATGGGAAAACATTTTTTCGGCTACAAAGTTATTTTTGTTCGTTTTGTTTGTTTTGTTGTGCTCGTTGATGTTTGTAAGGTTTTGTACCCAGAGGTGTTTTGGTACGGAACCCTCAGTGCGCAACACTTTTTTTTTTAGAAAATTGCTTACCGTGTCAAAACAAAATTATTTAAAATTCATATCATTTATATTCATATTACATTAAAATTTCTCAGAACTTTTATTTATTTATTTTTAATTTATTTATTTTTTTTATTTTATTTTTTTTACAAATCGCACATGGTCATCTGGCCCCAAAGTAGGATTCCCTGTGTTATGGGTTACCAGAGACTGATATACATACTTATATACGTTTAAATACATACATATATAGATATATTTAACACCCAGACACATCAGAGCAAACAAATCTGCTCATCACACAAATGCTTGCCCTGGGTGGGGATCGAACCCACAACCCTCCGATCAGTAGTCAAGGGCACTAACCACTGAGCTACCGAGTCAGTTTATGTAAGTATGTTTAATATTTTAATATCTCTTTGTTGTGTTTTGTATTTTTATACGATAAACTTTTATTTAAAAGTACAAAACATAACAAACAGACCTAAAAGAAAATAATACAATGGGGTATTGCTTATTTCTTATAAGAAATGTCTTCCAGCAAAGCCGATGATGCCATCACTTCGTTTTAATTTCCAAAAAAAGAGCAAATTCTTGATTTTTCTTTATCTTGGGGCGACATCTGCAAGTTGTTCATTTCTTCTTGCCCCGCCGCCGTGTATCTCTCCAAACCCAGCACATACTGGTGTGTGCGGCCCCACCTACCTGAAATACAGTCCACAACCAGCCATCGCCAAGGGGCCGTCCCGCACATCATGTTGTAGTTCAGCGCTCACCTTTCCCCGTATCGTTCGCCATCGGATAGCAGTGGAAATATGGAGCATGACGCGTTGTCGCGGCGACGCCCGCAGATTGGATCGAGTTAATTTCACTCCACAAACAAATTGACAAAGTTTAGAGCGGGGCATATTTCTTCGCGGTGCCCCTTTCCCCGTTGCGGGTGCCCCGACAGATTCCCGCATGGCGGAAATTAAATTTCACATCCGAACAAGAGCTATTCTGAAGCACGTGTCGCGGGTCGCAAGTTGCTGCGGTGTCGTGTCGTGCGGTGTCTCAAGCCAGTGTGCGGTTACAAATGCGCACTAGAAATAACAGTTTTTAGTTTTAAATAAGACAGGTAAAATCCCCACCATTGGGAATAGAAAAGGAAAATGCTGAGACAGTTCTGATAAACATTTCCTTTTCGATGCAATGGCAAGGATGTGAAGTTTTATTGTTACATGCCAAGTATAAGAAATTTTTCAAAAGATTTTCATAGTTCAGCCAAAGTATATATATTAGTAGGTACTGACATACAGTATGGACACTCCCTGCCGCTCTCTAGATTGCGACCTCACCCCCTCGTCGCCTATATTGATACAGATTGGTTACAGTTTGGTTCTCGAACATATGGGATTTCGCTGTTATTTTGTTTGCTCCGTCATTTGTTTTTAGAAATGACATTTCACGACCGTTTGTATTCAGTGTCCGGGGTGGGTCACCTCAACAGTAAAATTTGTGTAAAATTAATAGGTCAGTAACTGAGTGTAGATGAAATTTCTCCAAGATAGACAAATCATTTTCAAGACGCCATGATCCTTTTGAACTACGGCCTAACTAGTTTGAATAACTTTTATCGTATATTCTAATACCACATCTTTTACTTCACAAAATTAATCCTTAAAATTGCAATTAAATCCCCATCAACAGAGACCCAGGGTCACCTTGAGACGCGGGGATTGGCCATTAGCAGGCGCTTCGGACCTTGTTTACACCGCGCTTGCCCTAATGACGACCTCTGCCCTCGAAGGCGAAAACCTCGCACTAAAAGGCATGGGTCCCTCGACTGGACCCGTTGAGACAGACGAAACAAAAGATGCAACAATATCAAAGAGGAAAAGAGACAAAGGCGATGGCTTTCGGATTAATGCCCATGTACACGGCCGTTAAAAGGCTAGCCGGACCAGGGTTAACAAGGTTATTACGGGATCATCCCGAGTAACTGTTGCAGTAAAAGTGTTAATTATGTTTTTGAAAATTTATTAGGAGTACAAAATTTATGCTTTAGATAATGGTTAAGGTTCAAATTAAGTAAGTTTATTTTGGTTTATCTAGAACACATGCATTATAAATTAGATAAATTAAACGATAGCCATTTAGAGTTATATCTAAACCTTCATATCTTTTTCTAATTTTTCAGAACGTATCTTATTTCCAAGACCAGCACTCGAGTCCAGTGGGCACAGTCATGGACTAGGTGGGTAAGGTAGGTTACTCAGTGAATTATAATGCACCTACTCCAAGTAAAACGTTACATGAGATCTTTGTATACTGCTGCTTTATAATTCTGTGCGAAAATATATCAATGCACAAAATACTGAAGAAAAATGTACGTATTCCGTGATAAAAAAGATATCTGTCTTAAACATCAACTATCTATAGTATGAGAGAATAAATAAGTAAATAGCTGTAAATATGTATATAGTTGTGAGTCAAAAAATACTGAAGGAAACTATCTATCTAACGTATGACAGAATGAATAGTTAAATACCTGTTGAAAGTAAATAAGTATGTAGTTGTGAACTTGTGAGTCAAAAAATAATAAAGAAAATTATACCTTATTTCGATAGAAATCCTATCAGTCTTTAACATCATCTATCTATCGTATGACAGAATGAATAGGTGTGGGAAATATGAGTAGTGAATTTGTGAGTTCACTCACAGAAATGAAACAAACTCATAAACAGCAGACCGCGCGGCTCCTAAAACAACCGGTTTGATTACTCAGCGTACCACGTGTGCAAATTCACTATAAATCCGAGCATTAGGTAAAAGCCTTCATTACTTAAGTCCCGTAAAACCCTTATCCCATAACGTTAATAACACAATTACTATAAATCTATCATCGCTGAGCAAACACGGTCCGAATCTCAGCCTAAGCTAATACATTTTGTCCACACCCGTATTCATACTTAACGACCGGGTTGTATTTGCTCGGCACACATCGAGCCCGCAGCGGTAGCACAATATAGCGCAGCGAAGACGGAGGTCGCCCCGACCCGGCCAGCCTCTCCGACCCGAGAGGACAGTAATTACGGTAGGCAAATTAAGCAGTAAGGGGTCTGAACCGACCCCGCACTACATACACTATGTCCATCTCTGTGCTACACGACTGTGCTCGGGTTTATTTTAGGTTATTCCACGTCTTATTACAATGTAGCCGCCTCCCCTGCGGCGCGCTCCCGAAACTGATTTGGCCCGGCATCAGAGTTTCATTACGGTCTGTCGAAAACAATCCACTCTAAATATCTATTCTTGGGCGCTTGCAGTGCGAAATTACATTAGTCTGAGGTGGCGAAGGCTCGACTCAATTTGTTTGGCGGTAATACGCTGCGCTATCAGGTTATAACAAATGAGCTATTGTGAGGGCAAATCGGAGGAAAACGGCTTCGCAGTGTCTGCCTGATTTTATAGTTGGTAGAGTGGAAAGATCGGGTTTGGTATCGTCTTTGTTAGAATATGATGCATATTATATAAATACTACTACGTAAGTGGTTTATCTATCGTGTCATTGTTTATTACAAGTATTTACGAGACTACCATTGTTGTGACTTTTCACCGTGTACCAATCTGTTCGCATCTTTATTCATTAGCTTTGGGAAATACGCGTTTTTTATTCATAAGTAACCGGCCAAGCACCGAGCTTGACAAAAAGTATGTAAACCTAGAACTTTAACATGCCGAAAATCCTTCAATGAGCTACCTAGCTTGACAAAGAGTATATAAACCTACAACTTTAACGTGCCAAAAATCCTTAAATGAGCTACCTAGTTTGACAAAGATTATGTAAAACTAGAACTTTAACGTGCCGAAAATCCTTCAGTGAGCTATATAGCTTGACAAAGAGTATATTAACCTAGAACTTTAACGTGCTGAAAATCCTTCAGTGAGCCGAGTTCTTTATGCACTTTGTAACGAATGTTTCAAATAACCAATAAAGCACCACAGACCACAGTCGCATGCCTTTACACTAGCAACTTCCAATAATGCCCCAGGCACCGAACTCCAAACACGCGACAGCCCAACCCCACGCGACGACGCACGACTTTAAAAGGCTGCGTCCAGCTTCCCTTCTCCTTCGGGACTGAAGAGCAAATATAATTTGTCCATTAAAAAATCGAGTGGTGACCACACTTGGCCGGTGGAGATGGTCACAAAGCGTCTCGTTAGCAGCCGTACGTGCCGCTTGTCACATACTTCAGCCTTGGCCCTTCGTAAATAATGAGAGAGGGATGCCCTTAAGTACTGAAGATGTGATCTTGTAACGTGGATGAGGTAAGGAAGTGTACAAAGAAAACGCTCAAATCCGTTTTTATCTGATACAATCTACATCTGTTCTGTGAGCTCAAGTGGCAGTGGATAGGGCACATAGCTCGCAGAAAGAATGGCCTTTAAAGCAGTAAAGTTTACAAGTGGCGACCGCACATCAGAAGACATAGTGTAGACGGGCCTTCCTCTCTTTAGACCGACGTTCTGGTGAAGGTCATGGCAACCAGCTGGGTGCGGGCAGCGGACAATTGGTCTTTGTAGAAATCCTTTGAGGAGTTGTCTGTTCAGCAGTGGACGTCATTCAGCAGATATGATGATGATGATGCTGATATTTTAATCATACATTATCGTGATATAATTCAAATTTGTACTTATTACTTAATTTACATTTCTTCGTTAATGCCGCATCAAAGCTCTTTCACGTTTATAGCTCTTCAACCCCAAGGGATACCAAAACCTATGCAGGGCCGTCGCCTTGTCGTCGGCCGAAGGCTGAATACCTCTTAGATTGCCTCCAAATATAGCCACGGCAGCCAAACAAGGGTCCCTATTGACTGAGAAATGGGTTTCCATAGGTTTGCCCGCTTATAAGTTTGGGATGTATCGATTTTGCTGACCTAAAGGAATTAAATAGTCTGGCTAGGCTACCATCTAGAACTTTTTAAGTATACATATGTGTACACTGAAAGAGAGAGATAGAATATATAAAATACTTATCAGTTTCATTAGGAATGTATTTTCATAATGTTCATAAAGTGACAAGAGAACCCTATTGTCAGTTAAGGCATAGTTACAGGTTTTAGCAATTTTTCTCTTCATTCAGCTTAAACATGTAAAACTTATGTTTGCCTACATCTAAAAATTTGCGTCTAAATACGGCAGCTTTTGACGCCACGTGTTACAAGTAGGGTTGCCAGATGTGTTGAAAAAACCATACAAGTTTTTTTTTTTTTTTTCAACATTATTTACTGAAAACTACTAATTTTGTCCAGAGTTTCTTGACCGGACGACATAAAGAAATCCGAACTATCTGATCTGAAACCGGACGTCTGGCAAGTTATAAGATTTGAAAACGCCATACTCTATCACGCGCAAATGTTGTAACTGCGAAGAAGCCTTATCCAAAACTAAAACTATTTCAAAAGTTCTCAAAACTGTATCTTATAAAAGCGGCAGCTTTTTACAGAAATTAGCCGACATCATCGCGCATACCGCCCTTGTTTCGCCGACACCCGCTAACGCTAATGCTCTTTAGAAGAGAGCGGCGCGAGCGCCACCTGCCTGAATTATGCGCTCGTAACATGCTCCACTGCGCCCGGACGTATCTCACCGTGAGACCCAAACCTGAAAAGTGTCACGTCATTACTCTTTGGTGGTGAGATTGGGAGGTACTTTCTATATTTATATTACCTTGGTTTCGATGAATTTATGATCAGCTGCATAATAGAGCTAAATACTGCTGCTGCCAGTGACTTTGAAAATGTGTTTTAATGGATTACTAGCTTTCTCGGAAAACTTCGTTCCACCTTAGACTACACTACACTACCCTACACTACCCTACCCTACCCTCCACTACCCTACCCTACCCTAACTACACTACACCTACACTACACTACACTACCACTACACTACCCTAACCTACCCTAAAACCAATTATTTTTTTGACGGATTTCTACAACGACCAGTTCTGCGCTGCCCACATCTGTCCTAATGTCCATCTGTCGGTCTCTTTCAACACTAATACAAGCACAATAAATAGCCAATGAACCCGCGGCGAGAATCACCCCCAGTTACACGCGCCAGTGCACTCGCACCGGGGCTGCTTTGCTTATCCGCCATCCGCCTCCAGCCGCTATCTTTTAAATAGCTCCGTTTCCATCGAACAGGGAAAACTATGGAGCAGTTTCATTCAAAACCAAGTATGCTCGCGACTACGCAAAGACAGCACTGAATTCGCATACCTATTGTTTGACTAAACCGATTGCCTTCTTTCAGCTCGTTTAAAACTGAACAGTGGTTTAAACGTGACGAAAGAACAGAAAAGCAGATCATCATTCATCATATCAGCTCATATACGTCCCCACCGGGGGGGTCAAGCCTACCCTGAATTAGGGCGATCGGCCTTAGTCGACCACGCGGGCCCAGTGCGGGTTGGTATTAGAGACACACATTTCTGTAAGTTTCGAAAAACTCATTGGTACATTGGCCGTCCGAATTTTAAACCCAAAAAAACAGATATACATAGAAAATCCAAAAAATATCAGGAATAAGAGAGTACCTATTAGTGAAAACAATTCTCATGCCAGATGCCTATCCAACCACATCAAAGATCATGATCACTATTCAAAGATCAGGTAATCCTTAAATGTAAATGCTTCCGTGGGTTAGTGGTTAGTCCATTTGCTTTACACCAGGAGGACACGGGTTCGGTTCCCGGTGGGGTCATCTTGTAAGACTCGGTTTGGTTGGTGGTAGGGCATTTTCTAGGCCCGCCTGGCTAGCTACCACCATCTTATGTAAGTCTTGCCACCAAACATCAGTGTTAACAACATTGATGTGTTCCGGCTTGAAGATAAGATAGCCAGTTCTCCATTGCGTTAGGGAATCTTGGTAAGCCCGCTTCCATCTTCGGAATCATCGTCACTTACCATCAGGTGAGATGATGCCAAGGGCTTACCAAATGTGAATAAAAAAAGACGTGTGGCACTCGGGGACTGCCACGGTAAAGCTATTGCATAGCATTTTTTATCAACTTTTAACACTAAGAAAGTTACACCAGTAAAATTAACTGTCCTTTTAGTACCGCAAATCGCTAATAGATGGCACTGTAAGTTTTTTTAGAACGCGGTAACATTACGTCACGCTCGGCCAAGCCAGTAAAATTGACTGTCCTTTTAGTACCGCAAATCGCTAACAGATGGCACTGTAAGTTTTTTTAGAACGGGGTAGTGTAAAGTTTTTTCGTAACGAAATTTCTTGATTGGGTCGCCGCGCTCAAAGCCCGCGATAAAAGCTATGCAATCATTACAGCTCATATACGTCCCCACTGAGGGGCTCGAGCCTACCCTGAATCAGGGCGATTAGGCCTTAGTCGACCACGCGGGCCCAGTGCGGGTTGGTCGACTTCACACACAAGCTTCGAGTTTCTTCGCAGGCGTGTGCAGGTTTCCTCACGATGTTTTCCTTCACCGTTAAAGCAATCGGTAAGCTATGCAATAGCTTGAAAAAAAATCTGAGCCTGCCTTTTATTCTACAACACTGTACCTAGTCCAACTTAGTGGCACTTTATATCTTGGTCCTCTACCTTGTCTGTAGCCGGCCGTGCGTGCCGCGAGCCGCCGTTTGTCTCCGGCGCACCTCCGCGCGTCCGATTTACGACACAGTTTTGTGAACTCTTAACCGTTACGTGATCTGCTTCCGAATCCAATTTATGCCCTCCATGGGAAAACTTCCCCCGCCGTCCTATTCTTTACGAACGACTCATCTTGCCAGAGCCCAGAGACAAAGGTTCAATTGTTTTATTTATCGGTGTTCGATTAGATGGCTTTTGGAGGTTTATTTTTTTAAGTATGGATTCGTTTGCGGGTATGATTGATGAAATAATTAAGTGGTAATAACAGGTAGATCTTGCGCTTTTTTAGTGAATTATGATGACAGACAAAGATTCATTACATTATTCGCTACTAAACGGCCATATAATCCTAACTAATACCTATTACAAACGCGAAAGTTTCACACCACAACAGATAAATGGATCTGGATTAACATACAGGCTACTGTTTCCCACGCTCACGAGCCACTTGCGGTTTGCGCACTGCGCACCGTCGAAGACAGTCATAGAAACTATGTTCACGCAAGCGAGGCCGCTGGCAAAAGCTAGTATAGTTTGAAGAAGCAAAGGCATTTTACAAAGTTGAAACAAAAACTACAATCATCATCATCATCATATCAGCCACAAATCGTCCACTGCTGGACAAAGGCCTCCCCCAAGGATTTCCACGACGACCGGTCCTGCGCTGCCCGCATCCATCGGCTTCCCGCGACCTTCACCAGGTCATCGGTCCACCGCGTGGGAGGCCTGCCTACGCTACGTTTTCCGGTGCTCGGTCGCCACTCGAGAACTTTACTGCCTCATCGGCCATCTGTTCTACGAGCTATGTGCCCTGCCCACTGCCACTTCCGTTTAGCGATTCTGTGAGCTATGTCGGTTACTTTAGTTCTCCTGCGGATCTCCTCGTTACTAAAACTACAATATTGAAAAGCTATTAGTACGTCAAACCTTACGTAGTGTTTGTAGGTAGTTAACACTATTACAACGTTCTAAATAAGATGAATCACGAAGAAAGACGAAGATACTATTTTTAATAACACATTGACAAAGGTCTCAAATCACTCTGCAAATAGTCATTAAAATGGACAATATTGAAAGCGTAGGTTACGCCTAAATAATCCAGAGCATTCACTGTGAAAGCGAAAACGTCAGCCGATGGAGTGGAAGCCGGTTGACCCAAACATCCAGGGGGTCGGGGTTCGAGTCCAGTCCTAACAAAATACATCCTAAATAATTAGCAGCGCGGCGGCGGGTTATTCCCAATAACGATTGTGTATTTATAGCTTTAATAGGATGTAAACTTTTCAATGTTTCTAATAGATTTATTTTAACAGCGTAGATGTATTCCGGCTTGAAGATAAGATAGCCAGTTCCCCATTGCGTTGAGGAATCTTAGTAAGCCCGCTTCCATCTTTGGCATCATCGTCACCTAACGTCCGGTGAGATGATGTCAAGAGTATAGTTTGAACTGTAGATAAAAAAACCGGCCAAGTGCGAGTCATAACAGCACACATAGGGTTCCGTACCATCATACTAGATTGCGCTAGTTTCTTCAGTTCCGTACCATCATGATAGATGGTGCTAGTTTCTTCATGTTTAAAAAAAAACACGTTTTCACATTTCAAAAACACATTCACTTTTTCTAATT
The DNA here is from genome assembly GCA_947284805.1 of Coleophora flavipennella. Classification (NCBI taxonomy): domain Eukaryota; kingdom Metazoa; phylum Arthropoda; class Insecta; order Lepidoptera; family Coleophoridae; genus Coleophora; species Coleophora flavipennella. The sequence goes on along the minus strand of OX369285.1, from coordinate 5,821,623 downwards.
TTTAGTATTTGTTGTAATAGCTTCAACAGAAATACATCATCTGTGAACACCATCATCATATTAGCCGAAAGACGTCCACTGGTGGACAAAGGCCTGCATTACCTAACTTATTCTTTTTATTTTTCTTTTTATTGTTATTATAAGTATGTAGCTCGTAGACGACTGTTGAGCACCTAGACAAACCATTCAGGTTTAATGGTGCTAGATGATTAATGGTTTTGTATTTGTTTTGAAATTGTCAAATTAAAAAAATATATAATAGTAAAATCATTGTTGTAACTCGCGTGGAAAAGTGTGGTGGTACGAAACAATCGGTGCGCGAGTCAATCTTGCACTTGGCTGGGTTTTTTCTGATATAAATTCATTTATACTATTTACTGCTCGCGTTTGTACACATGTGTAGGTAAATGCTACTTCCAGCTGGGTTTTCGAAATTTATTAAATGACACTAGTATCCTGGGAAACGATTCCCCCAACTTTCCTCCGTACCCCCCCCCCCCCCCCCCCCTCCCCTCCAACCCTCTTTTAGTGGGAAAGTATGCAAAAAGTACGAAAATAAGGTGGTCAATACGTTCGCACTGAAAAAACAATGTTGGCATAACGTGAAATTGGTATTTGAATGTAAAGTTACAGCCAAAACCATTGTCTACAGTATGCGAAACGGGAATACACCACGGGTCTATTGGGCGCCGCCGGTCACCCAATGGGCATTTAGTATTATTATTTATTGACTCGCCCGAGCCCCCGCATGGGCCGAATTCTCGCCCTTCCTTCAGCCGGCCCTGCAAACAAATCGGAAGAAGTAATTATTAAGAATACTGCGAGTAAAGGGCCCTGGGGCGGTTTTATTAAAATTTTCGAGCACTGAAATATAGGGTAATATTTGGAATTGTTCGTACTGAAATTAGATTCGAACAAAACCAACATGCATACTAGTATTAGCACACCCCGTACACTACGTCATGGTGTCGTGAAATTACATTTCTAAAAAAAATGACGGAGCAAACAAAATCACGGCGAAATCCTATACGTTCGAGAACCAAACTTTAACCAATCTGTATCAATCTGGTTGACGAGAGGGTGAGGTCGGAATCTAGAGAGCGACAGAGAGTATCCATACTGTATAATAGTACTAATATATATACTTTGGTATTAGTGAGACCACTAGATACCGATATTCTTTGCAGCTTAGGATACAATTAAAAATCAGCCAAGTGCAAGTCAAACTCGCGCATTGAAGGTTCCGTACCATTTATTAGCTCCACAAGATTACAGAAATGATACCTACCTATTCATTGTAATAAAAAGGCATCAACGAGACCTACGGAAACTAAGACTCGACTACAGAACATTTTTACTGAAAGTATGAAAAGGAGAGTTTCCTGCCTGAAATCATAACCTCTATTTTTCTCTTCATCTTGGGTAATAGCTGTGGTCGCAAGCCATAATGATAGGTGATATAAATTTTGATAACGATAGGGCTTAGCGTTAGATACAGCCTTAAGAGATCGGACGGGCAAACATACCAAAATCCCATAAAAAATCACTTTCAATAGGGATGACGACAGCATCAGAAATAAATTATGAACTCTTGAGCACTAAATTGCCCTCCTACTTAAACTTCGGAAAACCTTACTGGTTTTGTTTTCCATCAATTCTTCAATTTTTAAGTCACCAAAATCACAAAATGTGTACATAAATGATGCTGCAAAACTATGACGTCACGCCTAGGTATTTCAAACATTTTTAGAACTAAATGTCATTTTTGACAAAAATTAGGTAGATCAGATGACTAGCATTCGTCAACCCTATTGTCTTGATATTTCAAATTTTTCGGGCAGTTTTCCTTTCCTATAAACTTGCCAAATCGGTACAGCCGTTCTCAAGTGATGCGCTTAGCTTACCAACGAACAGCTTTGAATTTTTATTAATATAGATATATGTTGCCCTTTGGTTGCTCCAAAGGGCAATGAAGCGAGCTATGCTCGGGAGTTTCGCTGTATGATCGAATCAGAAACGAGGAGATCCGTAGGAGAACCAAAGTTACCGATTAAGCTCTCAGATGGCTGTTGGGGCAGTAAAGTTCTCGAGTGGCGGCCGCGCACCGGGAGATAAAGCGTAGACAGGTCTCCTACTCGGTCGACTAACGACCTGGTTAAGGCCACGGAAAGCCGCTGGATTCGGGCAGCGCAGGACCAGTGGTTGTGTAAATCCTTGGGGGAGACCTTTGTCCAGCAGTAGGCGTCCAGCGATCGATCTCGCGCACTAGACGGCCCGACCATGACCAGTGGCCGTAGCGACCATGCTAAACTGTACTTGACTGCAACGGTCAACTGGCCTTACATTAGAACAGGTCGGACCCACCGGTGTATGTATATCAAACTATGTATAACCGATGCTTCTGCGACCAAGGTTACGACGACGACTGGTCGTCTAGTGCGTTAGATCTTAATTACGAGGTACCAATTAAGAGGTAATTGGTGAATCTTCTGCTCTTGAAATTGAACAACTTTTTGTTTTACAACTTGGCGGAAATCTCCTTTTTAACTTATCATACAGATCGACCAGCTGCATGATATGATAACACAAGTTTGTATGAAATGTATTTTTTTTATATCAGCAAATTTTTGAACAAAAGTTTTTCAGTTTCACATTTAGAAACACCAGTTAATAGGTTTTTACTGTAGAATTATTAAGAACTAGCTGTGCCCGCGACTTTGTCCGCGTGGAGGTTTTGAATTTTCCCTCGGGAACTCTTGGGGTTTCCGGGATAAAAGTATTCTATATGTTAACCCGGGCTATGAGGAACCACCATACTAAATTTCATCAAAATCGGCTTGGTAGTTTTTTCGTGATGCGCGAATATACAGACAGACAGATAAAAATTCCAAAAGTTGTTGTTTTGGCCTCTATATCGTTAGAAATGTCCACCACAGTTATTATTTTCCAAAAATATTTCATGTGCAGACACGGCCCCGTTACAGTTTTATATATGTTTTGATGTACGAATACTATAGTAGTTTATGAAACTGTTGCTTATTACCTAGTTAAGTACAGTTTCATACACTATTTTATCTTATCTCATACATTGGGATTGAATCAACTAAAAAACAAAGATCAAAGTTAAAAGAGTAAGAAAAAAAAAATCCCACGAAATTCAGTACCTACAACAAAACGTGTCGTAGCGCCAAATCCCAGCACATCACAGCGCTTGCGCTGAAGCGGACGCTGTCACAGACAGGTAAAAACAATGATTTAACTGATCTCAGACATTTTAAAGCAAGAATGAAAATTATCCACGAAATTCAATAATTAATATTAATGGCGCTATTCTTTTAACAAAAAAATTCTTTATAACATTTTTCTGTTAGAGAAATAATGTCATGAAGTGTTTTTTTTAAATTTAATTGTGTTTATAAAGTATGCCAATATAAATTAGTTTTTAAGTTTATAATTCTAACTTTATGATATGAAAGTAGATAAAGCTAATTTATCCCGCTATACTGCAATGAATGAATGAACGAAAGATTTATTGTATAAGGCCGTTACCTTATGTATATAGCTTGAATCGTTCCAATCTCCATTCGTCTCATACGATCGGAAATCGACGGATTGCTAGTTTTGTTATTTCGCGCGTGAGTTTCTTTTGTTGCGATCGCGTTAAATGGCAGGGAAGTTAGTGCAGGGAGCGCCCAATCGGCTGGAGCGGGCAATCTTTGTTTCCTGAGTCCATGTAAGAGAACCACTCTTACTTGGCCCCTTAACCCTCATCCAAATCTCCGTGTTAAACGAGCTTTTTCTAGTTCCAGGCGGGTCAAATAATGTTGGCAGATGATGAGAGGAACCGTCCACCCTACAGAGATTCGTGGATAGGTAGCGAATAAATCAGAATCTAATACTGTGCGACATGGCTGTTAGAATTTTTCCGTCTTATTAAACCTTCCGATTGTTAGAAAAACGCGCGATTATTTCTTTCTTCTTTTTTTGGCTGACAAATAAAACACGTATATACTTAGTTAAGGAGCAACTCATACTTATGTATATAAAACTTAAAAACGAGAATATGTAGAAGTTCCATTATTCTCTTCGAATTATTTTATCAAATGTTGTCTTATTTTATCATCACATCAGCTCATATATTCGTCCCCACAGAGGGGCTCGAGCCTACCCTGAATTAGGGCAATTAGTATTATTTTATACTAGACCAATATTTTTGGAATCCAACTGTAATCTGAAAATTATGACATAAAAATTGGACACACTGAATACGTTAAAATACTGATTTCCTTCGTTTATATTTTGGTTATTGTTATTTTTTAAGAAATTACTACGTCGATTTTGATACAATTTTTAAATGACCAACTCTAACTAACATATTCTATCAAATATAAAAGAATCAAGAAAATCGGTTCAAAATCTACGAAAATACCACGTAATAAACACACAAAACAAACATACAGTCGAATTGAGAACCTCCTTCTTTTTGGAAATCGGTTGAAAAGGCTAAAACGTTTCCAAAAGCGAGGGTAGCTTGTCTTATCTTTATATGTGGGGGCTGCAGTTGCAGCGACACTTCGACCCAATGGGATCTTTTGTGTCTACTCCTATAACCTTTACAACTCAACCTTCTCGAAGATGTGCTGCATCAATGCAGCAACTCCGCTGATAGGAAAGTGCTTGTAGCCCTACGGTTTTGGGTACGCTTGCCAGGCTTTACATCGCAATGACACAGTAAGTGTTCCATTGATTCTTTATTTTCACCACAAGCCCTGCAAGTCGGGTCTTTCGTAAGGCCGATTTTTGCCAGGAGTGCGTTTGTGGCAAAATAATCTATACTAATCTAAAGTATAATATTATAAAAAGGAAAGGTTTGTTTGTTTGTTTGCATATAATAGGATCCGAAACTAATAAACCGATTTGAAAAAATCTTTCACCTTTGTGAAGCTACACTATCCGTGGTCGCTATAGGCTATATTATATTTTCAAAAAATTAGGGATTCTTACTAAAACTAATAATGTAACACAAGATGTTAAAAAATTACCTAAAAAATTCCTGGATTATCTACAAAATGTAGTGGAGTGTAGTGTAGTGTAGTGTAAGGCGGTACAAAGTTCACCGGGACAGCTAGTATAATATAAATAGAATTATATTATTAATTAAATAATATAATATAGACTGTTATTTCCTAATTGTTAGATATATTTTTTTATTGTTTTTTAATATAAATTTGAGCCAGCTTGCATTATATAAGACAAATGAGTTATCCCTTTCTCTATGTATTATCAAGTACCAGGAGTTAATACCATTGACGAAGGTCTCAGGTTCATTACAAGCTGGCTGGTACATTCGAGGAAATTAATTTCCGAGACCGGCAGACAAACGATTCCATGTTTACAACCGTTCCATCTCGTGTTTGCGATGCGCCAGCGAGTCGATACGTTCTGCATTAGTGCTATTAGTACTGCATCGGGAATAATGAAGATGTGTGGTTTGTATGCCAGTTAGTATTTAAGCACATGATGTGAAGTAGCTTTTACCCGACTGCGCCAGGAGGGTTACGTTTTTCGAATATATGTATGTATGTATATTTTACTAACAATGTATGCCTGGGACAAACAGTCCAGCTAGGAAGGTCCAACTTCAAGAAAGAGATCAACCGACGTATCCAACTCGGCTGGGCAGTGTTCGGGAAGCTTCGCAATATCTTCACGTCCCAAATACCGCAATGTCTCAAGACTAAGGTCTTGGACCAGTGTGTGTTGCCAGTGATGGATGACTTACGGAACTGAGACATGGTCCCTTACTATGGGCCTCATAAGAAGGCTCAAGGTCACTCAAAGGGCAATTGAGCGTGCTATGCTCGGAGTTTCTCTGCGTGATCGAATCAGAAACGAGCAGATCCGCAGGAGAACCAAAGTAACCGAAATAGCTCACAGAATCGCTAAACTGAAGTGGCAGTGGGCAGGGCACATAGCTTGTAGAACATTTGGCCGTTAGGGCAGTAAAGTTCTTTAGTGTCGACCGCGCACCGGAAAACGTAGTGTAGACAGGCCTCCCACGCAGTGGACCGACGACCTGGTGAAGATCGCGAAAAGCCGATGGATGCGGGCAGCGCAGGACCGGTCGCCGTGGAAATCCTTGGGGGAGGCCTTTGTCCAAAAGTGGACGTGTTTCGGCTGATATGATGAAGATGATGATGACTTATACTTATTTTTTATAGAGGGTGATAAAAAGTAGAGCGACGTACTTTGAATCGCCTTAAAAAAATACTCTCGCCTTTATGTTAAAATTGTTGTTTGCTCCCTACATATACCATTATAGCAGACCTTCATGAATTAAAGACAAAATTTGAAAAACCAAGTTAACATTTCTAAAATAAAACCAACTTGAACGAGCAAAGTAGCCTTTCATCATACCAAGGCCACATGACTGAATCTGTATGGTCCATATTAACGTACTGTCAGAAACCCACATTACATTACCCTGGCACCATTGATATATTACTATGATTCTGTATTTAAATTATTTGCTTGACCCTCTAAAAGTATCACAGACTATAATATCCGGCATGCGTTACAATGCCATTAATAGAAATAAAGGAAAACGACGACCCGAGGAGTGTCTATTCCATCTAGAAAAAACAAACACATAAAAAAAAAAAACCTTTTATTTCTTTGCAGTAAATTGACAGAAATTTCAATAACAATAACAAACACATAAAGAAAGTAATTTACGAAGGCGCATATATTTCTAAAAAAGATTTTTTTAAACTTTCCCGGAGTGCCCAAAACAACTATACAAAGTTTCATTATAATCGGATGAAAGGCTGGCATAGAAGACGAACGAACATTTATTTTTATATATAAAACTTGCTAGTGCCCGGCGTGTTGCTGCCGCAGAATTTGAAAATGAAAATAGTTATCTTGTTTAATTATTATCATACTATACTATACCCACCAAATTTTCATCACAATCGGATCAATGGTTTAGGAACGCATAGAGGACAACCGTACAAACATTTATTAATGTAGGTTTTTAGGCGATAAACCCTCGCAGGCGTACACACAAGAACCCATCAAATTTTATAACAATTGAATCAATGGTATAGAAACTCATACAGGGCAAACATACGAACATTAATTTTTAATTGTGTAAAAGATAGGTGTTAAAGGCTGGTAACATATTGGCTAATAAGTACACCTTGCGCCGACCTTAAATAATAATTGGGAACAAAGTAGGAAAATGATGATGATAAAGTGGTAGAGGCTGTATTAAATCCGCTGAAATATTTCAGGATTAAGACGCTAACAGTGAATAAGACCGTATCTTCACACCAAAACTGTCGATCGGCTTGTTTTGGAAAACACTCCGCCTGTAAGTCTCTAATACTACACTAATTTCAGCTATAGCTGACCGAGTCTCTGTGTCTACCGTGCGCAAACTGCCATTAATGGTTATTTAATATCGAGAACTGCCTGTACACAGTGGTAGACATAGCCCGTCCTCAGGCCGCGTGTGGAGGGCCTTATTTCACGCTCTGAAGCACATCTTATCGCCGCGGGACGAAGAGAGCTAATTATGTCTATATTATAATTACTAACTCGTGTGCTCAAATTTGTTTTAGTGAGGGGCTTATTTTATGATATTAAATATTTGTCTGTGGCTGCGGTCGTCCGCTTAATATAAGTGCTTGTCCCCTTTAGGTGCTTTTGTAATTATTTTTCAGTAGCTACTATATCAAATATATTATGATATGATATAGGTGAAGTTTAGAAATATTTTAAGTCTGATTTAGATAAACCAGTAAAACTATCCAGGTTGAGGTTTTGGTCGATAACGCCCGATTCAGAGGCGTTTAATCCGGCGTCTTTATGGTAGAAAATCAGTACAAGGACTGTCTGGTGGGTCAATATGATCCGGATTTTAATTCTTATTATTTCAATATTTTTTTGGTAATGATATATTAAATAAAGTTAATTGATGTTCATATTACTATATTTCAATATAATTCAATCGATATTAGGGACTTGTTATGTATTTATGAAAGGTCTATGAAATCTATTACAAAATATTTTACTTCTCTAATCTTACTAATAAACAAACAAAATTATAGCTCTTTAACATTTTTTGTAACTTTTTGTAATACCTAATGTGAAATGTTAAGGAACTTATCACTAAACTTTTAAAAGTCATTGTTAGCATTTACACTTGCACTTGTTATTGGCACAAATAGTTTACATCGAATGTATTGTTGGGTCATATTTACCTTTTTGTTGTTTGACTGCGTCTATCTCCCTATGAAGGCGCACACCCACTAAGTTGACATAAGAAACGAGCGCGGCGGAGTTTCAACTGCAGCTACTTAGAAGCAGACGTCACACTTTTATAAATCTTAAATACTCGCATTTGAAAACATTACGGTTCATTATGACCCAACCTGACAGACGCCGGAACATAACAATAAACACGACACTGATTCCAAATATTTTTGTCACATCCGGTATATATATATATATATATTTTATTCACAATTGGTAAGATCTTGGCATCATCTCACCTGATGGTAAGTGACGATGAAAAGTCGAAAACGTCTCGTAAGGTTTGTATACAATTTATACAATTCCCGTACTATTTTTATGAAACTAGGCTGCATTTTCGTAGCTCATTTAAACACTTGCTACTGTTTTTTTTTTCTATTGCGTTGCATAGCAGAGATTTTCTCCTACAATGCGGATGAGTTATGCTAGTAACTTTTATGCATTACTGAAAATGAAGCAACATAAATCTCTATAAGTGATTCACGTAAAATACTTTGCACTCAGTCCGCCGCCTTATCTCCGACGCTTTTAAATTAATTGCTAAGCGCGATACTATAATGGAATTAACTTAATCGAATAGTTGTTTACATCGAGAGTCACTTGTCACGGGGAGCAATTAAAATTGTTTCGGAAGACAATAAATCATTTGGCGGGAAAGTGAAACATCACGCCCTGGGTGCACACCTTGCAATAAATTTCCCAATTACAAGGAGAATTTCGCGTTGGCAACACTGGGGGTGCGGGCAAAAATGTACGTATAATTAATTACCGAAAGCCACCGCTTTAGTCTAGAAATTTAAAGTTAATATCTATAAGGCAAATATTTTCTTCGCTCTTAACTTTGTTAATGTGTTAACCTACATTTTGTCGGAACAAGACAAACACAGAAAAAATGGAACATTCTGTGGTCTAACTTTTACCTTAAAACTATTAACTAGAGAGAAATCAGAAAACCGGCTCAATATTTTCTGATCTAACTCTAACAGAGCCGATTTCTGGACATTTGACATAGAGCCTAAAATGCTGAACCAATTTAAAGAAATAAGATGTCGACCCATTCGTCTTGATCTCTAATATCACCTAGGAGCCATAAATTAAATAAATCACTGATAATTGAAACATTCCATGTATTTGTTTAAAATACTTATGTGTGGACGTAATTTATCAATCTAGGCATCACTTATAATTCTTTCGCCCGTGGACCATTTTAACAATTTAACCGCCTTTGTGGCGTACTGGTTAGTCCATTCCATTCGCTTCACACTAGGCGGTCGCGGGTTCGATTCCCGGTGGGTCAACTTGAAAGACTCGGTTTGGTTGGTGGTAGGGCATTTACTAAGCCCGCCTGGCTAGCTACCACCATCTTATCTAAGTCTTGCCGCCAAACGTCAGTGTTAACAACATTGATGTGTTCCGACTTAAAGATAAGATAGCCAGTACTCCATTGCGTTGGGGAATCTTGGTAAGCCCGCTTCCATCTTCCGCATCATCGTCACTTACCATCAGGTGAGATAATGCCAAGGGCTTACCAATTGCGATTTTTTTTTTAAATTAAAAAAGTGGCCAAGTGCCTGTCGGACCACTCGAAAATTATGGTTCCGTAGTCTTTTAAAAAAATAAATGTATATTTTAAAGAACAAATCTATTTTCGCATTTAATAGTAGACCATTTTGTATGGACAATCTATGAGCTTTTGACAAATCCAACAGCACATTGATAAACTAAGAAAGCTTACTTAGCCGTGATAGTTTTCTTTTTGAACCGATTACATGTCCTACTATTTGCAATTTCAACGCTACTTTTACGTGCAGGGGAGGTTCCCATTTTTTTCTAGGTTCTAATTAAACACCTTTTCGACGTGATTAATATGTATACCCATACCAAATTATGGCTTTCAAGTACCAAGACTCGCTGAGCTAAACCGCGAACAGACGGACAAAGCGAAACCACACCCCGGACACTGCATAAAACGGTTTGAAATGACATTTGTAAAAACAAATGACGGAGCAAACAAAATCACGGCGAAATCCCATGCGTTCGAGAACCAAACTATAACCAATCTGCATCAATCTGAGTGACACGGGGGTGAGGTCGGAATCTAGAGAGCGGCAGGGAGTATCCATACTGTACGTAGTACTAATATATATATATATATATATACACTTTTGCGAAACTATAAGGATCTTGTTGACTACGGCACCCTAAAAAGGTTACCGTATGTTTTTTTTTAATTGTTATAGAGTGAACCGTCGCGAAAATGAAAACTCAAGTCTTAAAAGCTGCCGAACCACATACCGTTGCTACATAAAAATGGCCCTGTATAAAAAAATCTGAAATTATTGGGAACTAGCTGTTTCCCGCGGCTTCACCCGCGTGGACCACGTTTCTATGACTTTTCGAGGGTGCGCAGTGCGCGACCCGCAAGCGGCTCGCGAGCGTGGTAAAAAGTAGCCTATGTTTTAATCCAAGTCCTAATCTGTCTACCTACCAAATTTCAGCATAATCCGTTCAGTAGTTTTTGCGGGAAAGCGTAACAGACAGACAGAGTTACTTTCGCATTTATAATATTATATATAAATATATAATATATATATAGTAGGGAAGTAGGGAGGATAGAGAAATGTTTAATATGGTAACACGTAGTAAATTTTATAGTACAAAAAAACTACATTAAATATCTATAAAAAAACCTATAAGTTGTCCGGAAAACGAAACCGTTTGTGTTAAGATATATTTGTTTTATTGTGGTAATTACATAGCTCACAGAACCGCTTAACTGAAGTGGCAGTGGGACGGGGCACAGAGCTAGTAGGACAGAAGTTGTTGGGGTAGTAAAGTTATAAGCGGTGGACCGACGAACTGGTGAAGATCGCGGGAAGCCGATGGATGCGGGCAGCGATGGACCGGTCGTCGTAGAAATCCTTGGGGGAGGCCTTTGTCCAGTAGTGGAAGTTTTTCGGCTGATGATGATGATGATGATGATGATTGTGGTAATTAATAGCGTGGCTACAAGCCAATAAATCTTTTTAAAAAACCCTCACCCGGTACTCAAAGTTGTCCAAAGTTTCACCTAATCAAAGGAATTTATAGATTACCTATATAGGATATGTGCAAAGATATAAAAAAAACAAGGCACTGCATGAGGTGCGTTTTTACTTTCGAACGACAAAAGAGCAAAATGTGAAAAACCGAACTTGAGGTTTTAATGCGGATCGATGGTCTTACACTAATAGAATCTGAAAACTAAAAAAAATCTATGTATGTATGTGTGTGTGTCGATGCGTCCATCCAGTGCTCTAGCGCCTAAGCAACTAATGTATTTAGGTGAAAGGTTTACGGCACTATTATTCTTAAATATCTAACCGCTTTTAAAAATATACATTTTAGTTAAAAAACGCTTTTTATGGCTTCGGCGATTTCAATAAAAATATGTACGTTACTACAATTTTGTACGGCCTATTACACTATTAAGTTCATTCTTCCAGGAAAAATTGGAATTAGGTACTTCCTATACAAATCCAGGCCCTATTATTTTTTAACAAAAATTGCTGTATTTTAATGAAACTTTGTGAATCATTAGAACTTAATAAGGCCTACTAAACTGGCTAGTTCGTTATTTTACAAAAACTGTTATTAAGGTACCTCCCATATAAACTCGGGTTAATTGTAAATTTTTCGTCAACTTTGATGTACCTCTTTTCCATGCTGCCAGCAGGTAAGCGTGTTTTAGCGTTGACTTATGTATACCAAAAGGAGGCTACGTGAAAAACGTGCACAGCCTGTACAATTTATTTTGGTTGTTTCAATTCAAAATGCCAAAGTGAGAAATTAATAACAAATGAGAATCATACGTATTAAATTTTACATATTTCTATAGCTTGGATTAATCTGCAGGTAAGAGCGTTTTTTCCGTCGACGGGTTTAAGTTGTTAAGAGCTGGCTCCCGGCGCGGCACTGGCGAACAACCTGATATTTAACCTTATGAAATCAGCTTTACAGTTGAATTTTGCGCGAGGGTCTTAATGCGACTTACGTCCTTTACTTCGGGCATAAATGCACATTTTCGTTTATTGGGAGCTTAGTAAACATTGTAAGAAAATTTTCTCTTAGCCGTTTTATCAATACCTTAATTATCTTACTGTCGGTATTAGTTTCATGCGCCTAACTTATGTAATGTAGGAGAAACATGTAATAATCTCTCAGAACTACATAAATTTACAAAATAGTTTTAAAAAGTATCCAGCGAAATCTAATAAATCGTGTTATAGTTTAAGCCATACCAAATAAAAAGGTTCAAAGAATCAGATGTGCAGTTTTCACGTTCAGCAAGCTTGCGGCTGACCCAACATATTCTAGAAAAAACGCACTTATTTTAACGTTCAACTTATTTCATCATACCAACGCAGCTCAGCGCAAGAATACTAAACTGCTTTTCTATTTCTTTCTATCTTTCTAGACCTATTATTATTGTGGGTACGAATACTCTTTTTAGATCCTCTAAAATGTGAGGTAGTACACTGAAATTCTCAACAAATTAGATTACTCCCGTCCCAACCGAACTTGATTTATTCTTCGCCAAGGCAATTTAGCGATAAACACACAATATTATAGCAGATAATTTGTTCACTAGACAGCCGACGTGAAAGGAGCGAATTAAGTCACAATTACCAGTATTTTAGCGTTCCCGGCCTCGGTGTGCCCGGCGCCTTAGGCCTGGATCGCATAGCGATTTTCCATCGCGCGATTTTTATTCGCACGATTTTTAATTCGCGTGCTGAATCACAAGTGGTACGCACGGCAAATAAAATCCCGCAAGATTTTCGTTTGTTTTTTTTTTTTTAATTTGAGTGACCTGATCACGTGATGGAAAGTACTGATGCAGCCGAGGATGTAACACGCAAGCTCAAATAGTGCCTATTCACTCTCGTCTTGAAGATTCCTAAATTATACGAATCGAGGAATATGACACCGGAAGGGAATTTCACTCCTTGGCCGTTCGCATGATGAACGAAGAAGCAAAACGCTTCGTGCGAAAAGTGGAACATTGAAGATAAAGGGGTGGAACCGCTATCCACGCCTGGTCATCCGATGATGAAGTGGAGAGGGGGAATGAGGTCGTGAAGCTCCAGGGCACACTCTGCGAAATGAATCCTGTAGAACACCGATAGACAGGCGACTTTGCGGCGATGCTCGAGGCTTTGAAGCCTGTTTGATACAAGTTCCTCGTCGCCAATAAGTCTCCTAGCGCGTCGGCCGATAGAATCCAAGGCATCTAGCTGGTAACGAGCCGATCCGTCCCATAAGTGAGAGCAGTGTTTTATTTCAAAAGCATACAATTCCATAGTCCACAATGTTAGCGCGATTTTAATCGCGGATTCTGTGGCAAAACACGATTTGTTTGCGGATTTATAATCGCGCGATTTTTATTTCGCAAGTGCGTGCAGCTTCATACAATTTCCATATGTCACAGAATTTTGCGGAAAAAATCGCGCTGTGAAAAATTCCTATGCGATCTAGGCCTTATTTCTCGTTATACTTCATTGTCCTCGGTAATTTATCATGTTGCAATTTAGGTGCTTTTTCTTATAAATGTTGATAATTATTAGCTATTATTTATTGGACTCGCTTAGAAATAGTTAAGGTATTAAGAAAACCACAGATATATTTTGAGAAATTATAATTAAACAGTCATAAATGCAGGCAAAAAAATATTTTTTTTGGCATCATCTCACGTGATGGTAAGTGACGATGATGCTGAAGATGGAAGCGGGTATACCAAGATTCCCCGATGCAATGGGGATCTGGATTTCTTATATTAAAGCCGGAATACATCAATGCTGTTAACACTGATGTTTGGCGTTAAGACTTAGATAAGATAGTGCTAGCTAAACTCAAACTCAAAACTCAAATAGCTTTATTTGCTAGAACACTTATTAGCCAGGTGGGCTATGAAATTCCCTACCACCAACCAAACCGAGTCTTACACAGTTGATCCCGCCAGGAATCGAACCCGTGACCTCCTGATGTGAAGCTAATGGACTTAACCACGGAGGCGGTTAATCTGCCAGTATTGACGATTGATGATTAATCTTGGATACGTCATTTTCTTATCTGTTGGATTTTTCAATATTAATTTATGTGGAACGCGTTTGTATAAAAACCCATAAGGTCCCGGGAGAATTGGGGGGTCCACCTGCTGAGGGCACGGATCTCTTCTCGTGAAGTTTGGCCAAACTAAACACATGAGGGCCAAGTCCGGGTTGGTGGAGGTTGTAGGGCTAGTTGCGAACCCCACTGCCAGAAGTTTGCGAGCAGTTTTTAAGGCATCTGACATGGCTTACCGACTGCCGTCTAGTGATAGTAACCGGCACCAACGGCTTAACGTGCCTTGTGAAACGTGGAAATGGTTAAAAAAATCCACTTAGTAGTCAAACCCATCCAGGTAATGACCATTGCTTCTGGTCACTTAACTTGCGCGATTGATTAACCACGCAGGTTACACTGAAATACGACCGATTTTTATGTGGAACAACAATACAAAATCTTTTTTTATGTAAAATGAACACTGAACGGAATCACCACGAATATAAAGGCGGCTGGTAATTCTGTTATCATATTGCAATGGATAAAAATCAATATAATTTTTTTATACAACCCTACTCATACGTTAACTTAAAAAAACCTAACCACTCCGGGAGTACCGACAGAAGGGAAAACTGTTTACAGTTTTATAAGTTTTGACCCTCCGAGTGTTCCTGGCGAACGACTACGTTGACAAATTTTGACCCTGCCAGTGTTACTGGTAAGGTGTCGGTGTCGGTTACGGTAACAGTGTATCGAGATCAATGGTTTTTTCCATCTCAAAAAATGCCAAAAGCACCTAAAGAAGTTTTCACTTCAAAAATATTGTAAGCATAAAGGTTGTATTATTTACACTTACGTAGATTTACTCGCCGCGGTGTCGATGGCGGCTTCGAGACCATAGAGTACACATTTCCGCACTTAGCGGGTGTTAATTTGGCGATGACTTGTCGCTCCGCCATCCGTCATCGCCCCGGGCGACACGTCTTTATGACGTCTAATTGTAAGATCACGTTGTACAATGAAGGGTTGACTGATTGTGCGAGCGTGATTTGTGTTTTTTGGTTATGGTTTTCGCAAAAGGAAAGTTAAGTGGGTGAGAAATGATATATATGTAATATCTATGTACAGTTAAGATGGTAAGATGTCGGTGGCGAATGGCAAGGGCGCTACCTCCTGTCCGGGAGGTCGTGGTTCGATCCTGCCACGTGCCAATGTGTTTTCGAATTTCGATTTTATATGCACGTTTATCCGACGCTCTTATACGGTGAAGGAAAACATAGTGAGGAAACCTGCATACGCCTACGAAGAAACTCGAAGGTTGTGTGTGAAGTCGACCAACCCGCACTGTGCCCGCCAGATCACCCTAATTCAGGGTAGGCTCGAGCCCCTCGGTGGGGACGTATATGAGCTGATGTGATGTACAGTTAGCTATATTTCCATATATGATTAATTTCCACTCATTTTGTTCACATCTCATAATTCTCCGAAACTGACACACCTTACTACAATTACACAAGTTACAAAAACTTTAGAAAAGATAAGCATCCATACCGATACGATAAAATTTTCCTTCGAACCCACTCGATTACGGAATCGAAACAGAAACAAAAGCCCTACCCACAATAATTGGACTTGGTCGCTCTGAATGCGCGCTAGACGAGACTTAATTGAGGTTTTAGAGTCGGGCTAATTCGCGCACCTTCGATCTGGGGCGGCCCCAGGCTTAGAGCCTTGGGCTGCCGGCTGGGGACGCGGGGCTTCGTCTGCGGCCTTCAATAGCGGGGGTTAAGTGAGGTCTGCCAGGTGTTTCGTTTCTTGTACCTACTAAAGCTATGGCCATTTTGGTTAAGTAACAAATACATGTGATCTGAAATATTACGGCAATATTTAGGAATATCTGGTAAGAATTAAAACCTAAAATAAAATCAGTTCTTTGCAATATAATATCCACACCTATAATATGTTATCAGCTCCTAAATAAATCAAGTATGTTACTCATGTTTGTATAATAGCAGTAAGTTTTCTAAATATTAAAAAAAACTATGTACCTCAGCTCACAACACAAGTACAAAAGTCTTAAAGTGTTACTTATTTCTTGGTCTTAAACTTTTAAGTGAATGTTCAGATTTCTCCAAGGAACATTTTAAAATTTAAGTTTTCCTTTCCTCGTGTAAACTCTTGAAGCCCTTACCCGTAAAAAGGAAATAGAAATGTTCAAGATGATCAAGAATTCGCTCACGTGCGGGCTAACAAAAAGTAACAACTAAATATTTCGGAGACGGCCAATAGAGGTCGGGTGCGGATCACAAAAAGAAGGGGCCGGCCCCGGCCCGGCAGATATGATAATCCCAGTATGTAAAATAGTGAAATTTAAGGGCTCTCCATGTGAAGAATTGTGCTCGTTCGGTACTCAAATTATTCAAATGCGGCCCTTTTATTCGAAGCACACGCCGAGCGCCCGAACTCCACCGACACTCATTTGTATTTCATAAAACACTAGCCCTATCTAAACAAACCTATGATTCCAATATCAACGCCCGACTGAAAGTGTAGCGGCGCCAGTGTGTTATTACAAACCCCAGTATTTTCTCAAGCCATCAATCGTTTCTCGATGAATCAATTTGAATACATTGATCGGAGGTAACATTCATCAAAGTTTATACAAAGTTGCTATCAATACCTTGGCAATGGCAAATAAAAACAACGGTTTACAATAACTCCAGGCCCCTGTAGGATTTGACAATTCGAAATCCGCACAAATAAAAGCGTCGTATCGAAGGCCCGGAACCCGGCGCGTGTATCACCCGCATACAGTCCGCTTGTCCGATTTGCATAGCGTCGAAAGTTCACAATCACATTTCCCTCATCAGTCTGCGGGGAGCATAATTCTTCCTTCCATCTGCCATCTTCCTGTATCTACCCTCTGGACCTCTTTTTGCCCGTCCGGCCGGCGGCAATGTTCGCGATACATAAATTTTCACGATCGGTCATCCCTTAAAAACAAGTTTAGCTCTTTATCCAGAGCACAGTAAGTTAAAGAATGGCTCGACCGTGCGTTACCCTCCGATTCGTTACGTATTCAAATTATTTCGCCATCCTGTTTTTGCGTCCATTTGTATTTCGTTGTGTACCTACGAATTTGGTCCTCTTTTTAGGGTCTGCGAGGGCGGAACTATTGATTTTGATTAATTAGTTCGGGTAAGTAGGGAGGGCCGTTTTTATGCTTATTTATTCATTGTTTATTTTTAGCCTGCAAATATATTATGGGTAAAACAATTAGCCGAGTCTGCTGAGGTAGCAGGTCGGATAATAGAATAGAAGCAAGTCTATGCCTAATTAATTCACGTACATGCGGTTGCTAAGACGGGCAGAGTCGGCCGCCCCTTGACAGCCTTCCGACTTCAGACAGGTCACCCCTCCGCGCCAGCGGCAACGTGTGGACTTCGACGAATAATTAAATTACCCACACTAGTCTAGGAAAACAAAAACGCTAATTTCGGATTGTGTCGAGTAACAAACTAGGCAGCTGACTAGCTGCTTCCTGACGTAGATAAAGGTAGATGAGATGCACGAAAGAAACAAAGCGAGTTGCACACTTGAGACAAGACAAAGGATGGAAAGCTCGCTTTACCTCAATGGGATCAGTTCTGACGAGAATGCCCACATACGCCGGAACCTTCCTCTGTAGCTCACAGCATAATAGGTCTGCTTCATGAGGTGTACAACACGCCTTACAATTAGATCTCTGCTTAGTCAGAATGCACAGAGTGACAGTGAGTTGGACAGTAAACTGAATCCAGTGTTGCAGTGTTGGTTTTTAGGGTTCCGTTGTCAACAAGGAACCCTTATAGTTTCGCCATGTCTGTCTGTCTATCCGCCGCTCAGCTCAGAGATTGGTAGTGCTAGAAAGCTGTAAATTGGTATGGGTATACATATTAATCACGCCGACAAAGTGGTTAAATAAAAAATTGAAAAAAATACATTTTACGTTATCTTCCCTACATGTAAAGAGGGGATGTTTTTTTTTTGTTGACGTACCCTATCGTGTGGGTATCCCAAGGTGTGAAAAATAACCTAAAAAATTTTTTATTATCTACAAAAGGTAGTGTAGTGTGTAGTCTGTAGTGTGCGGTGTGCCCTGTGCGGTGTGCAGTGTGCGGTGTTTAGTGTAAAGTATAGTGTAGTGTAGTGTAGTTAGTGTAGTGCAGTGTAGTTTAGTGTAGTGTAGTGTAGTGCAGTGTAGTGTAGTATAAGGCGGTACGAAGGTAATTTATTGAGTTTTCAAAATCTTTAAATCCATTGTCTCCTGAACTGTCATCTTACACATGCCAAATTCGTGTCCAACTCGGAGCACCTCGTCATTTCTCATGCAGTGCAGCGCAGCGCCTGAGTTCCGGCCGCGCGCAATTCAACACGAAAACTTCAGGCGCAAGATAACGCTGGGCCGTATGCATGCCACACACGTCGACTCAAATTCCGCTGATGTGCCCATTCACCAGCGGATAAGTTTCGCCAGTGTGCGACCGCCTGAGAGCGATAAGTCCGCGCCACAATGAGCGAAGCGTGGCTTGATTTCGTAAGGTTAGTACCGGGATTTCGGTATTGTTTTCTAACTTCGTTGGAGTGTTAATTCGTGCCTATAGGGTTGATATGAATAGAAGAGGTATCTCTGATGTAGTATAATTTTAGGGTTCCGTACCAACGGTACCTTTTGCTAAGCCTCCGCTGTCCGTCCGTCCATCCGTCCGTCTGTCAGCGGGCTGTATTTTAAGAACCGTAATAAGTAGACCGTAAAAATTTTCATTGAGTGTGTATTTCTATTGCCGCTATAAAAAGGGGACAAGAATACAAGAAACGTTTTTGGTTATTTTACGATGGTACGGAACCTTTGTGTGCGACTCCGAATCGCAGTTGGGCAGATTTTTATTTATTTCAGCGGTGAATTTTACGCTATTCCCTCGTATATGAAGTAAGTATGGGTCGAAAAATAATTTTCTAATCAATAGATTCTCTGAAACCAACAGACCAAAACCATACGCCATTTCAACAATATATTCAACTCATAATCATGATAATCCATTGTCGGACACATGACGGCATGGCATTAGACGGCTAAAAAGCGTGGTCATGGAGCGGAAAGCCTGGAGAAGTTGGGACGATGCGACAAACGTATGGAGCTATTTTATACAGGGTGTGAAAAAAATTGTGCAGGATATGATGATATTGAACAACTTTCTCCAATTGATCCTTCAATAATCAAGTTGCAATGAAATACTTTTATAATATAACTAATAAACTGTCTGATTTATCACTGTTAAATTATTAACCCATTCTTTAGCCAGCTTATTTCATACGGCAACCCATTTTTATACGAGCTCATATACATCCCCACAAAGGGGCTCGAGCCTACCCTTCATTAGGGCGAACGGGCCTTAGTCGATCAGTGTGGGTTGGTCGACTACAGACACAACCTTAGAGTTTCTTCGCAGGCGTGTGCAGATTTCCTTACGATAGGATTCACCGTAAGAGCATCGGATGAACATACATATGAAATCGTAAAACACGTTGGTACATAGCAGGATTCGAACCACGACCTCCCGAACAGGACGCAGCGGCTCTAGCCATTACGCCACCGACGTTTCATACTAAGAATCCCTAAATGTGGTTTTTGCTTTTCTTATTTCACCCTGTATAGTTATAATACTCTTTGGCATGGGGTATCCAGTGGAGCATACCCCGTGATTCATGCAGCTATTCAATAAGACTGGAATACAGGGCGTGTCTGTGTTCATGGTTCCGTGAAGCCGACACAAGCTAAAGATGTTTGACCATCAGAAAACTTTATGAAGCGTCCTTGTAGGCCAAAAATAGAGGTAGACATGGTCACATTTTTTACCTGAAGACAGCATAGAATGACGGCTTTAGATCGTAATGACTTTTCAATGCGTAATCGAATCAGAAACGAAGAGATCCGTAGGAGAATCAAAGTAATCGACATAACTCTCAGAATTGCTAAACTTAAGTGGCAGTGGGCGGGGCACATAGCTCGTAGAACAGATGGCCGTTGGGGTATTTAAGTTCTCGAGTGGTGACCGCGCACCAGAAAACGTAACGTAAGCAGGCCTCCCACTCGTTGGACCGATAACCTGTTGAAGGTTGCGGGAAGCCGCTGGATGCGCGCAGCGCAGAACCGTTCGTCGTGGAAATCCTCGGGGGAGGCATAAGTCCAGCAATTGACGTGCTTCGGCTGATATGATAATAATGATATGATGACTTTTTGCAGAATATTTTCTTTAATATTTTAAATTTATATTTTTTTATTAATTTTTTTTTTTTCATTAATAGTAGTCATTTACAATAGCCTCTTAAACTATTAGTTTTAGAGATACACCTTTCATAAGTAATTCACGATAATAATATAATATCATGTATGGTATTAAGGTAGGCAGGTAAAAAAATTAATTGATACAGCTAATGCCTACACTAGGAAGGCCTGTGTCGAAGACACCAGCAAAACTTTTTGTACAATGCAGATGTTATCGTGAGTGACATCGATACATTTTAAATAGTCTTATTTTCAATGGAAAGTGTGGGTTAGTAGGTATGTAACTGGGTTCCGCTGTTGTGTGTCTCTCTCTGTATGTGATATTAAGTGAGTTCGAGTGCAAATAAGAATAGGTATGTAAATATGTGTGATGGTAGGTTATGTTATCAACAACTGTTTTGAAAATTGACGTGTTTTGTTAGGGAGAAAGTGCGATTCCTTTCGATTTTTATCACTTTCTGCCGTCGTCGGTAAACAATGTGGATTGTCTCATATTGAGATACAGCAGTCGATGAACAAAACTAACAAGCCTTACTCACAACATGTATGGCCCATAATTTACTTATGTTTAAGTTTATTTCTGACTTCGCTTAACCTTCTTTTTCTCTGTTGGCTCGGTGGGAACGGACCACGTGCTATCGACACGGGTTCGACCCGCGCGCCAGAGACGCACAAATCATGACCCACGCATGCCTCATGCCACCCTGTCGCGACCCAGCCAAGTCTTCACAAGCGTGTACACTGGCTTTATTGTAAAAAGAAATATGGCCTCGTTAAGTTCAGTGATGTTTGTCATTAGCACAATTATTAGACGAAAATTTTATTGCTGTTTCATGTTCAAAGCTGTCAACTGGCGAGGCAATTCGATACCAAAAGGCAACGATGCGCTGAAATTCATTCACCAAAGCTTTACACACTGCAGCCTAGTTTTACAACGCAATAAAATATTGAAATAAAATTTCGCTACAACCGGCAATAAAATAAAACGCTAACCATTTTTACGGCGCCGGCAATATAATGAAATAATCGTAACGGCCGTCGACGTCACCTTGAATTGCCGATAAATCTTCCGCGGGTCATATTGTCCACGGTCCTCTTGGTAACACTTTAATATCGAGAAATATCATCTCGATAATCGAACGCGCGCGCAGTGGCCGCTCCGTATAAATCATTCCCCCACAGTCAGCTGTCGTTTCATTTTTTAGAGTTTCCATTTCCAAATAAAGTCCCTGAGCAGCGGGCCAGCTTCCTCCTTCCGGGGCGGTTTTTATTTATATGATTTGTCGGCTGTCGGCCATTTCCCTTAATATTGTCAATATTTCAAATATTAATTGTTATAAATCAGAAAACTTTATACTGTCCCGTTTTTATAGCCGCTTCCGGAATTGGAATTTTATTTTAATGGAATTAGCCGTATATATCATTAGAATGTCGGACTATATGAGTTAAGCGTGTAAGTAAATGGAAATAAAATCGATGAGCGACTGATAGGTCTAAAGGGAAACGTGTTAAATTATGTAGATACACTTAGTGCGTCAATCTACGCACCACACTGAAAGTTCCGCCCATAAAACATTAACAAGCACTCAAGAAAATTCCCGGGTGCTGCCCTGTTCGTTAAGTAGTGTCAGCCGGTAGTTTTTCCCACCTCGCTGGCCCGTGTCCGCGGCCGAGGCCGGAGGGCGCTGTCAACGCGATTGGCGAGCCGATATCTCCCAAGAGTGCGCCCTTAGCCCTCAGGCTGCCGGCCGAAGATCATCGCAAAGCCCTCAATTAATGACAAAGTGCTCCGCCTCTTACACACCCAATTTTCAGTTGTCGCTCCTGTTTTGCGCGGTGACAGTTTGTGCGGGTCAGCCTCGCGCCTATTCCCACCGCTGCGTCCTATTGCTATCTGTAACGAAGGTAAACGACAAAGATGTCAAGACAAATCCAGTAAGGTATCACTTAAACTTAGCCAAGCTGAGAATTACTGTTGTAGAACATTTATTATTCAGAACGCTACTACGGTAAACGAGAAACCCGCGTTATTATTTACAGAATCATAACACAACTCAGAGCTAATCTCGTTAAAACACTACAAATCTG
The DNA here is from genome assembly GCA_947284805.1 of Coleophora flavipennella. Lineage (NCBI taxonomy): Eukaryota > Metazoa > Arthropoda > Insecta > Lepidoptera > Coleophoridae > Coleophora > Coleophora flavipennella. Next base: position 5,798,807 of record OX369285.1, on the reverse strand, counting down.
CTTTGAAATCAGTCCCTGTATACCGAGATGAGTAAATCTCGCAAGCACTAAGCGGTATCCTTATAAATACTGTAATTCTCGCCGCAAAACACGTCGTGGCGGGGAGTGAGGCCAAGTGTTGTCCGGTGCTGCGAGGCTGCGATGCGAGGCACCGAGGCCGCGCCCGTATCGATCGGGGGGCGGCGTGGGGGCTGAAATTTGGGAAAACTTTGAAAGTTTCGCGTCTAATTCAGGCGCACGCACACTGGTGACGCCATCAGCTCAACTGCCGCACACAGAAGCAGGCAGCCTCGTAATTTCTGTTTTGTTTCGAGCCTGTCGTCGTTTTCAAAATGTCACGTGTCTTCGACCTACGTGACTGAATCAGCGACAAAGGGTTTCAACAGTATACTTACTCTCGTAATTATATTGCGCAAATGTTTTGAAATATACTTATTGCCCAAATGGTTTTGGCTAAATGTAATCAACATTATTATGTATGTAAGAATCATTGATCAGTATGTATGTAGGTAGGAACGCTATACGCTATATCATAATCTTGGTAGTTTAGCGTATCTGGTAGATGAACGAGAAGTCTTGATCAGTATATCTCTATACCTATAACACTACAACCTCATGTATGACACATAAAATGTTAATGTAGCTACAAAACTCGTCAATGTTAGATCAAAGCTGCATTATCCATTGTGGCGTGAGTGGCTCCAAAGAAAACAATTAGGAGATGAGACTAGGGTGACCACACCGTGGCGACAAGAGGGACAATGGTCCGGAGACAGCCGCTTCCTGTCGAGACATCAAAGGCCTTTTTCACTGGCTATTCAATGATTAAACGCCTCTCAATTTGTTTAGTTGGACTTAAAACAATTGAAAGTCATAATTATTATTCTGCTTTCTTAGTCGCAAAGCTTTTATCGTGAGGTTTAACCTACAAGGATGTTTTTGATTGTTTTTGACATTATCCTTATTCGCACTGATTCTATTAAAGCTATAACGTAACTACATTTTTTTCTTTAATTCCTTTAAGACTTGCACGGATTACATACGCTAGCTTTAACCTTGTTTCCCTGTAGTTACGCCATATTCATCCGTATATTTGTCTGTTTGTGTATCCTGCTAGCTAAACGTCTATTTCAGAAAACCTTAAAAAAATGGCACGGCCAAGTAGGCTCTCTTAGTTTAGGAGTAATAGTCGACCAACTTAACCCACTTACTACGGAAATTACTATTTTTTTAATAATTGCATGTGATTAGTAATCGTTCTACTAGCTTAGAAAAAAAAATATAAAAAAATATATTTAAAAAATGAAATTTCCCGTGTTATAACAGCTGGTAGGCGTATCTGCGTTAATGTGTGCAGTTGGATTTCTAAAAAGTTCGTTGTATTTCCATATAAAATTCATACTATACCAACAGCAAAAATAACGTTGTTTTTAAAATATACACTACGGAACCCCTTCTTTGCGCGTTAGTACGTGCGGCAACTTTTTTTATTTAACAATTAACGACTAATATAGAAAAGTTGTGATGCACGAGTTTCATTAATTCGAGTCCTATATCATCGTTTTATCTATTAAAAATATTCTGGTTTCGTATTTTGTGTGTAATTTATCGCAGGCATAATTTTTAAATGTCCTTTGTCGTCACCCGCTGTTAGTAAACAGGCTGTTTGCGCGGGAAATAAAGGAATTCCATTCAAAGCGGGCTTTTCAGTGGAACAACAAAAAATTGAGGCCAAAAATAAAAACAAAAGCGCCATGAGAGTGCAATTAGCGTGATTTAATGGCCATTTAATTAGGCTATAATTAATGTGATATTTTTCAAGTTGTCGCGTCTTTTGTGTACTTTTGTAAGCGTTTATTATCATCTTTGTAATTTTGCTTTGGATTTATAAAGTTTTTGGGTGGATGATGTATGAAAAATTGGCCAAGTGCGATTCAGACTCTTACACCGAGGGTTCTATACCACCACACTTCTCCACGCGAGCATATCAATTTTACCTAGTCATTTCAATCCAAAGACATCAACGAGAGCGACATAAAATGATATTTTTCTGCAGTTTGGGATCCTTAGCGTGAGTATGACTCACACTTGGCCAGGTTTTATTGTTTTTTATTTTACTTTAAGGTTTTTACTATATTATAATCACTTCAAGTTTGACGATTGTATTACCGTTTTTATGATAATCAAAAAAAAACTTAATACCTACACCCCTTGTTTTTTGATGTGTAACATCTTTGCTCTCGCTTTCCTGCAATTTGTGGGAGTGATTTCGTGAAATGGGACGGAAATGTGTAACATGGGACGGAAATGTGTAACAGGAAGTCGCGAAAGCGCGGAATTCTACTTTGCGAGAGTCCGACTCGCACTTGGTCGGTTTTTTCGTTACTGTCAGATCCGCCACCCAGGTACAATATCGTCATCAAATCTAACTAACCTAAAGTATTTTGTCACATGTTACACATCATATGCGAGTACTGTAGGTCTCGCTCGAATTTTTGATGTGTAACATCTTTGCTCTCGCTTTCCTGCAATTTGTGGGAGTGATTTCGTAAAATGGGACGGAAATGTGTAACATGCGACGGAAATGTGTAACAGGAAGTCGCGAAAGCGCGGAATTCTACTTTACGAGAGTCCGACTCGCACTTGGTCGGTTTTTTTCGTTACTGTCAGATCCGCCACCCAGGTTCAATATCGTCATCAAATCTAACTAACCTAAAGTATTTTGTCACATGTTGCACATCATATGCGAGTACTGTAGGTCTCGCTCGAATTTTTTTTATTTTGTTGTTATTTAATTCGCCATAATAGGTACCACGTATTCTGTGAAACTTTCAACCGGCTATTTGGGTTCAACAGATACATCCTTTTTAAGGTTGGACAGACGGATGGACAGCTGAGGCTTAGTAATAGGGTCACGTTGCCTTTTGGCCCGGAATCCTAAAAAGTTTTTATGATTATTATTGGTAGTAAAGGCGGCATAATACCACATATTATTTCTGTGAAAATATTAATAGTTATTTTGGTTCTAAAGATACGAGTATATAGCCTTTAAAAGGTCGAGCAGAAGGAAGGACAGTGTAGGCTTAGTAATATAGAGTTACGTAATGGTTTTTTGGTTAGTTTTTTTTGATCGGTGCCGTAATGGCCAGGGCCGCTACCTCCTGTCCGGGAGGTCGTGGTTCAAATCCTGCCACGTACCAATGTGTTTTCGAATTTCGATTTCATATGTATGTTTATCCGACGCTTTTACGGTGAAGGAAAACATCGTGAGGAAACCTGCACACGCTTGCGAAGAAACTTGAAGGTTGTGTGTGAAGTCGACCAACCCGCACTGGGCCCGCGTGGTCGACTAAGGCCCGATCGCCCTTATTCAGGGTAGGCTATATGAGCTGATATGATGAATGGTTTTTGGTAAGGCACGGAGCCTTATAAATTTCATTTCTTGGTAAAATTAGATTTTTGTGTATAGATTCGGCTGTTCGGTTACCTTTTTACCGACTTCAAAAAGGAGGAGGTACTAAGTTCGACTGTATATTTTTTTATGTATGTTCACCGATTTTTCCGTCAATTGTGGACCGATTTTTAAAAATTCTTTTTTCATTCGAAAGAGTATACTCCCGAGGGGGTCCCATTGTCACCAAGTCAGGATCTGATGATGGGATCCCAGGGAAATCGAGAGCAACCCTCAAATTTCTCATTACGTAGGCACTTATTATTACGTGATTCATATGTTTTCTAAAGCTATAAAAATACTTGCATCTGTTAGTCATCATCTCATGTTGATAAGCTGATTAAGGAAGGTACAACTCCTTAACGGTTAGGAGTTGGAGGAAAATTCTTTCAATATTATACATAGATATATACGAAGGTATGCATAGACCGATAGGTTGTATTCTTTCAGGTTATTCAGATGAGCTTATGATGGACGATTAACTACATAACTTTCATGTTATGGAGTTAAATCGTCCATCATCATCTGCCGAGATGATGATGGAAGCCACAGGACTTTGTATCTGTTAATGAAACACATCTCGGCAGATGATGATGGAAGCCACAGGACTTTGTATCTGTTAATGAAACACATGTATTATGATTTGATAATTCCTATTGGTGAGTAGGTGATTGGGTTTAACGTTGTTATACATACATAGCATTATCACTAAAAATAAAGAAAATATATGTATAAATATTTAAAAAAAATAAAAACCGACTTCAAAATGAAATTCACTCAAACGTGTGAAATAATACTATTATACTTAAATACTCAACATTAACCAACAATAACGAAATCATAGGTGGGAACGAATTAAATTAGACGTTTCAAATTTTTTTTGAGGTCGGTGTCAGCAAACCATTGAATCTAAAAAATTTGATACGTAAGTAACTGTGTGCTGGTACCGACCTCAAAAAAAATTAAAGCCCCTTATTTAATTAGTATCTACCTTTGATTTCGTTATTGTTGGTTAATGTCGTGTATTTATGTATAATAATATTATTTCACACTTTTGAGTGAATTTCATTTTGAAGTCGGTTTTTAGTTTTTTAAAACTTTTATTTTTATTAATTTGATACGACGACTGAGTAGCGAGCGTGATTTGATGAGTGATTTTTAATAGGGATCTGTTATCTCATGGGGATCCCCCTACCTAGTAACCCCCCCATCTGTCAAAAAATATTTACTCGCTGAGTTATATACCTACTCGAAATTAAAGCTTTTATTTAATTTAACTTGTATGTATGTTCTTTAATTTTGTAATCAATATTTTACCCACTTCCACTGAACCTATCGAGCTGCAATTTGACACACATGTCCTGAAATTTTGCAGTCAATATTTCACTCACTTCTACTGAAACTATCGGGCTAAAATTTGTCACACACGTTTGTTTCTCGTGACATTGCACGATTATTATATAAAAAAGCTTTAAGAAAAGCTTTTTTACAAACTTTTATTTGTTTTCACCCGTCCCGGTGTCTGTAATGAAATCTTGCAAGTAAAATTTTATCCACTTCCCGGTTTCCAATTAAGCTGATATTTTGCATGTATATGTATATCGCGTGACAATGCAATATTAAAAGCTTTTTAAGTGTATTCATTTTACTTCACTTGAATTTATATCCTGGAACTTAGCAATGAATATTTATCCCACTTCCACTGAAGTTATCGGGCGGAAATTTGACACACACGTTTTTTTCTCGTAACAATGGACGATTAATAAATAAAGGCTTTTACTTAAGAGTTTTTTGGTTTTTCTAAAATTATTAAACGATGAAAATGAAGAACAGGTACAGAACCTACTCTGTGAAATATATACTTTGCTGTAGGTAGTTACAAATAGCATGATTGCTAAAGGCGGCCACTTTTCGAACTAAAACTCAAATAACTCTTTGTTGTATATCAGATAAAACAAATACAATTTCGGCGGTCGTATCTTACTTTTTTTATGTGTTTCCCACCCTTTACTTTAGCTCTGAGCCAAATTTCAGAGAACACGTTTCAGTAGTTTAGGATAGGGAGAGTAACAGACAGACCAACACACTTTCAGATATAATATTAGTGAGGATTTCTAATTTATAAAGATTAAAATTAAAATCTAATATATCGACTCCCTACACATCAGCAGGTAGGCACTATATCATACACGTTAATTTGGAACGGAGTCGTCGTGAGAATCTATCGTAATTAACGTTCCCATTAGTGAAATTAAAGTTCTCTTTTGGCGAGCATGTTTTAAGCGCACATTATGAAATGGATGACAAACGCGACATTCGCGGATTGTTTTAGAGCTGTATGAAATGTTTTGTTTGTGGAAAACAAGTATCTACAAACGAGTATCTATTTATCTCCAGAACAGCAATGTCTTTTCACGACCGGACGAAGAAGTGAAGTCAATTAAGGCACTAAGATCACTCAATCCATGCAGCTTGATACGTGTTTCAATAATATCGAACGTTAGTCTCTTTATTTTAAGTTCAATTCATTGCGGGCTTCAAAGCGGCTGTTGCGTTGAAATCGAACGCCCAATTCTAGATTTTTACATGTTTTTATTACTTACCGTTACTTTCAAATAAATTTTTAAAAAATGAATTCAATTAAAATTAAAGGTCTTAAAGTCACCGATTTTAGTGTGTTTTGGTTTCATAACTGTTTGTTTTCGAGAAATTTTGCAAATAATGCCAAGAACAGGGTCTACAGTATATTTTTTTTACATCAAAAGTGGTAATATTTTTAAAATTGTATTAAATTAAATAGATTTTTTATTATTAAGTATAATATTATTTTTTCCATGGTGATAGCTTTACACACTCTTTCAATAATTTGAATTGAATATTGTCATTTTACCCATCTTAAGGCCTTAACAGATTAAAGGATGTAGCGGAGAAAAATTAGTTGTGTGAAATTCACAATATGTTTATCTCACTCTCACTACAGCAACTTATGATGAGGAGTATTCTGTAAGGCATCTTAACGTGAAGTTATGAACCACGTTATGAAATTAACGATAAATTCGACAGTCTCGGATTGTTTCTGAGCTGTATAAAATTTTTTGTTTGTATATCTCGGATAGAATGAGATTCTATTTATCTCCAGAGCAGCAATTCCCTGACAAAAAAGTGAAGTCAGGTGACAGATTTAAAGATGTAGCTGAGAAAAATTACTTGTATGAAATTTACACTATATTTGTCTCACCCTCACTACTTTACGTGGAGTCATGTACTACATTATGAAAAGGATAATAAACGCGACAGTCGTGGATTGCTTCAGAGTTGTATGAAATGTTTTATTTGTGGAATACTCAGATAGAATGAGTTTCTATTGATCTCCAGAGCAGCAATAACTTTTCACGGCTGAACGAAGAAGTCAAGTAAACAGATTTAAAGATGTAGCGGAGAACAATTATTAGTGTGAAATTTACAGTATGTTTTTCTTCCTCTCACTACAGCAACTTATGAGGAGGAATATGCCGTACGGCATACGTCACGTCGAGTCATGTACGTAACGTAGAATCTCCCTCTGGAAATATAGAAACTCATTACAAAGATATATAACCTAAAAAAATAAATTAAAAATTGAAATCCCCATTGCAATAAAAAAATATGGCTCTTTTTTGGGAAGATGGGTAAAAATATTCTTACCTTACTCATGGGATCAAGACGAATCTAACGACACCTTGCACTCTAAAATACATTAAGCCGTTTAGGCTACAGGCTTATCAAAGGAACAGACATACATACGTACATACTTAAATACATACACTCGAAAAACTTTACCCTCCATAATGTGCAGTCGGAAAAAAGTAAAAGAAGGCTGGTGGTGGTTTTATGCGGGGTCTGACTGTGATACCCAATCATTGCTCTATTTCAACCTGCCTCCGAGCAGCTTGCACTGTTCCAGCGGGTGGGGAGAGATAGCCAGCGACACCGAAATCACTGGCATACGAGGCATTCCATCTTATTCAAAGGTTCGTTTCTATCGAAGGTAGGTAAAGCGCTGATGACTCCCCTAGCATAGTATTAATTAATACTACGAACTGTCGGAATCACGGAAAACAGAATAATACAACAGAATTCTGTGCACAGCTGTTTTTAGGCGGCGGTAACCATAACCATACACACGCACACTACAATAAATAGGAATGACAGACCATCCATGAGGTGCGTTGCGTTGCTTGCGCTGGGTTGCTTGCGCTGGGTTGCTTGCGCTGGGTTGCTTGCGCTGAGTTGCTTGCGCTGGGTTGCTTGCGCTGAGTCACTTAAGCTGGGTTGCTAGCGCTGGGTTGCTTGCTTGCGTTTGTGTCGATGCATCAGGTCGGCATACTAATATATATATATATACTGTGACGTCGAGGTTACCAAATGTAGGAACGGTGTGTTCATACATGACGAGAGCAAAGGAAGATATCTCTGCCAGGCGAGGTTGTGTGCCTGATATCCAGCCGTGGACCAACCGTTGATGGTAGGTACTAGTATATATTCTCGGTGGTGAAGAAACTTTAATAGCGTGTTCTAGATAACAGCTGCCACTACAGTACTAATACGGGAGTTACTTTTTGCTGATATTTCTTTGATATTTCTTGGAATGCCGAACTATTGCGTGGTGAAGGCCTTGTAAAGATATAGTAACATCCCCAAACTTCATTCATATCTAACGAGCCATTTTTGGGAGAAAAAATGAGATTTTTAGGGTTCTGTAGTCAACAAGGAATGTCCGTCTGTCCGCAGCATGGCTCAAAGACTATTAGTACTAGAAAGCTGTAATTTGGCATATTAATAACGCCGACAAAGTTGGAAAATAAAATCTTGAAATAAATCTAGGGTACCTCCCTTACATGTAAAAAGGGGTTGTTTTTTTTTAGTATCCAGTCGTGTGGGGTATCGTTGAATAGGTTTTTTTTTAAACTACTGAGGGTTTATCACAGTTATTTTTTAATTAAGCTGAAAGTGCAATTTTTTGTAAAATACAAGTGTCAATTTGGAAAATTGAATTCACTTTAGAGAAATCTACATCAGAACCGTAAACGATGTCACGTGTTGCTGCTAGTTTTATCATCATCATCATCATATCAACCACAAATCGTCCACTGCTGGACAAAGGCCTCCCCCAAGGATTTCCACATTGCTTGCTTGCGTTTGTGTCGATGCATCACGTCGGGGTCACCAAATGTAGGAACGGTGTGTTCATACATGACGAGAGCAAAGGAAGATATCTCTGCCAGGCGAGGTTGTGTGCCTGATATCCAGCCGTGGACCAACCATTGATGGTAGGTACTAGTATATATTCTCGGTGGTGAAAAAACTTACCAAAATGCGCATCTAGACTATTTTAGTCCGTGCCAACATAATATTGGAATTAACAGAAATTAAGGAAATCATCCACCTAGGGGGCCGAGCGAACTAACGGCGCGGCTTTTAATTAAATGAACTTCCAGATTGGCGCAGATGTTTGCCAGGAATCGAAAGGTCACCAATTTAAAACAGCTTGTCTAAAGGTTAACAACAGACGAAACTTTCTCCAATTCCTGTTGCTAGTCAAATATCTAAGACTTAACTCATTTAAAATTTCATTACCTAATAGGTATTTACCTATGAAATTGCCAATTCAGTTTTTGAAGTTCACGTGGTCGAATAAGGCCCGATCACCCTAATTCAGGGTAGGCTTGAGCCCCTCGGTGGGGATGTATATGAACTGATATGATATTGTTTTTTATTATTGACCTACTTACACTACTTATGCTCTTTTATTAGTAACTAGTGGCATGTCTTTCATGTTCCAATCCCCTGAGCTATGTACCATTTAATGGAACTAAGGCGTTTTCTTAGTGGTTAGATGGGGCAATTTTTTAGAGTAGTTAATTTTCTTGAATTTTCCTGAAAGTGACGAAATCTTATGCGGGGTATTTCCAAATATGACATTAGTAACGAAGAAACTGCTGCGATAACTCTAGCGTTTTAAAATTAAAAAAGTGTATTTTATGCCTCAATAAAGGCGTTTTTTTCAGGTGAAAAACCCCGACTTTCTGGGGTTAAAGCCACCGTGCTGTCAAAATATCTAAACAATAGGCACATGTTTACCCCCATTTAATTTCTAATTCAATGAGTATTTTTCTTAATATTAATTTTTATCTTTATACTTTTTTATACAATCATTTCATTGGTAAATACCAATATATGAGCAGTCTTTCATATTTCTCTATAATGCAGCCAAAAACCCAATTCATTAAAAAAATCTAGAAACAGCATAGTAACAATAAGTAGCAGTGAGCGGGGTACACAGCTCGTAGAACAGATGGCCGTTGGGGTAGTAAAGTTCTCGAGTGGTGTCCGTACACCAGAAGACGTGGTCACACACTCAATCACACTCAATGGACTGACGACCTGGTGAAAGTTGTAGAAGGTCATTGTGGAAAGCCTTTATTCATTATTATCCCAAAACTCCTCGCGCTTGACAGGTTCAAACGTTTTAGGCTGTATCAATGTCAGCGATACATACGTACTGAAAGTTGACGTTTGCAACATTTAAGTTAAATAAAAAATACTCTGATTCATGACTGTGAATAGTATTTTCTGACCAAATAAATACGGATTGTCTTTAAAATCCTAGCTGGCGGGTCAGTTAGCTAATATGACGGGTGTTTGTTAGTTGTCGAGTTTGCAGTCGGCAGTGGTGGCTACAAATAAAGCTGTTAGCCGTGCATCGGCAGTCGGGTCACGACGGGATCAAGTGCACGGGCACACACGGGGGCGCGTCCGGGGATAGAGGTGGTGAATGCGAAAAATCTTAAGGCCCAGTGGTACTTAAAAATCTGTCTTTGTCTTTTTCTTTACGTGTAAAGAGGGAAGAAAATAACCACACTTTTCCACTTTTTCGATGTTTTTTAGTTTTTATATTCATCATTTTTATCTTAAATAAAAATCCATTCGATGTTTTCCCTTCAATCGCCTATGAACTTTATTTTAGTAAATTAATCATATTATCAAATTACTTATTTTAAGAATAAAACCGAAAATAGACGATAAAATGGCTCGAAAATAGGTACTTTTACGAAATTATTCTATCGAGCCAACTTTATTAAATCGTGTTTCCATTCGATATAATCCCTCGTTACTTTTCTCAATAATACCAATATGTTTTCCTTTTAAATTTACTGTTAACAACTTCAAAAATGAATTCTAAAAACCTGTTTAAGTGGATTTTTAGGTACCACTGCACCTGTTAGTTTTACTGATTCTTCTATGTTTTTATATATGCCTATAATACAAACGTTTTATAACTATGAATAAATATTTTCTATTCGTTTTGATCATTTTCGATCTTTCACATAAAAGAGTATGTTTTATAATGTAAAATTGTGAAAAACTAATTAAATTAAGTAGGTTTATTGATATTTTCATCGCAGGCGTGTGCAGGTTTCCTCACGATGTTTTCCTTCACCGTTAAAGCAATCGGTAAGTATGTACGTAAGTTTTGAAAAACTCATTGGTACATTGGCCGTCCAGATTTGAACTTGGATATATTTGATATTTTAAATACGTTGTTAATTATTCAAAATACTATTATTATTAATTAAATAAAATGTTGATGATTTTGTTAACCGATTTGTACATTAAATTTCCAAATTCTGTTTATTCTTTTCTACATTTCAAGGTTTTTTTCTTTACTGTCTCAAAAACAAAAAAATACATCTTCCCGTATAAACCTGAGTAGTTTTAATTGTATTTTAAATACTTTGTTAATTATTTTAAATACCATTATTTTTATTTAAATAAAATGTTAATAATTTTGTTAACCAATTTGTACATTAAATGTAGTGATTATTATTTTCTAAATTTCAAGTTTTTATTTTTTTCATTTCTTTACTGTCTCAAAAGCATATAAAATACATCTTCCCGTATATACCCAACACCTCACAAGAAAACTGAAGCGAAGTAATAAGGAAAGGTAGGAGTGCCCCATTGAATGATAACTCCGGCCCTTTGTCTCGCGAGTTCGTCTTGACGAATCGAATTAAAAGGCTTATTGTGTCTACGTGACGGCTCCTCAGGACTCAACTCCTCAACCCCTCAGGCGACGACGCGTTTTTGTTTCAACCAAACTAAAATATTACAGGCCATTCACTAGATCCCCACTCTTAGGGGAGATTCGCTACTTGAATTTGTACTCAATTTTTAACAGGGACCGTTAATTAAGAGAGAGTTGCTCTTTATTGGCGAGAGAAGTCTTAATGCGTTAATTGTCGAAATGCAATCTTGGAGGAGGGGTTTTAATCATTCAAATGCCTCATATTTTAATTTAGAGAAAAGTTTCGTTTTATTTTTAATCGTGATTCGAAGAATGAAATGAATAAATTTTTGCAACGTTAATTTTAATTTTGTTTTTTGTTGCAGGCCTCGTTGCGACATCGCTTGCCGTCTCCGCAGCAAGGTGAGTTTTTAATCTGAAGGGAAAAAATGAGTAGCCATTAATCCAATGTCCCTCAGCCATCATTTGTGCAACCTTGAAGGAAAATACTGGCACTTTCCTCCAGAACATGTCTTAATTATTCATTACATCCCACAACGCTGCCTTGCAGACGCCAAAAAGCCCGACCGTAAAAATGTGTACTAAAACGAACACGCACATTAATGAGGCCCTGCAATATTTATACACAAGGAACCCTAATTGCTAGGGTGGAGAGTGGAAAAAATGGGCAATTTCACGTAATGTAATATGTATATTTAAGGTGAAATTCCCAAACCCGGCGGTGAAACTCTGTCGCGGCGATACTTATTACACGAAACCACTTCAAACGTCTTTCTCTGCTGCGATGGTGATTCGACATCGTGGAAGTAGCTCTACTTTGGAAATCTTTAAAGCCAAGTAGAAATCTTTAAAGCCATGTATGTATATATTGAAGTCGCACATAAAATATACCTACCAATATTAAACGCAGTGAAGATATAATTATCTTGTGCAACAAAGGATACAGTAACGTAGTTGTAGGTTACATTTGATATAATAATTTAGATTAAAGGAAACTTTAAATCAAGTATGGTTTTATCGTTTTCAGTTCCAGCTTCAGTGTCTTAATTTTCCTTTTTTTCTTTTTTTCCTGATTTTATTTTATTTTTCTACAGTAGTTCTACAGTAGAGCTACTTACCCTATATAGCCACGTAGTTGAGTAAGTAGCCAGGATTTTTATTTTTTCAATATGTTTGGGTGCTCGGCTCCCCTCGCCGCCACAATTTCCTCTTGACGGAAACCCTCAATCTAATGATACGGCTGTGTTAAAAAACACAAGGAAATTTAATAACGGAGGCCTGCGGAGAAAACAAGAGAAGATTTAATTTCGACGATTCCCACATGCTCAATATCGCTGAGAAGTTGCGCCCTTGCTGTATTAACGTGGAAGATTAAAAACAGGTGCTTTGTTTGTGTTAAGGTTACGAGTGAAATTTAACGTAAAACAAAATCTTATCAAAATTACTCTGATAAATTTATCATTATCATATCCGCTTAAAACGTCTATTGCTACATAAAAACCTCCCGAAGGATTTCCGCAAAGACTGGTCCTGCGCTTCTTGCATCCAATGGCATCTCGTGACCTTCACCAGATCATAAATTAAAATATCAGAAATACAAAAAAAAACTAACATAGCTTAATTACAACATCAACATTGCGTTGGGGAATCTTGGTAAACCCGCTTCCATCTTCAGCATCATCGTCACTTACGACCAGGTGAGATGATGCCAAGGGTTTACCAATTGCGATTTTTTTTTATTACGAAATAACGCAAGTTACACGTTTATGCTTATACACGCATAATATGTTGACCTGTTTTGCGCGCATAAAATAGTTAATTTACAATCTCAAACAAAAGTAATCAACTCTTCCCCAAAAGCCAATATATCTAAGAGAAAACGAAAGAAAAAGTTTACGGAAAAACCAACAAGTCGACTCGGGAAATCTGCATATCACGTTACGGGAACGGTCACCCCTGTAATCACACGGGACAAAGCTTAACACATTTCAAAGGTAAGCAAATTAGTTCCGCACTTAATGATCCGACAAAGAGCGTAAATCTTTTTAAAATGCGCACCCAAAGTGTTTCACTTTCCGTAGGGTACGTAAACAGTACGTAAAAAAATATTTGCATAAGTCCGCCCCACGCCACATATATGCAAATCGCGGCCCGTGCGAGGAAAGCTGGCAAAATTGTATCAAATTGGTGTACCGGCGCGTAGGCAGGCTTTGTAGGCAATTTGTCACACGGGCAATAATTATTTGAGCCCCCTTTCGCCGCATAATTCGATGGCGGTTAGATTGACGGGGCGCAGAGGTTGTCTCTTTAACTAAATGTCATATTTTCAGTGTTCCGTACCCAAGACTGCCCTATTACTAAGCCTCCGCTATCCGTGTCCGTCCGTATGTCTGTCAGCGGTCTGTATTTTATGAACCATAATAGGTAGACCGTTAATTTTTTTACAGATTGTACAGTGTTTAAATTGATATTGCTGCTGTAATAATAAATAATAAAAATTAACCTAAATCAAAAATTAAAGGGGACTCTCTTCAATTTTTTTTTAATGTTTTCCAATAATTTTTTGCTCTTACGTAAAAACAGTAACATTAACAAGTGTAAAACTTGTTATGATTATAGTGCTAATCTTAAAGTAAAGTAATCTATAACCCATATTTCTTCTATTCATCGCATCACGCGTGAACGGCTGGACCGATTTCGCTAATTATTTTTTGTTGAGTTCGTTATTGTTAGGAGAAGGTTCTTATGTAGGGTAGGGTAGGATAGGATGGGTAGTGTAGGGAAGTGTAGTGTGGTGTGGTGTAGTGTAGGGTAGGGTAGGGTAGAGTAGGGTAATGTAGTGTAGTGTAGTGAAGTGTTGTGTAGGGTAGGTTAGGGTAGTGTAGTGTAAGGTAGTACGAAGTTCGCTGGGACAGCTAGTGAATAAAAGGCCTTTTGTGTCGCTCGCGTTGTTGTCTTTTGTTTAAAATGAATAGGTATTATTGTTACAATAATTATCTCGAGAAGTGTAGTGGATACGGAATCCCTGGTGTGCGAGTCTGACTCGCACTTGGCCGATTTTTTCATTGTTGCTTCGAATAGAGAATGGCATGCATGTGCAATTGGTCCATAACAAAAGTTAGTTTCCTTAGGGAGCAAAATGGGGGGATAACATTTGACGTGGCACTGGTTTGCAGGTGCCTGACATAGTTCGACTAACTGCAGTCTCGCGTCAATCAAGTGACAGTCATCATATCCCTCCTGCACCCCTCCCGCACTGCACCCGCACCGCTTCACTACCGCAGAAATCTGATTAATGAGTTAAGCGCTTGACCTTTGGTCAAAGTATACAATACATATTAGTATTAACATATAGTATGGACACTCCCTGCCACTCTCTAGATTGCGACCTCACCCCCTCGTCACCCAGATTGATACAGATCATCTAACATTGGATAAATGCAAATGATCTGGGCATAATGATATCAAAACGAAATTAAACGCTCTTAACTTCAAAGTGCTCACAATACTAATGTTAATTCGATTTATTTTGATGTCCATGTTAATTAACTAAGTAAATACAACAAAACCCCGAAAAAACATAAATTTTAAAATCAATATCCTGCATGAATCAGAGCTTTAAAAATCAACGTTAACCCTTTCAATGGAAAGATTCCATTAGGTACAAATCCCACCATCAACGTCGTTTTCCCACGGTTTTCAATAAAAACAAAGTGGAGGCGCGATTGAGCCGGCCATTGGCGCGTCCGCACGTAACGACCATCCGCACCGTGCCGGATGGCCACGTATATGTGGGGAGTTCATCTATTACGTGATATGTTTTGACATGAAACGTGTTTAAAATCACATTCGGGGTACCAGCCTACCAGGTCTGAAAACCGAAATGCAACCGTTATAATAAAAGGGACTTAGATCTGTTTTTGGTAGAACCGGCCAATTGTATAATAACCTCATTACATAAGTTATCATAATATTCACGTTAAACCAAAGGCGGTGTGTACCGATACAGCCTCACCTGCTTTTTTATGTTAGATCGATTATGTACTTGAAATTGTTGTGTTGATTAATATAAGTAATGATCTGTTGCTCAGAATCTGGTAAACATAACTGCTAAAATATATTTTTATTTAAAATAGAATAAGTTTATTGAGACACCAGGCACGTAAAATACAATTAATGGTACACAATTACTGTCTATTAATTATAAAAAAAAACATTCTACTTACACTAGACAAACATGTTAATTTTAAATAAACGATAAGAAATAAATAGATATAATAGGTAATTTAGGTATAAGCCCGGTGACATCAAAAGGTCCCAGCTCAGCATATTACGTAGCAGAGACAAAGGCCTCAGCTACGCTGGTGATTTAAAGTTTTTCCCACATATTATCTACAAATATATACCGATACTACAAAACGGCGTCAAGTTTTTGAATCCTGATAAGAGTGAAGTAATACATGCATTACCCCTAGCAGAATGGCCCACGACCGCCTGAAAAATATTATTCGCCACCTGTGGCGCGTAATCGTATGCATTTATCTCTGGCGTATGCACCGGCCGACGCGCCGAAAGGGTTACGCGGATGTAGGAATGATGGGTCCTTTGTGAGGTGCCTGATATGAAATTTGGCTTTTAAACCCAAGCAGTCGATTTGAATGCTCTTTCATCATAAGTATTGTAAATTTGATGTATGCATGCTGAACTTAAACAAATTTAAAGTTATGATTTTTCTATACTACTGCTACGTCGTAGTAACACTGCTACGTTTCGTTGCTATGAATAAATAAATAACAAAACATAATTTATAAACCAGTACTATTTTTACAACTTTTGCAGATTGTGAGCCAATTTTATGTGTTATATATATGTTTTTTTTTCACGATTGGTAAGCCCTTGGCATCATCTCATCTGATGGTAAGTAACGATGATGCCGAAGATGGAAGCGGGCTTACCAAGATTCCCCAATGCAATGGAGAACTGGCTATCTTATCGTCAAGCCGGAACACATCAATGTTGTTAACACTGATGTTTGGCGGCAAGACTTAGATAAGATGGTGGTAGCTAGCCAGGCGGTCTTAGAAAATGCCCTACCACCAACCAAACCGAGTCTTACAAGTTGACCCCGCCGGAATCGAACCCGCGACCTCCTGGTGTGAAGCGTATGGACTAACCATTACGCCACGGAGGCGGTTAAAGGGCGGTTAGTAGGTATTGATCAACGAAATAGGTACATTTATTATTTATGTTGTACGTTGTCTCTCAATACGTCTTATCGAAGTTCTAAGCATCTTTAGTACAAAGCCACATTCAATACAAAAGATCTGTTTCCTGCATCCTTGCTGTCACGTACGTGTTGCATCCATTCAGAGCCGATAGGCTGAATTAATACGATGGGCGCCGCACCGTCCGGCAATTATCATTCACGCGATGATTGTGTCCACTCGCCCGCCGCCGCCCGCCCGGACCGAACCAGCCGAGGCCAATTAACACGCCCAGCCATTTCAGTCCATCGGACAAGCGATTTATTGACTTTCGCTTTCACCCTAAAACAACCCAATAAAATCGAAAAATCATTGGACACCATTCTTCCGTGAACCGCAGCATTTTCCCACGGTTATGAGGTCTTAATAGCACGGTGGTCCTTTATGAACTCGGGCGGACACAATAACGATAAAGGTGAGCGCAAAATCCGGACAATAAAGCCCGACAAAAAAGCTGAAAGAGGGCTAGTTCGGGGCAAATAGTTCGTGAAATTTCGAAGGGTCCCGTAGTGGGGCGTGCGCGAGTGCCGGACGAACCCGGACGCTTTACGGCCGTCCCACTAAACCTGCCATTACGCTGGGTTAAAGGATCGTACTCCTCAGTTATAAAGATGCCGAATGCCCTCCAAGATTTGTAGACGGTTTATGGATGTAGAAGGGTTGTTGGGACTTGTGAGCCGAGGGTTATGATCATGTCGAGTGGAACGTTCCAGAAGTCAACATTGCGGACATGATTGAGAGTAGGAGCGCAATTGAAATATGAATGTGGTTTCCCTTTTTGTCAAGATTACGTTTCACTTTTTTTGTATTTATTTGTATTCTGCAGAGGTACTTAAAAATTAAATGTAATTCGGTGGCATCAGATGCATTGTCCCTTGTTCTCTTAGATTTAAAGTAATAAAGTTTTACAAAATGATTGACCAGAGTTTTATTAAAACAGCGAGAATATACAAAATTGGAACGCTGATAAAACTATAATATGAATGAATATATAAATAATAATAATAAAGCCTTTTATTAGGACAACAGATATACAATTATTTTTCTTTTACTACTGCCACAGTCTAAGAATTTCTTAGGCTGTACTACTGCACTGTTATATATGTATTTTACACAATTAAAAATATTCGCGTTTTTGGTGTTTCTTTACTTTCTGTAAGTCCGTTCGCCAGTTTGCAAAGGCCTCCTCCAACCTACTCCATTCTGATCTTTCTCTGGCTGCTCTACTCCATGTTATCTCGTGTAACTGTTTTAAATTTTTTATTTTCGCATTTTTCCTGTGTTGCTGAAAGTGTTGTGGACTCTATCCCCCACGAGGACCAGTCGACTTGAATGTACATCTATTGTATTTTTAATACAGTTTGATCTAATTTAGCCATTTGGATCAAATTGATGGATTAGACTAAAATTGTCAGGTGAAAATCAACGGTTAATTTTTAAACTATTTTCATGATAGTGCTTAACCTACTTTTCTGTGCTTAATATTATAAACAGGTAAAGTTTCTAATAATTGGAAAAGTTGGTAAATGCTCTAATGGCCTTAGTAAAGCCTCTCAACAATTAAGTCTTAGAATGAACATGGACAAGACAAAAAATTATGTCAAACGTCCGTGTCGCACCTACTCTTCTAAAGGTTGAAGGCTCTACACTCGAAGTTGTTACCGAATATGTGTACCTGAGACAAACAGTCCAGTTAGTTAGGTCCAACTTCGAGAAAAAGATCAATCATCAAATCCAACTCGGCTGGGTAGCGTTCGGGAAGCTTCGCAATATCGTCACGTCCCAGATACCGCAACTTCTGAAGACCAAGGTCTTCGACCAGTGTGTGTTGCCAGTGATGATATACGGAACTGAGACATGGTCGCTCACTATGGGCCTCATTTTTTTTCACAATTGGTAAACCCTTAGCATCATCTCACCTGATGGTAAGTGACGATGATGCCGAAGATGGAAGTGGGCTTACCAAGATTCCTCAACGAAATGGAGAACTGGCTATCTTATCTTCAAACCGCCTCCTTGTCCTGGCGCCAAACATCAATGTTAACAACATTGATGTTTGGCGGCAGGACTTCGTTAAGATGCCAGGCGGGCTTAGAAAATGCCTTTCTACCAACCAAACCGAGTCAGAGTTCCGCTGGGAATCGAACCCGCGATCTCTTGATGTGAAGCTAATGGCCTTAACCATTACGCCACGGAGGTAGTAAAACAGAGGTCATAAAAAGGCTCATGGTCACCCAAAGGGCAATTCAGCGTGCTATGCTCCAAGTTTCTGTGCGTGATCGAATCAGAAACGAGGAGATCCGTAGGAGAACCAAAGTAAAGTAGGCCTCCCACTCCGTGGACCAACGACGTGAAGGTCGACAGAAGCCGCTGAATGCGGGCAGCGCAGAACCGGTCGTCGTGGAAATCCTTTGGGGAGGTCTATGTCCTGCAGTGGACGTCCGGCTGATATGATGATGAAAGTTTGTACGTATATTAGTTTGAATGTAAGAGGTGATCTCCGAAAAAATACTTATCTTATTTCAAAAACTCTTTTACCAATATTTTGAATGGATCTCTAGGATGAACAAAGGCTAAAAAAGATTGCGAGCTGCTTGTGGCTCGCGTAACATCGATATCTACGGGGGCAACAGTTCGTTTAATTATATTTAGCATGAGCGCTTTCTACTTTGAATGACACTAAAAGCATTAATGCGATACCTCGGCAAATTAACAAACCACCCAACACCTCAAAAGACTGAACTTCACAACGGTATCGTTTGCTGTAATTAAAATCTGCTTTTAATTCCCAACTATCTTATTACAAATGTTTAGAGATCAAATTTCAGCGCTGGTCTTTTGTGGAGGTAGAAAAATAAGTTTGTTTCACAGGTGAGACGTCTGCGGCTAATTGTACACGGCAATCGTGACTGTCCACTACAAACAGCGTTCACAGGGTGTTTGCAAACGGCCCTCACGTAAACAGCTCAGTTTGCTCCTTTCCACTCGCCCTGTTAGCAGCTCCTTTCAGACTATTCAGGTTATACTTGCACGAGTGTGCTGCTAATTGTCTATCAACGGTAATACATAGAGAACAAAATAACGTGGTTTCCTTTTGATGTAGGAAAGGATAACTTATAAGATAAAAGATAAATACTCTTTACTGTGCACACTAATTTTAAAAAAGAGTGTGTGGTTTTATGAAACCACGGTAAAAGTGATACTTTTTTTCACATTATAGACATTTACAGAGCACGAAACGATCATGGCTGCTCTCGTCTTGGAGCTACGTTACAGAGGACGAAACGATCATACCGACCGTCACGCGACACACAGACGAAAAAATTTGAGACGATGTAATAAAAGTTTTACTTTAAAAATTATAAAAACTTAAAAAACTTAACTTAAAAAAATATACAAAAAAACAAACACAGTATAAAAATAGGAACTATAGCGGTACAATTTGGGCGGTCGTATCGCTCAAAGCTATTTCTTCCAGACAACGCGGTTATATGTTGATAGCCCCTTAGACGACGTTGTTTGTTCACTGTTGATGTCACTTTTGTTCATTCCACAAAAAGCTATAAAGTCCCGGTAGTAAGTAGTCAAATAAAGCAAGACAAAGAAAACCACAAATATCATACCGTTTTGCCCCAAACTTGGGGAACAAGGTGAATTATTTAAAGTCGAAAACCGAATGGAACCTCAAAGGTTCGTTTTTCGGCTAGGAACACCAAACGGTCGTTGGGCTAGCCTGTGGTCACAGTTCCCGCCCGGCTCGGTCGAGCCTTTTGATGCACTGCAACCGTGTGAACTAGCCCTTTGAGCTCTCACCTACGACCGCAAACGTACTGTGTACACGCCTCTAAACGGACGAAATGGATTTCGAATTTAGAATAGCTTCTGTAGGTTAAATTTAAACATAAATTAGTTTGAGAAAAAATAAACCTTACATCTAAACTTTGAATTGCCTTCTTTTAAATAGTAGTTTTTGTCTTATAAATAAATAAATATTCTGGGACCAATCACACATGGTCATCTGGCCCCAAAGTAGGATTCCCTGTGTTATGGGTTACCAGAGACTGATATACATACTTATACACGTATATATATATATATATATATATATATATATATATATATATATATATATATATGTATATATTATATACAATACATATATAGATATTTAACACCCAGACACAGAGCAAACAAATCTGCTCATCGCACAAATGCTTGCCCTGGGTGGGGATCGAACCCACAACCCTCGGATCAGTAGTCAAGGGCACTAACCACTGAGCCACCGATTCAGTCTAAATAAGTATGTTGTCCGGTCATCGACTATTTGTGGGTATCTAAAAGTATTCTGTTTTGCCGACAATTATACCGCTTTGTCGACCATAATTGTGAAAACAAGCTACAGTTAATATGAATACGATGAGCAACGATTCTGATCTGAAGTAACCGTAAGTCAGTGTTAAGTTTTAGGTGAGATTCATGCGTAGATTAGGTTAAGGTGGTGAGGCAAAGTCAACTTGTTAAGTAGGGAGGAGCGAAGCTACTTTTAAGGCAACGCGCGAGCCTAGCAAGCGAAGCAAGCGTGCCGTGGCTAAGGCCTGCGAAGCACCGGAACTTCACTCGTTGTCCTGGGTTACGTTGTTTAGTCATATTAACCGAAGCTTTTTTTCATAATATATGGTCGACAAAACAGTACTTTTAGATGGTCTTGAATAATAATTTAATAATCTAATAAGCTAATCTAGTAATTAAGAGAACAACAGTGATAACAACTTACTTTTTTAAATACAATAGTGCTATTAAAAAGATATTATGTGGTAATTAGCACCCAATTAGTTTAAATTAGTCTTCATTGGTAACGAATATTTACAAAAAAATCAAAAAAAAAACATGAAACGGGAAAGAGTAACAATAAAAACCAAAAGTATAGGCGGACTTATTGCTAATAATAAATTTTAACAATAAAATTTAATTTAAATCTAAGTAACAAAAACGCCATTGAATATTATGTTTAGTATACAATTTCGTAGCGGCGATTATCCCAATTTTCCGCGAATAGCCCTACGGTAAATTTTCTAAAGAACTGATTCCTTAGATTCAAGGTTCATAAATATACATTATCTGCCTTACAATTGAAGCGTTATCTAGACACCCTGAGGCAGCCACAGATCAGCTCCACTAGGGTTCATCCGCGGTATCAGTCGGCTGCTGCTTTGTTTGAAATTCTAATTATACCAAA
Organism: Coleophora flavipennella; assembly: GCA_947284805.1. Taxonomy (NCBI): domain Eukaryota; kingdom Metazoa; phylum Arthropoda; class Insecta; order Lepidoptera; family Coleophoridae; genus Coleophora; species Coleophora flavipennella. Next base: position 5,776,788 of record OX369285.1, on the reverse strand, counting down.
ATTTTTAAAATGTATATGCGTGGAAAGGTGCTTAGGTTATGAACGGCCTTATGGTTCACGTCCTTGTCTATTTGGGTCGTGGGCTTACAAATCATAATGCAGCTATATTGTGTGTTATATCTATAGATTGTGAGGTCCTCCTTTAATAAAATGAAATAAATAAAAATATTTTTTAGGTTCCGTACAAAAAAACAAAACGGAACCTTATAGGATAATTCGTGCGTCTGTCAGTCCGTCCGTCTGTCCACGCCAATTTCCTCCGAATCTACAGGACCAAATCAGGTGAAATTTGGTAGGATAGTGTAATCCAATGACCCAAACACAGATGTGCAAATTAAAAAATATATTTTTTTTATTATGGGTTATTTTCGGGGGACAAATTAGGAAATTAAAAAAGTATTAAAAACCTTATTGTGTCATATATTAAATGAAAGTACTCATTATCTATATTTTTGTATTTATTGTAAAATAAATAGTTTTGATGTTATTCATGAAAGAAGATGCAAATTGACCATCCCCCCCCCCCCTGTTCTCCGAAACTACTGAGCCTAAAATTTTGAAAAAAATATAAAATATAGTTCATTGCTTGTAGATTACAGGAAAACCTGTAAGAATTCTATCAATTGAAAAAAAGTGGTAAACTCAATTTTATACGTTCACCTACGGAAAATAGTTCTAGTCGTAATAGAAAATAGTCTATCGGTGTTCTACAAAATTCATTTCGGAAAGTGTGTCCTGGAGCTTCACGACATCATTCCCCCTCTTCATTTCAACATTGAACGACCAGGTGCGGAGGGTGATTCCACCCCTTTGTCGTTGATGTTCCACCTTTACGCACGAAGCGTTTTGCTTCTTCGTTCATTATGCGAACGGGCAAGGAGCAGAATTCCCTGCCGGCGTCTGTATTCCCCGATTCGTATAATTTAGTAATCTTCAAGACTAGAGTGAATAGGCACTTTTTGAGCTTGCGTGTTACATCCTCGGCTGCATCGGCACTTACTATCAGGTGAAGTTCAGCCAAACGCACTAATTTTTTTATTTAAAAAAAAAGAAGTTCACTAAAACACCACTAAATTAGTACTAGTAGTAGTTAACTGTATAGAGTACTGCTGTCACTTGTGGGACGGATCGGCTCGTTACCAGCTATATGCTTTGGATTCTATCGACCGATGCGCTAGGAGACTCATTGGCGATGAGGAACTTGTATCAAACAGGCTCCAAAGCCTCGAGCATCGCCTCAAAGTCACCTGTCTATCGGTGTTCTACGGGATTCATTTCGCAGAGTGTGTCCTGAAGCTTCACGACCTCATTCCCCCTCTCCATTTCATCATCGGACGACCAGGTGCGGAGGGCGGTTCCACCCCTTTGTCGTCAATGTTCCACCTTTACGCGTTTTGCTCCTTCGTTCATCATGCGAACGGCCAAGGGGTGGAATTCCCTTCCGGCGTCTGTATTCCCCGAAAATTTTAATTTAGAGAAATTTAGGAATCTTCAAGACGAGAGTGAATATGCACTTTTTAAACTTGCGTGTTACATCCTCGGCTGCATCGGCACTTACCAGGTGAGGTGCAACCAAACACACTGAAATTTTTAATAATAAAAAAATATAACTTACTTACTTACTGTGAGGATTTCAAATCTGATATATTGTATTTGACTTTGGCATTGTACGGAACCCTCTCCACGCGAGTTCAACTCGCACTTGGCCGGTTTTATTTTCAAACAGAGTCCATATTTGGTATATTTGGTTAGTAATACAAAATTTAATAGTTTTGATCATTCGGCAATCGAAATTTTACAGTATGCCTTGCATTACAATGGATGCAAACGTGGTGATCAAAAGTGCCTGCCCTGCCCCGAGACTGACGGCCAGCCAACATGGCTTCTCAACTCAGTGTTGCCATTTTAAACACAGAACAGTCTACCACATACGAGTGGCTCACAAGTACAAGCGATTGTATAGCGTTTACGCGCGTTGGTCAGGCGACCACTGGTTTCACCCAAGTAAAATGACTTAAATATTACTGACGCAAGGACCCGGCCAACGCGCGCGACTAATGCTCACAGCGAATTGGTGCGAAAATCTAAAGTTTCGCACACACGTGACTCAGTCGTCTGCGGGAAATTGTACAGTGCGGTGGAAAGATATTCCATATAAAAAATGCTTTAATGTGTTGTTAGAGGCTGTGAAAATCATGAAAGAAGGGTAAAAAGAAACATGGGATGTCGTATCATATCATCGTTAAGTAACCTTACTTTGTATTTTTTCTTGTAAACAAATTAAATAAACGAATTTTTAAAGCGACAATTCTACCAAGTTCTTTTAACGCGGCACTAACGTCAATTCTCGCCTACGCTAGTTCGTTCGAGTTATGTCAGATGGCGCTACTTTTTGCTTGTATTAAGAAAATCTGTGTAAAATATGGAGACGGGCGGATCCTTCTGTCCACATCTGTGCCTTAATACCTGACGTTTGATTCAATATATATTGTAACGATCTTTGTACCTAAACGTATCTCGTATTGGTGTCTTGCTCCGACATATGTACGTGTTGGGTGCTTCTTTATTTATTCTTAATGTTTTAAAGAAACTGATCAAAAAACCACAGTGCCTATCAGAAAATAATCAGAAAGTGCGTCAATTCTCAGCAAAAGCTATTGGGTATCTCTTTTTTTGAAAAAAAGACGGACAGACTGCTGCATAAATGCTTATAATAGTGGTGTCTTATTCGTAGTAACGACCAAGAAACACTAATATCGTCACATAAATTATACACAAAACCCTTTATGGAAAGGAAATAAGAGTTATAATTAACACGTAGCTAAATGCAGGTAGAAACTAAATACAAAAGCACTTGTCTAGTGAGTTAGTGTTTGGCGATGAGATTGCTGTTGGCACTTAATTTCATTTCCTAATACACCCTGTATTTGCTCGCCGCGGCGTGTGTGCTGCTCGCCGCATTCATTCCGCTCCTCAGACGGCCATATTTTCCTTTTGTCTAGACGAAATCTTAACGAATATTTAAGTCTCCATGATTTTAACTAGTGTAAGTTGTAAGATATGATATATACGGTGTTTCTCAAAGGCTAATTATGAAATACACTATGAAGGATGTGATTATACTTACAAGAAATTAAATGTCTTGATTTGCTACCTTGCTCATTGCATCCATTATCGCCAAAGCTATTTATGAAGTCCCGGCATACACGGTTTCCCTCACAATCAGTAAAAGTTAGTAAAAGCCAGGTGCCTGCGGCCGTATTATAACTACTTGAAACCGAGAAACAGATGCAATCCTACAATCTCACACTAACAAATGTAAGTTCCGAACGAGCGGGGCTTGGTATCTCCAAAATTGCTCATGTAAGACAAAATTAACCCTCACCCACATTAACGCAGATAAGTCGGCGAGCTCATTTGCGAGCCTTCCGGCTGGTGCCGCTACATCTGATATTCTTTACCCCTTCACCGATGCCGAGCCACACAAGCAATAAATGGCGCGGAAGGAGCCGCTATCGCAGGCCCCGATATCTTCCATCCGAATTAATTTCAAGTCGGAGCTAGAAACGAACCGAGTTCGCGGACTTGTTATTTCTACGTGCGAGAGCGAGTTCTAATCGCGAAGAGTCGCGAGATAAAATGGCGACCCGCAATTACCATAACGCCTTTCGAAGATATGTGGAGAATCTTAATGGTACGGTGGCTCCGTAAATAATGGGCTCTTATGGGAAAGTTCGTAAGGAGCAGTGTTTCGAATGTAATTTTAAGGGCTTCCTGCCTCACGTGCTTTTAGAATAATGTGTTAAAACACAGAGTACATTTTAATGACGGCATTCATTTTGATATAAAGTTCGACAATGGCTTCACAATTTATGTTTAGTGAAATGGAAATTTCGCTTTTGTATATCATAAATAAGACTTAATGAATGCTACACTTACCCACGACCTCATTATATAGGCTGCCTCACATATTTATAGTTTAGTTTTTTTCGATCGGACAAGCTTGTTGTTGGCCGTTGGGCCTTGACAACTTTACCGGACAGGGTAGTCTTGTGTATTTGATTTGTATACTGACAACGGAATGCCCATAAATGAAAACATTAAACACGTTAAAAAGCGGTCTTCCATCACAATGACTTAGACATTTTGGAATTTTTATTTTTGTTTTTTTGTTAATTTAGTGAAAAAAGTACTACACCGATTTTGAAGAAATTTATATGGGACCAACCTAGCAGCATACCCTATCGAAATAATAATGAAAATTGGTTAACAATCTGCGAAGATATATCGCGTATTAACATACAAAAAATATACAGTCGAACTGAGAACCTCCTCCTTTATGAAAGTCTGTTGAAAATAATACGAGTATCTGTCCGGAAAATTTCAACCTTTACCTGTATAACTAGATAAATAACAAGTCAAATGCGGCAACATTTCACTGCTTGCTATCGTTCGCAGGATGCAACTCAGTCGCGCCGCGAGATCCAAGATTACTCGTGAATTATGAGCAATCGCTTAGTAGCACCCGCCCGCGGCGTCACCCGCCAAATTACCCCACTTGAGAAGCTGGGGTAAGACGCTTCTTTCCACCGTTAATTGTCCCTAACTCTCATGCATAGCTATTTTGTCTTACAGCTAATTGATGCATTATTTTGATGAAGATTACTGTTGTAAGTAGCTGAAGGCTTTATTTAGCAGGCTCAGTGGCGTAATGGTTAGTCCATTCGCTTCACACCAGGAGGTCGCGGGTTCGATTCCCGGCGGAGTCGAGGGGTTTGTAAGACTTTGTTTGGTTGGTGTTAGGGCATTTTCATAGCCCGCCTGGCTAGCTGCCACCATTTTATCTAATTCTTGCCGCCAAACGTCAATCCTAACAGCATTCGTGTGTTCCGGCTTGAAGATAAGATAGCCAGTTCACCATTGCGTTAGGGAATAGGCAATGTTATTTTTTCAACCGACTTCCAAAAAGGAGGAGGTTCTCAATTCGACTGTATTTTTTTTATGTGTGTTACTTTTGACTGGGTAAACCTATTTTGATGATTCGTTTTTTAATTGAAAGCTAGTGCTTCCCGTGTGATCCTATATTTGTTTTTTTAAAATCGGTATAGTGTTTATTAGAAAATTTACAAAAACCAATAATCATTATGCAAAATTGTACTAAGTTGTTGCGATGGAAATCGGTTTTTTAACGTGTTTAGCGTTTTCAATTATTAAAGTCTACGTAAACTGCAAAGCAAATATTGGTGGCCAACAACACGCTTTTCGGTACACTATTTCAAAATCCAAATATTTACAAACACCTACAACCATTCATTGTTCCGTTATGCATATTTATAAAACGTTGAGGTGATTCAGCGCGCAGGAAGCCCTACGATTGCTCGCTCGAGCCGAGTCTGCTCCGGCACACAACAAGCATTATAAATTTGCCAAAACCAGTCTCGTTTTCCACAAGAGCGCTGCGACTAATATTGTCTCGCTTCTAAAATATGCAGCCTTACCTGAGACGCCGGATATACAGTAATTGTGGAATATACTGCATCGTTTAATCTAAGCTACATCTTCTGGAATGTTCGAGAATGCAACCAAGATTTGCAGGCAGTCTGCGGCGGCGCGACTTGGCCCCGGGCCTGGCAGCTTAGTGGCCGATTTAACTCACTTCAGAGATTTCTCCGTGGCTTGTTCTATTCGCCGCTAAGCTATTTTATGAATGCCTAAATAACTCCTAAAGTGAACATTAAAAACTCGTTTACTTTAGCGAACCCTTTAAAAAGGAGTTAAAGTTGTAACACCCTTGAAAGCCTCCTTCAACAGTCCCGAACGGGAGTTACAGTAAACAGCCGTCAGGCGTCGTGGATGAAATTGCAAAAATGTAAAAGAGCTAATGTTTGCTCACCTCAAACCCCTTTCCGACCCCAACCCAGCGTGACGAGCCGGATAAAAGGCTTTAATACACCCTCATCCCTTATTACGAAACTTGAAAAAGACAACAATATAGATCCAATGTGTCGCGGGCGCGGCAATCATACGCGCATCAAAAGGTGGCGCTAGCCAAGTGTGGAAGCGCCTTTATCTGCCCGTTTTGTATGAGCTCTGTATGGAGATGCGCGGCAAAGGGCAACACGCGTTATGAGATCCGAAACAATGCGACTTGTGACAATCCCGTTTCCTTCATTCATGAGGAAATGGTATTTGAATGCCTAATGAGAAATCCCTGTGTGAGTCAAATACAACTTCCTAGAGATTCCTATGAAGCTTTGCACGTACACGCGTGAACGTTTGCAGAGGAAAATGTAATTGATTTTTGATTCATATAAAGAGCTATATTAATGACAAAAGAGTCAAATCTGGGGAAAATTAACCTTCTCGAGATTTGAATTTGTTTTTCACTACTGAGTATTTTGCAGGTAATTCATTAATACTAAGAATTATATTTTTTAAAGAAATTAAAATTGTGCGACAAGAGGCAACTAAATTTAATTTTGTTTAACATTTCTTTGAACTAATAAAAACAATTCTAAGTCCTCCTCTATACCACATAATCCGGAACACATCAAGCAGTCATTACCGCCCTCCTGAAAAATCTCGCGGCTGCTTTGCAAGTCAAAACCCCGCTGTCGAGTGTCGTAGGTGGTACTGCTCACACGGAGGGGTTAAGTAGCTTATTGTGTGTGACAGTGTTACGAGAATCGTGGTAAAACGATGCCAATACATTAAAACTGGTGTACGTATGAAAAAGGTACAAAAACTTAACTTGAAATGCGTCCTAATTCACTGAAGGGCTCGAGCCTACCCTGTATTATGGCGATGAGGCCTTAGTCGACCACCCGGGCCCAGTGCGGGTTGGTCGACTTCACACACAACCTTCGAGTTTCTTTTCGTATGCAAGTTTCCTCACGACGTTTTCCTTCACCGTAAGAGCGTCTGATAAACGTACTTATCATATCGAATTTCTAAAACATATTGGTACGTAACAGGATTCGAACCACGACCTCCCGGACAGGAGGTAGTGGCCCTTGCTGTTACGCCTCCGGCACTCCTTACACTCGTAATCTGGCGTAATACACTGCTATCCATGGATTGGGGGTTTTCGTGTGGCGCAAATAACCGTGCTATCAAAGGGATAAACGAACCACTTAGAACAAACGAGAGCTGTCACTTTTGAAAAAGAGGATCCTTCTAACGTTGACAGCAACCATCGTAGATAACTTTCAAATACTTCTAACGCTGAAATCAACCGTCGTAGATAACTTCCAAATACTTCTAACGCTGAAATCAACCGTCTTAGATAACTTCCAAATACTTCTAACGCTGAAATCAACCGTCGTAGATAACTTCCAAATACTTGTTACGCTAAAAGCAACTGTCGTAGATAACTTTAAAATAAATTGTACAGCCACGATGTGCATACTTTCTCGCGAAGCCTTCACCGTCTGTCGTAGTCGGGAATATATAAAATAACCAAACCGGGCGGACGGGCGGACACGTGCACAAAACACAAATACACACATGTATATAGTTTAGTTAGTATTTTTTTTATCTTGTTTGTTAGTGTAAGAGAATCGATCTCCATCAAAACCTCAACTTCGATTTTGGTTGTCACTACAATACCTTCTTGACTCTTTTGTCGCTCGAAAGTAAAAACAAAGGACAATTTAGCAAAGTATTTACTATTTTAACTATTCATCAACTTTTACATAAAGATAGAGTACAACAGAAACATATCATTTTCAAGCCATTAGTTTTGGACAGAAAAAATGCTACAGCAATTTCCGAAATCATCGCACAAATGATGAAAAAGCCCCGTGGCCCGTGGGCTCTGCGGGACGCCACCGCTGCACATCTTTTTCCACAAATTAATTTATAAAGCTGTGTGTACACTAATGATCTCTGCGAGTGACAGGCGCCGCCGTCGGTCCTGCTGATTTAGTGCGCCAACTGGCGGGACATCCCGCACAGGTGCGCCGCCTGAGAAATTAGCACACCTTTGACTTTTAAATTACGAGGGTTAATGATGGAGATCAAAGTAAAACACCTTTTTTTAAAAAATGAAAGGAAAAAATAACAATACGCGCATCATATTCAATAATCTCTTCCAATATTTTCAGCCCAAATGATTCCTTTTTCAATTCCATAAGAGAGAATCCGCGAATAAAAAAACCTATTTGGCACGCCGCACGCCGATCCACACATCGTTAAGGCGACGCGTACGCCATTACACGGAATTATTTCGGCGACAGCCGCAAAGACGAGGCCGCAAATTGACATTCAATCAGTGTCGCGACATTGTTTCCCTATCAATCCTTATTGGGAGTAGACGCACGCGCCGCAGCGCCGATACGCCGCCATCAAATCGCAATTTGTTTATGAAAATTTATTGTATTCGCCATTACCGCACTGCGAATTCTTTTCCTACGGGAGCGACCCCGCGGAACGAAATCACCTTATTCAATTCCCTCTTTGCATACATCACACACGCGGTGTCTTCGAAGGGGAACACCGCCGTTTTTGTCTGAACACGTGAATCGCGTTTGGGACGCGTGTACACTTCTTATTAGTCTGGATTGCGCAAAGGTTTTTCGTAACTCGCCCTCGGGGTAAACAGTGCGTCTACCTTGTTCGACATTCAGATGAGAAATTCTCATTTATGATGAAAATTGTAAGCTTTCAGGATACTTGTAAACATTTCTTAATTTTAATGGCATAAGATCTAGATTCAGATGAAAGAGGATCGAATAATACGAAATCAGATTCACATATTTTTGCGTCTCGTTCCATTAATCACCGACAAGGGCTTAACCAATTGAGAATTTAAAAAAAATGAGTTGTCATTTTTAAACCTTATATTCCTAGTATATAGTTTAATGTGTAATAGTAAGAATCTGGGCTACTGAGCGTTGCTGAGAGTCACCAAGGCATGTTAACTAAAATATATTTTTTGTTAGAAATCGGATTTTCTCTGGAATTGCACCCATCTTGGAATGTAAGACATTATCTTAATACAAAATTTCATCCAAATCGTTACATCCATTTAAACCAATTTCATATAGATACATATATTTTAAAAAAAGTTCACTTGAAGTACGTAATAATATTAAGCTTCTAACACAATTGCGGTAACGAGGCTTGAAAAATGACACCCTTAAATACTCGAGTCATATTTAATCAAACGTCTCCACACCTGTAAGATAAAGGCGTACAGACAAATCACCCGGGAATTTCCAATTCCAGATGCCGCGGGAATCATTTATCAGTTCGGAATTAAGGCGTCACACACGCAGTGTGACGACATAAGTGGAGCGCGCGATATGACGCCAGCCCCTTCTGTCTCGAGGATTTGGAAAAAGAATTGTCGCATATATCACTGTTAATAGGGTGGAGAGAGCACTACTTATGCCTAATGCGACAAGGAAACATGCTACTAGCTCGTATGGCTGAATACATTTCCAGAACTGAATTTTCAATGGTAATAAATATATGAGCGCGCCAAGCTACAGCACGGTGCTCTTACAGGAAAATCACATTACTATTCTCTTCGATTGAGTGCAGATAGCAATCATTTATAACAGCATCTTTTCTTCCTTAATATTTAAGTGAATTTAATAGTCTTAGGGTACAGTTATCTGCAAGAATACAAAAACGCTACATTAACCCCTTTCTGACTACATAACGATAAACGTCTGACGCGGTCATAAACACGACAGCAAGACGATGCTTCGTAAAAAGCAACGATGTCGGTAAATATGGACAGGCGATGTCTTCGGCGACGGTAAAATTACGGTAAATACGGTAAAGACGCTTTTACCACCGATGGGGAGAGTAGAGTTAATTTTTTATTGATATGTTTTGGATCGCTTACCATCGGCATCAAGGAAAGTATGACAATAAATATAAATTGTTTGTCGTTGTTTACTTGTAAATTAAATAAGGCTGTTTTACTCCATTTCGAAAAATAAGTAAGTATGTTTATTATATGTATGTAATTGTAATATTTATTTGTAATATTTGCAATAAACATATTGTATCTGTTTATAACTTTATATTATTGTTTTCACGTCTTTTAAAATCTGTACTAATGATTTTGTTTCTTTGCTTAAAGTGTAAATCCTTTCAATCTTTAAGGGTTGGATGGAAGAGATCCCTGTTTGAGATAAGTCCGCCTTTGTGCATGCTACTGCTATTATGTATCAATAGTTGTATATTTTGTTGTATAATAAAGAGTTTACAAACAAACAAACAAATTTGGGAGTACACATTCGTTAATGTCACATAATTTTGATAACTTAACATTCATCTCTTGAACCATCTGAAGACTATGCTAATTACTTTGTAGGTAAGTTTTATTTACTACGACGCACCCCGCATAACGTAAATACGCGTTTTACCGAACGCCCCCGCTAAAAAGCTGTTATATTTTCAACACATGATTATGTAAAAGAATTCCAAGATTTGAGCGTACGAGAGAGAGCAAATGCACGTCGTTAATACTCAAAGCCCCACAGATTTGCATCTTTGACACTCTTTTGCGGGGTGCGTTTTCTCACGACAATAGCGTCCTTCTTTATCAAGGAAGCATATGTGACACGCGGGGAAAATGCACGACGGTATATACTCAATCGGTTAAGTGTAAAAAATATATACCGATGCATAAAGTCGAGTGTCTCTCCTAAATCTGAGGGACTTATTGTGGTTTTTAACCGATTTCAAAAAAGGAGGCGGTTTCTCAATTCGACCGTATATATATATTTTTATGTGTGTTGGCGGATAACTTAGTCGTTTATGAACCGATTTTCATGGTTTTTTTTTTGGTTTCAAAGCAGATATCCCAAGGGTGGTACCATGATAAGGAAACTAGGCTCTGATGATGGCATACCAGAGAAATCGAGGGAACCTTAGTTTCCTGTTTGAAGTCGTTTTTTTGTTCAAAATTATTGTACGTAAATTTTTAAAGTACCTATTTCAGAAACGCAATCAGAAGGAATATTAAATAGTTATACGGGGTTCGAGAAAATATCTGACAAATTATTTAACACACAAAAATGTACACACAGTTGCTGATCCGAATAAAAGCGTATTTTAATTTCTTTATTTAAAACTTGTATACTTTGGAGAATATCCCTGATGTTTCGTTTGCATTCATCCGTCAATCCGGATGTTACGTTCCGCGTCGTCGCTGTCATTTTAGTCGTATGTTGCACTGAGTGCCGATGTTGGTACAGGGTCTCGTTACAAAGTTACAATTTTTAGACAAGGTAGGTACTATAAGGTGATAAGTAATTACAGCGAGCTATGCTCGCATTTTCCCTACGCGATCGAATCAGAAATAAGGAGATCCATAGGAGAACCAAAGTAACCGACATAGCTCACAGAATTGCTAAACTGAAGTAGCAGTAGGCAGGGCACATAGCTCATAGAATAGATAGCCGTTAGGGCAGTAAAGTTTTCAAGTGGCGACCGCGTACAGGAAAACGTAGCGTAGGTAAACCTCCCACACGGTGGACCGACGACCTGGTGAAGTCACTGGATGTCCGGTCGTCGTGGAAATCCTTGGGGGAGGCCTTTGTCCAGCAGTGGACGTCTTTCGGCTGATATGATGATGAAGTTATTACAGTGATGATAAATTGGATTCCATGCAAACAAAAATTATCCCCCTACTCCTAACAGTCAAAAAAATGAAACGAATTATCCAACTGAGCAAACGACTTCCTCGTCAAGTTAATAACACAAACAAATTACCATCGCAGTCGCGGAGCAGATTCGAGACAATTAATCAAAACATTTCGCGTTAAAAAAATTAGAAGCAACAATCCTTCCACCCCGGCGCACGCAATTATTATTATTTAAATCTTCAAAATGACTCACTGAAACTCCAAAATATAGATATAAGTCTGCAATAACCCATTTGGGAGGATAAGAAAAAGGGATGGTAGTCATTAGCATATAATGACAGTAATTAAAATACACAAATAGAGCTATAAAGACGGCCGGGCGGTGAAGGGCTGTCTTCATCATCCGCGGCGAGGATTTATACACGGCAAATATTTTCGCTGCGGCTGTAGCCTCGGAATTAAGAACAGCATTGTTTAATTTGTTAATTAATGGGCCCACTGTTGAGGCAGTGACGGCTTCAAACAACAGATTAGACGGTGAAGCCATCAATGCGTTATTTGTTGATTACCTTTCAAAATCGACTTATCGTGAGGTGTTTCAGCCCACCCAACTTCTTTCTCCACGAGAAAAATAACAAGGCAATTATATGATTTCACAAAATTTTCATCGCCAGGAACTAGATAAGCTAGTAACAGAATTCCCACACTTGAATAGAACTGAGACGAGCCTTTCCAGAAATTATTTCAATTCGCTTGGCGAGCCCGCTTCGTCGCCTCCCAGACAATGGGTGGACTAATTACGAGATGTAAGGCTTTATTAACGCAATCGGGTGGTTATTAACATAAAAAAATAATATTTATACAGGCCTCGGCGCCGAGGAATGCTCTTAATTTAAGAATATTGCGGCATTAGGTTTACTGCGCCTTCAACCCTTCCGTCTCCCGGCTCACAAATAATTGCTGAGATGTAGCGCCTTAAGAAATTGTAACCGCCGAGATTAAAGCTCATCAGAGCTGCTACCGTTGTACAAAATTTAGCACTCTAATGATGCGAATTAGAATTTACAGCACGTAAATGTTTTCCAAGTATATATTTGTTCAGATTTATTGGGGAAAATGGCTAAAATTAAGGCCTCGCAAATTACCTATTGATATTTTAATAAATTGCCATCCTTCAACGATTTTAAGAATTCACTATTTGCATATAAATGGTGAACAAATATGATATCAGCATTTTAATATTTCTATATTACGTAGCGATTTGTAAATTAGTGGGTAAGAAAAACGCCACAAAGACTCAAGAGGGCGACCTGCCCGCAGATGTTCTATTTAAATGTAAATTTGCGCCAGCAAGACGACGACACGGCTAAAAAAATCATTTAGAATAAAAATATTTGACAGGCTCGTCAAAATAATATACGGAATAATAATGAGCGAGTATGGCCAACAGAATACTGAAAGACATCATTCAAATTCGTTAATTCTCTGCTTAAACTTCAAAAAGATTTTCGCACGCTTTTCACGCGGAAAAGAAAAATTAACTAATTTGACAAGAGAGTATTTAATCAACGTTCACAACAAACACTACGAGGGTGACAATTGCAGGCGTCGTCGTTGGAAGATCAGTGAAAGGAAAAAAAGTAAAGAAAAGAAAGAAATCTTTTCAATGGCAAAGGCAACAATGAGAGAAAGAATTGTGGCAAAAAGGGCCCGGACGGAAGTGGAAGTGACAGATCAGGGCGCGGCGCGGATGGTGAAGTCACACCTCTTGTTTACGGGCTGCTCACAGGCCGGCCGAATTAGCTATCATTTACTTAAAGCACTTCATATAATTAAGTCGAGCGGCCATTAGTGTCGCCGAGGGTCGCCATATTCTTTCAGGGGCTTTAATTGTAGCCCCTTAGTTGGACGGAGTATTGTTACGCCACGGACATTGTATAAGTTTCTTAGTTTTCACGTGGTAGGTATACGTATACGAAAGAGCTGTAAATTAAACTCTTAGTGTTAAAAAGATAATAAATAACAGCAAAGTTATAGTTGAATACAACTTCCAAGCATTTCAACTTTCCCTCATCATATCAGCTCATATACGTCCCCACCGAGGGGCTCGAGCCTACCCTGAATTAGAGCAATCGGGCCTTAGTCGACCACGCGGGCCCAGTGCTTGTTGGTCGACTTCACACACAACTCGCGAGTTTCTTCGCAGGCGTGTGCAGGTTTTCTAACGATGTTTTTCTTCACCGAAAGAGCGTCGGATAAACGTACATACGAGTATGAAATTTATATTCGAAATCACATTGGTACGTGGCGGGATTCGAACCATGACCTCTCGGACAGGAGGCGGCGGCTCAACTTATTTAATCCTATTCCTTATATAATATCAAAATTAAAGCAGCAATGAATTAATGAAATCTAAAACTGAATCGCATTTAGCAAATACTTTCATCAAACCCCGTGGAGACCCTGAATTAACGAATCGATCATAATTGATTAAGTAGAGAAGCGAGTCAAAGAATGCCACAAAGGAGTCCGCAGACCACCTCAGAGGAAAACAAAAACAGGCCCCCTCTTTTGGTAGGCCGGCAGCCAAATCTGGCTTTGTTCATTTGCTGGGTAAACCGATAATTTCATTAAACAACAAAGTGGGCCTCCTCTGCAAACACGGCAAGAAGCCATGTCCCCCAAGATGGGAAATTCATTTGGAGAAAAAATTTGAATCTTAGCGTTACGTTTTAAATTAGGAATCTGCGGCCCCCTCTTGTTTATTCATGTGTCCCGAAAAAATACTACGAAATGCACCGGAGCTGCAAACGCAATTACAAACTAACAAAGTTAATGAAGAACCGTTCGTTTAAGCTGTTTAAATGAGAACAACGCTACTGAATTGGATAAATAGGTCCAAAGTATAGTATATGTAGATAAACAAGCGATAAATTCCCCAAAAATACCTTAGAAGGTAATTTACCGTCCACTGAACATTGCCTCCTTAACCCTTAAAAACACTCGGCCGAACAATCCAGCTAATATTGTTCGCGTAACACAAAACGGCTGCATTCCGTACGTTAAAAATATCGCGAAGTAATTTGGAGCATTCGGCCGGCCTCGCATTAAAGTTGGTAGAGCCAAATTGAGCCCCAATATATTGCGTTTGTTCTTTTGAAGCGGCCAGGGAAGGGTTAAAGCCAAGAATGCTTTGCTTTTTATACAACTCAGTGAAATGAGGGCGGGGATATCGAGTCCAAAGAATGTTAATAAAACACCGATTTATGTTAGTTGGATTGATTTCTACTGGGAGGAAGGGCTACTCCTACTGTCAGTCCTGAATCTGATTTCTTCGTTTAAAATAAAATTATTTAGAGGTGGCATCCGTCATGTACTTGAAGTGTATTACCATGATAAAATGTTTTACCCTTTCAGTGTTTAATTTCACGACATGGTCCTCCATTTTTCGGTTAAAATTTTCCTATCAATATGTGAATTTCCACACATGAATTACCCACAAAATTCGTTACACAAAGCCAATAAATTATACCTCAGCCAGGTAATTAGACCGAAAATACCATTAAATTAATAAATAAAAAACAGGAGCGAGCTCCGTTGGCTCGGGGTCCCGGAACGACGCATGCGGCCCCTCTGTCGAATAAATTTATGTAAAAATTTTCATTAATATTTTTGAGGCCGACCGTCCGTTCGCCCTTGGGAGTGAAAATCGAGTTCGCGGTCGCGATGGAAAAATGCAAACCAAAAATTATGGGGTCCCTCGCCTTGTATTTGCTTATGAATACCGTACCTGCCCATGCGCTCCCCCGTCCGGTGTAAAAATAAAATATAAAACAATATTGCTCACATGATACGCACGCATATGGGAAAGTAAAATAAAATTAAAGTCCTACTGTTTGCTTCTGAAATCTGATACGTAGCGGGACAAAAAGTTGTGTTTTTCCCTTAGAACCCTAGTAGTTTCTTGCCCCTCGACCTGTAAGAGTGTAAGTACACTATGAAAAACGCCCCTCGCGGGATCGGGCGAGATTATGAAAGATTTGTGAGTTTTCGAGCGGCGCCCGCGGCCGGTCGCAGCCAGCTTAAGAGATTTAAATCGCTCGCTGGCCCGGAATGCCGAGATACAAACAGATTTCTTGCTGCCCGCGCTTAGGTGAAATGATATCTTACGAGAACACTCACTTTACTAGGGTAGATAAGGACAAACTTTAAATGGCACTCTAAAATAAAAGAGGAAACGTTTTTACCTGTAAATGTTTGTTAAGGCTGATATGTTTCCCGGTTGGGAATGTGCTGTTAGACGATTACAATCTAAGTTTTTCGTATGCATGTGTCATTCGTAATATGTTAAAGCGATATAGTTATATACCGGTAGATAGTTATTAAATTAGTTTAAGTTGCATTTTAGGGTTCCGTGACCAACGAGGTCTTATAATAATAAGATCTCGTTGGCCACGGAACCCTAAAAAGCTTAATAAAGCCTCCGCTGTCTGTATGTCTGTCTGTCAGTGGGCTGAACCTATTTTTCAACTTACATTTCTTGAACCTAATAGGTAGACAGTTGAAATTTCCACGGCGTGTTTTTCTATTGCCGCTATAAAAAAAATAAAGAAAGTGGAAAATTAAAGGGCGTCTCTATATTAAAAAAATTCGACCACTAAGGGTTCCGTACCAAAAACTAATTTTCATCTACAGCGCCATCTATAGATATAGGTAAAAGGGAAATAATTGCTGTTATCGTATTACTTCGGAAATTAATTATGTAGAAGATACTACTAGATTTCACTAGGTGTCGCTAGTTTCTAAACGATCGGAATTTGGAAATTTCATTTTTTCTGTAAGAACAGAAGAACTTTAGATTTTTTTCATATTTTTTCTCGTAATTTATGCATTTAACCTCTGATTTTTTTATAATTTTAGGCCCAGTAGTTACGGAGATAAGGGTGGGGAGGAATTGTAAAATGCCGCCTATTTTCGTAAATAACATCAAAACTATTTTCTTAAAATTATAAAAAAAATATTTGAGATTCTCACAACAAGCCCTTTTATTTGACATGTCACACAATATAGTTTGCAAAACTTTTTTTTATATATCCTAATTCACCCCCTGAAAGTGGCTCATATGTTTAAAATTAATTTACATGTCCGTCTTTGGGTCACCGACTTACATAAGTGTACCAAATTTTAACTCAATTGGTCCAGTAGCTTGTGAGCTAATCAGCTATGAAAGACGGACAGACAGACACACGAGTAGTCCTATTAGGGTTTCGTTTTTTCCTTTTGATGTACGAAACTCTAAAATGTGTCTTTATTGGTATTTTAAAAACTGTTATACATACAAGCGTGAAACTTGGTGTGACTATAGTACTGATTCTGAAATGAAACTACAAACAATATAATTTTAAACAAAAAATTACAGAATTCAAATAGGGAACTAAGGTTCCCCTCGATTTTTCTGGGATGCCATCATCAGATCCTGGTTTTCTTATCATGGTACCACTCTTGGGTTCATAAACGACGAAGTTATCCGCTAACACGCATAAATATATATATACGGTCGAATTAAGAAACCTCCTCCTTTTCTTGAAGTCGGTTAAAAACCGGTCAAGTATGAGTCGTACTCGCGCTAAGGAGTCCGAACTGAATAATAATGTAATGTGAATAGGTATCATTGTTATAGGTGTGTGGAGAGGTGTGATGATACAGAACCCTTGGAGTGCGACTGCGACTCATCCATCACCTTCTTATGGTCATCAAATCGTTTTATTAGTCTTCCTATATTAGATGTAAATTTTAATTTTAATACTGGCTGTCCCGGCAAACTTCGTTCCACCTTACACTACACTACCAGCGCCATCTGCCGGGCTGATTTGTGAATCTATTCCATCCAGGGCGCCATCCAAACGCATACAAAAAAATCATTCAAATCGATCCAGCCGTTTAGGAGGAGTTCAGTGACATACACACGTACAGTAGAATTATATATATCTAAATATATATATAACTCA
This sequence comes from Coleophora flavipennella, assembly GCA_947284805.1. NCBI lineage: Eukaryota > Metazoa > Arthropoda > Insecta > Lepidoptera > Coleophoridae > Coleophora > Coleophora flavipennella. Next base: position 5,759,174 of record OX369285.1, on the reverse strand, counting down.
AAGGTGACTGACTGACTGACTGACTGACATAGTGATCTATCAACGCACAGCCCAAACAACTGGACGGATCGGGCTGAAATTTGGCATGCAGGTAGATGTTATGACGTAGGCATCCGCTAAGAAAGGATTTCGGGAAATTCCCACGAGAGCACCCACTAGTATAAAGATATAATACTTGTAGATATTTGTATAAATACGTATGTATTATACTTGGTCTTCAAGATAAAATTATAACAGCACATACGATTTTCTGCCGAGTTTCCTTCAGATCCCTCCCATCAAACACTATGTTGTCGCCACAGTGCTCGAGCGCAAGGTAAGCGATATCTCAGCAAAACCTGTAAATCTTCAGCATTTTTATATGCGGCTCCACCGTTGGGGCTCAGGCAGGGCTGGGGCTAAGCAACTCGCACCGCGCAGATTATATCTTGACGTTTGATGGATGAATGGTTATTGGATCTGAGCATGTTTTTTTATCATTTTGATACACTTGCCGCCGGTTTGCACTGCATAGCTTTCCACACACAAAGGCGGAGAAAATAGTTTGCCCAACTATTTTTTAAACTTCACAAGAATTTTTAAGGGTGTAAGCTTGAGTGTGGCTGTGGAATTTTTTATCGTGAAAATAAAGTTTGCTTACTTTATTCGTTAACCTGCAACTATGCGTATGATTTGAATTTGTAACCTATTGCGTTGGTTAAATTTTGTTTGATACATAATTATGTAATTGTTTTGTTTTGATTAACTTTAATTTGACCTTGTAGTCATCATAACAGCTCATTTACGTCCCTACCGAGGGGCTCGAGCCTACCCTAAATTAGGGCGATCAGGCCTTAGTCGACCACGCGGGCCCAGTGCGGGTTGGTCAACTTCACACACAACCTTCGAGTTTCATCGCAGGCGTGTGCAGGTTTCCTCACGATGTTTTCCTTCACCGTTAAAGCAATCGGTAAGTACGTACGTAAGTTTTTGAAAAACTCATTGGTACATTGGCCGTCCAGATTTGAACCCGGTACCTCCGGTTAGAAGAACCGAGTCGTTACCGGCTGAGCCACCGACGCTTTTTTGTATTGTCGACCTTGTAGTATTTCACTGTTATTGTACTTTCTTTTCTTTCTTTCCAACATCACTTCCCATCAGTTGAGTTGCAATCAAACCCATTTTAACTTTTAATTTAAAAAAAAGTATACTGGCATTCATAACATTTCGCACTCAATTATTTATATTATACTTTTACTAATAAATGAAGTACTTAGGTACGCGTTTTTTTTATTAGGAGACGTCGTTGAAGGAAAATACAGAATAGTTTTTGTTTAAGTTATAAACAAACTAAAAAAAAATGAGTTTTAACACTTTTCAAAAAATTGCTTATATTTAAGTATTGAGATTATTTAAGTATTTGAGTATTGAGAGCGTTAAGTATTTGAGTATTAAGAGTATCGGTGGCGTAAAGGCTAGGGCCGCCGGGAGGTCATGGTTCGAATCCTGCCACGTACTAATGTGATTTTGAATTTAGATTTCATATGTACGTTTATCCGACGCTCTTACGGTAAAGGAAAACATTATGAGGAAACCTGCACACGCCTGCGGAGAAACTCGCAGGTTGTGTGTGAAGTCGACCAGCCCGCACTGGGCCCGCGTAGTCGACTATGGCCCGATCGCCCTAATTCAGGGTAGGCTCGAGCCCTTCGGTGTGGACGTATTTGAGCTGATATGATGAAGTATTAATTTAACTGTTAAGCATTAATCAGATCACATTTGTCTCGAGGTTGACTGAAAAACATCAGCAGCATTTCTTTCCATCTTCTTTCCTATCGAATAGATAAACACATTCGTTTCTGACTCAAGGAATACTCAGCTCTCTCCCATGCATGCATGAAATATGCGAAATTGGCATCGTTCTTAGAGCCGTCTGACACTGCGGCGCGATCGTTTGCACTCTTTACTGCGCCCCCGTCTCACACTTCATATCGCTGGTACAGTTCGCAGATCATGGAAAAGTTTAACGTTAAGGGATTTAAATACATCGTTTCATAATACAATTATCATAAAAAGTGAGTATTTTTACGTTCAAGACAAGCCCGTCATGCCTGTTCTTTTCAGGTTCCTAAATAAAGAAGCCACCAAAGACCCGATTTGGTTGGTGGTAAGGCATTTTCGTAGCCCGCCTGGCTGGCTACCACCATCTTACCTAAGTATTGCCGCCAAACATCAGTGTTAACAGCATTGATGTGTTCTGGATTGAAGATAAGATACCCATCCCCATTGCGTTGGGAAATCTAACAAAGCCCACTTCCATATTTTGCCTCATCGTCACTTACCATCAGGTTAGATGATGCCAAGGGCTAATCAATTGTGGATTTAAAAAAAACTTATTTTCGAAATTGTACAAATCAGAATTTTACAATAATGGAAATTTTATAAATGTGGACAAAGCCAAATATCATCTGTACATTCTACTGACGTCAAACTAGCGTCAACCCTTTTGCTCTGACCGTACCACTTTTCCGCGCGTTTAACCCCACACGTCATACCCATACAGTTACAGGGTGGTACAAAAACGCACGCCACGTTAGCGGAAACATATCAATTCAATTTGGGATCGGCCGCGCCGGTAGCCGCCGTGAAATGGCGCCTTATAGGGCTGTCACACGCTAAATCATGAAGGAGGCCCGCGATAAACATATCGGTAGGGTTATGTTTTATTAGCTGTGACGGAGGGTCTTATCTTACACGGTTCGGGAGAACGTCGGAAAAGATTTGACCTGAAGTCAAGGAGTGGGAGTCGAGGTGTTTTATGGGATTTCTGATCGGATATCATTTTACTTTACATTTTTCAAGGGAACTGACTGAAACTAGGAGGATTAAAATTAATGAACAAACCAGCCGCAGACTTTTGTTAACAAGTCAAACTTAAGTCAATCCTGCAAAGCCTACAGCTGTGTTCGTCAACAGTGCCGTAAAGCCGTTCCAATTAACCCCCCGCTGCTAATAAGGTACAAAGAGCCACCCTCAGTAAAAATTCAGTGCGTCATTCCAGCAGAATGCACATTAAAATTAAAAATGCACACGCTCAAGGAAAATAGGTTGAGCCGTTGATAAACCCCGGGCGGCTACCTCGAGGCGAAGAAAATATTGTAAGCCTTCCAATACACACACACACCGTGTTAAGTCATCTTCTGTGGCAGTGGGCAGGGCACATACCTCGTGGAACAGATGGCCGTTGGGATAGTAAAGTTCTCGAGTGGCGATCGTGCACCGGAAGACCAGCGTAGGCAGGCCTACCATACGGTGGACCAACGACCTGGTGAAGGTCGCGGGAAGCCGCTGGATGCGGGCAGCACAGGACCGATCGTCAAGGAAATCCTTTGGGGAGGCTTTTGTCCAGCAGTGGACGTCTTTCGGAGATACGATGATGATGATGACACATACACCCTGACAGACAGTTTATATATATATATATTAATTATATTAATTATTCTGTCAGGGTGTATGTGTCATCATCATCATCGTATCCACCGAAAGACGTCCACTGCTGGACAAAAGTGATGTGGAAATCTGTAAAGGCTTTAGACTAATCATGCTATTTATTTTATATGTGTCAAAGATATCTGTTAAATTTCCCAAATTGTATAAATTAAATAAATATACGTTAAAATCGTGTGTGTACCTACGTAAAATAAGATCCGTCAATCCGTGTATTCCCAGTATTTATGCCTCCTGCCTGCCAAGTCAACGAACGGGCGGACATTCATATTTGTGCGGATTGGATTAAGTTGACATTTTTATTAAAAGTGTTTTTACCCGACTGCGCAAGGAGGGTTATGTTTTTCGAGTGTCATCATTATATCAGCTCATATACGTCCCCACCGAGGGGCTCGAGCCTATCCTGATTTTTTTTATTTCACAATTGATAAGCCCTTTGCATCTCATGTGTAAGTGACGATGATGCCGAAAATGGAAGCGGGCTTACCAAGATTTCCCAATGCAATGGAGAACTGGCTATCTTATCTTCAAGCCGGAACACGTGTTAAAATACACCCACCAACAGAGATTTGTTACCATAGATGGGTTATGCACTAAAAAACTACATTTGAAAATCGAAGCCATTTACACACACAACATTACAAGCAGTTCGCTTCCGTTGCATCGATGCTACTTAGAAAAGAGATGCCAATTGGCATCTTTTTTTTGCTTCACTTTTTGGATGCACGTAACCTATCTACCTCCCCTTATATATAGCATATCTCTGCCCACCAATTAGACTATGCAGCGTGTGATTGATTTGTAAGCGTAGCAGTTTAATAAAAAAAAACTGTGTTTTCGCCTTTGATATTTGCTACGTGTACTACGTACTACTAAGTACTACGCCGCTACGACGTGCTACAACTTTCGTAGCACTAAAACAGGTAGATTATCACTATCCCATATCATGTTTAGTACTTAAAAAAGGGTTATCCATCCATCCAAATCATCATATCAGCCGAAGTATGTCCACCGCTGGACAAAGGTCTCCTCCAAATATTTTTACGACGACCGGTCCTGCGCTGCCCGCATCCAGCGGCTTCCTGCGACCTTCACCAGGTCGTCGGTCCACCAAGTGGTAGACCTTACATTTTACTGTGTGCGATCACGTCCATCTGTACTACGAGCTATGTGCCCAGCCCACTACCAGTTAACTTTAGTGATTCTAAGAGCTATGTCGGTTACTTTGGTGTTCCTACGGATCTCCTCGTTTCTGATTCGATCACGCAGGGAAACTCCGCCATCCAAATAATACAATATCATCATCATATCAGCAGAAAAACGTCCACCATACTTAGGATTTCCACAACGATTGATTTTGCGCTGCCCGCATCCAAATTTTATTTATTTAAAATGTCTACCAGCCTATCAAGCGCATACGCCAACCAACAGATACTAATAAATCTAGCTACCGCTATAATACAGCACCCTTAACTACCTAGTTACCGTGAACTCTACAGGGAGCTCAAAACAGAACTTTTTAGGGTTCCGCAGCCAAATGGCAAAAAACGGAACCCTTATGGATTCGTCATGTCTGTCTGTCTGTCTGTCCGTATGTCACAGCCACTTTTTTCCGAAACTATAAGAACTATACTGTTGAAACTTGGTAAGTAGATGTATTCTGTGAACCGCATTTAGATTTTCACACAAAAATAAATTAAATATATAAATTTTGGGGGTTCCCCATACTTAGAACTGAAATTCAAATTGTTTTTTCATCAAACAAACCCATGACCCCGTGACATGTGGGGTATTTATGGATAGGTCTTCAAAAATGATATTGAGGTTTTTAATACCATTTTTTTCTAAACTGAATAGTTTGCGCGAGAGACACTTCCTGAGTGGTAAAATATATGTCTCCCCCTGTAACTTCTAAAATAAGAGAATGATAAAACTAAAAAAATGTATGATGTACATTACCATGCAAACTTCCACCGAAAATTGGTCTAAACGAGATCTAGTAAGTAGTTTTTTTTAATACGTCATTATTATAGATAATGCTGCGGAACCCTTCGTGTGCGAGTCCGACTCGCACTTAGCCAGTTTTTTTTTCTGTAAGAATAAGTGTATGGTTGTGCATCATGATGGGGAGTTTTCCCATAATCGCCACGCTTGGCAGGCGGGTTGGCGCTATGACGTAATTAAATACGGAATCTAGACATGGTCGCAAGGCAGGCCTCCCACTCGGTGCATCGACGACCTGCATGGTTAATGTCGCGGGAAGCCCCTGGATGTGAGCAGCGCAGGACCGGTCGTCGTGGAAATCGTTTGGAGAGGCCTTTGTCCAGCAAAGGACGTCTTTTGGCTGTTATGATGATGATGGTGGTCGCGATGGTGGTCGCGATGGTGGTCGCGATGGTAAATAATTATAATTGCATAAGTTGATAAAAAAATGTTATGCAATAGCTTTTCCGCGGCAGTCCCCGAGTGCCACACGTCTTTTTTATTTAATTTAATCGGACCCTGCCCTTCCCTTCTAGACCACGTATCTCATATGCAAGCTACGGCGCGATTCAGGAGGGCGCGTCGAGGCTGCATGATGAGACACTTTAGAGGGTCAAGAAGAATCTAATTACACCTCGCACTCCAAAGCCCTTCAGGCTACAGCATTGGCCAAACAAACAGATATACCAACATATCACCTCTTTAAATCACTTTTTTGTGAAATCATTACAAGCATTTATTTAACTTGCAATGTATGTATGTTTGTTCGGGTGAAATCTTGCAAGTTAAATTTGACCCACTTCCCGGTTTCCGATTGAGCTGAAATTTTTTATGCATATGTATATCGCGTGACAATGCTGTTTTTCGAAAATTATTCGAATATAAAGTAGAAAAAATTATAAGATGCAAATGAACAGTATCCTTTCTCTCAACAGTCTTTTTTGATTGATTGAAAACACTTTATTGCACAACATAAGAGGAAAAAAAGATACAATGATTAAGGAAGTTGTTCATATAGGCGGTCTTATTGCTAATAAGCAATCTCTTCCAGACAACCTTTAGTTGGAGGTAACACGAAAAATCATTATTGAGGGCTAGTAGTGGGCAATAAACACATTCATAGAATATTTAAATATATATAATAAATAAATATGCATTCTTAAACTCGTAATACACGTAAATAATAATGATATTTGCTTGTTTTTATTTCTATGTCTGTTGGTTCGCGAAGAAGCTCGCAGGTTGTGTGTGAAGTTGACCAACCCGCACTGGGCCCGCTTGGTCGACTAACGCCCAATCGCCCTAATTCAGGGCAGGCGCGAGCCCCTCGGTGGGGACCTGTATGAGCTGACATGATGACGATGATTGCTATTTCTATAGAAAATTCAATTTTGAATCATCCATCATTATTTTTTTGGGCATCCTGTATAGTAATCATAACTGCAGCGCACCTTCTTCCGAACCCATTACCCGGCGATGCAGGCGAGGTAACGAACCCACATTATGAATGCAACGAGCCATCGGCGGTGCATGAGACGAAGAATTAATTCATTTGCATGTAAAACTTGGGCGTAAGATTAGGTATGTAGGAGAGCGCTACGCGAGTTTCTTGCGAGTATGATATTCATTGTATAATTTCTTCGGATGTGAAGGTTTGAGATGAGAACGAAAATATTTGTTTTATACAGATGTGAGTTTCGTTGAACTCTTATGTTCCAAAACTTGTAAGTGTATATTTAAATATATTAAAATGTATTATTAGATGGAGGATCACCACTCGAGAAACTTGAAGGTTGTGTGTGAAGTTGTCAAACTGGGCCCGCGTGGTCGACTAAAGCCCGATCGCCCTAGTTCAGGGTAGGCTCGACCCTCTCGGTGAGGACGTATATGAGCTGATATGATGATGATGATGATTAGATGAATATGATAATTATATAAACTAGTCTGTTTTACGTAGGAAGGTGTGGTGTAAGTTTTTTTTCATCACATCTTCCTCCTCAATAAGTGCGAACGAAATTCTACTTTGTTCCCTAGGGAGTTTTAGTTTCTGTCATCTGATTGGTCCGCATTTGATCTGTAGTTTGAGCTATCTCTCTTCTGATTGGTTCGCGTTCGTGCATCTGTTTTCTCATAGGTCGTGATGAAAATTGTGTGTGTCACTCGTGGCCAAAATATTTTTTTACGCGACGTATATTGAATTCCTCGCTAACCTCAGGATTCTATTTTAGAATCCTTCGCTTAGCTCTAAACTCAAACTAACACACTCGTAACAAAATATTACTTTGTCCCCCTGTTACACAAATAACTGTTTTCTGCCATCAATTGGGTTCAAACAACCCAAAACATGTTTGTTAACATAAATAATATATTTACTCTTATTACTGACTGACAAGTCGCTGACTCACTATTTAACTCTGTAAGGCTGATTTAGTACGCCATCCAGTTAAAAAGGTGTTTGTGTAAATTACGATAATCTCCTGACTGTTAAATGAGAAGTTTGATGCTTTCTCTTTTCGCCCTAACTCTTATTTTCGCTCCTACGTACTTTTCAAGTACAATAAATTTTCTTCTTGAGATTTTTCCTCAAGCAATCAAGACCAACGACCTTACGATTAACAATCTCACTAAAATAAATTAAGGGGCCCTACACAATAGCGCAAATAAACTGGCAACTTTGACGCGGAGAAAAACGCGCGAGTGCGCGCGATCTCTCCCCGGGGGCCGCACTTATCATTGACATTAGCTTTTTTGTTGTCCATAACATTTGCATAGCTGTATTATCTGTGTGGATTCAGACGAAGATTGTCCAAGGAGCAAAATTTCAGGTAGACGCAAAACGTCCAATTCGCTTACTGGTTTATATCACCAACATTGAATTCGTATTCAATCCAAAAAATATAATTTTAACGTTTACTGCAAAAGCGTAAAGAGATTGTATGCGTATGTCAAAGACTTATGCAATGATCACGACATTATCTGCTTGCAAAAAACTGGGTACTGCCGGACGAAATCGATTTCCTTTCTACTATTCATCCAGGCTTTGGCTACCATAGTATCTCAGCCGTCGATACTTCGATGGGATCCCTGAAAAAGAAGGCCATACGGTGGAGTAGCTGTGTTATGGAGCCGAAGTTTGTTCGCGAACGTCACGCCTGTCAGCAGCAGTGGCGCGGGCGGCTCCACGCGGTTTGCCGTGGTCCAGCTGCAGCTTGCGAATCGTAGTGTGCTAGTGATGTCGATACACACGCCGACGGACTGTGCCGATAATTTAGCTCTGTTTACTGAGTGCTTAGGTCGATTCAGTGCCATAATAATTGATGACAGCGATGTTGAGTATGAACTCGCGTTAGGTGACTACAATGCAGGAATAAACACACCCTTCTACTAACAAATATATTACCATCTATTGACTGTACCATGTACCCACTAGGTAATAATTCTATGGGACGTTGTACCTGAAAATGAACAAATATTTTATTTTATTTAAAAAATCCAAATTTAAGCGGCTTCAAAAATAGAGAGTTGTTAGAGTATTTAGTTCATACGCCTATGTTCATATGTTTATCCGGTTGAAAACAGCAACGATATTTTTTTATTTATAATATATTAAAACACTGACTTTTTTCTTTTAATTCACTTACTAATTTGTACAAAAACACACATTATCATTACAGGTACAGGCACCAAATTCGACTATGTAGCCACTCTTAAGAATAATTAAATCTTGGGTATATTATTTTTAAATATGTTTTCTGATTCAAACAAAGTGCCGGCGTGTTTTTTACTCATTTAATAAACTTAAAACATAATGCCTAAATCCCTCTGCAATAATTGGGCATGACACAGATATTTCGTCGGGTTTCTTACGTTTCATAAATTGGAGATATTGGAGGCGAGAGTGAACAGGTTCTTTTGCGATTCATTGCACTTAGGCATTAACAGAGATTGGAGTCAAATTCTCCTATATCTTGTATAACAGAAGAATGTTTTGTGCTTACATACCATTCTGCTACTCAGACAATCTGCATCGAACCTGCTGTTTGGTCGTGTCTCGTCTGGATGCCTCCAGGCTGCCGCGGCCGCGGGGAGCGATGCGGCGTACTTCGTGAGATCGTAAGACGCCAACTCTCAAGGCCTTGAGGGAACTGTAAATGGGGAGTAATTTGTAAATTACCTTTGCTGCTCCGGGGAGTATGTGTGATTTATTTTGGTTAGAGTAAATTTTGTTATCACTGACATAAGATATTTGGAGTCAAAGTTGGCGATGGAAGTTTTACTTATCTAAGTAACATTAAAAATGTAAAAAAAAATCAAGATTTGCTCAATTAAAACATGTCTAATGTCACGTAGGCACTTGTTTAAAAATACTGCTTTTTCATGACGTGTGGCGTTATTAGTCGTAATATGGTCGTGATATCATATCATATCCATGGGAGAGTCACCCACTGTCACGTGTAGACGAGGAAATTTAATGTGTTATATTTGTACCTAGGGTTCTTTACATTTCGGGCATTGGTAATGGCGTGCAAAGTCTTTATTTTAAAACATTGCAAATTGGCGGCTACTGATTATGTAAGAAGTTTTATAATTATGGGGGCCACCCTCATATAATTAAAAATAAAATAAATAACCTTCTTATTAACTTTCTTAGTATTTTTTTATCTAAAGGGCCTCAGAACAATCAAAGATACACTTTAGAATAAACCGCTGATAACAGTGACGTGAAACAAATTTTCAAGAAAGATTATGTTTGGTTGAGAACATAGTAGCCCCATGCTCTGAGTGTTCTGAGGCTCCTTAGATAAAAAGACAGTTTTTAGACATTTTTACAGATAAAACTCACTTTCAGACAAAGATATCACACTTCACTGATTCCTTGGTTGTTTCTGTAAGAAGTTTGCATATCCATGTATATTCAGAAGAAATCAGAACAAGAAAACGTGGTTAATTCCAGGAATGGTCAAAAGGACGTGGTCATAAAAAGAACTGGACATTGACTGTCGCACCCCTTTCAAGCATCATTCAAGGAGGTTGTATTTTCTATTCTCTTACAAACATTTTAGGGTGCGTTTCTACTGAAGCGTATACGAGCGGAGAAGATCGTAGAGGAGTGGTGAAAGAAGTGTAGGAGTGAAGACGAGCGGAAGTGACCGAAACGGAGCGGAGCGGAGCTATGGATCAGAGTGGGACGACGCCAAACTGATCTGACTAAATTTTAATGTCATCCACTACCGACCACTCTGCTCTGCCCGCTGAACCCTGCGCTGCTCTTTCCGGCACCGTTCGCGCTGTCCTGCCCTGCATTACTATACTCCACGCGCCGTACATTTTCATACAATTTGTCTTGTTTTCACTGAACCGGAGTGTAGACGAAAAGTGCATTTTGAGCAATTTAGTCGGTAAAATTTTTCACATCTGTTCTCCACTACACTGGTATCCGCTTCAGTGGAAACGTAGCCTTACTTTATACTACCGCTGCGAAATGCTGAACTCAAGCGTGTTAGCTGTTATTCAACCAAACCAATTTAGTAGTATGAAGAAAAGATATTCTGAGATAGCCATTACGCTCCAGTCACCAGAGAATTTTAAAAATATATTTTCGGAATTGTATATTTTAAAAATGATATATTCAAGCTTGTATTAAGACCAAATTAATTTAGTCATTGAGACAAAGTTAAAGTTCAATGTTTCGCGTCCAATCTGCAAGTGGATAAATTAATTCGGCTCGGACGAGTATATTTTGACAGCTGTCATTGTCAGACGACCCTTGAGCAAACGAAGCTAATTCAGGCCAAGCGGTATCGGCCAGCGCATGACTGGTAGACACGTTGAATTATTAAACTTTTAATACAATTTCGCAGTATGTTTATTAATTTATTTTTCTAGTTTTGACTAAAATGAAAAAAATATTTATAGTACTTTTAGATAAAATTCTTAGTCACTGGCCACTTCTTCTATGCCTGAAGAGCTTTTAGTCACACAATAACATCAGCTTGCTTTGTATTAAAATTTTCTTTAAAACTGTTTTCTAAAGTGCTTGAAGTGGTTTAACCGCCTCCGTGGCGTAATGGTCAGTCCATTCGCTTCACACCAGGAGGTCGCGGGTTCGGTTCCCGGCGGGGTCAACTTGTAAGACTCGGTTTGGTTGATGGTAGGGCACTTTCTAAGCCCGCCTGGCTAGCTACCACCATCTTATCTAAGTCTTGCCGCCAAACATCAGTGTTAACAACATTGATGTATTTCGGCTTGAAGATAAGATAGCCAGATCCCTATTGCGTTGGGGAATCTTGGTAAGCCCGCTTCCATCTTCGGCATCATCGTCACTTACCATCAGGTGAGATGATGCCAAAGGCTTATCAATTGAGAATAAAAATAAAATCTTAAAATGTAATTAAAATTCTCTATATCTAATATCTTACTTATAAATTCGATCGACGACGAAAAAAATTTAAAATACTACTTGACAAAATTTTCCTCAAAAACGTACCCCAACATAAACAAAACCTAATTACGTTCGAATCTTATTCCAGGAAGATTATAATTTAAAAACATGGGCAGGTATAATGGCACGGGACAGAGACAGCTTATACTTAAGGCGGCCAATGCCTTAATAAGTAGGTATCGTGGAACCAGCTGTTATGACACCGGTCTGAGTCGCACTCACCCTTAAAATATATTTTTATGGGCTTGCTGGGGTGGAGAGAAATCTTTTAGGACAAGTGTTAAATTTTGGAAGTTAAAAAAAATACTTTAGTGTTTATATTAATATCATCATTCTCATTTTTTGTGATGTACAAATAAAATTACAAGATTGAAGTTGATATAAGTACTCCGTAATTCTTTATTTAATGTGTTATTTTCAAATTTTGGTCACTCATATCTAGTCCTACTAATATTATAAACGCGAAAGTTTGTAAGAATGTATGGATGTATGTTTGTTACTCTTTCACGCAAAAACTACTGAACGGATCTGGCTGAAATTTAGTAGAGATTAGGATCTGGTTTAACACATACTTTTTTGCACGCTTGCGAGCCGTGTGCAGCTCGCGCACTGCGCACCCTCGAAAAGTCATAGAAAAGTTGTCCATGCGGGTGAAGCTGCGGGAAACAGCTAGCTCTGAAATAAAATTTCAAAATGGAACCTACATAAGTAGCTCACTATGTTTTAAAACATATCTAGAAATGTATTACTCCATACTATCCCGCGCGCCAGAGGTCCATACTAAGGCGATCGCCTTTTTTGCGCCCCAACCTTCGGAAAAAATAGGGGAGATTCCTATCTTGTCGCTTCTAATTTACTTATTCCTCTTTTAAAGACTTATTTACCTTCAAAATCCCATTGTGCCCGAAGCGGGCCTCGACTGAATCTCCTCTGTAATAACGAGAGCTTTCGACGTGTCAAACGAGCGTTTTTCTTAAAAAAGCAATAACAATTTACATAAACACCCGCTCCTAGTTAACAGTTAATAAAGGACACGATGTCGCAATTGACGAGATTGCCTCCTTGAGCACCTTTTAGATGACAATGTGATGGCGCATTGTTTCGCAATCTCAAACTTTAGCTTTTTGTTTTTACAGAATTTGACCGTGAAAATTGATTATGACGTGCAAGACAATGTTTCGTGTCGATTTTACTTAACTTCAAATTTAGTGGCAACAAATCAGAATTTTAAACGCTTTTCGATTCACACAATCCACGCTGTGCATACGTAGAAGTTACGCACAAATAATTAAACACAATGACCTCATTCCAGTAGGAGTCGGTGGCGGCATTGTTTCATTAGGACAACCCAAAACTTTGGCGCCGCTCTGTGCCGCTCCGTGCTGCTGCGCTGCCGATCGATGCCGGTTCATCGACCCACTCCTGCGACCAACACTCGCAAAACTCCTCCACCGTCATACTTTCCAAAAAGTTTATGAGACTGCCTGTCCAACGCATATCAACCCCATCCCGTTAAAAAACTTTCCGCCATAAAGTTCACTAATAGTAATCTGAAACAAAGTTTGCTCGGTTCAAGGTCGCAATTTAAAGTTTTTCGAAAACTTCTTTTTCCGCTCACTTTTTTGTAAAGTATATAAATCTTTTGCCGGAGAAGTTCCACCGAAGTTTTTGGCCCAGATTGTCATCGATTTTTGTTTGAAGAGTTTGTTTTTTCATTGTTCTTCTTTACTTGTTTGACGGTTAATTCATAAAAACTTTGCCGCCTACAAAATCGATAAAGATCGGATTCAGTTTGTAAACAAAACCACGCTGTCTGCGCTTTCTGTTCAATATGGAACAATCTCAGTATACGCAGTATTTATGGCGTAGAATCAAATTATAATATTTTTCCCCAAAATGCGTTGTAAAGCTTACTGCGTGGTAAAAGTTCTGAGCGGTAACCGTTCAATTTATCATTACCCACCTCATATGTAAAACAATAAACCGCATCTTCGCTGGATATGCTCAAAGTTCCCTTCGCTGCGCTATTTTCAGTTGCTCCATAAATATTGCGTTCTCGCGCCGGCTGTAAATATTTTCCCCATCACGAGGCTCGCAGAGTCGCCGGAGGGCTCTCATCACCTCGGCCCTGAATATTTTCGTATGTATTCGGAGGCCCCTCTGTCTCAACTTATGTAAATGCTGCCCTAACACTTGCCTCGTTTTTCTCGAATTTGAAGCACAATACAGCGCAATTTGATGGCAGATCCCAGCATTATCCGCTCTCATACCCTCGATTCACATACTGATTTTCGAATATGGAGCAACCTTTGTATTTTTTAATCCTGCATTGTTTCGTCATTGAATATATTTAGAAGAGATACAGAATTTTCAAACAGGCTGCTGTTGTATCGTACGAAGACGGGACGTCTTGATGCTTTTGTTATCTGATAACAGGAAAAATAGGAAATTGCTGAAGTTATTTGATCTCTCTGAACAGACAAGTGGTAACTCTTAATTCAAATAGTCAAACAGAACGGTCACTCTCTCTCTCTGACCAAGTTCTGCTGGAAGAGATTTCTTTTAGAAATAATCTGCGCCTTTTGTTTGTCTTCATCCTTATTTAAGTATATTTAATTGTCCCTTTTCTTTGTACTGTTTCAGCTGTGAGAAATAAAAAAAATAACTTAATAATTTTTTTAAGAAAAGAAACCAACTCACAACAAAATCAAACACGAGTACCTTTATCTAAAATTAATATTTGCACGCAAGACAAAGCAGACTGAATTGAAAGCCGTCCCCTGTCCGTCGCGGCTGATTTATTTCATGACTTCTCGGATATGCAAATAACATTAACATTCAAAGACGGAACACTCGCCGCCCCTTACGAGACCGCAGGATGATGCCAATCCTGGGTGAATCTTAATATTTTATGTTGTGTTATTTCCCTTTTTCCCTTTCCACAGTAATATTATTTATTTCCTTGCCGACAATGAGATTCCCACTTTGGCGCGTAATAAAAGAGAATTATTGTTCATCTTTTTATAGCGCATCGTTTTGTTGGGCTTTTATTTTATCGTGATTGAGAGAGTGTCCGATTGATGCACCGGTTTCCTGCAAGTGTTTGAAAATATGATATTTATGTGATCATTCTGTTTTAACGTTTTTGACGTGATACGTCTTTCATACGACTTTTCGATAACCCAGCTAACCGCGCTGAAATTAATTAACATATTAAGTGGGTTTATCTTGCTGCCATTTGTAAACTATAGTGAATAAATAATTAAATAAGGTACCATTAGAAATAACTAAGAATATAGGATATTTTGGTGTGTAAATGTTTTGAATTCACCTTAGTAGTATCCGTGGTCTGCTTTTGAAAAGATTGAGATTTTTAGCACCTATTTCGGCGACGCATGGATCTCAACCTGATTTCTTGACTGATTTCATTTTACGTGGTTTAAGCTATGATTCAGGTGAAAAATTTATATTGAGCTCAATCGGTTATTTTGTTAAATATAACATCGGTTTGATCTCATTTTATACTGCAACCACTACAACTACGAAGGTAAAACTTGCCAAGACTGTAGATCATATTAATCTTAACAAATTATAAGTACGACTATTTTGAGTTTTTTTTTATATTTTAGTCAAAATGGGATATGTAATGGGGGTCAAAATTTTAAAAAAAGAGCTCAAGATAGTTTTGGGGTATGAAATGAAAGGGCTGTATTACACTTTCTAAATAATTTAGCATTATTCAGTTTTTATGAACCCCATTTAATTGGAAAACCATTTCGAGGTAATAGCTTCTGCGATAATTTTCCACCAGTAACATTTCAGAAATTTCAAGTGATTTGGTATATTTTATAAAAAAAATTGATTTGCCCTTCGATGACGTCACTGCCGGCATTACACAATTGGTATTGTTCAGATTTTTACAAGGCACGTAAATAAAAGAACTATTTAGATATATACCGTTTTTATACTGTAAACACATATTAAATAACTTATTTCTATTCATCACAGTCAATTGAAATTAGTATTGGGGCCGTTTTTTTCATAGTATTTAGGCCTGCGAAGTCATCACAAACATTTAACATTTGATAAATCTTAAAAAAAAAACCACTTAATGAAAAAATAATCTTCAAATTAGTTCTTTAAATAGTCTATTTTTCTTTAAAATACCTCAAGTTTTTGAAAAATGCCAACTATTTTATTTTAAATCTTTCAGTTTTTGAATGGCGATAAAATATCCAAATTAATATTTAAATCAGACTTTAAAAAAAATTATATTTTACGAGAAAAATAAAGCGAAGGTCCAGATATATAATAATGAGGATGACGACAGCATCAGAAATAAATTATAAACTCTTGATCACTAAAATACCCTCCTACTGAAACTTCGTAAAACCTAACTCGTTTTGTTTTCCATCAAGTCTTCGATTTTTAATTCACCAAAATCACAAAATGAGTACGTAAATGAAATGAATATTTTAAACATTTTTAGAACAAAATGTCGTTTTTGACAGATGATAAAAAGTAACTCAGATGACTAGCGTTCGCCATCCTTATTTGTTAGAAATACTGTCTATAATAGGGGGTCAAAATTTAAAAAGGGAAGAAAGGGGTCTATTACCTACCAAATGAAAGGACTCTATGTACACATCTTATTTTATTTCAAACATCGTAGTTTTTGAATGCCGACCAAATATTCGAAAAAAATTCCATCCCCTGATATCCGAAGTTTGCCAACCGAAAAGACTGAAAAAAATGTTGTGTATATTTTACAGGAAAAATATAGCGAAGATCACAGACATGTATAGTTTTCTAGAAATTTATCAAAAATTATAAAACTTCTAAGCAGTCTTTATCAGGCAGGTTGTGTAAATAATCTTCATTAACTTAAATTGAGGTTTCTCTTCATCATACTCTAAAACTTCAACTCAGAAACCCAATCCGGTATTTTTTTAAATAGTCCCCATTTAATTGGTCGATGCTGACCGATCCGTATGAACAGTCTAAAAACATTACCTTTGACTTTAACTAAACAATATTTTTTTATTGTTTAAGAAAAATGCTTTTAAATGTATTTTAAATGCGGCTAACACTAAAACCCATCCAGGTATGACCGCGCTTATAGTCAGATCATAGTAATCGGCACGATCACGCAAGTCACACTGAGCTACGATGGCAGGACACATTCCACCGTTGGGCCAGCTGCTATCAATAAATTGCGGTCGCTAAGCCGTGTTATATTCTTTAAACGACTTGACGCCTTTTTACACTGGGCATAACTCATCAATGCTTTCTTTAAGACATCAACAAGTACTACCACGCTAGTCATACCGAGCTATGTTTGCAGGACATGTTCAGCCGTTGGGCCAGTTGCTATCAATAAATAGTGGTCGTTAAGCCGTGTTATATTCCTTAAGCGACTTGACGCCTTTTGGCATTGGGCAAAACTGATCAATACTTTTCTTAAGACATCAACAAGTACCTGCCTGCTGCAAGTTGCTACTTCACTTCATAGAAAAGAGGACCACGCAAGTCATACCGAGCTACGATTGCAGGACACGTTCAGCCGTTGGGCCAGTTGCTATCAATAAATTGTGGTCGTTAAGCCGTGTTATATTCCTTAAGCGATTTGACGCCTTTTGGCATTGGGCATAACTCATCAATACTTTCCTTAAGACATCAACAAGTATCGACCTGCTGCAAGTTGCTACTTCACTTCATATAAAAAACTACCACGCAAGTCATACCGAGCTACGATTGCAGGATACGTTCAGCCGTTGGGCCAGTTGCTATCAATAAATTGCGGTCGTTAAGCCTTGTTATATTCCTTAAGCGACTTGACTCCTTTTGGTATTGGACATAACTCATCAATACTGTCCTTAAGACATCAACAAGTACCAACCTGCTGCAAATTGCTACTTCGCTTTATAGAAAAGACTACCACGCAAGTCATACCGAGCTACGATTGCAGGACACGTTCAGCCGTTGGGCCAGTTGCTATGAATAAATTTTGGTCGTTAAGCCGTGTTATATTCCTTAAGCAACTCGACGCCTTTTGGCATTGGGCATAAAACATCAATACTTTCCTTAAGACATCAACAAGTACTGATCTGCTGCAAGTTGCTACTTCATTTCTTAAGAAAGACGACCACGCAAGTCATACCGAGCTACGATTGCAGGACACGTTCAGCCGTTAGGCCAGTTGTTATCAATAAATTACAGTCGTTAAGCCGTTTTATATTCCTTAAACGACTTGAGGCCTTTTGACATTGGGCATAACCCATCAATGCTTTCTTTAAGACATCAACAAGTACGACCACGCAAGCCATACTGAGCTACGATTGCAGGACACGTTCAGCCGGCCAGTTCTTATCAATAAATTGCAGTCGTTAAGCCGTATTATAATTCCTTAAACGACTTGACGCCTTTGACATTGGGTATAACTCATTAATGCTTTCTTTAAGACATCAACAAGTACCAACCTGCTCCAAGTTGCTACTTCACTTCATAGAAAAGACGACCACGCAAGTCATACCGAGCTACGATTGCAGGACACGTTCAGCCGTTGTTGGGCCAGTCGCTATCAATAAATTGGGGTCGTAAAGCCGTGTTGTATTCCTTAAGCGACTTGACGCCTTTTGGCATTAGGCATAACTCATCAATACTTTCCATAAGACATCAACAAATACCTACCAGCTGCAAGTTGCTACTTCATCATTACAGCTCATATACGTCCCCACCGAGGGGCTAAAGCCTACCCTGAATCAGGGCGATTAGGCCTTAGTCGACCACGCGGGCCCAGTGCGGGTTGGTCGACAAGTTGCTACTTCACTTCATAGAAAAGATATCAGTGAACATTCATCATATCAGCTAAAAATCGTCCACTGCTGGACAAAGGCCTCCTCCAAGGATTTCCACGACGACCGGTCCTGCGCTTGCCCGCATCCATCGGCTTTCCGCGATCATTACCAGGTCGTCGGTCCACCGCGTGGGAGGTCTGCCTACGCTACGTTTTCCAGTGCGCAGTCGCCACTCGAGAACTTTACTGACCCAACGGCCATCTATTCTACGAGCTATGTGCCCTGCCCACTGCCACTTCAGTTTAGTGATTCTGTGAGCTATGTCAGTTACTATGAACATTCATTCCCCGGAAAAACTGCTACCGCTGTTTTTCTATATGACTGACTAACTAGATTTAATGTTCTCCAATATTGATAAATAAATGAAGATTTTAATTTGTTGCTTTCAAGACATCAACGAGCAATGAAAGTTATAAGATAAAACTCTGTTATTCAGCGAACTCATCGAGCCCAAATCCATGGACCCCAAACTACATTAATGTCGTTAAGGAATTCCTATACAGCTCCATGCAGTCTTAAGATTATTTTCTATTTATGTTGCTATTAAGTTATAGACGTTCGTTCCAGGAAACATACGGTAGTGTGCATTTATTGTCTCTCCTTTTTTAACCACAATTTCATTGCTACGTTTGTTTCATTTCATTCAGGCCAAAGGCCAGTTAACTCTTAAAGTAATTACGTAAATCAATTTAACAACATTTAGAAAATTAAATTGTCAGTTAATCTTGGATTCTTACATATTTTCAACTGATTTTTTGAAACCTTAGTAAAAAAGTTTTTCACTGTTCCTCTGTTTTGTTTGATTTTTTTAAATCCACACACAGCCTACATCTCACACAGGCACTTGATTAACAAGGTCCCCAGTGCACAGTGTTTCGGCATAGAAAAGTAGGAAAAAAAATCATCGGCCCACTGGCTGGGGAGTGATCGGGGCGATGATTGATCGTCGAGCTAATTGGATGATGGATGGGACACTTGGCTCTTGCCGCGGAAATAATGGTTGCGAGTGTAGTTGATCTTGAAGATAGGGAAGATATGCAATGGCATAGGGTATTGGTTTAATAGTGGAGTTTGTAAATTATTACACATGTCATAACATAAGATTTTAAGTAATAAATCAATTTCAAGATTACTTATAATATTTTTGTAAAGTACGTTCGGAAAATTAGCTGCACTACACCTGAACGGATTTCTGGAAATACATCACATATAATAAGAAAATTAAATTAATTAGGTATTTTTTAATTTATAATTTATCATGATTTTTTATCAATTTCAATGCTAGACGAAGTATCTTTAGACTCGTCGCCTACATTAATAATTAAAGACTGAACAAGATTCCCGCAACCTCGCACGAGTCTAAAGTCGGCAATGGCGCCGCGATTGAACTCAGAGCGGCTCCTTTGACGCGAGCCGGCAGTGAGGAGTGCCATTTGTCAACGGTGTCCTTAATTAAGCGAACAAACTTAGTAATAGCTAGGCAAGGTTGTATTTGTTTTATAAGAACATTGTAATATTGTTTCTAATTTAAATTTTACGAACAAAAAATGTGTTGGTAAATTAAATCTTTGTTTTACTTAATTACGGCATCAATAAACAAAAATCTCACCAAACCTTATTCTGTTCATAATTCTGTTACAAAGTGTTGTTAATAAAATAGCTTATAAACACAAGCATACTCTTCAATATCCGAACACCACAGTATCCACATCGCTCGCTTCTGTACTTACCCAAAATTTAGATAAATTCGTTCGCAAATTAAACATCAAACCGACAAGCTCACGCACATCAGCTCACAGACATCACGCATCAGGCTGGCAATACTTCGCATTTGTAATTAAATTCCACATTAGCCGCACAAAGCAGGAGATGGCGGCGGAACCTAATTTTCATAGCTGATTAGAGTTACCCCACACGGGATCACGTGATTACGCCACGCCCTTATTCGAGGAAGGCCTACAGAGATATCCAAGCTTTTCCAATAATGATGGAAATTAGCCATGCAAAAGAAATTTTCTTAAATAAAGTTTTTTTGAAGTAAAACTTCTTTACGCACGCTTGACTTGGGGAGTAAGCTGGTGGATGCGTGACGAGAGCGTTACGGAAGTGTGTTCGGGCGAGGCGAAGGGATATATAAATTAGTGAAGATAGAAAGAGAGATACTAATTATTTTTGTTTACCAACAAAATCGGTTGCCAAGGCAACAATAACGGTTGTCAAAACAAACATATAAGATAAAAAAAAATCGAGCGAGACCTACAGTACTCGCATATGATGTGTAACATGTGACAAAATACTTTATAAAAGGACGGCAAAGATACGGCAGACTAGGCTGTATGGTCATAGATACCTTTGCCTTTTCCGCGCTTTTAAAGTCTGAAAAAAGGACGGCAAAGATACGGCAGACTAGGCTGTATGGTCATAGATACCTTTGCCTTTTCCGCGCTTTTAAAGCCTGAAAAAAGGACGGCAAAGATACGGCAGACTAGGCTGTATGGTCATAGATACCTTTGCCTTTTCCGCGCTGTTAAAGCCTGAAAAAAGGACGGCAAAGATACGGCAGACTAGGCTGTATGGTCATAGATACCTTTGCCTTTTCCGCGCTTTTAAAGCCTGAAAAAACGCGACTTCCTGTTACAATGGGACACATTTCCGTCCCATTTCACGAAATCACTCCCACAAATTGCAGGAAAGTGAGAGCAAAGATGTTACACATCAAAAAGATTTATTCATTTTCAGAGGATAATAAAACTATTTTAATAAAGTGTCTATACCTCCATATGACAAAAATATTTGATTGTTTTCTGAAGACTAAGTATTTACTTTCATACATATAGATGGAGCTAAAAAAGTTTTACTTCAGTCATGTAAGTCGTGTGGGATAAAGTGCACTCGTATTTTTTTATGTCCATTTAAGGCTAATGTGGATACCGGACAACATTGGCAAAGTTTAATAGATTACGGGAGACCAAAAACAAGATTATTTTGGTCACTTAACGGTCCCCAGGAGGCTCGAGTTTCCATACAAACGTAGTTCCGCTTTAATACACAAACTGCATGTTCAATTAAATCCAAA
The DNA here is from genome assembly GCA_947284805.1 of Coleophora flavipennella. NCBI lineage: Eukaryota > Metazoa > Arthropoda > Insecta > Lepidoptera > Coleophoridae > Coleophora > Coleophora flavipennella. Next base: position 5,737,330 of record OX369285.1, on the reverse strand, counting down.
CTTTGCAAATATATTGATATCTATGTTTATAATTTGTTTTCGATGTTCGAATATAAAACGAAAAAAAAAGAGCAGTTTTAAACTTTCAGTACAAAACTAATTTACGCCCACGTTTAGTTATGTTTAAATTTACTAAGATTAAAACTAATTACAAACATCGATATGTGTCTACTCAACATATTTAAAGTTTGAATTCAATACGGCATATAGTTTTTTATTAAAGTGAAACTACGTTTGTATGGAAACTCGAGCCTCCTGGGGACCCCAAAAGCACCTTCAGTTTATTGGCGTTCCTAAGGCATATTTTCTTCAGTACTGTGTTTCATTAGAAACCTGTTTTAAAATATTTGTTTAACCTTAAAAATTGACCAAGTTCGAGTTGGACTCCCGCACTGAGGGTTCTGTACAACCACACCTCTTCACAAAAGTACAACAATAATACTTATTTATTTCAAACAAAAGACATCGATGCTAGCGACAGAAAAAAATATTTTTTGTTCAGTTCGAACTCTTTAGTGCAAGTACGACTCACTTTTGACCGGTTTTAATTGCTTATTGTTTTATTTTCGGATAAATACTATTATTACACCAAGGATTACGCTTGTATGTATTACTGGTTTAACGATAGAGCAAAAACAAAAACCTTTAAAAAACTTTTCTTGAATTTCTTTTATTTCTATTATTTGTTAGTAAATAAAAGACGCAGCGCAGGACCGGTCGTCGTGGAAATCCTTGGGGGAGGCCTCTGTCCAGCAGTGGACGATTTGTGGCTGATATGATGACGATGATGATGTTAGTAAATAGGTAAATGGTTTTTCACATAGTCTGTGAAAATTTTAGCCAAATACCTGTTACAGTTCTAAAGATACAGCCTTTTAAAAGTCGAACAGACAGACAGACGGCGTATAAGGGGTCTAAATGGTACACACTGTTTATGGCTATTTCCTCTCTTCACTCGGTTTTTGCTACAAATGCAATTCACTAATTTATATCATATTTTTTTACCCTCCTGTCTTCAGAAGGAGGGTTATGTTTTTCGAGTGTATTGTATGTATGTAGATTTCTATGTTCCCTGCTAGAGCCTGAACGGCTTGAAGGATTTTAACGTATGAGGTATCGTTAGATTCGTCTTGATCCTGTGAGTGACAAAGGATACATTTTTACCCGATTGGCCAAAAAGAGGGATTAAGTTTTTACGCAGTCGGGTATTTTTTTTATTTTTAATAAATTGCTAAAATTATTACAGCACGGCCTCGATAATCCGAACCCAAGCTAATCCGAACGCCTCTATAATCCGAACGATCCCCTGTCCACGCGCATTTGCCGTTTCTCAGTAACTCGCTATGCCACACTGGTATTTTAGTGCCGAATTAAACTTTTTAGACGCTACACGTATCTTACTTGACCGCTCCGCGCGCCATTCAACCATTTTGTTGTGCATTATGTCGCTAAATACTAGCCGTCAATGTACTATATTAGAATTCTTCAAAAAAGTATCAACAGTAATAAATTTCATCATTCCTTAATTGTATCTTATAACAGTTTCTAATGATTAAAACATAGTTTCGATAATAAACAATTAGGTTTTATTGCTAAAATACCTTATAAAATGTCTACATAATATAATCCGAACGCTGCGTACATCCGAACAGGGTATGAATTTTGGGCGTTCGGATTATTGAGGCCCTACTGTACTATAAGTATCTGCCTATGTTAAAATCTTAACCTAAACAATAGGTACTAAACACATTGGGGTACACAACAAATTTTACACTCGTCGAAGAACATCAGAATAGGACCCTGTTAGACCCCGTCGCTGCTACCGCTACCCCTATCAACTGTCGGGCGCACGCCACGTCACCGCTGACGTCATATTTGACGTATTCCAGCTCAAAAGACAAACACGAAAAATTCCACCGACTCGAATGTTTATTTACAGTAATTGCTTCGAGGATTAATTTTGGTTTGTTTGTTTATGAAATATTGCTGGTTATCTCAATTAGTACTGTCACGTACATAGAAATCGGAATAACAGGTACAATTTTCACGAAAATAACTATACAGGGTGTAACATAAAGGTGAGATGATTATTTATTAAGATTAAGCTGTTTTTGGCTACAATAATTAATTATTTATTTAATTTGTTTATTACTAGTTGATTCTTGCGGCTCGGCCCGCGTGGACATCGTTTCTATGACTGTTTCGAGGGTGTGCAGTGGAAAAAGTAGCCTTTATGTTAATCCAGATCCTGATCTGTCTACCTACCAAATTTCATCCAGATACGTTTATTAGTTTTTGCGTTTAAGAGAAACGAACATCCATACAACGTCCATACATACAAACTTTCACATTTATAATATTAGTAGGATTTAAGATGGGCTTTTACTCATCAAACTGAACAACCTTTGTTCTACAACTTTGTTGAAGTCGCGATTTTTTAATATATTTTGCATACAAATGTGTCACTTAATTAGACGGTTTTGTATATGAAGGAAGTCATGAAAAAAATTGCGAATTGATCATAGGTTTCTTAGAGAAAGTTATCCAATTTGACGAGTGGAAGCCCACCTTTAACTATCGTCTTACCTTTATGTTACTCACTGTATAAAATACTATGTGAAATACATTAATAAGTAGTGTGATATTATTTTTAGGACTGCTTAATTTTTATACAGTATCTATTTTTATATTTCCCACTCAATAAAAGTTAATCTAACATACAAATACATTTATTTGGATTAATACTAACAGCTTCCTGAAGAAATAATTAGATTTGTTTTAATCCTCACTAATATTATAAATGTGAAAATGTGTTTGTTTGTTTATTTTTTTTTGTTTGTTACCTTTTGACGCTTCTACACCTTAACCAATGGATTGCTATGATTTTTTGCACAGTGATGTCTGAGGGGGTGTGAAATGACATAATTTACTAATCATCATATCCTGACATGGTTTCCGAGGGATCTGGGGAAAACTCATTTCCGCGCTCGCGCACATCAGCGTCGCAACGGAGCTACGGACTGAAGCAGTTTTTTGTATAGAATAGGTTGAGGGGGTGGGTAGTGAAATAGACTTCTAATCAGAATAGCCCGATAGCGTTCCTGAGGTATCTGAGGAAAACTCATGTCCGCGCTCGCGCACCACTCACCTTGAAAGGCATTCATGAAAACGATGTCCACGCGGACGAAGCCGCGGAAAAAAGGCTAGTATAACATATTTTTAAAAACAAATACTTTCTGCTCATAGAAATATTTTTTTTACATAAACTACATACACGTAATGTGTTAATTAATATCCCATTTTCCATTACCAGTCAATCTTTCTTCATTAACTCTAGACCCGATTTACCAAAAACGTGCACTCATTTACCCCAAAAATTTAAGCTCGAACCACAAAAACACTCCACCTCAAGCCTGGAAGCACGCACCTCGCTCCACCGCACGGAGCTCGACGTATACCTACCCAGGATAAGAGTCGGTGCATATAAAATCTGTCTAGAAAGTTTTCTGTCGCTCGCTGCGATCGATATCGCTGCACCGCCCGGGTATTACAGGCCAGGGTAGTACCGAGGTAACGCTAGTTTACAGGTTAATTTGGGTTATTATGTCATTTGACTGTGGCAGTTCTGGAAAAGTGTACGTTCTTAAGTTAAAAGGTATAGTATAACAACGAAACTGCTAGCCAATTTTAATAAACTTGATGGTTCTTTTTGGTACTGGGACTTTAATTAAGTTTAACTAGCTTTTGCCCGCGGCTTCGCTCGCGAAGGCCTCGCTTTAATGACTGTTTTTGAGAGTGAGTGGTGTACGAGCGGCAATCGGTTTCCTCAGGAACTGTTTCGGACTATGCTATTTTCACGGGATGTCCTTCCCCATGATACAGGCTACCTGTGGGCCAAATTTCGTCAAGATTAGTTGAGGTGTTCAAACGTGAAGAGGTAACAAACAAACAAAAGTATTCATAATATTGTAGTGTTTAATGAACGCTGACATTTTAAGAAATAGAGGGCGTGCTTAAGTCAATATGACAGGAAAAGAAACTAAAAGAGTGAAAATTTGCTTTCGTTGTCCATCCATATATATGCTAGTTAGACTTATAATTTCTTCAAAAAAAAATCTAAAAAATATAATTATATATAACCCTTAATTCCTGTTTCTGCCAATCTCAGCGCTGCTAGCATTATGGTAATTGTATGACCGTGCCACTACTATCCTACTATAATAATATAAATGTGAGAGTTTGTATGTATGGATGTTTGTTACTCTTTTACGCTTCAACCAGTGGACGGATCGGGATGAAACTTGGCACACATATACTTTAGGTCCTGGAATAGAACATAGGCTACTTTTTACCCCTGGTAAACAAAATTATTCCCTCGGGAAAATCGAAAACAACGCGGGCATAACCGCGGGCGGACGGCTAATTCGTATTAAATGGGGAATGCCAGCTTTTTGCTGCTGCGCGCAATTGCGTTGGACAATAGCGCCTGCCTTGCACAGTTTTCTGAATCTCGTAGGTTCTGTCCTAATTTCACTATCACAATTAAGTACTTACTGTTATAGTAATAGTAAAGTTATAGTTAGGATCAGGCTGGTTTCCGCAACCAGGCGACCGATACTTCCATTTTACGTAGGTTAGTCGGCGTTACTGCCGGCTAATATCCAATTACAGCAAATGTTACTTCTTGCGTAGCTAAGATCTTTTTGTTACAATTGGTAAGCCCTTGACATCATATCACACACCTGAGTGACTATGATGCTGAAGATAGAAGCAGGTTTACCAAGATTTCCCAACGCAATGGGGAACTGGCTATCTTATCTTTAAGCCGGAAAACATCAATGTTGTTAGCATTGAGGTTTGGCGGCATGACTTAGTTAGGATAGTGGTAGTTAGTCAGGGGGGCTAAAAAAATGCCCTTCCACTAACCAAACCGAGTCTTACAAAGTTAGAATACTTCGCCAGGAATCGAAGCTGCGACCTTCTGATATGAAGCTAAGGCCTTAACCATAACGCCATGGAGGTGGTTAAATAATTTCGTGTCTCAGGAGATTCCTGGATAGGACAGGATTAGTTTCCGGTTACGTCAACCTCGCCGGGCTGGTAAAAATTGGATACCTACTGAAAACATACTAAAAAGCATTTTCCTCGACTTTATATATGTCGCAGGATGATTTAATAAATCCGTCGTTTCGCGAAAATCCTAGGAATATTGCACACTATGGAGTAGAAAACTCCGAATAAAACGAAGTTGGACGGAGCCCCGCTTCGTTAAATAGGTTAGGTTAGGTTAGCATGTCTTTTTCTACCGTAAAAAGGAGCCCCGCATAGCGGGGCTCCGTTCGATTTGGTTTTATTCGGAGTTTTCTCTATGTCTAATTATCCGCGTTTTCGCAAAACCCCTAGAATTTTCGCGAAGATTCGATTTATCAAATCATCCTGCGACATATACAATACCACTTTTTCTAGCGCCTATCTTTTTACAAGTCCTGTAGTTACTAATAGGCTTTTAAGTATAATAATTGCACAGTAATATTGAAAGCTTTTATTTAACTCGCAATTTTTGTATGTATGTATGTTAGTTTGTAAACCTCAAATCTTGCAAACGATTTTAGAGCGACTTCCTGGGGTCTAATTGAGCCGAAATGTGGTATTTCCGGTGCAAATGGATCCTCTTGGTATTTTGAAGTTGGCTTTGGAGGTAGAATCAAGGTCCAAGGATCATCTCTTATTTTTATTCCTAGAGAATACTGTACTCAACTTTTTTTTAAAGTTTGGTAACGTGTGTTTGTATACAAATTTGACATCATGAGCATTTGGCGTTTGAATATAAAAACTCTTTTCAAACAAAAGCTTGTATAATGCGTGCCACTAAAGATGAGACTTGACACACCACGTAAAATACTAAAAAGACAAAGTAGGAAGTATACGAAATAGTTAATCATAATATATAGTTATCCATAATCCTTTGTTTCTATTGACATATAGGTGTTCACGTCATAAACCATCTTCCTACTTTAACTTTTTAATGTTTTACGTGGTGTGTCAAGTCTCATCTTTAGTGGCACGCACTATACCTTAAAGCTTTACTTATTTTTGTTTGTTGTGAAATTTACATATTATTAATTGTGCTACACGATAAGAGAGAGAGAGAGAGAGACTTAGTACTTTCCTAATTTATTTATTCTATCTAATTATCTACAAAATTTCAAGTACATAAAATACTTTCCTCATTTTATGGAGCCTGTATTCTCGTTGACGTATGTGCGGAACATCCAGTGGCACTGGTGTGAGGCGTATGGTTTTGCCCGTCGCACTGTTGTAACCGCAACTCCAGAGTTCCTCCGTTTCCACCACTGCAGTGGTTGGGCGCGCGCGCCGCCTATTTTAGTGTGTTTTTATTTTTAGTGCCGTTGTGGATGCTTGTGGTGCAAACGGTTTGGAGATAGAAGTTTAGTTATTTTTGAAAAAGCTTAAAAGTTTTTATTTGAAAGGAGTTTTTATGCTCATATAGCTAAATTTGTGGCCAAATGCTCAAATAATTATTATTGCACGGTTCCAAATTTTAAAAAGGTGAGCACAGAAAAGTCTAGCTGTTGAATGGTCACACTTGTAAAAAAATGTTTTATCATTAATTGTATTTTTTTTTCGACATCGAACATATTCTTACGAGCATTTTATTCATTTTATTACTGTGTGTATTCATTTAAGATTTAGATACCAACTGTAAATGGTTTATTTGTAAGAAAAGACTTCACGATTATTTCACATAGTTCAGCAATTTCCATACAACTATTTGAAAATAAAACTATGCTACGATTCTATTGAAAATAAAATAAAACGATTCTTGGACCTTGAGTCCACCTCCAAATTTCATCATCAGATCTACTTTAAAATACCAAAAGGATGTATTGTTACCGAAAATACTTCTTTACACTAAATTTCAGCTCAATTGGTCCCGTGGAAGTCGCTCCTAAACCGATCACATAATTTGAACCTATCTAAACAAACTAACATACATATATACATACAAACATTACAAGTTAAATAAAATCTTTTAAAGTTTGCGAAGAAACTCGAAGGTTGTGTGTGAAGTCGACCAACCCGCACTGGGCCCGCGTGGTCGACTAAGGCCTAATCGCCCTGATTCAGGGTAGGCTCGAGCCCCTCGGTGGGGACGTATATGAGCTGTAATGATGATGATGAAAGTTTGATTGCACAAGGGATACCATTTTTAATTTAGGAAGGTTATTATTAAAACTTGTGTTTTAAGCGATAATTCGACCAACTCGCACTGGGCCAGCGTGGTCGACTAAGGCCTAATCGCCCTGATTCAGGGTAGGCTCGAGCCCCTCGGTGGGGACGTATATGAGCTGTTATAATAAAAAAGCGATAATTCCAGTTTACCTCGAACTAAAAACACAAATTATTTTTGATTAGAATATGTGGAATACAAAGCTAACAATGTATATTGCAATCTCATAGTATCTCAAGTATTTATCTAGTAGCATATTTCCTCGACTTTGCCCGTATTTTTAGGGTAGACACGGGTTGGAGGTGCACGAGCCGTAAATGAGTTTTTTCAGATCCTCGGGAACTATGAATTTCTCCGGGATAAAAAGTAGATCAGCAGTATTCCGTATTTTTCTCTGCTGTGTGCCAAATTTCATCAAGATCGATGTAGCCGTTTTGCCATGATTCTCAAGCAAACATTCAAACATGCAAGGGTTTTGATTTCTAAAAAATGTTTACTACATTCATTTGTTACTTTTCCTTTAATGCTTTCAAGATGCTTTTTTTTAAGATCAAACGTGACTTAAACATATTTTTTTTACTCGTAATTCTATTGATCTACCCAAACCCGAGTAGCTTCTACATAATTCGATCAAAGCGAACATTTACGAATGGTATTCTCAATCCAATATACCATTTCTTCGTTGTTACTTAGTCTACCTTGTGCTGGTTAATTTCATTAATTTCCCCCGAACACGCACTGAGACTGAGACCTGCGGGAGCTGGGGACCCCTAGGCCTCCGATAGGGATTTGGTCCCATTATGTATTAGCAAAACTTGGATATATCGCATGCGAGTGAGCTTGCACTTAAGATTGATTTAGCTCGACAAAAAAAAAACCCCTAAGATTCATTACTCTTGACTTGAAAAAGTTGAACCTATTTTGGACGCATTATGCATTTTTATGTTATATTTAGTAACAATACATTTTGTTTTTTTTACACGAATGGGCCAAAAGGAGGGTTATGTTTTTCGAGTATATTAAAATAGACTGGTTAAGTTTTTTTTTTTTTATTAAAAATTTGAGTGCGTTTGGCTGCACCTCACCTGATGGTAAGTGCCGATGCAGCCGAGGATTTAACACGCAAGCTCAAATAGTGCCTATTCACTCTCGTCTTGAAGATTCCTAAATTATACGAATCGGGGAATACAGACGCCGGAAGGGATCCACTCCTTGGCCGTTCGCATGATGAAGGAAGAAGCAAAACGCTTCGTGCGAAAAGGTGGAACATTGACGACAAAGGGGTGGAACCGCTCTCCGCGCCTGGTCGTCCGATGATGAAATGGAGAGGGGGGAATGAGGTCGTAAAGTTCCAGGGCCTAGTGACGTGGAGCCTATGAATACACATACCTAATAAGATAAAACATATAATATGGAGTTTTCATTTCTATGTTGACTTTACATACTAGAGTAAGGTGAAAAGTTCTCGGCCTAGCAAAGAAGGAGGTTTGTTACAATTTTTTGACATTGCTACACTTGTCAGGAAAACGATTGTCAGATTTTTATTTCGATCTGTCAAATACTTTTCCTTAAACGGATTTTAAGATACACGTGTCGTTGTTTTTTCTTGCAATGATTCAATTAGAATATCGTACCATCATTAAGTTCTTTTTGGACGGGTTATCGGCAACAGAAATTGATCCAAAGTTGGAAAAATTTACAGAGAGTCTGCGCCTTCGTTTTCAACCATCAAAAAATGGGCGGCTGAATTTGAAAGTCGTCGGCGTACTCGTACACCCCTTGAAGATGATCCTCGTGAGACACGACCAAAAACTACGACGACAGACGAAAACATCGAAAAGGTGCAGAATATGGTATTGGACGATCGGCGATTGAAAGTGTATGAGATAGCTGAGACCGTAGGCATATCAGAAAAAAAAGTATGGAACATATAACATGAGAATACTAAAGCATTTAATATATAATACACACCGGAAACAAAACAGCAGCCCAAGCAGTGGGTAGAAGCTGGTAGCCCACCACCAAAAAAGTCATGGCCAGTGTTTTCTGGTATGCAAAAGGCATTCCTCTTATCAAATACCTTAAAAAGGTATACTATGAAAGTCTTCTGAACCAACTAGATGAAAATATTCGTGAGAAGAGGCCAGGACTGCGAAACACAAAAATCATGTTTCATCAGGATAATGCACCTGTCCACAAATATGCTTTGGCAATGGGAAAACTAAGGGATTTGAAGTATGGCTCGCTGGAACATCCACCCTATTCACCAGATTTGGCTCCATCAGACTTTTATCTATGTATTTCCAAATTTAAAAAAGTTTGTGGCTGGGAAACGTTATGGATCAATTGAAGAGGCTATAGCAGCCGTCCAAGGCTATTTCGCAGACCTTCCAGAATCACACTTCAAGGATGCGATTTATTTATTGGAAATACGCTGGACTAAAAGGATTAAACTACAGGGGGACTACGTAAAAAAATATATGTATTTTTAAACTAAGAATAAATGGTTTTTACTGCCAGGCTGAGAACTTTTCACCTTGCCCTCGTCACACCCTAGACACTTCATACAACGGGCCAGATACGACATTTCAAAAAAGGCATGACGGAACAAATAAAATGGCGGCGACCAAAACTGTAACCAATCTGTATCAATCTGGGTGACAACGGGGGTGAGGTCGCAATCAAGAGAGTGGCAGGGAGTATCCATACTATATGTTAGTACTTATATATACTTTGCCCTTGTAGATAAATTATTTGTAGTTGTATTTGTTATTATTGCCTGTTCTACCCAAGGCCGCTACTGCAACAATCGTACAATTAGGCGTAAACCCGTTGAGCGGCCGTCACGTACGGTGCCCGCGCGAGGGTCCACGGCACCACACGCTCGGTCGTCACGCTCGCCTCGTCGCCCCCCCTCGTCACCAGCCCCGATCCTCCACGTCACTAATTATTTGTTGTAAAGTCGATTCGCTTAGAGAGTGTCAATAGTTTAAACAAAATGCAAGAATTAAATCACAGATGACAGATACAAATCAAGTAATACACATGTGTCAGCATTTTTTGACGTCACGGCGGCGTTCTTTGATACGAGGCGGCACGTGCTGTGTCGGTGTTAACAAAGGGCGAGCGACACTATCTAAGAGAACGGGCTTTAATAGCGCCCGCTAGATGTCTTGCTGTTGACAACTCCGATTTATTGAACTGTTTGCTTCCATCCACAATTAGTCTGGATATGAGTTAGTCAGATCTGATGCCAATACCTGCCGTGCTCGTAAAGGAATAGTTCTGGCACAGCTTCCATAACAACTTACAAAATCCAATCCAAAGTATGTTGAGCTACTTTTATCTATTTTTATCAAAACGGTTACATTAAAAACCTCATCTTATCATCATATCAGCTCATATACGTCCCCAGCTACGGGCCCGACCCTACCCTGAATTAGGGCGATCTGGCCTTAGTCGACCACGCGGCCCTAGTGCAGGTTAGTCAACTTCACGCACAACCTTCGAGTTTCTTCGCTGGCGTGTCCAGGTTTCCTCACGATGTTTGCCTTCGCCGTAAGAGAGTCGGATAAACGTTACTTAAAAACATTTGTCACCTAACCAATTTAATTAAAAATCAAAAACCTGAGTATATAAAAATTTCACTCCTCTTTTTTTGTATCGTATGTCACTCACGGGATCAAGACGAATCTAAAGACATCTCGCACTCCAAAATCCATCAAACCGTTCATAAACATAAACATACACATAAACATATACACCCGACAAACATTACCCTCGTTTTTGGTCAGTCAGCTATAAATTTGGACTCAGATAGATTTTCTATACATATACAGGTGTACGTTTATCCGACGCTCTTACGGTGAGGGAAAACATCGTGAGGAAACCTGCACACGCCTGCGGAGAAACTAGCAGGTTGTGTGTGAAGTCGACCAACCCGCACTGGGCCCGCGTGGTCGACTATGGCCCGATCGCCCTCATTCAGGGTAGGCTCGAACCCCTCGGTGGGGACGTATATGAGCTGATATGATGATGATGATACAGGTGTAAAAAAATGGTGTAGGACCCGTTAATTGAGGGTTCTGCTCATCATACTGAACAATTTTCCCAAAGAAACCCATACTCAATTCTCAAAAAAAATTGGAACCTCCATACAAAAATGCATAAAATTGTTCGATCAGCTTATCAATATTGTATGGTTTTTTTTTGCGATTCCAGCAAAGTCATAGAAAAATTGTTTTTCAGTATGATGAGTATAAGCCCCAACGGGACTTATCCTAATTTTGTTAGACCCGGTATGGATACGATCATGCGATCAACCGCAAGCAAGTGGTATTGTGCTTCTAACTATACCGAAAACATCAAAATAGCAAAACGTATTTAAAAAAACAGTTCAAGGTAAAAATGTTACCACTGACTAAAAAATTTCAGCTCAAATTTAACTTGAAATGTTTGATGCATGCATGTATGCACGATTACAGACACCAGGACAGGTGAAACTAAATAAAAGTCCCTAAAAAATAGACAAAGTAAGCGAGTGTTAAATTATGTTTCACAAAATAAATACGTACTTTACAAGTACTTTATAAAGCACTTAGATGATATCTAGGGTCTGATGATAGAGCCAAAAGGGAAGCCTTGGAAGAAGGCTAAGTGCTTTTACCTAAAAGGTTTTAAGTTTTTTTTTACTTGTTCTTTTGTACCTTAATCATAAGCATCACCCAACGCATACACCTATCTAACTCTCTAAGTTGCCGGGTAATTGACAGTGTTCAGTTTGTCAATAAAAACAATTTAGAGATTTTATACAGTGTAAAGTAATTTCGTAATTTCATCATCATAATATTAACCGACTGACGTCCACTGATGGAAAAAGCGCCCCCTCCCCCCCCCCCCCCTCCCCCCCCCCGACGATTGAAAAATAACCAGAGATTAAAAAAGAAAAATATTCCTATCAATCTAATAAAAAGGAATTTTTTTTCATTACTAAAATAATTGAAATATAGCTTTTTTTCAAAGTGTCTGTTATGTTAAATTTGCTTGACGAAGCAAAACATTAATTTTCAATAGACCAGCTCCGAGCTCAAACGTCGCTTTCATTACTCGTACTTACTTCCAATTCTACCGACTAGGTTCTTTTCAACGAAACTAAACTGTTTTCAGCGCGCTTCTGTTTTCGTTCCGCAATTAAACTGCTGTTAAACTTCTTGCAGCGTGTTTGCTGAGCACCTGAGCGGGTCCGAAGTTGTGCGGCGGCGCTCCTGTTTGCCTCCTAATTATCCCGCGGCCCACTGCAGCAGCCCCGAAACGCTGACCTGGACCCAATGGTCAAACGCAGCTAAAAGCCTTTCACGGCTCCATTCAAATACGGCTTCCGATCCCGATCCGTAACCATAGTGACCGCCTACTCTGCCACTCCACGCTATTATTTCATTGTATCAACATTCATATCGACGCCACGTGTAACGACGGCTCGATTAAACGAGGGGCCCGAAGCCAGATTTGTCAAGTCTCCTTTTAAATTATCCGCCGGACCAGCCGCCCGCCACTGCTGGCCGCTTCTCACTTCACGCGACGTTTAAAATCAAAAGCGCAAAAGGGTTACGTAATCCGGACCTTTTTCGGTGCTACTTGTGTTTGTGTGCATGTCTCATCTTTTGTCACGTATTCTTAATTAAAGGCTGAGCGCTGCCAGGCTGCCGGCTACCCCACTCGTCACATTTTCATATATTGATTGTGAGAGGGGCTTCGCTTACATGCCGCATTTGGCATTGCGCCGATAAATTCGAATCGACGATTGATGGTTTTTAATTTTTTTGTCAATACTCAAACAGTGAGTTTAAAATAGATCTAACGTCCCCTCTGTTTGCAAATCGAAAGCCGGGCTTAATAAACCGGCGCTTAACCTCTCCAACAAAGCCGATACAAAGTGAGTGACATCCCGTCTCGTAAAGATATCTCGCGAAAAAATCTGGCAGCGGCGACGTGTCAAAGACACCGCGACGAACCCCTCGCCTCTTTGTTGCCTCTCGAAATATTTTTTAAAGCTTAACTCCTTAGCGAATTGAGAGATTAAGTCCTTTTTAAAAAGGCAACCGGTCCCCAGGGTCGGCCGTGATCATTCCTTCAGATCTCATTTCCGAGGATGCTCTATTTGATTGTTATTTTTGTTACTTTTTCCTATTCTGTCGGGTGTCGGCGGGATTGAAGTGACAGTCAACGATTTGCACTCAAGCGCGATAAGTGTTTTCCGCCGTTTTTTATAAGCAGCTTTGTTAGTGTTTCGTTGTTTTTGTCAGTTGTTTTTCTGTGTTCAATTATAAATTGGTTGCGACGACGTAAGTTTGTTCAATTATTTTGCGTCGCTAGGCTGAGCTAACCCTCTCGTGTTTCGGTAGACAGGCTTTTATCGAAGGACTACTCATCTGTCCATACAACCATCACTTTCGACAGGTTAATACGATATCGTAACTGCAAAATTAGCCTTCTGACGCCTGACCAATTTCCGCTATAACTTTTCAGACTGTTACATTGGTTAGGTGCATTTTCTGTTTCTACGAGTGGTATTTAATCATAATTGTACACAGTAAATTATAGGTAGTGCAGTAACCTATCTTTTAATATAGTTTTATCGCACGGGACACCATCCAACCTCTACTGGACATCGGCATAACGCCACAAGAAAATATGCAAATCATTGTAAGGCAGTAGGTAAGCGCTCCTAAGCCGTGTAATTATTCACATCGGATTTGCAAATCGCGCCCGGAGCGTTCCGTTTCCGCACGCGCGTATTAAACTGACCCTTAGCGCGAATTCAAATCAAAACACATGTGCTGAGGGCCGGCTTAGGCGGACGCTGATTTTGAGATGAGGGCTTCCCCTTTTTGCGGGTCCCTGCGTCGATTCCTTGCGGGGATGATCGATACCCGCCCCCGCCGCCGGCCGCGACCCCCTTCCCTCGCTCTTAATTAGGACTCAGAATCTGCGGCGGACACACACACGCGCATGCCGCCGTAATGTTAATCAACTTTCATTATGCACTAAGGAATTATATGGGTACGCCTGAGGAGTGATTATCCGAGTTGAGGCCGCGTCCCCGACCAAGAAATCATACTTTATTATGATCATTCCGCATTCGGCGCGGCTTTACAGGCACCGCGCGGCCCGAGCCCGCATTAGAATTTACGGCGCATATATCACCCGAGCGCGTTATTGTCTACAAAGTAAGCGCAGATAATTAGCTTTTGTTGCTAGTTTCGCGCTTTGTGCCTGTGCTTTTTGGAGAGACCTCGTCTTGTAAATAAGGCGGTTGTGAGATGTCTTGAGGATTGTAGGCGCTAAAAGTAAAATTCACTTCGGAGTTGTTGTTTTTCGAACAGAAAACTACTACTTCGAATCTAAACTCATCGATGCCAAACCTCTACTTTCACAGTTTTCTGTAAACACTAACTACGAGTGATGCTGTAAAGAAATGCATAACACAGTTAAAATTCCAATGTAAAATTTATTTGAGGAACCACTGTTGAAAAATAATGTAGTTTCTTGCATGTAAAATGACATTAAAAGTATTAAAATGGTGCAATAAAAAATATAAACCTGTTGAGTGTACCCAAAAAAACAGTAAAAATAGATAAAATTGTGGAAAAATACACAAAATTATGTACTTTCCAATAACTTTAGTTACTTTTTATGTAATCTATATAGGAAAAGGTGACTGACTGGTATATCAACGCACATCTGAAACCACTGAACGGATTTCGCTGAAATTTGAAATACAGACAGTTATGAAGACGTAGGCAACCGCTTAGTAAGTATTTCGGGAAATTCCCACGGGAACACCAAAAAACGGTATATGAGCGGGCGAGGCCGTGGACACCCACTATAGTTTTACATAAAACATGTAATTTTAAATACAAAAAAATATATATAATTAATATTTTTTTAACAGTCTAAAAGCACACCTATACTTGGTATATATTTTACCGTACAACTACATATATTGGAGGTACACAGAGTGTAAGTCCTTGTTTATAACGCGTGAGATTAGTTCGAGTAGTGGACCCGCAACATCCCTTGCCATTTATATGGAGATTAATTTTGCTTATAACACCATGTACTCAAGGTACAGTCGCCGACCGAGACGTCATCATTTCATTTACATAAACCTTTGCTTTGAAGACTTTCATATGTACAGTTAATGCCCAAAATCTACTCGTACAAGGTCACTTATTGTAGAGTACTTGACTGTATTTAAAATTGAATTTATCCCTAAATAAAGCAGGGTGACTTTTTATTGGCTTAAAAGAGGCAAATAGTAGATTTTGGTCATGAAACTGTATAGCTTTTCCCAAGTAACCTATACAATCATCTTAGGACAAAAAATACTTCTCATAATTTTCACATACAAATTACGAATAATTATTGATCAGATTTACCAATTTTGTATGGAAAGTCTTTAACTTTTCTTTCTCTCATTTCATAGGTTTCTTGAAAAAAAAATTGTCAGTTTTAAGAAAAACATCCACCAATTGCGCTTTTTCTGCAAAGAAAAGTCACACCGCATAAATTTGTAATTTTCTGACCATTTCGGCAGTTCTTTTTTCTAAAAATTTTTTTTTTTTGCTTTTACTACTTACACTTCAAAACTAGTCTCATGAATCAAAACAAAAGTATTTTAAGTTACATACAGGATATAAGAACTTTCAAACGCCTTTAGATACGTTGCATAATTTTCATTAAATAATATAAGATATCCCAGTTCCATGGAGGAAAAGTACTTTCAATATTGAAAATTGATTTTTTTACAATAAATATATTTTTTTTGTTTCTAAAATTTAAGTAAGTATATTCATATAATTTTTGAAAAATTCATAAAGGAAAAAAATTTTACGGCGCTCTAAAGACGAATTCATTGAAGAATTGCTTGCCTCAAACCGAAAAAATGTGGAGAAAAACACCTTTTTAAGTTATAGAGTCTAAGTTTTACATTGTGTTTATTTTTTTTATATTTTTGGGTACAATAAAGAGTATTTATCTTTATCTTATCTTATCTCGTATTTTTATAAAGCCAATTGAACGGACCAGTCATAATAAAAGTTTTTTTTTTACCTTGTGCCATATAACAAAGGATGAGCCTGAAATGTAACATTTAATTTTGAACCTTTGAATAAAGTTTTACTTATTTTCAAAAATGAAATCTTTCTTTTTTCGTAACAGTGCATGAGATCATTTTACTAAAACTACGCTGTCTCTTTCTGTCCGTCGGTCCGTTCATCCCTGTATCTGACTTTTAAAAAGCTTATATATTTTGAACCCTGTTAAGTAGCTGGCTGAAATATACCTTACTATGGGGGATTAATTAATTAATAATAACAATAAAAAAGTAAAAAGGTTAGGAATCCCCATACAACAAACGTGTTTTTAAAGTTTTTTTTTTGTTTTTTCTCAGTTGTGAAAATGTTAATACATACATACATGCTGTGATTGTAGTACTAATCCTAAAGAAAAAAAAAACTGGCCAAGTAATAACACGTACTCACGCTAAGGATTCCGAACTGAATGAAAAAGAGCATTTTTCGGTCGCTCGCGTTGAATTCTTGTTTGAAATGAATAGGTATATTTGTTGTACTTGTGTTAAGGTGAACATTGGTACAAAACCCTCGGTGCGCAAGTCGAAATCGGTCTTGGGCGGTATTTTGGGCAAAAATTGTCTATATTCAATTTCCTATTTTTTCACATTTTACATGTTCGTTTCCCATCCAGAATTTTTTATTTTGTTTATGGCGTTTAACTTTTTTATAAAAATAAAACAAAGTTCCCTTACATTCAAATCCTATTTTCAATACTTAAAGTACCTTTCCTTCATAACCATAGCGCTGGGACCTATATAATCGGAACTTCGGGCAATGTATCTAAAAGCGTTTGAACGGATTCCTAGTAGTGGGAGCTTGTATTCAGAGAAAATGGCTACTATTCAGTATTGAGTAATGCCCTTAAGCGTTATTATGGGTATTAAGTAGTTCGTGGTGTCTAGTGACCTTTCGCCTTTTAATAAAATTGCATAAAACAAAATTTATAGATTAATTTAATTTTTTCCTTAAAGTTTGCGGTATACGCGTAGCAATTCAGTTCAATTTAATATATTTATGTGCAATGTTTAGGTGCAAATAACACTCTTTCTGATAGTCATAAAATAAACTATATCATTTGTCAAGAAATCAAGAAGAAGAAGAATCAAGAAATAAACAATAATTAGTTTATAACGTCAAAATTAAATCCTAGATATAAACCAGATTATGTCATTAGAACATGAAAACAATATGACACGAAAAGTTATACTTACAAATCATTGAATGCATTTAATAAGAGTAGGCCAGTTCACACGGACAGCACCCGGTCACGAGTATAACGCGAGAGTCAGCCATCGCTCCCATCAACCATATTAGAGGGAAAGGAACGACCCGGCTCCCGATGCGCCACCATCCGCACGAACATTTAAGCGAGCATGCACCACTCATGTCAATGCTAAGATAAAAATATTTATTAAAAGAATTACTACACTTGTCATGTCTCATCGCTTCTACATCAATTCTTAGGTTAGTCATCATTTTATTACTATTAAACATGATTAGTAGTGTTGATAGAAGCATTCAGACAACATAGCCTAAATGGCGTCGTAGGTTTGTGGTCCGATTCAGGCATAAAATTACACGCAAAGTGACACGACAAGATGTACTAAATTGTGTGTGTGTGTGTGTGTGTGTGTGGGAAAACACAAAATAATAATATTACGAAACGCCACTGATGCCACTTACCTTATCTTTACGAGGATAAACCTCCGATAAATCTTTCAGCTAGGTCACCCTTTAATTAAGGCTCGTAATAAAATTTAATTGATCAAAGCGTGTAGTTTGTCGACTATAGTAATTTATAGTTGCACCTTAACTAAATGGACGCCTTTATTAATTGTTAGCCATCACAGCATCGTGTTATTTTATGAAAAGCTATGATGAAAATTATGAAAAGTTTTTTTCTAGTTCTCCTCGAATTGGACCTCGCGCGCAAAAACCAATCATATTCTTTCATACAAATAAAAAAAACATTACAGTCGGATAAGGAGTTCAAAAGTTATCCACAGGCAAACTTAAAAGTTGGCGTCGGTGGCTCAGCCGGTAACGACTCGGTCCATCTAACCAGAGGTACCGGGTTCAAATCTGGACGGCCAATGTACCAATAAGTTTTTCAAAAACTTACGTACATACTTACCGATTGCTTTAACGGTGAAGGAAAACATCGTGAGGAAACCTGTACACGCCACGAAGAAACTCGAAGGTTGTGTGTGAAGTCGACCAACCCGCACTGGGCCCGTGTGATCGACTAAGGACTAATCGCCCTGATTCAGGGTAGGCTCGAGCCCCTCGGTGGGGACGTATATGAGCTGATATAATAATAAACATAAATGTATACATACAAATGCAAAATCACTCTAACCTTGCTGTGAAACCTTTGCTTGCTTTGCTTGCTCGGTGATGATTTTAAATTAAAAAAAAAATTTAAAATATTTTTTAAACTTACTTTTATTTAAGAAATTGCATATTTAATAGTATATTATGCAACTAGTGAATAAAGGACGGATTTAAAGCGAGGGCCATAGATGAATCACGAGCAAGTGAAGGTTTCTAATGTCTGAATCACGACCGTGGGGAGTGATGCATGATGATTGAATCACGAGCGTAGCAAGTGATTCAAGTATTAGAACCCTGAGCGACGCGAGTGATTCATGGCCCTTGATATAAATCCGTTTTATTCAAGAGTTGCATACTATACTTTATACCATGACTCCGAGAAAAAGAAACATTAAAGCGAAAATAGATTATTAATTAAGAAAAAAGGAATGTTAAATTAATTAAAATGTTCATTAAAAATTGGAATAATTACTAAAATTAAAAGTAATTTTCTTTGTGTCGTACAACTTACAGTATTCAAAACAGCGCCAATTTGCTAATGAAATGACAGCAAAGAACACAAAACAGTTTTTATTCTAATGCTAAACTCCTTTTTGAAAATATCGAACAATCAAATCTCGAGGAATTATTTTGCACAAGGAGTTTGTATGTCAAATATTCTTTGGAAGCTCGAAGTTTGTATCGAGTAATTTTTGCGCAAGGAGGTGGTATAGCTGAGATGTGAGGTCAAATATACATAACTGTCACAATGGAAATCCGTTATTGTTACCAGATTTGTCATGACCTCCTAGTATATAATGTTTGTTTTAGGTGTGTTCTAAATTCAAACACCAAAATAGTGATTAGAAGATTTTTTTTTCAATGTTTTCAGTGAATAAAATAAGCTTTTTAGAGGAGCAATGGTATAAATTTAATTTATTTCAAAGTAATTTCTGTTGAATATTAAAAAAAGCGTCGGTGGCTCAACCGGTAACGACTCGGTCCATCTAACCAGAGGCACCGGGTTCAAATCTGGACGGCCAATGTACCAATGAGTTTTTCAAAAACTTACGTACATACTTACCGATTGCTTTAACGGTGAAGGAAAACATCGTGAGGAAACCTGCACACGCCTGCGAAGAAACTCGAAGGTTGTGTGTGAAGTTGACCAACCCGCACTGGGCCCGCGTGGTCGACTAAGGCCTAATCGCCCTGATTCAGGGTAGGCTCGAGCCCCTCGGTGGGGACGTATATGAGCTGTAATGATGATTAAAAAAAGCTACTTTGACGCCTAGAAGCAACTTGTAAGACTCGGTTTGGTTAGTGGTAGGGCATTTTCTAAGTTCGCCTGGCTAGCTACCACCATCTTATTTAAGTTTTGCCGCCAAACATCAGTGTTAACAACATTGATGTGGTCCGGCTCGAAGATAAGATAGCCAGTTCTCCATTGCGGTGGGGAATCTTAGTAAACCCGCTTCCATCTTCGGCATCATCGTCACTTACCATCAGGTGAGATGATGCCAAGGGCTTACCAATTGTGAATTAAAAAAACAGTCTCATACCATAATTTAGTTAAGATATTGTGATCCCAAATAAAACTCTTAACGTTTTATTAACAACAACCCAACCCTTCTTTATCTTAGAAATAATTAAGAGTAATTAACTCCTACTTAACGCTGTTAACTCAGAATCAATCATACAAAACGTCTAACCGTAACACACACTTGATAAATGAATTTTCTTCGGCGTTTTCTTTACGCACAATTTATTTACCTTATTAACTCTATATGACACATAACCAGAATAGCTGGACCCATAAGACTTCTCAAGCTTTTACAATTGGTTTAACGGAAAGGAAGGTCAAGTCAGACTGGTCTGTCACGTGTGTGTAAGAGTATTCAGGGGCCCTTGGACTAATTTAATAGATGAGGTGTTGCCCTTAATCACAAAGAACGTCGAGAACAGTGCAACGTGAACAAAACAACTAAATTATTTACTTAAACTCGTTCCCATACAAGAAAGTTGAAGTGGAATTTGAAATGTGTGTAACGTTGATAATTTTACTTTGATTCAATTTGCAAGACAGTATTTTTAACCATACTATCCTCGACTGCATCATCACTTACCATCAGGTGAGTTGTAGTCAAACGCACTCAAATTTTTAATTTAAAAAAAACCGACTTCAAAAAAAGAAGGAGGTTTCTCAATTCGATCGTATTTTTTTTATGTGTGTTCGGGCGTAACTTCGTCATTTATGAACCGATTTTGATGATTCTTTTTTTTGTTGGAAAGGAGATATTCCAATGGTGGTACTATAATAAAGAAACCAGGATCTGATTATGGAATCCCAGAGAAATCGAGGGTAACCTTAGTTTTCTGTTTGAAGTCGGTTTTTTTTTTCGTTCAAAATTATAAGGTTATTAAGATGTTAAACCGCCTCCGTGGCGTAATGGTTTAGTCCATTAGCTTCACATCAGCAGGTCGTGGGTTCGATTCCCGCCAGAGTCCAACCTTATAAGACTCGGCTTGGTTGGTGGAAGGGCATTTTGGAAGCCCGCCTGGCCAGCTACCACAATCTTATATAAGTCTTAGCGCCAAACCTCAATGTTAACAGCATGGATGTCTTCCGATTTGAAAATAAGATAGCCAGTTTCCCACTATCTCAGAGATTTTTGGTAGCCCGCTTCCATCTTCGGCATCATCGTCACTTACTATCGGGTGAGGTAATGACAAAGGCTTATCAATTGTAGATAAAATAAATTTTCATAAATAATCCAAAACAAAAAATAAGCATACAGACGGTCATACGGACGCATATGATGAAAATGTAAGGGTACTTTTTATCTTTCTATTTTGGCTCTGGAACCTTAATATAGAGTAGACTATGGGTTCCTTGTAGATAGTTGTTCAGTATGATGAGTAATTAATTAATGGTCCTACACGGATCATCATACCAGCCGGAAGACGTCCACTGATTTCCACGACGACCGATTCTGCGCTGCCCACATCCAGCGGCTTCCCGCGATCTTCACCAGGTCATCAGTCCACCGAGTGGGAGGCCTGCCTACGCTACGTTTTCCGATGCGCGGTCGCCACTCGAAAACTTTACTGCCATAATCGCCATCTGTTCTACGAGCTATTTGACCCGTCCACTGCTACCTTAAGTTTAGCAATTCTCAGAGCTATGTCGGTTACTTTTGTTCTTCTACGGATCTCCACGTTTCTGATTCAATCACGCAGAGAAACTCCGAGCACAGCACGCTCCATTGCCCTTTGGGTGACCTTGAGCCTACTTATGAGGCCCATAGTAAGTGATCATCTCTCAGTACCGTATGTCATCACTGGCAACACACACTGGCCGAAGAACTTGGTCTTAAGACACTGCGGTATTTGGGACGTATATCTTCACGTCCTATACGAATCATCATATCAGCCACAAATCGTCCACTGCTGGAGGATTTCCACGACGACCGGTCCTGCGCTGCCCGCATACATCGAATATTAGAATTTAATTTGAGGAATGTTCCCGTAAAACACATCCCAATATATTTCATACATTTAGCAAAAATATTTTTATTAAATATTTTAAAAAATGTACCAGTTATTTCTTTTAAAATTTTCTACGAAAATGCTACGCTCGTAGCCCGTAGCCGCTACGCATGTGGTTCGGCCGCCCGCTGCGAAAAACCATTGCGCCGTTATTTTAAACCGGTATATAAATAGTGAGCGTGGGCACCGCGCGTCTTTAGTGCTATAATGCGGATTGGATGGTTTATTGTGCTACTTTGAACACTATTCTACACTTCCTTCCGGTTTGAATTGGCGTGGGTGTACAAAAGTGTATTACCTTATCATATCAGCCGAAAGACGTCACTGCTGGACAAAGGCCTCCCCCAAAGATTTCCACGAAAACTCGTCCTGCGCTGCCCACATCCAACGGCCTTCCGCGATCTTCACCTACGCGATCGAATCAGAAATGAGGAGATCCATAAGAGAACATTGGGGATACACACCTTCAACAGGTCCGCACTACCAGGTTGTTGGGCTTCCAGGTAGACGACGCTCTAACGTGGGAGGCTCACATAGACGGTCTCTGTGCTAGCTTAGGTCGCGCGTGTTTCGCCTTACGCCGACTGACGGCCACCGCATCCATCGAGGCTGTGCGAATGTGTTACTACGCTACAGTCCACTCCAGGTTGACCTATGGACTCGAGCTGTGGGGTCGCGCTGCCGATATCCAGCGAGCGTTCGTCATGCAGAAGCGCGCTGTACGAGCTATGGCAACGATAGCCGATGACGAGTCGTGTCGGCCGTTCTTCACTAAGTACAACATCTTGCCAATCCCTTGCGAATACATCTGCCAGGTGGCCCTGTACGTGCACGCGAACTTAGAAACGTATAAACGCAAGGGTACAAACCCAAGGCACGACTTACGTAGCAACGCCAACAAGGACCAGCTAGTGACACCGTTTCACAAGCTGAAAAAATCGGAACAGTCCGTATACATCGGTGGCCCCGTCGTTTATAACAAGCTACCCGATAATATTAGAGATGCAGCATCCACCGCGGTGTTTAAGTCCAAGCTCAGGAAATGGCTATCTCATAACCAATTTTATAGCCTTAATGATTTTTTAAATTTAAAGATTTAATGTATTTTATTATTATTAATTGTAAAATTGACATTCGCTATTGCGACATTGTTATTAATTTAAAGATTTAATGTAGTATTGACATTCGCTATTGCGACATTGTTATGATTGATTATATTTAGATATAATTTTGTGAACTAAATTTCGCAACCTGACCTGCAACACGAAAGTTGTCAATAAAATTATTGTATTGTATTGTATTGAACCAAAGTAACCATAGCTCACCGAATCGCTAAACTGAAGTGGCAGTGGGCAGGGTACATAGCTTGTTGAACATATGGCCGTTGGGCAGTAAAGTTCTCGAGTGGTGACCACACACCGAGAGACATAGCGTAGGCAGGCCCTCCACGCGCTAGACCGAAGACCTGGTGAAGGTTTTACCTCGGCCTGAATATATAAAAATGTATTTGAATGTTTGGATTGAACAAATAGCTAAATCTTGATAAATAGTTGAAAATGGACTATACTAGAAACAATAAATATTTTTACGTAACGTCTTAATAAAAATGAAATGTTTTTATTTTTGAACTTTTCTTACAAGTCATTCTCTTCAGTATTTTCATACTCCTCCCTATACTTGGCCTTCCCAGGCCAAATTTTTTGCATATGGTTTTTAGATATTTTTTGTTTATTGAATACCTTAATCCTTGTATTGATCCTCCTACCTAACTAGCGCTGCGATATATACAAAATAATTACTTATTACTTAACGTTAATTTTAGCGATGAAAATGAAGAATAGTATTAACTATCAACTCTGTAAAATATAGTTCGCTATAGTATATTATATATTTTTTCCATAGTGATGCAGTCTTTCAATAATTTGAATTGAATATTATGATTGACCTACGTTAGGGTTTTAACTGTTAAGAGGTTAAAATTGCTTTTTCCGTTTATATGAAAAGTCTAATTTTCACCTTGGTTTCACAGTCCTCTAAATTTATCGATTCTGTGAACTATAATAGTATCGAATGCTTTGGTTTTATTAAGGATCTCGTAGTTTCTGGTTCGATCACGTATAAGAATCTCCGAGTTTTATTTTTCATCATCATCATATCAGCCGAAAATCGTCCACTGCTGGACAAAGGCCTCCCCCAAGGATTTCCACGACGACCAGTCCTGCGCTACCCACATCCATAGGCTTTCCGCTATCTTCATTTTTTTATTTCACTGTTATTCAGCTAATAAAAGGTCACCCTGCATATTAACCCTACATTGCACTCTTGAATAAGACTGTCTCACACTACGCAAAAGAAACGCAACGTGTCCCCAGCAAGGGCGTGTGATTGATCGTTAATGAAGTGCCCCGCGATAGTTATTAATGATCCGCGGCTTCTCTCGCCTTTATTTGCCCACTAACACCTATTAGCCGGCCACGTCCGGTACACACGTAAACATGATATATCGCCCCGCTCCACAGGCGTATCAATCAATTTGGTCGAATTATACTGACGCAAAAATATTTCGCTTAGCTTCACCCCCTTGCTAGGTGGTAGCGTTGGAATATTTTGTTTATATTTTATGTTTGGTGTATTTGTATGGGGATTTATATCTTTTTATACATAATGTTTACTGGAATACTGACGTTTTTGCAATGCACTATAGTCTAGTTTTGCTATTCTTTTCATAATTAAATAGAATCTGTAGATAATTATTTTTCATAACCGTGCATGTACGAGTAATTAATTATTATAATTACTTTAATTACACGAAGGTTGTATCACGTATTTAGATAAAAGGCCAAAAAGATCCAAAAATGTTGAATGTAATTAAAAATTAAAATATAATAATAAATATAAATAGTTTTACATAGGCGATAGAAAAAGCAAAATTTAGCGAGACTTTTCGATTCTCTGTTAAAAAAAAGTTCGAGGGCATAAAATTTCATCTCGATTCTTTATTTTATTTCGATATCAATTCCTTGCTTTTTTTAAGAAAAACACTTTATATGCCTCGGCAGAAATGGCAAACACATGTCTTGATTAACCGCATTATCTGACTTGTAACTACCTATTTCCTTCCTTCTGCAATAATCTACTATCACAAATCAAGGAGCTTCTGTCATAATTATTCTTTTTAGTTTAGGCGTAAAATTTTGCCAGTCTCAAACTCCAAATCTCGTTTTAGTGATGAAAAGGGTTTGTTTTATTTCAATCAAGTCGTAATCGCAAAGAGTTTTCAGACCGCAGCAGTCACTCTATCGTCGATTTACACAGATGTCGTGTTAAGGAGCTCTCTCCGAATACTCCTTTGGAATTTAAATTGCAAATTCGTATAACAGGTGCAGCCTCACGATTGAACCGTCTCTCTCCTTCTGCACCCCAGGAAACCTCCTGCCATCCCTTTCGCCCGTGACTCTCAAAATCAACGAATAATGAACGTCAACAAATAAAACTCCAGCGTTACTAATTACTCCGCTCGAACCAAGAGAGGTAATTTTTGCACTCTATTTCGAAAAGGAAATCTCAAAGCTAATGGCGTTAATTTAAAAAGAGGCCGATGACTCTGATTTTTCTTTCAATGAGCGCAAAAGTTAGACTTTTTAGCGGTGATTTATTGGTATTTTGCGGGTGATGCTTTGGACGGAAGGTTGGTCATTTAGTATAAATGTCAGTCACACACTAGCCCCGAAACTAAACAGAGGGTAGATTCATTATGAGTGGGCCAGTGAGAGGGGCGGGGGGAGGGGGAGCAGGTACGCGGCCTAAATTAAAGTTTTGCTCATCGGCGAGTGTACAATGTAGCGAGAGGGCGCCGACATTGGGCAGGCTGATCACGGAGCACCCGCCTTAATGAATGAAGAAATTCCACGGAGCCCCTGAGCACACGTGTCAGCCTTTCTCTTAAGATTCTAAAGTGTACTTAGAAGAGGAAACTCTTCTAAAGATTCATTGTTTATTTAGTTACTGACATTGATTTATTGACCACTAGTGGATCAAAAAGAAATGCTTTGTCACTACATTTTTTTTCTGTAGACGTAATAAGAATTAAAATCTAACGTTGAAAATTTGCTTTTTTTGTTCACGATTGGTAAGACCTTTTGGCATTTTGGTAAGTGACAATGATGCCAAAGATGAAAGCTGACTCACCAAGATTACTCAACGCAATGCGGGACTGGCTATCTTATCTTCAAGCCGGAACGCTGTTCACATTAACGTTTCGCGGCAAGACTTAGATAACATGGGGATAGCTTGCCAGGTGGGCGTAGAAAATGTCGTTCTACCAACAGAATCGAGTCTTACAAAGTTAGACTCCGCCGGGAATCGAACTCGCGACCTCCTGATGAGAAGTTATTGCCAACCACTGCGCCACGTTAAAATTCAGATTACGTAATTAAGCGACTTGGTATTTACCAAATATCTATTCAAATGCAATTATATCGAGGGTAATTAAATTCCTCACGAATCTTTGTCGCTATGGTGGTCGTTTCTTCCTCAAGTAATTAGCTTTCCAATTTTAAAGAGCGTTCCACACCGTGCCTCCATCAATCCGCTCCCTCCGCCGCCGAATCGATAATAATTAATTATTTTTGACATAATCACAGCCAAAATCCATTCTCTTTTTGCTAATTCACGACGCTATAATAAAACGAGCCAACGAGGCGACCGGGCGAGGCTTTTAGGCCCGCCCGGGTGATATTGATAAAAAATAAATAAGATCCGACGCAACTTTTCGCCAAGTCAAACAAAATCTGGCGTTCGCTGTGACGATCTGGCGCGTGATTAATATTCTTCAAAGGCTCATCTTGGTCTGCGAAAGTTAAATGTCGATCATAAAAAGTAATACAATCACGAGGTAACTCTAGCGTCAATAACATAAAACCGAGAGACCTCCTTGTATACTAAAAGTAAGACAAACTGATTTTTATCTTACTTTAAAAGCACGTTTTCTAACTGATAAGAAGCGTGAACATCACAAGCTCTCAAAGATGCTCTAACACAGAAGGGCATTCCACACTCAAGCACTTGTACTCCTTGAATAGATATCAAGTGTACATACCAAATCAAGTATCATACAGCAACCATATCAAAGAGACAGTACGGAAGCCAAATTCAACATTGAGAAGGGATCATTGTCGCCGGCACAATCGCAGGGACACCGTGTCAATATTGGACACGACACGTCCCATACGGTCCAGGTTCCGATGTGGGCCGCTAATAGACTGAGGACCTTCGACTCGACACAACGAGTTCAATGGACTATCACATTCGGCGGTAAACAATGAAGTTGTACCTACAATCTGAGGATTCCATTTCTAGGAAAACATATTAGAAACATTTCTTGTCATCACGTTTCTAGAGATTTTATGATGCGATTTTCCCATGTGCCCCTTTCCGTGAATATTGAAGGCAATAATTTTCGAAAAACTTTAAAAAAATTAGGTTCAAGCTTTAATTTGAAAAAAAAAAGTAATTATTACTTATTCTTCTCAGCAAACCCTTTCATTTGATAGCCACATCATGTCCTACTAATATTATAAACGCGAAAATTTGTAAGAATGTATGGATGTATGTTTGTTACTCTTCCACGCAAAACCTACTGAACGGATCTGGCTAAAATTTTGTAGGTAGACAGATTAGGACCTGGATTAACATATAGGCTACTTTTTTCTACTGCGCACCCTCAAAAAGTCATAGAAACGTTGTCCACGCGGCTTCAGCTCTATCGGAAACGGGGAAATGGTTTTAATTTAGCTTCCAAAATTTGTACAAATTAAGTAACAGACTAACTAACACGGCAAGCTAATATAAAGCTTATAAAAAGAAGACAAAGAACGCTTATAAGTACTCTATTTTGCCCGAAATACCTGAACAAGTTGGTGGTACTTAAAAAATACATAGTGAAAACATTAGCATGGCCTGTGGCGGGACTCCCCGTGATTAAACCCAGCGAAGCATGCATAACGAGACCGGTATGTTTGAACGCTTACGAATACTTTCCAAGTTGGTCCGAGCACCGAGTGGCTGGGCTGGGTCCCGTTTGGCCCCACTTTTGGGTACCTGCACCTGCGCTTGTTTATTACAGGCAAGACTACATTGTTTGCTTAGGCGCCGGTGCCTGCTTGACCCACTTACATCGCATTAATATCCGATATTGCTCGTACTTGATCGATATTATGTGTCTTCGTTATGAAATCGGTTGGTGGAGAAATGATATTACTAGCCTTGGTCCGCGGCTTTGCCTTCGTGGATATCGAGAGTGAGCGGGGTTTTTCAGCCGATGTCCATTATGAAATTCCATTTTAACTATTAGTGGAAGAGTTTTTTGAAATCGGATCAGTAGATTTAAAGATTACCTCCTTTTTCCAAGTTTTTATTTAACTTGCAATGCTTGTTCGGGTAAAATCTTGCAAGTTAAATTTGACCCACTTCCCGATTTCCGATTGAGCTGAAATTTTGCATGCATATGTATATCAAGTGACAATGCAATATTAAAAGGTTTTAGGTTTTTCGAAAATTATTTATTATATTCAATTGGTAAGCCCTTGGTATTGTCTCACACATGGTAAGTTTCGATGACACCGAAAGCGGAAGAGGGCTTACCAAGATTCCCCAACGCAATGGGAAACTGGCTATCTTATCCTCAAGCCGGAACACATCAAACCTACTCGTACATAGACAAGACCTACATACAAACATACAATTTTACCTCCCTATAATATCTGTATATATGTAGAATTTATTGAATTCAAATTTATTTCACTATTATCAACCACAACGTAAGCCTTAAATTAAGCTCATTATGACGGCAACATAAAACATTATAACTATTTAGGCGTATGAAAAGGAAACCACACGCAAAAATGTGATCCTCCCAAGTAGCCCGAAATTAAATAATATTTTGAACGGATTAGTACTGCGGGCGGACACATGCTAATGCAAGAAGTTTTTAATTAAAACCGTCGGCCGTTAAGAGGCTCGTAACGCTGGATCCTCAGGAGGGTCCGATATTGGCGTCGGCAAAGCCGGAGCACAAACATATTTAGGGCCACTTCAGGACCGATACGTCGCTAGTGTGCACTGTGGCTAATCACCGCCGGGCAGATTGCGTATTGTGTACTTGTGTACTCTGCCTTATGCATACAACCCTTTCTTATTAATAATAAGTTATTGGTATAGCTGAAAATTGATATGTATATTAATATGGAGTAGTATCTAAGGTAAAGCTTAATCTAACCACAAACCCTTGTACGATATTTTTTCGTTATTAGCCATCCATCGATCAGTCCAGAAGTCGCAGCCATCTGGTTAAATCTGACATTTGATTGAAACGCTACACCATTGATTGAATGGCGACATTCAATTTAATGACTAAAGGACAACTGGTCAAGTCGTTGAATGTAACATTTAGCGATTTTGCTGAACGTCGTTTAGCCAAGTCGTTGAATGGGATATTCCAAATATACTCCGAATAAAAAACCGATAATTTCTTCTTTTGCGAAGCATTCTGCTATCCATGGGGGGACCGAATTATCAAATAAACCTGACCGAACCTTTTATAAAAAAAAAGTGCCAACTCCTTTTTTACGTCCGCTTTTATGTCAACTCAGTCAAAAAATACGGCCATTTATATCGCATATTTGACACTCGTTCAAGTAAATCAATACCTATATGGTTGATTCATGAAATTTGGCAAGAAGCAAGGTCTCAGAGTAGAAGTAAAGGGAAAAATCCTAAAGTCTTTTATTTCATAGGTTTTTCTCACAAAAATCCTTTTTTTGCGTTTACAAACTTATATTTGTACGAGTATAGAATAGAATAGAATAGAAAATGTTTTATTCTTGAACCAACACAACTGATAAATGAAATATTATTTTTGTAAAAAAACAGTTTGTCCTTCCATTCAATTTGTTTTGTGGTGGTACGGAACCCTCGGTGTTCTAACCTGACTCGCACTTGGCCGATTTTTGTGAATGTAATATATAAGTTTCTTTGGAGATGGTTGTTCAGTTTTTCTCTTCTCGTTCACCTCCTGAAATGCGCTCGTCATTCAATCAATGACCCTATTTACCTAGATTACAAATAGCACCTACAGTTTGTTAGTGATAGACTGAACATTTTATTTCCCCTATCTCTATTTTATTAAAAGCGAAACTCACAGAAAACCATTTCTATTTTTCAGATGCACGCGACTCCGACTCGAACAAGGCAAGTATAGTAAATAACACCCGCTCCTAAACCGTTTTAAACTAAAAAAAACAAGTTTGTGGAAGCACTCGGTCCACCCCAGCGCAATACAAACTTCGCCGGTGACTTTATGGCCTGTGTGACCGCCAAAAGTCGGAGGAAAAGTGCAAGGCTGTTTACCCATATATCAGCAGTCGACGTTATTTCGCGATAAGCCCGGCTCCCCCGCTGCCAATAAAGTGATTAAGTCACAAATCGTGGCGACGCGGCGCTTTCGTTTGATATAGATTTTTACTGGTTGGCTGTAGAGATAGTTGGTTGAGTGGTCGTATCAGATTTTATTTGTTTGCATTTAATTTTCTACTCGGTTTGAGTTTATTTGAGATTCCAACGCTCTTAAGGTGAAGGAAAACATCGTGAGGAAACCTGCACACGCCTGCGAAAAAACTCGAAGGTTGTGTGTGAAGTCGACCAACCCGCACTAATTAAACGTAGCCTAGAGCCCCTGGGTGGGAACGTAAATGAGCTGATATGATGATTTGAGATTACTATTATTGACGATTGTTTAGCATTACATATAATCTAAAGTTAAAGAAAGAGAACTAAAGAACAGATGCCGTTGTGGTAGTAAAGTTCTCGAGTGGCAACCACGCACGAGAAGAGGTAGCGTAGGTAGGCCTCCCACTCGGTGGACTGACGACCTTTTAAAAGTCGCGGGATGCCGCTAGATGCGAACAGCGCAGGAGCGGTTGTTGTGAGTAGCCATGGGTGAGGCATTTGTCCAGAAGTTGATGTCTTTCGGCTGATGTGATGATAAGCTAAAGTAATGATAATGATGATACTGTATGACAAGTATGATAGACTAGTAAGATGTCGTATTTGACTATTCGGAATAAATTGTGTGATATAATTTTTTGTCTCTGCAATGTCTCGCTATTGCTTTTCAATCGATTATATACTCTAATAAATTAGTCGCAGCATTGAAAAATTCTACGCAAATCAATGTTTGTTTTTAGCTGACTATGCCAGAAGTAGAGTTTTTTTTATTTTATTTTTTTTATTCACAATTGGAAACCCTTGACAACATCTCACCTGGTGGTAAGTAACGATGTTGCCGAAGATGGAAGCGGGCTTACCAAGATTCCCCAACGCAATGGAGAACTGGCTATCTTATCTTCCTGCCGGAACACACCAATGATATCAACATTGATATTTGGCGGCAAGACTGAGATAAGATGGTGGTAGCTAGCCAGGCGGGCTTAGAAAATGCCCTACCACCAACCAAACCGAGTCTTACAATTGACCCCGCCGGGAATCGAACCCGCGACCTCCTGTGTAAAGCCAGTGAACTTTACCTTTGAGCTACGGAGGTGGTTATGTTTTTCGAGGGTATTTATTTATGTATATTTGTTTGGCACGCTCTGTAGCCTAAACGGTTTGATGGATTTTGGAGTACAAAGTGTGGTTATTATATTATTATTATATCAGCTCATGTACGTCCCCACCGAGGGGCTCGAGCCTACCCTGAATCAGGGCGATCAGGCCTTAGTCGACCACGCGGGCCCAGTGCGGGTTGGTCGACTTCACACACAACCTTCGAGTTTCTTCGCAGGCTTCTGCAGGTTTCCTCACGATGTTTTCCTTCACCGTTAAAGCAATCGGTAAGTGAGTAGTCTAGTTTCAATACCCGCTAAAACGTTATTCAAACAAAAACAATGTTTCTTTTGAATATGAAACTTCTTTGGTGCTACTTTAAGTGGCCTTTGTCAGTTCCCATCAAATTCCCCTAAAACCCCTTCAAATAAGCTGACAAAAATGCAAGTTTGTAGCAAACACCGCTAAAACATTCCCAGTTCTTTTCAATAAAAACCAGTTTTTTAGTATTGCTATACTCAAAAAATGGATGCTACATACAATGTTTTGTATTGTGACTATTACAAAATAAGTAGCAGATTTTTTAACTTTACCGTCTCATTTAGCTAAATGTGCTTTAGCGGGTTTTGAAAGTAGACCCCTCAAGTATATGTACGTTAGTTTTTGAAAAACTCATTGGTACATTGGCCGTCCAGATTTGAACCCGGTACCTCTGGTTAGAAGGACCGAGTCGTTACCGGTTGAGTCACCGACGCCGAGGTGTGGTTAGATTCGTCTGAATCCCGTGAGTGACATGGAATACATTTTTTACCCGACTGCCAAAAAAGGCAAGGTTAACTTTTTATGCAGTCGGGTTCGCTTTTTTTACAGGTTTCTTTTTATATTTTGTCATAGTAAAATGAACCAAAAGTCTGTTTCCCATGCCTCCTAGCGCGCAGCCCCAACCGAAGCTCTATTACAAATAAATTGCCTCGGAAATCGCTCCGCGTGTTATAAATTTCATACGTGCTGAGAAATGACATACGGTATTATTTATTACGAACAGTTTTTTCGGGAACAAAACACAAAGAAGACATTGTGATGTAATTGAGCAACGTTATTGGGGCACGCTACAATTTCACCGTCAATTTTCCTATGAAAGGGAAACGTTATTTTTTTCTACTTTCTGTTTTTCCGATAGATCAAATATAAAATTATTTTTTGATATAAAGTAGTGCCTATCGTTCGCATTTTAAAATCGAGTAATTTCAGCATAAATCAGATATACGAAAGAAATCAATGATTTGGCATCCTGAAGAGAAGAGAAAAGAAAAATAGGCAAAAACTTAGCTTGTCTTTTTTAATTAACTAAATAAGCATGTTTTTTTTAATATTCATAATTGGTAAGCCCTTGGCATCATCATCTAGATGCCGAGGATGGAAGCGGGCTTACCAAGATCCCCAACGCAATGGAGAACTGGCTATCTTATCTTCAAGACGGAACACATCAATGTTGTTAACACTGATGTTTGGCAGCAAGACTTAGATAAGATGGTGGCAGCTAGCCAGGCGGGCTTAGAAAATGCCCTACCACCAACCAAATCGAGTCTTACAAGTTGACCTCACCGGGAATCGAACCCGCGACCTTCTGGTGTGAAGCAAATGGACTAACCATCACGCCACGGAGGCGGTTAAAATGACAATGAAGACATCCGAATTATTTAACTTTTGCATATGTATTTCTACTTAACAATGATTTTATAAACTTTAAACGAAAATCCATAAAATTAGTATTGTTAGCTTACTCGTACAAATATTCAACAAATCAACAATTGAGCCGTATCATTTACCTGTCGCTGCACTATTAACTCACAACTTCGTTTACACCCTAAATCTGCTGTTCCCACTCGCCCCTACCCGGTACCAGTGGCATGAGGCGCCATTACCTCTACAAATGACACTAAAATGAAATCTATTCATTTCCGTCGAGCGGAGTCAATCGTCGGCTGTACCAGATATGGTACGGTTCCACGCGATCCAAGCATTAGGTAAAATACCAGCTGTTATAAGTTTGGATCCTAGCGGTGACGATTCGCGTTCACATTTCAAATGGTACGTTAAAGTGGTAATTTTGATGTCTGTGATTTTAAACTTTTTTTTTACGACAACTGAGTTTGTGAACTAACTGCAGTTAAAGAATGAAATGATTAAGGTGGTTCGATTAGCACACTAGCGCCGCCAATATAAATAAATAATTTACTCATTGAGTATTTTGCGAATATAGGGTGGCAACAGATATTGTTTAATTGTTATTTTAAAACTGAATTATAAGCAATTTTAAACCATTTCCAGGTACTGGCCCACTTTTGACAATATCGACAAACGTAACTTGTCGCTAATAGATAAAGTTATACAAAAACAATTAAAAACACCTTTTACCCCTGAATTTGCGCTTAATACTCTATGATTTTGGTTGAAGTTCTTAATAATCAGCAAATCATTTAATTCTATTGGTGGCGTTAGTATGCTAACCGAACTGCCTTAAGACAAGTATGATATTTAATAGCATCAAAAGCATTGCGATTGTTTATTGCAACAATCTTAGCCTCTTTAAAAAAAATATACCTATCTTGCTCACTCTATCCCACAAAAGCGTATATTACATGTTTATTAATTTTTCCTATCTGTATCTAAATAATTTTCATAATTTTCTCTTACAATTTCATAATTCCCTAATCGCACCCAACCGTTACTTAAACTAAACTAAAATAGTTTTTGCTTATCCACCCGAACATTTCGCTCAACCCTACGCGTGCAAGGTTTAATCAATGTCGTTATGGTGTAGATGTCCCGATAGGTGCCGCGGGTGGGCGGGTTAATTTGTTATGCGATGTTTATCGGCACCTCTGGTGTGCCAGAACTGGTACGGTTGCCAAACAAGCCCACTCGATACGGATGCCGGGTCGCTTTTCATTTTGTCAATGTCGAGTCGATCACTTTGACCAGTCATGTCAATAAATCAGCTTTTGGAATTTTCTGGGCTTGTAGCTACTAATTGTGTTTATGTGTAATTTTTAACCGACTTCAAAAAAGGAGGAGGTTTTTCAATTCGACCGTATATATTTTTTTTATGTGCGTTCGTGGATAACTTCGTCGTTTATGAAGCGATTTTGATGATTCTTTTTTTTTTAAAGAAGATATCCCAAGGGTGGTACCATGATATGGAAACCAGGATCTGATGATGTTATCCCAGAGAAATCGAGGGGAACCTTATTTTCCTGTCTGAAGTCGTTTTTTTTTTTGTTATATATATATGTATTTTGGCTGCCTCTGTGGCGTAGTGGTTAGACCACTCGCTTTACACCAAGATGTCACCGGGGTTTGAATTCCGGCAGGGTCTAACTTTTTAAGCCTCGGTTTCGTTGGTGGTAGGTTATTTCTTAAGCCCACCTGGCTAACTAGCATCTTATCTAGTCCTGCCGCCAAACATCACTTTTTACAACATTGATGTGTTCCAGCATAAAGATGAGATAGCCAGTTTCCCCTTGCATTCGGCATAATCGTCACTATCATCAGGTGAGATGATGTCAAGGGCACATCAATTGGCGTGAGAACCGTAACAAGTAAACAGTTGAAATTCTCACAGAGTGTGTATTTCTAAAAACGCTATAACAACAAACAATAAAAATTAAAAATAATACAAGAAATGTATTATTTTATTTTAGAGCGTCGGTGGCGTAACGGTTAGAGCCGCTACCTCCTGTCCGGGAGGTCGTGATTCGAATCCTGCCACGTACCAATGTGTTTTCGAATTTAGATTTAATGTTTCTCTGTGTGATCGAATCAGAAACGAGGAGATCCTTAGGAGAACCAAAGTAACCGAAATAGCTCTTACAATTGCTAAACTTAAGTGGCAATGGGCGGGGCACATAGCTCGTAGTACAGATGGCCGCTGTAGTAGTAAAGTTCTCGAGTGCCGACCGCGCACCGGAAAACGTAGCGTAGGTAGGCCTCCCACTTGGTGGACCGAT
This sequence comes from Coleophora flavipennella, assembly GCA_947284805.1. Classification (NCBI taxonomy): domain Eukaryota; kingdom Metazoa; phylum Arthropoda; class Insecta; order Lepidoptera; family Coleophoridae; genus Coleophora; species Coleophora flavipennella. Next base: position 5,701,472 of record OX369285.1, on the reverse strand, counting down.
GACCTGGTGAGAGTCGCGGGAAGCCGCTGGATGCGGGCAGCGCAGAACCGGTTGTTGTGGAAATCCTTGGGGGAGGAGCAGCAATCCAGCAGTGGACGTCCTTCGGCTGTTATGATGATGATAATGTACGAGTGTAAAATGTGTGTGAATGCAGTGATAACTAAACATATTATATATATCAGCTCATATACATTCCCGCCGAGGGGCTCGAACCTACCCTGAATTAGGGCGATCGAGCTAACGCGCGACCACGCGGGCCCAATGCGGGTTGGTCGACTTCACACCCAACCTTCAAGTTTCTTCGCAGGCGTGTGCAAGTTTCCTCACGATGTTTTTCCTTCACCGTAAGAGCGTCGGATAAACGTACATATGAAATCGAAATTCGAAAACACATTGGTACGTGGCAGGATTCGAACCACGACCTTCGGACAGGAGGTAGCGGCCCTTGCCATTACGCCACCGACGCTAAACGTATTAAATATCTATCTAAATAACAAAATGACGGCGTAAAATGTTTACATCCAGTGAAATAATCGGCAGCTTACATTAGAAGTCAGGAACTGTCAATCTTTATATATATATGTATATATATATATATGTAATTCTAATGTACGTGTGTATGTCACTGAACTCCTCCTAAACGGCTGGACCGATTTGAATGTTTTTTTTTGTATGCGTTTGGGTGGCGCCCTGGATGGTATAGATTCACAAATCAGCCCGGAAGATGGCGCTGATAGTGTAGTGTAGTGTAAGGTGGAACGAAATTCGCCGGGACAGCTAGTATTATATAAAAACACTGTCCACCATATTATTTTGCCGTCTTTTACAATGTTACTTTGGAAGTATTTAAAACTAAGATGGATGTTCCTTTGTGACCTTCCACTATGACATTTATTCTTGGCCGCAATGTAAAGTTACAGATGGCCACAGTGCAAATAAAGTACCGACGAAATGTCAGTCTTGATATGCATAATATGTTGACGGCGAATCGTAGAATTGGGCAGATCATGATATTCCCGGGCAATTTCTATGCGATGGACGGGCTCCTTCTTGCAGTGGTACCAGACCAGACGTGCTAAACGAACCTAATTTTTTTTCGGAGCCGCTCTATGACATTCCCAGCCATTTCATGATTTGCCCAATTATTACGATCGGCCGCCGACATATACCTGTACACTTCTCGAAACTTATTTTACATCAGTGAAACATTGCTACGTACTATAAACCAACTACAGGCCGTAGCAAGTACCAAAGCATTCGATTTCCACACAAGATAGATAATGCATTTAATTTCAGCACATCATCATCATATCAGCTCCTATGCGTCCCCACCGAGGGGCTCAAGCCTACCCTGAATTAGGGCGATCGGGCCTTAGTCGAACACGCGGGACCAGTGCGGGTTGGTCGACGTCACACACAACCTGCGAGTTTCTCCGCAGGCGTTTGTAGGTTTCCTCACGATGTTTTCCTTCACCGTAAGAGCGTCGGATAAACATACATATGAAATCTAAATTCGAAATCGCATTGGTACGTGGTGGGATTCGAACCACGACCTCCCGGACAGGAGGCGGCGGCCCTAGCCGTTACGCCACCGACGCTCTTTATGCACATATGTCCTTAAGAAAACTGCTATCATTAATTTATTTAGCTAGTACGTTCAGTTGAAAGTGGTTGCACTGCTACTCATATAGTCTGTGTACTCAGTGTGCGTGAAGATTGATGTGCTGGCGGACCAGCTTGTTCGCGGAAAGCAACCTATTGTGGACACCATCGATTATCAATTACAGGATTACAATGCCGCGGAGACAGATTAGAGGCGTTCTCGAGAAACATGACGAAGCTATAGCGAAAATCATTGTAGCTATTTAAGAATTTCCCTTAATTTTAACACAGTTTTATTTTTAAGATAGATTTTAAGCTACATGTAAATTTCTGGTAAGGAGTAAAATTTATGAAACCTTGCACTTGCGATTCCTGCACACAGCACTGATACCTGCACTAAATCGTTCACGGTTCACGCGGCTCGCTTGTGGAATGCATTGCCAGTGGAAGTAAAAATGTGTCCCTTCATCTCCACGTTCAAGGACCGTATCATGAAGACATGACACCCGTTTATCTGTGTCTTACTACTTTTTTTTTTTTTATTCACAATAGGCTATTTGACTACTACTGGATAATAGTCTTGTATTATTTGTTATTGCATAAAATGCAAACCATTTTAATATTTCCTGGAGTTCTGTCGTATATACGGAGTAAATCAACGTTAAAGTTTGAATTAAAAAATTACGCGCCAAAACGCAATTTTCGCTATGGCGCCTGTTGCTCTGACAGATGACGTCACACATAAGTAAACAACAAACTGCTGTAATAGTGAAAGCACGCACTGAAACTAATGTTTACTTCTGTGTGACGTCATCAGAGTTGCAACCAACCACAGAGCGTTTTCAAACACGTGATCAAACCACAAAAAAAAAAATTCATTTATGTTTTTTATACAGAAAATGAATTTATTTTCTTCAGAACATTAATAAAATTTGCTGTTTACATTACATTTTATTAGGATGACAACAAATTGTTACATATTTTAAACATAGTCAAAATGCCTATTGGTAAACCCTTGACAACATCTCACCTGGTGGTAAGTGACGATGTTGCCGAAGATGGAAGCGGGCTTACCAATATTTCCCAACGCAATGGGGAACTGGCTATCTTATCTTCAAGCCGGAACACATCAATATTGTTAACATTGATATTTGGCGGCAAGACTTATATAAGATGGTGGTAGCTAGCTAGGCGGGCTAAGAAAATGCCCTACCACCAACCAAACCGAGTCTTACAATTGACCCCGCCGGGAATCGAACCCGCGACCTCCTGTGTAAAGCCAGTGAACTTTGCCTCTGAGCTACGGAGGCGGTTAAGGCGGTTACTTGACCTAAGTACGTATTGATTTAGTATGTAATTATTTTATTTATATATTTATTATATTTTATTTAGTATGTAAATATATTTATTATTTAATCTAATTGTAGTTTATAATCTGTTTATTATTTTAGATTACTGTTTTTACTTCTTCTTATTGTGTACTAATGTTTTTCTGCTTATAGTTTAAATCCTTTCAGCAATTAAGGGTTGGATGGAAGAGATCCCTGTTTGGGATAAGTCCGCCTTTGTGCATGCTTCTATTCTGTATCTATAATTGTATAAATTGTTGTAGAATAAAGAATTCACAAACAAACAAAATTCCAATGTATCTTCTAAAATAAAAGTATACTTATAAGTAAGTACTAAGAAAATTGGACTGGCGACCGCGACTCACCATTTTTAAACGAAATTGCTTTAACAAGATATAAGATAATTTTGGAATCAAACTACATTCAAATTACGAACAAAATAACACGTTGTGACACTACAATTTTGTCGTTACATTCTGACTAGACCACTCAGAATGGGCGAGGTATGGCATTAACAAAAAAATTGGCTTTATTACGAAACTGTTCGCTTTGCCTGAACTATCTTGATCGAATATAAAATTGATGTGTGTTAGGGTGACGTGTGATGGTCGCCGAACAAATCGCCCCGATCGGTCACCAGTATCGCTAACAAACGTGCCACGTATGTCTGAATAAGCAACTGATAGCTGGACATTACTCACTTTTGTCTTTCATTTGTTTTTTTGTTTGATGACCAATACATACGTAACAAATATACATAGGCATGACCTCAAATTAGAGCAGACTTGTATGATACTACCTTTTTGATTTATCCTATTTTAGGCCTCGCATTATATTTTAAACGGTCTGTAAATAAGGATTTCAGGATAAATAAACATAGTGCAATGTGGTCTTTTTTTATTAAAAACTAGTGGGTGCACGCGGCTTCGCCCGCGCAGATCCCGATTTTTGCGGTTCCCGTGGGAATTTCCCAAAATCCTTTCTTAGCGGATGCCTACGTCATAATTGCTATATGTGTGCCAAAGTTCAACCCGATCCGTCTAGTGGTTTGAGCTGTGCGTTGATAGATGAGTCAGTCAGGTTTGCCTTTTATATATTTAGATTTGAGTGCGTTTTACTATAAATGGAGCGTCGATGGCGTAACGGTTAGGGCCGCCGCCTCCTGTCCAGGATCGAATCAACGTACCAAAGTGATTTCGAAATTAGATTTCATATGTACGTTTATCCGACGCTCTTGCAGTGACGGAAAAACATCGTGAGGAAACATGCACACGCCTGCGAAGAAACTCGCAGGTTGTGTGTGAAGTCGACCAACACGCACTGGGCCCGCGTGGTTAGCTAAGGCCCGATCGCCCTAATTCAGAGTAAGCTCGAGCCCCTCGGTGGGGACGTATACGAGCTGATATGATGATTATATCTCACCTGATGGTAAGTGACAATGTAGTCGAGGATGGTACACGCAAACTCAAATAATGCCTATTCATGCCTTCGTATTGGGCTTTTTTTTTATTCACTATTGGTAAACCCTTGGCATCATCTCACCTGATTGAAAGTGACAATGATGCCGAAGATGTAAGTGGGCTTACCAAGATTCCTCAACGCTTTACTGTGAATTCAATCACTAAGTAATTAGAGGTAACTAAATAAAGTATATCTACTCCACGAATAGGTATCCCTTACTCTAAGTAATTTATTTAAAAACGGAGTTACAAAAAAAATAATACAATCACTTAATTATATTAACAAAATCAATAACATTAAAAATTTCATTATACCCAATTATTCATTGCTAGGATTTTACGGAACTCACCGCAACGCTTGAGCAGTCAAAAACAATACTTATTCAAATGAAACAAAAAGCAATTAACAGAGGAGATATCCCTCCTTCCTAGGAGGATACAAGAGGCGAGATTATTGAAAAAATAATTAATAAATATTTATGGCGAGCCACCTGAGGCGCGGGGACACCGAGATTCCATTTTTATCCACTGCCTCAGTACGCATCTGCAGCACAAGCGAAGCAGGTTTATTACAAATGCAAAATTTTCCATTCATATTCAAAATTTTATATCCCAATGTGGTCGGGAGAGAGCTAATTTATTCTGGGGGGCAAGGAGACGCGCGTCTTGCGGGGGATTAGGGAAGGGTTGACGCTGCAAAATTGACAGGTGCCTGTCAAAAATTACAATTAACAATTGAGACAATTGTGGCAACGGCTGCGGTACCCTGTTGAAAATGTTACGAGCTGCGTTTCTAAAGAAACTTAAAATTAGAATTACTACGCTAAGCGCAAGCACACCCCTGACACTGCATACAACAGTCGTGAAATGACATTTCTAAAAACAAATGACGGAGCAAACAAAATCACGGTGAAATCCCATACGTTCGAGAACCAAACTGTAACCAATCTGTATCAATCTGGGTGACGAGGGGGTGAGGTTGCAATCTAGAGAGCGGCAAGGAGTGTCTATACTGTATTTTAGTACTAATATATATAATTTGGCGCAGGATTTCCATATTCCCAATGCTAATCAATTTTTTCAAAATGATACACAATAATTTTTCTCGTGGTTAAAAAAACCAGACCTGAGTGATTATTAGACCAGAGTGTGTCAGGCGCCTAAGGATCCCGTTGAAGAACAAGTTACAGCGTCCATCTGTTGAAGTTACAGAGTCAGTGAGTCAGTGATGTGATGACTGATGATCATAAATTTTATACTAGCTTTTGCCAGCGGCTTCGCTTCCTAGTTTCTATGACGGTCGCAGTGCACGAGCCACAAGCGGCTCGGAAGCGTAGAAAAAAGTTGCCTATATGTTAATCCAGTTCCTGATATGTATACCCATCACATTTCACATTCAGCTGTTGTGGCGTGATTAAATAACAAACATCCATCCATTCATCCATCCATCCAAACTCTCGCATTTATAAAAATAGATCTTTACGTATGACATTGCCGATTCAGTTTTTGAAGTTCAATGCCAATTTTTATTGAAAATAAAAAAGTAATCGCTTTTTATTATTGGCCTTAATAATGACACTACTTGTGGTCTTTTATTAGTAACTAGTGGCATTCCAATCCTCTGAGCTAGGTACCATTGAATGGAACAAGGGCATTTTCTTAGTGGTCAGATGGGGCAGTTTTTTAGACTAGTTAATTTTCCTGAATTTTCCTGAAAGTGACGAAATCTTATGCGGCGTGTTCCCAAATATGACGGAGAAACTGCTGCGATAACTCTAGAGCTTTAAAATTAAACATATGTATTTTTTGTTTCAATAAAGACGATTTTTTCAGGTGAAGAAACCCGACTTCATGGGGTTAAAGCCACCGTGCTCTCAAAATATCTAAACAATAGGCATATGTTTACCACCATTTAATTTCTAATAGTCTAATGCTATATTGAGAAAAAAAATTGTTTTAATAACTATTGTTCTTAATATTAATTTTCATCTTTCAACTTTTTTATACAATCGACAATTTCATAGGTAAAGACCTAATATTAGTATACTCGTAGAATAGATGGAGGAAAAATATATTAATTTACCAAGGTGACTGAAAAAATATATTTTTTTGTGTCAAAACGGTTTTCAGAATAAATAAGTTGCATGCCACACTTTTTCATTTTCATTTAATGAAATAAACACACTCCCATATAGCAAATTCATCGAAATAGTTGAAGCCGTTTTCGAGATCTTAAACAAATACATGGATATTGCTCGTTTAACAGTACAGGATATTTAGAAAAAAGGTGAAATTATCAAATTACCCTTTTGAGAACTCACTGCAACAATTTATTAAAATGAAGTAAATCTTAATTTAAACTCAATTTCCTTACATTTTATTAATCAACCAAAAATTTCCTTCTACCACTAGGAAGGTTTTCAGGAGAAAATTTTTACCCTGACCTAATTAAACTAGGTAGGATTAATAGTTTACTTAGGCCAGGGTAAAAAATTCCTCCTACCTAGTTTACTTAGGTCAGGACAAAAATTTCCTCTTACCTAGATAACTTACTCCAGGCTGAAAAAATCCTCCTACCTCTTAGTCTGGCTAAAAATTTCCTCCTACCTAGTTTACTTAGGTCAGGACAAAAATTGCCTTCTACCTAGATTACTTACTCCAGGCTGAAAAAATCCTCCTACCTCTTAGTCCTGGATAAAAATATCCTCCTACCTAGTTTACTTAGGTCAGGACAAAAATTTCCTCCTACCTAGATTACTTACTCCAGGCTGAAAAAATCCTTCTACCTCTTAGTCCTGGCTAAAAATTTCCTCCTACCTAGTTTACTTAGGTCAGGACAAACATTTCCTCCTACCTAGATTACTTATTCCAGGCTGAAAAAATCCTCCTACCTCTTAGTCCTGGCTAAAAATTTCCTCCTACCTAGTTTACTTAGGTCAGGACAAAAATTTCCTCCTACCTAGATTACTTACTCCAGGCTGAAAAAATCCTCCTACCTCTTAGTCCTGGCTAAAAATTTCCTCTTACCTAGTTTACTTATTCCACGCTAAAAAAAACTCCTAAATATTTTACTTAGTCCAGGCTAATGGCAATAAACGTCGCACATCGATCCGACAGCAGCCCAACGGTTAATGACGGTAATCCGACTGCGATTTACTGCCGGAATAACGGCCACTAAACCGATGACACTACCCACTATAATTGCTAGATTTGTATGACTGTCAGAATGAACATTTTAGTTTGTATTTTAAATTATTACAGGAAGAACAAACCATTCAGGTTTAAATGGTGCTAGATGATATTTTTTTGTATTTTGTTTTGAAATTGGTAAATAAAAAAAATATAAAAAAAGAGTACTGAAAAATTAGCATCTGATGATTTCTGTCCTAAGTTACTTACTGACTTCTTCACCCAAGCGCTAATTATGATAATTCAGTGAGGTAACTATTTTCTTCGTTATTACTTCCACATTCTTTTAAACAGGTACTTTATTTAATTATGTAATACTATTTATGTAATTAATTCAGTGATTTTAAAAGTTAACTCTCATTCTTTTCATAGTGTCAAGTGTTGATGTAACTCATCCTGCTGTATGAACAAATAAATTCAATCACAAACATTTATACATCCCCATCGATACACCATAACACTATAGAGTCGAGTAGTGAGTAACACGTGAGCAACTAGTGGGTATGTGGCAGTCAAATCGTAAAATTAGCCGTTCTACAAAACAGCGCCCCGCTTTAAAAGATACTGAGTAAAAAAACTCCGATTAAACCCGAAACGGACGCTAATACGACAACTTTTTACGGTGACACTCTAACGAACCTGACCTAACCGCGAACCTCACCAAGACCTCGTTCTACTCGCTTTTGTTCGGGGTTTTGCCGCGAAATGTCTTAAAATCTCAATTTTTTAAATTGAAAATTTAAGTGCTTTGTACAGGGTACCAGGTCAGAAATTTGAAATACAATGGACGTAACGAAGAAACTGGATCTGTTACCGGTAGGACCGGCATTTCCGCATTTGACGACCAGGCACGGAGGGCGATTCCACCGCTTTGTCGTTAAAGTTCCACCTATAGGCACGAAGCTTTTTGCTTCTTCGTTCATTATGCGAACGGTGAAGGAGTGGAGTTCCCTGCCGGCGTCTATACCAATTCGTATCATTTAGAAATCTTCAAGACGAGGTAAAATAGGCACTATTTGAGTTTGCGTGTTACATCCTCGGCTGCATTAGCACTTACCATCAGGTGAGGTGCAGTCAATCGCACTCAAATTTTTAATAAAAAACCGATGTTGTCTATAAAGTCGATTTACGGATGATGATTTTGCGTGACAGATAACATGTCACAAGCCGAACGCTTGTGTGTTTTATGGCCATCCAGATCCACGTCGTCGTGACCAACTTGATTACGTACAATCTAGTCGGCCGTGGCAATTCTAGTCGGCTGTGGCAAGTGACCATTGCGAACGCTCTCACATACACTTTGAAATGTATACAGATACGTGTTTTCCTCACACAGAATTTGTAAGGTCCTGGAAGTCTAGTACTTTTAATCAGTTGACACACACATATACGTATTTTCCTCACAGAAAATTGACCGCATTAGAACACCTCTTGTAAGATCCTGGAAGCCCAGTACTTTTTATCCAATGACACACTTGTTTGACGGTTCGTCCGTCCGTCCGTTCGTCTAAGTTCAAGTCCAAGTACAAGTACTAGTTATAAGTACTTGTACAAGTACTTGTACTAGTACAAGTTACAACTCTCGCCTGCACGCTCCGCTCAGGCGTAACGTGACAGTGACGTCACACTTTTTCGTGAATGCAGCCCGTGTCATCAATTTATAAGACGTTATCACTTCAAAAATGTATAACAACCTCATTTCTTGGAACAAGCAAACCCATTAGTTATACACTCACAGAGAAACACTAAAAAAATTTCACGTAAAACTAACGGCAGTATGCCCCGACACAGCCCCACCCTATTTTTTTTACTCGGTAATTTACAAACAGCGAGATGTTATGTAAAACGGCTAGGTGATTCTACATGGCTGCGACATGGTACACTATATAGCGGGATGCATGACTATTTCTGCTGCAACCTATAACAAATGACTCTACTCTGTCAGAGGTCAATACCGCTTCAGTTACTGTCTAATAGCCCAATATGGTAGTGTTGGGATATATGAAGATATTTTTATCGATAATTTGCTAATAAATGTAACTAGTACTTCATAAATATTTAAAAACATTTATATTTTCTAATGAATCAAAAAAATTAAAAGTACTATTTAAGTGTACCTCATAAGATTAATAAGCTTTTTCTCCAGTTCTCGCTTAAAAACTACCAACAATAGTCTACATTCCTATAAGTATCTATCAATAATACTGATAGTATTTATTGTAACATCAGTTTTGTTCCTATGCAGAGAAGTAGTGTCGATTTTAAAGTTGTCTATATGAAATAGAAAAAACTGAACTTCTCACACACCAGCTAAAGGAAGAAAACTTTTTATTATAATTATTTATATTTATTTAATGCAAAGGACAATTATACAGTGTGTATCGGATAGGGTTACCCATATCTTAAGGGCATGTGATACACCACATTTCCTCAACGAAAAACCCCCATTAGGGGGTCGCATCCCCTCTAAATGGCAGCCATCTTTATTTTCAATTATTTTTTTGTAGCTATTCATGAAAAATATGTTTTCTCTTGAATTAGCAAAAATAACTTTTAAAAGATTGTCACAACCCCGCACGAGGGTCTCATAACCATCAATTTGCATTATTTCATACGTAACTAATGGTAGATAATTTAGTGTCGTTTTGTAGCTTAGCTTAAAATCAATCGACTAAGAAGAAAAAAATAACACATTAACAACCTCGTGTTTGCTGTATATTCAAAACGAGAAAAATAAAATAATATTTTTTGCACTTTTTTCTTTAAACTTTTTTGTGTTTTTTTCCTTAAATATTTTGGTTTATAATAAATATGTTTCATCAGAGATATTAAATTAGCTTTCAAATGAGATCATTTTGAAGTCTGTACTATTGCTTATTCAAAACAAAAAACATATTTATCATGGACAACTACAAAAAAAATGGCTGCTATTTTGAGGAGAGAAGGATACGACCCCCTAATGGGGGTTTTTCGTCCATGAAATGTGGTGTATTACATGCCCATAAAATATCAGTAACCCTATCAGATACACACTGTATAATAACTTCACCTTATAATGACACTAGAAATCTCAAAAGGTTTATTTCTGCAATGGAGTAAAGTAATTTAAGTATAATAAATATTTAGATACTAGATTCTAGTTTTTACAAAAAAAAAAAATTTTTGGGCAGTAAACTCGAAATTTTTTTTTCAAGGCTTTTTGGGAAAATTATTTGTGAGGCAGTGTGTACACTACTACAATAAAATACCTAGTGATGTGTATGAATTACCATAATGTAAAATTAAAAACATGTAAAAAATGTATTAGTTCGAAAGGCTACAACACCTCAGACTATTTGAATGATATTGACATTGGGAAACTTTTGCAGCAAATAGTAGTAACTTATATAGTTATTATTCTTCCGAGTTTTATGTGCAGGTTTTGCAGAAAGTAGCTTTAGAATGAGCTTTTATATTTGGCAGATTCTATTTACTTTTTTTGTTAATCTGTAAGAAGGTCATTGAAGTAGTTAGTCAAATAGATAATATCATAATTAGTTATTTAGATTATTAATACCAGCTATCGAATTTTCACCTCTTGAACCAGCCATGCATACTGCGCGTACACATTGGTCAATTAATCAATCACCGACAGGAGTGGCCACCAATGCCGGCTTTATAGATGGAGTCCATTTTTCACGAGTCACCGGTCTCGCCGGCTGCTCTTTGTCTCTATTACCACTCTACTGAAACGTTTTGTAAGCCGTCGCCGAGGGCTGTTATCATTTGAAAGCCCTGTGAATGGACCGTCAGGTACTCGATTTTGCAGCGGTCAGAAAAGAGTTTTTATTGATATCATTTTGTATTTCTACATAATTAATTTTGCTTTTGTTTCGCACTGCATCTCATTAATAATTCATTGAAGGCGCACGCGCATATAAGCCACTCAACCCAATTTTCATAATCCAAAAGATAGTAAAGAAATTTCACTGGTGCAATTTCACGGTGGAATTTTCATCGCGTCTGCGTCATAAATATTTTGTCCGATAAACCGTTCGTTCGACAGCCGCTAGGCGTAAGAAAATGTTAATTAACGAATCCATTGTTTTCCCGCCCGGCGGCGGCTCCAAGATGGTGCCGCTTCCGCTTCCGTCGGCCCTTCTTTATGTGCGTTTCCCGCTTATTTTTAGTCGAGTAGAGAATCGGGGATAGGGAAGGATCGCATTGTGGATTTGCGGCTGCTGCTGCGGTGCGCCCGAGTATAATGATTTTAATTTCCTCTAATCAAGAGCCTTTGGCGCGGCTTAAGAATTCTAATCATGCGCCGCGGAGCCGGGTGACAGAAACATCAGCACTTATTCTGATTGCGACGAGTGTGGACGGAATAATTAATACGCCTTTATGTTGTGTTGTGCTCCTCCAGCCTCCATCTGCGACTAAACAAAACGACCGCGTTAATTTATGTGTGACTTGTGACTGCGATTTAAAACGTGCCACTTCTGACGGCTCAGCGAACGCAAGGAATAGATAAAATAGAAGATCAAAAAGAGTTCTTAAAACACGATACCTTTAACCGATGTGTAAAGTTTAATTACTCGAAGGGTAGTCCCCTTTCGGCTCGCACTAACGACCACATTTCGGTCGTCTAAATCACGGCGACGCCACTCGCAATTAATTTTTTGGCCGTTAAACGTGTAATGGCATTCACGAAAATTACATTGTAAAAGTGGTTACACTAATCTTCATTTACATTTAATCCTTTTTCTGTGCTGACTACGCCATTTCAAATAAATGTCTAATTTTAAACACATTTTTACGACCTCTGTGGCGTAATAGTTGGTCCACTTGCTTTACACCAAGAGGATGCGGGTTCAATTCCTGGTGGAGTAAGACTTTGTAAGAATCGGTTTGGTTGGTGGTAGGGCATTTTTCAGGCCCACCTGGATAGCGACCACCATCTTATCTAAGGCTTGCCGTTAAACATAAATATTAACAGTTCCCCATGGCGTTGAAGAATCTTGGTAAGTCCGATTCTATCTTCGGCATCATCGTCACTAACCATTAAGTGAGATAATGCCAAGGTCTTACCAATTGTGGATAAAAATTGGGTGGGTCTATGTCGGGGCACACTGTCGTTGTTTTAACGTGAAACGTCGATTTTAACGTCCCTGACTTTGGAGCGCTTCGGGCTTCACCTTACGTGGAGCTCGGCCTCCGGCCTCTCGGTTTGTTTCAATTCAACATATTTATTCAAAATTGGTGCAAATTACACTCTTTCTTATAGTCATAAAATAATAATAACAATGTAATTTGTAAAGAATCAAGAAATAAATAATAATTAGTTAATAACGTCAAAATTAAATCCTTGATATAAACCAGATTATGTCAAAAGTTATACATAAAAATCATTGATTGTCATTGACAAGAGTAGGCCAGTTCACACGGGCAGCACCCGGTCACGAGTATAACGCGAGAGTCAGACATCGCTCCCATCAACCATATTAGAGGAAAAGGAACGACCCGGCTCCCGATGCGCCACCATCCGCACGAACATTTAAGCGAGCATGCATATTACTTCGTTACTATGGAGCCGCGGTTTATTACTTGGTTGCTATGAAGGAAACAGATTCTTTCGTAACTTCCTTTAAAGTCTTTCTTCACCTTTTGCACTGTCCAGGTTTTTGCCTTCACGAGAAAAATAAATAGCGTAGGATAATTGTCATCTAGTAAGGTTTACAGGAAGCTGCTGGATACATTCATTTATTATTGTTAAGAGCTAGGCTCTTGTCGGTGAAGTAACTACCCTTCCCTTCTCATGCCAACTCCTTGACTTTTTGTACGATACCACAATCGCTTATTGCTCTAACTGCTGACAAATCATTGTAATATGTGGCTTGACATGTTAATCTACCAATAATATTTGTCATTTTTGTACGTACGTTTTGTAATTTGAATTTGTATTGGTTTGTAATTGTAAGGTAATTTTAGGTTATACTAGTTTTTTATTGTTTAAGAGTTTTTGCATATCATTTGATGATATGAGTTATGCTTTGGTCGAGTGTGCTTTATATTCTAAATATTGAACACCTGTAAATTGAATGACTAGAGCGTTCATTGAATGACGACATTCAATTGAATGATTAGGCCGAACGTTAATTGAACAAGCGTCCCTCAACATCCAACTAGTTAGCGGATTGTAACATAGCCATTTGAACAGAGCGGACGTAAAATCAGTCAGGTGATTGAAATTTAGTTCATAGTTATTGTTTAGTTTATTTGTGAGAATTAGGGCTTTGTAACTTAATGTTCTTGTTCACATTGTGAACGTAAAATTCCAATCAACAAAAAAGGAGTTGGCAATAATTTGATTTTTTCTAAAAAAACTGTAAATGAGCGAGCGAAGCGAGCGATATTAGGTTCGGTCAGGTTTGATTGATTAAACAGTCAAAGAGCCTTAAGAGGCTCCCCCCCATGGGTAGCATAATGCTTCGCGGAAGAAGAATTCGTCGGTTTTTATTCAGAATATCCCATTTAACAACTTGGCTAAATGACGTTCAGTCAAGACGTTGAACGTTACATTTAACAACTTGACGAGTTGTACTTTAGTCATTCAATTAAATGTCGTCATTCAATGAACGCGCTAGTCATTCAATCAAATAGCAGATTCAACCAGATGATGGCGACATATATATAGAAAAAATGAGTTCAAGAAAATAACACCATTTCCTGTAAAGTGTCTTACGAGTAAAGCTACATTTCACTTCCGCTGTCCTCAGAGCTGCCGGTTTCTGGCTGCGTTTTTCTGCACCGCACGATCGAGGACAGAGGTACCCAGCCCTTGCAGCGCACTTAGCATTCTAATCTCTCGGCGACGACGCCGCACTACATCGCTTAACGTCACCAAATTAAGTTCCAAAATAACAAGCGACTGCCAGTAAATTATATCGCGAACAAGATTCCAATTTAAATTGGTATCTGAATTATGTGGAAGTAGACAAACACGCAGGTTTTTTCGAGTTTCACTAATTAAGTCAGTCCAGGAAGAGGTCCAATCCAAACTCATATTTTTCTCTGACTGGACTAAAAAAAACCTAAGCTCTTGGTCAATTGAATGATTCGACAAATGTTAAAACTTTGATTCAACTTTCAACTTTGAGGCAACTAACCATCGGTCGACTAGGATATAAGTTATTTCAGAAAAACCTAAAAACTTTAAGGTACAAGCTTTATCTTTAAAATATTTTAATTATTTCGTATTCTTTTCAGTAAACTCTTTCATTTGATACCCATTACATGAAGGTGCATAAAAAAAATTATCCGTCATCTTTGGGATTCCGCCATATAGAATTTGAATGACTTTACTTAGCTGACCATGCATTGTGCTCCAAACTTAACGTGTATACAAAATTTCAGCTCAATCGGATATTGGGAAGTAGTTCTTTAGCTTCCAAGATTTGTCCCAAACTATTTTTTTATTCACAATAGTTAAGCCCTTGGCATCATCTCACCTGATGGTAGGTGACGATAATGCCGAACCCAGAAGCGGGCTTACCAAGATTCCCTAACGCAATGGAGAACTGGTTATCTTATCTTCAAGCCGGAACACACCAATGTTGTTAACACTGATGTTTGGTGGCAAGACTTAGGTAAGATGGTGGTAGCTAGCCAGGCGGGCTTAAAAAATGCCCTACCACCAACCAAACCGAGTCTTACAAGTTGACCCCGCCGGGAATTGAACCCGCGACCTCCTGATGTGAAGCTAATGGACTAACCATTACGCCACGGAGGCGGTTAACAAACTAACAAACAAACTAACTTCCACGGCAAGCAAATAAAAAGCTTGTAAAAAATCTAGGTGAAAACAATCTTTATTCGAATTGAACTACATAATTATGTATAACTAACTGTCCAAGCGAACTTCGTACGGCCTTATACTACACTACACTACACTACTTTTTGTAGATAATGCAGGAATTTTTTAGGTCTTTTTTACACCTTGGGTTATATTATTAGAGTTTTAGTAAGGATCCCTAATTTTTTGAAAATATGATATAGCCTATAGCAACCGCGGATAATGTAGCTTCCCAACGGTGAAAGAATTTTTCAAATCGGTCCAGTAGTTTCGGAGCCTATTCAATGCAAACAAACAAACAGTCAAATCTTTCCTCTTTATAATATTAGTATAGATGAGTATAGGTAATAGCGACTAATTCCATCAAAACAACCGCGGATCAACGCACACTCATACTTCATACTCGACGTCAACGAAAGCGAGCAATAAAATGCGGAAAACGATTACAGATCAATGAAGCGTACCCCCTCTCGGTGCAAATAAAGCCAAGTGCGCACTTCAAATATGCTTTTCTTAATCGTTCTCATAAAACAAAGATCAGCCAGCGCACCCCCGCGGTAAAATATAAAAAGCGCCCCCGCTGCTCATATCGTGAGCCTATCAGTGCGGATTTTTTTGGTTCATTCCACTATGCTCTCCAAGGCCACTGTTCTCGTAAAAGTGGAATCATTTCAAAGCAAAAGTATTGACATAACTATTCAAAGCTTAGGAAGCGTTTAGGATTCTCAAGCATGTATACCTAGTCCGGCCATAAGTTATGTCAATGCAATGAAAATGCATTTATTTTTTTATGAAGTAATGTTATCTTAACAAATCTTATATGTACATATTTATTGAAATCTCAGCAAAAAAAAGTAATTTTGTTCTAAATGGCCAACTTGGTCTTTGATACAACCCTTTCATTGGTGTGGCCACGAATATATGGATTTACGCACTGTTTCCATGGGAAATTTAACAACTGCTTGCTCCAGAGATTTCTTAAGAGACTCAATTTCCGCGTGTCGTTTAGAGCAGGCCATGTCCTCTAAAACAGACCATTATTTGTAGTCTGGTTCAGATCTGGGCTAAATGAGGACTAGCCTTCAGCTCTTTTAAAATCCGAATCGCTGAGCCAGGCTTGGATAGTTCGTGCCTTGTGACCAGGTGCAGAGTCCTGCTAGAAAGTCCACGGTTCATTTTTGCTGAGAGTCTCTTAATACACTTTAGCTGAAGTCTTCACTCCTTTTTCACAAAAATGAAGCTCTGTGACTCCTTGATAAGACACCCCCCACCAAACCATCACTGATGCTGGAATATGACCACGTTGTACCTTTCCGACCACTTACACAGCTTCTTTAGAACTGTGAGAGTACAGTTTGTCATTTTGCTTGTTGTAGTGCTCTTCAATCGTGAAATTTTTTTCATCACAAAAGAGGATATTTCCGTGCCTTTCACCTGCGTATCGGGACAGAAGAAGTTTTGATCGGTCGACTCTCTTTAACTGTGAGATTGATTTAGGGCATGTTCTGTATGTCGACTATAAGCGCCGAGCTTCAGGTCTTTATTTTATTATACGCGACAGAGTCCTAGCGGAAATCTTCATTTCTCGCGATAAGATTTTTTGTTTCCTAATGGGGTTGCGGTGAATTCTGTCTTTAACAGCAATAACAGCCTGTGTAGTTCTAACAGCTCGCGGCCGCCCCGATCTTTTATGGTCTTCGACAGAGGAAGTGTTGGTATATATACCTGACGATAGTACGATATACGAAGATTCGGCCGATACCAAGCTTTTGACGTTTCTTGAATATAACCCGCGGTGCCATACCCATTTTGTGCAAGGCAATCACTACAATCCTATTTTCTTTAACACCCCATTCCATATTGTAATTTGATAATAAACACGAAAAAATATATGAAATGGCGGGAAATCAAAAGAAGTTTTTAACATAATAAACGCGTTACAAATTCAAAATAATTAAAGAGCCGAAAAATAGAAAAGTTTTTATGTAACAGTATTTATGGCCAGACTAGTTGTTTATCGTATAATGGGAAAGATAAGCCATACTCCATACACAAAAGTCCAGTCTGGGTTTGAGAAATATTGTGGCAATACGGGCCATTTAATATGTAATACTGCTTTGAATGTGTTTAAAATATTGAATTCCACAGCTCGAGAACAGATAGGTTTCGGATCCAAGTGGAAATAAATTTTAGAACTCAATGGAAAAAAAACGATTTTTATACCACAAATTGTTTCCTCCAGCACCCCCACAACTCACGGATCAATGTTAGCAATCGCGACTTGGGAAGTTATTATTAGTATTGTTAGTGAATCGGATACAAATGGAATTACCGGTGATTCCGCACACTCCTGCAGCTGATTTGCGTAAATGATTTCTGATTGATTTTGCTCTGCATTGTGTATCGGTTGCGGCTAACGGAAATGAATGAAACGTATGGTTGAGTGAATGACTATCATTGTGGTTTGATTCCGAATTTTACTTAGAGTAGGAAAGAGATGCAAGATTCAAGATATGAAACTTTGTAACATAGAGAGAATCACACTTTTATAATATGCACAAATATTGACAACTTATACAAATACCTACAGAAAACCAAACAAACAAACAAATCTTACCTGAATAATCTAAAAGAATAAAACTGTTGTTCTATACATCATATATCAGTCGAAAGACCACACCCCGGACACTCCATACAACGGTAACAAAATCACGGCGAAATCCCAAGGATTTCCACGACGACCGTTCCTGCGCCACCCGCATCCAGCGGCTTCCCGCGACCTTCACCAGGTCGTCGGTCCACCGCGTGAGAGGCCTGCCCACGCTACGTCTTCTGGTGCGCGGTTGCCACTCGAGAACTTTACTACCCCAACAATGGCCATATGTTCTAAGATATATGTGCCCTGCCTACTGCCACTTAAGTTTAGCGATTATTTGAGCTATGTCGGTTACTTTGGTTCTCCTACGGAAAACCAAAAACAATCAAACTAATCTATTCAAAATTGTCTCTGGGACACCGTGTTCAAAATCCACAATATCTCGGTCCGTGAAACTTATTAAGAAAACAATTTCCCTATCAAACACAATTACGATTGGTTCCTACATAAATTTCCAAGTAAATATACTAATTTACCTTTTGCCTTTAAAACGGTTTTTCTTAAGGGGAGCGAGTGAGCCCAGTGCGTTGGGTATCGGGATTTCTCAAAGTTGAATTGGCTTAAAACCTCCCGGCGGATGTGTCATTATAATTTTCGGGGGAGGATGACGGATCCGCTGCGGGCCCCGTAATGCCGTAAGCTATTTTAATCTTAACTTAGTTAAAAATCTCGCGTCCGACATTAGCATTAATCACCCGTGACGTCTTGTAGGATAATGGATAGTGTAATTATAGAGTTAACATTTTTGAGTGGATGTAACGATGTATTAGCTGATGAATGACTAATGTAATAATACAATAGCAATTACTCTTCGTCATAAGTATTATACGTTTTAGTCTGTTTTTGAGATAACAGTGTTTTTTATGATTAGATAAACTAATAGCAGCCGAAGGACGTCCACTGCTGGACATATACCTTCCCCAAGGATTTCCACGACGAACGGGCGCTGCGCTATCCGCATCCAGCGGCTTCCTGCGACCTTCACCAGGCTAGCGGTCCACCGAGTGGGAGGCCTGCCTACGCATATCTAGTAGTGGACGTCCTTCAGCTGATATGATGACAAGAGATTATGCAAAATTATTACAGTATCTATTTATCAATCTCGGCTGTTGAATTTTCACTTTGACGCATCTTAAATTAAACACAAGATTAAGGATGTAAGGGATCTATAATTGCTGTTCCTGTATTTTTTTTTTCTTGTATTTTTCAATTTGGTTGGCAGAAGGGCATTTTCTAAGCACGCCTGGCTAGCTACCACCATCTTATCTAAGTCGTACAATTTAATTATTACTCTTTTTTTCATTTATTTTTTATTTACAATTGGTAAGCCCTTGGCATCATCTCACCTAATGGTAAGTGACGATGATGCCGAAGATGGAACCGGGCACAAAGATTCCCCAACGCAATGGAAAACTGGATATCTTATCATCAAGCCGGAACACGTCAATGTTGTTAACACTGATGTTTGGCAGCAAGACTTAGATAAGATGGTGGTAGCTAGTCAGGCGGGCTTAGGAAATGCCCTACCGTATTATTAAAAACCGATTCTTACAAGTTGACCCCACCGGGAATCGAACCCACGACCTCCCGGTGTGAAGCGAATTGACTAACCATTACGCTACGGAGGCGGTTACTTTAAGAGAAACAAAAGTAATACCTCCATCGAGCAAGCATCCAAAGCTTAATTGAACGTCGACATTGAGAGATTTCAATTCAATTACTAAACCATATTTAACGAAATCCAATCCCCTTTCCCTCAAGGAATAATATTATTTATTCACAAAAAATAATACAAAACGCTGCTCGGAGACGGCGCGCCGGCCGGCCTGTTGGTTTAGAGATCACTCGATGCAGAAGTTCGTGGAAACTTGGATAAGCGAAACCCTCTAAAATGATTGATGCCATAGAGCGACGGGCGGGGGGGCGAGGCCACCGCCGGCGCCGTCAATCAAAATTTTAAAACGAATAAACGTCGAATCGCTCGATATTCGAAAACGAAGATCATTAGCTCGCAATTGGCGCTCTACGCTGACTCATTAGAAGTGATCGAGTTTCGTATTTTTGCTTCATACCCGACTGAACGTTTTCAATTTCCGCAAACCAATACCAAGCGATACATATTTTAGTGCATAACAATACACCGATCGAGTTGGATAGTCGGTTGCAGACAAAGCGAATCGAGTCGCATTGCAATCGCATATAACCAATTTCCTAACGTATTGGAAGCTTTGAACAATTGTTTGAAGACATGTTATTACACGGGCGTTTAGCCTGGCGAGGCGGTTGTATCTGCTTTGTCGAGGCGTAACAATTAGCGGACAAAGCGGCGGCGGCTGCTATCGCGGCTTCGCGGGACAATGCGCCGGCTCGCCGTCGCTTGCGCACATGACAATGCACACAATCTTTGTAGTGTTCCTTACAGGAGGCGATGCACTCATATTTGCATCGGACTTCTTGGTACGTTTCAGGTATTGTAGAGTTATGAATATGAGAGACTCGCATTGATTTAGTTTCAATGATTGTTCAACAAATACGGACTTTTGTAATCCTATGAAATAAGATAAACTTATTTTGAAAGAGCATTAAAACATACCTAGCAGTATTTTTTTTTATTATTTGGGTTTTTGTGGATAACAATAAATTAAAATTATCGCTTAATTAACAACTCTGTTTAAAAAGGTATTTTCCCAGCAATAATGAGTAGTGTTATCAAGAAGTATATATTTACTACTCATTTACCATATGCATTTTAAAGCTGCTTTGCTTGGCTTAACAGAGGAATGCTTGTTGCAACTTTGTACCGAGTGAATGACTTTTCACTTCGATTTTCGAAAATCGAGTTTTCGTCGGATTTCAATGGTTTGAGATCTTAAAAAGCTATTTTAACTATCCCACGATACTGTTCGTATGGCTGTACGTATATGCGTTTCTGACATTTAATTTTTTAATCACTTTAGAGGTTTGTGATTAAACATTCATTCAGTACAAAGTTTTACTAAGCTTTCCCCTGTAAAGAGTTTGATGAGTAGTAAACATTATGTGCTCTCAATAATACAACTCATTATTGTTGGGGAAAAACCTTGTTGAATAGTTTGATTATTGTGATTTATTTTATTATTATAATTGTTGTATACGAATTCTTTCTTATTAACAAATTATTTTAATTATCAAGTAAATCTACCCTTTACGTCCCAGTTACTCATTTTCAAGTCAGAAGACAATGAAGAACCAATTCATCTGGAAATATGGATTTCAACTTGACATTAACGTGAGCAAATAAGGAGGAAGGACCTGAAGTGGATCTGCAAAAGTGCCACTTTTAATTTAATGCAACATTCTGCCAAATGAGGTCATCTTTATATATATAAATCTTCGTGTTAGTCATTGAACTCCTCCTAAACGGCTGGACCGATTTCGCTAATTCTTTTTTTGTCGAGTTCGTTATTGTCAGGAGAAGGTTCTTATGTAGGGTAGGGTAGGGTAGGGTAGGGTAGTGTAGTGTAGGGTAGGGTAGTGTAGGGTAGGGTAGGGTAGTGTAGGGTAGGGTAGGGTAGTGTAGGGTAGGGTAGTGTAGTGTAGGGTAGTGTAGGGTAGTGTAGGGTAGTGTAGTGTAGGGTAGAGTAGTGTAGGGTAGGGTAGTGTAGTGTAGGGTAGGGTAGTGTAGGGTAGGGTAGTGTAGTGTAGGGTAGGGTAGTGTAGTGTAGTGTAGGTTAGGGTAGGGTAAGGCAGTGTAATGTAATGTAAGGCGGTACGTAGTTCGCCGGGACAGCTAGTCTATACATATAATTAAACTATAACGGGGCCGTGTCTGTATATAAAATATTTTTGGAAAATAATAACTGGTGGATATTACTAACGATATAGAGGCCAAAACAACAACTTTTTGAATTTTTGTGTGTTTGTATGTTCGCGCATCACGCAAAAACTACCAAACCGATTTTGATGAAATTTTGTATAGTGGTTCCTTATAGCCGGGTTAACATAAAAGGTATTTTTTATCCTGGAAAATTCAAGAGTTCCCGTGGGAAAATTCAAAACCTCCACGCGGACGAAGTCGCGGGGCACAGCTAGTGTTTTAAATAAAACATATGAAAGTGAGTTGCTGAAACATTTTCTGAAAGAACTTAGGTCTGTGTTTAGTTTGCGGAGACGCTTCCAGCACCAGTCGCTTTTGTCCACTCCCTTGACAGTCGTATGCTGCATACTCATTTGATGTCCTACAACTTGCAACACTTAGACACCTCTAATACAATATAAAGATAACAATAGTAAGAATATCTTCCTTTGCATTCATAGGCGAAACTTTTGTGTTTTCCGGACAAATAATTAGTTTTAAGTGTTAACAGTAAACGTCTTTTAGCTGAAACGATGTACATTTTTTTAGCTATAAAATTGAAAATAGTTGATGAAGTTTATCATCATCATAATATCAGCCGAAAAACATCCACTGCGGAACACAGCAAGGGATTTCCACGACAGTACTGCTGTGCTCAAAAACAGTGGCTTCCCGCGACTTTCACCAGTTTGTTAGTCCATTGAGTGGGCGGCCTGCTAAGTTACGTCTTCCGATTTTTGGGAACTCGAGAACTTTACTACCCCAACTGCCGTCCTTTCTAGTATCTATTTAAAAATATCTATCTAGTCCCAACTTTCTAAATACAGAGAAATATTTCTGGTGATTCCGATGCGATTCAGATGCGATCACGTGAGTCGTTCAAAAATAAGTTCAAAGAAATCAATATTTTAACTGTTGCTAGTCAATTTATATATGAAAACATTATGTACGTTCGTAAAAATTTACATTTATTTAATAAAAACAGTGACAGGCATAATTTGAATTTAAGAAATGTAAATAAAATTGATATAGCCTTTTCGAGGCTGAGTAAGGTTAAAAAACCATTTCTGGGGCAGTGTATAAGATTCTACAATAAAATTCCAGAAAATGTAACTAGTTTGTCAGAGAACAAATTCAAGACTCATGTCAAAAAATGCTTGTGCTCTAGAGGATATAACAAAATAATAGATTATGTAAATGACAAAGACACATATGTTGATTCTATAACAAATACCATTACCTGAGACTGTAATCTGAATTTTGACATTATGTAATAGACAACAAATATTTTTTTTGACTATTTAAAAGTGTGTGTAAGCACATATTTAAAATAAATTATTTTGATTTGATTCCCTATTTCATAATATGACTAACATAAACATCACTATAACGGATGCGTATGTGCGGAAGTGCGGAAATGGGGCGGTTTTAATCACGTAAGAGCCAATTGTACGGATTCCGCAGGTAAACACTACACACCACATTCACACGTCACAGATTACACGAAGTAAGTTGGATGTGCGAATTTCGGACGTGGTTTTAGTGAACGTCAGTCGATATATTGGTTTCGTAAGAAACTGTGTTTAAAAAAACCGGATCTTTTACTTGTTTTTATCGCTTTTGTCAATTTTACATGTAAACTCTTCGTGTCTGGTGCGCTAGCATAACGTCGCTACAACGCATAGACTTTTTTTTTTTTTTATTCATAATTGGTAAACCCTTGACGACATCTCACTTTATGAGTTTTTCCGCCTCTACACCATAGTTGTTAAAAAACAGTAAACTTCCCCACTGCTGGGGCACGGGTCCCTTCTAAACTAGGGAAGGTTAGGCTATACTCCACACACGGTGGCCAAGTCCGGGTTGGTGGAGGTTGTAGGGCTAGGGCAAAGTATATATATTAGAACTAATATACACTATGGACACTCTCTGCCGCTCTCTAGATTGCGACCTCACCCCCTCGTCACCTAGATTGAAAGAGATTTGTTGCAGTTTGGTTCTCGAACGTATGGGATTTCGCCGCCATTTTGTTTGTTCCGTCATTCTTTTTTTTAAATTTCATTTCTGGCCCGTTGTATGAAGTGTCCAGGGTGTGGCTAGGGGTGAACTCCATTGTCAGAAGTCTTTCAAGCCGCCTATTAGGCATCTGACAATGGCTTGACAAGAGATATCAACCGGCACCAACGGCTTAACGTAACTTGCGTAGAATAGAAACGGGCCAGAAATGGCATTTCAAAAAAGGAATGACGGAACAAACAAAATAGCTGCGAAATCCTATACGTTCGACAACCAAACTGTAACCAATCTGAATCATTCTGGGTGGCCAAGAGGTGAGGTCGGAATCTAGAGAGCGGCAGGGAGTGTCCATACTGTATGTTAGTACTAATATATATACTTCACTCGTACCAAGTTACCTCCTCACTTATTTATTTCGCACCTCACCACTCGTCACATCACTATCACATATGCACAATTAAGCTAAACGTCGATGCTGTTAATTTGAGCTCTGATTTAACCCCGACTGATATTTATGCGAGGTGGAGCGTTTGATGACAATTTCACTTACACGAATAATTTATATGTGCGCACGACTCGGTAAGCACATCTGGGAATTAACAGGTTAATGTGTGGAATTTGTATTGGAATTTCTGATGTTTAATTTTATTGTACGGTTTTGTTGTCGTGTATGTTATTGTTGTAAGTCTCTTCTCTTATCGTATGGCACTATTAACCGTGCTATCCAAGAGATAGACTGCGGTTGCCTGGTGTTGCACTTAGAATCATCCACGGTCCTGCAGATTTACTCCTACGGACGTGTGCAACGCGACCTTTATACACATCTGGAAACAGATGTGCAAGTTTCTCACGATGTTTTCCTTCACCGTTATAGCAATGGGTAAGTATATGTACCTAAATTTTGAAAAACTCAATGGTACATTGCTAATTAAAAATAAACATTTTCCGTCCGGATTTGAACGGTGGCTCCATACCAAATAAGGTATGTATATATATATT